>OU015607.1:8904649-10104649 GCA_907165245.1 Habrosyne pyritoides | reverse complement strand
AATGCCCAAAGCAACATCATCTCCGTCCATCAGCAACGATCAGAGAGAACGAATGCTAAAGAACAGACAAAAAGCAGAAGAGAGACGACTAGCTAAACTTACACAAACAAAAATTGATGTCCCAGAGATAAACCTTGTAAATAATACTGACGCAACAAATATAAATGAAGTACCAAGACCACTGAATACAGAAGTTACAAAGAAACATAACAGATCACAAATAGATAGTTCTGGTGATGAAAGTGATGTTGTATCTGTGAATCAGTCTATAAGTGTTGATGTACACATTCCTAAGGATTGTGGAAGTACTGAGATTTGTGTGAATACTCAACAGAGTGATATAGAGCAAGAGGAAATTAATAAAGATGGTAGTACAGTTATAGATGCTGAGGAAAAATCTCATTTGGATGCCAAAAACAATCAAAATAGTGAACATATTACAGTTGTAAATATTAACGATATAAATAATAAGAAATCAGTTTTTGATATAGATGAAAACTCAGCAACAAAAGAAATATGTGATAAAAATTCAAATGTAGATACAAATAATGACAAATCAATTGAAGAAGATGTCATGGAGGTGGATTTTAGTGATGATTTTTAACCTTAGACTTGGCTAATAATATTCCTACCACAAACAGCAGCGTGGAACAAGCTCCGAGAAGACGTTGTAACAGCTCAAAATGTTAATTAATTCAAAAACCCACTTGACATCCATCTCAAAGAGAACAACAGAATAATAAAATATACTGTGGCAATGAAATTGTGGTAACTTGCTAAGAGATAGCTAGTTTGTTATTGCCTAAGTCTGTGACGGGTAGTGGGTTCGAATCCTACAAAGAGCTTGTTAAACTATCTAAGTGTGCGTTGTGGAAAGGTTTTTTGAAATCGCACTGTTTGAGACCAGTTTGGTTATAAAGTGTTAGGATGAACTCTTCGTTGATGTGGAGAGGTGTGATCAAACTAAATATCCACGGAGGTCTAAGCGCGAAAATCTGTCGCAAAAAGCTGGTTAGTATGAAAAATAGAACACCGCGCATATCGTGACGTTGCGCGATGTTTAATATCCCATTGCATTGGTTTTTGGCACTATACGTTGACGATACTCTAGCGGTAGATGTTCGTGCTTTGACCTCAGAACACTGTTGTTATTCAAGTAAAACACATAAGTAGGAAATGTCTCCATAAAGACTTATATCGCACCCTCAGTACGAAAAGGGCTTAACTCGAAATTTTGCGAAATTGAGTTACGATAATAGAGAGACTAAACAAAGTACGCTCTATCCAATGAATAGTAAAACACAGTCAATGTAATGATAGAACAAGCATACCGATACTTCAGCCTCGTTAACACGGCGGATGTCCCACTCGTAAGTGAAGTGATTCTGAGATCCCTGGCGTCCTGATTAGTCAAAACAATTTCTCTATATTTATATACTAAATATAAGTTCGTTTTTTTAATGATAGAAAATCAAACAAAAAAATATAAAATTAAATGAATAAAATTAATTTAATATGAAAAAAAATATATTTTATTGTAAAAAAAAGCGTGGGGTGCATGGTGTCAATAGTTATAAATAATTTATAGACAGATATGAGTAGAAGGATTATCATTTTGATAATATCTTAAAAAGCACCCCACGCTTTTTTTTTACAATAAATACATTTTTTTTTCTTATTTACACTATCCTTAATAAAATGTAATTTTCTATTTTTTTGTTGGATTTTCTATAAAAGCGTGATTTTCGTAATTTTTTTTTAAACTATTATTTATTTTGAATTTTTAGTTAAACCGCTAATCCTGATTATCTTAGTGAGATTAACGGGTCTAACTGTTTAAAATATTGAATTGTCATCGGTCCTCGATAAATCTACAAAATTTGAATGAAATCTGACCGTTAAAGTTGGTCAAAATCGCGCCCAAAGGAGTCGGTTACAAACATACATGTGAAGCAAATAAAAAGAGAAATTGCTGAGTCTATTGCCGGCTCTTCTCAGTAAATACCTACCAATCTTCCGAATCGGGACGTGTTACAAAATACCCCGTAAAAATATAATTAATTATCAAAGCCAACAACCCTAGTAAGCTGTCATGTCAGGGAACCAGATTATTTAACAGAAAGGTCTACTTACCTATTTTACCTAATAATTGTCTACTTTAATAGTTTATTTTTTATTTTTTTTGGGGTTACAGCGTTACTACGGTTCTTAAATTGTGAATGGACTCATTATAAGGCCCCATTTAACCTCCTTTCGGCTTTACGTGTAGTTTTGTAACACTGTATATAGCACAAAGGTAAAAAAAAAAAACAGTACATCATTGTTTATATTTCATGCTATATACAACATGAGACACTAGAATGGTAAATCATCTAAGAAACTTGTTTTGTAAAAAAATTAAGTTGATATGTAAAACTTGTTATTATTTTTCTTCTACATTTCCAACGCCTCCAAACTTTTCCTATCAACAACATCAACGCTTACCATAGATGTTCATGTTCAGCTATGATATTCTGCAATAAAAATCGAAGATGAATTCACGCAGTGACTATTCCCTGTCTCTTTCCCGATCCCGCAATAAGGTGAGAGGTCCGCTATCTACGAGTTCACCTAAGTGATCACTCTGCGAGCTTTGGTTTGCGAATAGCACGGCTGGGAACTAATATTCGTTGGTAAGCCCATCGAAATCGTATTCTGTTTTTTTTTGTGTTCGTATAACTAGGAATAAGGTTTCTAAGCCAAGGAAACGTTGCCCGGAATATATTGGGGGAAAATTTTAAGTAATATATTCTATGAGATATTAGTATCAAAAAATGTTGACTGGACGTTTGTCGGTTCAACTAGTAAATAATATAAATGAAACATATTACGATAGTTATTGTCTCATCAATACTCAAATTCTATACAATTTTGGATATTAGAAGTAAAATTTTACACTTATTACTCACTCATTGACACTGACAGTTGCGATGTTCCGGAGAGACCGTTATCAGCTAACTTCAGGGTGACGGTGTGCGCGCGCATCGTAAAAATTTACTCGCATAATTTTTCCTGACGCGCCAAAGGAAGTTCAATAAAAAAGAACAAATTAAATTTTAAAAGTATATTAACTAGAGTGCAAACAAAAACAAACCTTATCACAGTATAAATATGATTCACTCGTACCATGCTTTAAATATCTTCAAAATCCTATACTAAATGCAATGATTATTTGTATGATTATTTCTTGCAACAACTATTTTTTTTTTCTAACACTTTGTGGTTAATCAAATAGGTAATGCAAGAAATGGTATTTAATTAAGTTTTTAGTATCATAAGTTTTGAGAACTATAGGACATACGATTTAAAAACTTCTCTAATGATTACTGCATTATACATTTGGGGGCACGGCAGTGCACCAGCCAAGTTCTACGACACCTCTAATACACAAACTTAGGGACTAAAATTAAACTATTAGTATAAACGTCATTACGAACGTAAATTAAAAAAAACTGATTTTATGGAAATGCATTTGAGAAACATCACATAAATATGAGTCAGCTAAAGCTATTTACAGTTTCATAAATTGTTTAAAATGTTTTTAAAATTCGTCAATGCGATGACGTTTTATGAAATATTAAACGATTTATTTAAAATGTAAGAGTTTTATATCTAGCTATTATAATTTGGAAGATACAAACGATAGATAGCAAACTTAACGTTTGTTAGAACCTACTTTTGATAAACATCACACTATAATGTTTTTTTCAATATTTTCAAAACCAAATTGGAAGTGAAATGAAAGTGATATCGCTAACAACAAAAAAAACTTTACCATTTATAATTATCTGACTCACTCATGAACAAGCAATGGGCTTTAGCATTAATAAAATCTAAAATGACGAGTGATTAACTAAGTTATATATACACGTAGTATTTGGTTTAACATCAGTACACAGAATTTTAGAAAAATAAACATCCCCACTAATTCTATAAACCACAATTGTATATGAAATTCCAAACCAGGACCTTTAAAACGTGAATGGACTAATTAAATCGCCCCTATAACGAGCAAATCTAACATGGAAAACGAACCTAATTTTCATATAATAAGAGCACAAAATCCATTGGATTAACTACTGGTTGTTGAATACATATTGGTTTAACATGCTTAAAATTTATGTATATTTGATTAATGTTTTGTAGGAGTATTGCTGAGTTATTAGGCAAGACACAATTTGTATAGATCGTCACTGAAAAATTACGCCAAGTCTCATAAACTTACAATAAAAAAAAGAAAAGTCATATGTCTGCTTTACACGCAGTAGAAGTGAAACTTCCAGAACACTACCTATCTCACTCACTCGTAGGCCAAATCCTATAGATTCACATATTTGTCTCTTTTTAGTTTCATCGAGTTCCAAATCACAACGGTGCTAAAGAATGTTTCACTTCAATTCTCAATAACTTTTAAAAAGAACTTGGCAACTTTTCTCTTGTAAAATAATATCATGTAACTTACAAAATTAATTTTATGGCGATCAATGCAATATCACGTATTTCAATAAGTTTAATTAAGGAACAGAATCCAAACGTTCTTTAAAAACAATATTTACATAAATTATTTTCGAATAAGCATAAAGTTTACGAGGAAAGATGTATAACCATGGACAGTTCGGCAATAATATCGGACATTCTCAAATAATTCAACAGCACTGTTACCAGGGCCCGATTATGGCGGGGACCCCTAGACAATGCACTCCACGAGGACCCTTTACGCTTTTTTAACTTGCTGAAACATTTTTTGCTTGAACCGGTTTCACTTGCGTTCGCGTTAAAAGTAAGTAAGTGAATGATAATTTAACAACGGCATAAAATAATGTCTGTTGTATGGGAGCCACTTAAATATTCATCATCTGTGAAAAATTTAACTAACTATCACGGTTCATGAGACTGGAACCTGGTGACAGACAGACAGCGGAGTTCTAGTAATAGGGTCCCGTTTTATCCTTTGGGTAAGGAACCCTAAAAATCTACATAAAAATCTCAAAATTAAATGTTCACTTGAAATAAATATTTTTTCTCGAGCAGGGCCCCTACTGCTGCGGGACCCCTAGGCAGTTGTCTACATTGCCTAGTGGATAATCCGGCCCTGACACAAACATATATTATTATAGAACTGTCCAGGTCTCTATTCCATGATTAGTGACCATAGACATTTACTTTATTAGGGAACTAGCTAGATTCTATACGTTTTCTATTAAAACATTGATATCTGGGATGTTTTGTATCCGTAACCGTAACTACAGATATCCGTAACCGCAACCAAATCCGTTATAAAATTTTCAAATAGGAGTCTAAATAAAAGTTACAAAACAAAAAAAAAAACGAAAAATAAAATCAAATTATTACATTACCCATGCATATTTTTTAAATTACTTTTATCAGTAACCGTGTCTGAAACCGTTATATATTTACCGGGATATCATCAATCATATATATATATTTGGTAGTTAATATGGGTAATAGCTAAGCACAAAACATACCTGCCTCTCAAGTGCAAGTGCAACACAGGAAGGTGCTAGTAGGCAGCCTGACAAGTCCTATATATTATATGTACCTAAGACCTATGTATTTACTGAAAACTAAGTCTACTAACTAACTACTTCAATAAAGTAAATGCCTATAATACAGTAATGAAAAATTTAATTAGTCTCGGGTATTAGGGACGCAAAGAATGTGCTGAAAATCATCCAAGTAACTGCAAGTAAAGATTGATTTTCGTCTATTTGTGCGTTTCGATTTGCTGTTGGGGCTGATTCGGTGGGCTCAGGGGCCCTGTTGGGTTCAGGGGCCCTGTTAGGTTCAGGGGCCTCGATTACTTCAGGGGCCGCTGCGGGTTCGGGAGCTCTGGCAGGTTCAGGAGCCACGGGCGGTTCAGGGGCTCTGGCAGGTTCTGTAGCCCTGTTGGGTTCTGGGACTCTGTCAGGTGCGGGGGGTGCAGGAACTCTGACTGGTTCCTGGATCCGGTTCCTCAGAGGTACTTGCTGGCGCGGCTGAGGGTGGTGCATCTGGGCTGGGTTCACATGGAGGTCGCGGAAGTAGCCGATGCGGTGACTGTAAAAAATGAATATTGATCTCATTTTACACACACTTGAGAAAGCTGACTGACAAACCGGTGGTGGCGGTCTGAACTGGTTGTAAATAAATAATAAATAAATATCCTGGGACATTCTTTACACGCGGCCATCTGGTCCCAAACTAAGCAGAGCTTATACTATGGGAACCAGATGACTGATATACTACATTTACTACTTTTTTTTTTTCCAAATACATACTTATATAGATATTTACACCCAGACACAGAACAAACAGACATGTTCATGCACACAAATTTTTGTCCTGGGTGGGAATCGAACCCGCGACCAGGTTTGGCAGATATCACATATAGCCTAACCATCTAGTAAAAATCTCCGTCGAATGGTAGCCCCATCCCGATATGTTCAGTAGTTTTGAGGTGATGGTATGTCCAAGGGAACCCTATTTTCCTTATATAGATATAGATCTACTACTGTTTGAATAAGTGTAAAGAATGTCCCTGGATATTAAAAATTAGGTTCCAAAATTTTAGACACAACTTTAAGAGGAGTTCACTGTCAACACATGTACAGAAGAATTATATATATAAAGATTTACCAGACACAGAACAAGAAGACACGTTCACACACACAAATGTTCGTCCTGTGTGGGTATCGAAGTTACAACCTATATCTATATAAGTATGTATTTATTAAGTAGTATATCAGTTACTTGATAGCCATAGTACAAGCAGTACGCTTCACTTAATTTATCTGGTCAACCATGTGTGAAGAATGTCCTGCGATATATATTAACCTGTGACAGTCATGGTCTCTAACCACAAAGTGACCCGTACGTATAGAACAATAAGCTTCATTTTCCTTTAACAATTAAACGTCATAACTTCTTATATTGGACTACCTATACACAGTCTATAATCACCGAGTGACCCGTATCATAAAGCCATAAGATTCATTTTCCTATAACAATTAAACGACAAAGGGGTTTATTTATATTCGACAGCGTAATATGATGCACAGCATAATGATACTTACAGGTAACCAACCCCAGCCAGAAGTACAACCAGAAGCAACCTAGCGGGGCTTCCGTACAAGTACACGAGCGAGAACAGTATGGCGAGCCTCGAAGCAGCGTACAGATGGTCTAGCCAATCACCGCCTCCTACTTCCTCGCCATCTTCCTGGACTGGGGGCTCTGGGGCGGGGGGCTGTGCGGGCTGTGGGGGGGCTTCGGGGGCCGCTGGGGCAGCAGGGGCTGCGGGGGCTGCGGGGTGCGCCGCCTGGGGAATCGTCGATGGTTGCTGCCACCTGGAATTGTAATTTTTTTTTATTATTTGTATTTTTGGGTTTTTCTTTGATTGAATACAGTTTCGCTGTTTAATAGCATTAAACGAGCAATTCTATAATGTACTAGCTGTACCCTGGCACGCTTCTCTGTGGCACATTGCGATTGAATGGTTGAGAAATGAGAAACAAAACAAAGACGGTCGCGGATATGTGACTGATGCAAAAAATAGATAAAAACAATCCTTGATGCGGATTATATGGTATATCATGCTAAAATTTCAGCTCGATCGGTGCAGAACTTTTTGAGTTTTTGAAGCGTACACAAACCAACATAACATCTTAATATATATATTTCTTGTGTGCGTGTGTATGTGACTGAACTCCTCCTAAACGACTGGACCGATTTTGATGAAATATTTTGTGTGTGTTCGTGGAGATTCGAGAATGGTTTAGATTCACAATTGGACCCAGTAGGTGGCGCTGCGAGCGAATTCCTGCAGTTTTGTATGGAATTATTTCGACAGAACGTCTGTCCGGGCAGCTAGTTTATATATATATATATATATATATATATATATATCTGTACATATTCGTTGTATGACTAAATGATTCCAATTCTACTATTTTTGAAATATTTCTCTGTCAAAGTGAATGACCTGTTTTATAATACAAGAACAATTTCACTGATCTTGAGGACAAGTGTGTACAGGAATATTTTTTATTCGGTGCGCAAACTTTGACAAATTAAACTTAAATGAGTTTTATTAAATACCTAATTTATATTTTGACAAGTTTTAGTACAAAAAAATAAAGTTATCGTTAACTTAAAAAAAAATACAAAAAAAAATTAAACAAATAATGGAAATGTGTACTGATACTGAACCACCGATTTTTTTTTGCGCATTGCTTAAAAAATATTCCTGTACCTATAGTCAGAACATGTGATTGCGCGAATGATATGCTATATATGACATCGAAAACGCGTGTGAAACAGCAGGGCACAACTAGTACAATAATAGAAAAACAGTAACACAAGAATGCACGTGTATTACTGTTAGAAAGGTGACTTTCTGAGTAGTAGAGCTCTTAGTGCAGAGTTCGTCCGGCGAAGTACTACCACCTTACCCATTTCCGCCGTGAAGCAGTAGTGCACTTGTATTACTGTGTTGCAGTTAGAAAGGTAACGCCGGTGAAATTACAGGCACATGAGACTTAACAACTTCACGTCTCAGGGTCGACGTCGCAACGATGCCCCTGATTGCAAATGTCAACTTCCGCACATACTCTAACTTTTTGTACCCATGTTAAATAAGCAGTTAAGTGACATTTTGTAAACCCTGAGAGGCGGAGACCTGCAGTATCGACTCCTGTCTTCAAAATGTTTGAAATTTTTCCTTTTCTTTTTGAGTAAAACGTAAGAAACAAATATTACCACCAGAACGACCGTCCGCCTGATTGTCTGTATACATAATATGAAAAAAAGGTAACTCACATGTTAGCGTATTGCTGCATATACTGCGCATAGGCTTGCTGCATCATCATCATATGATTGGCAAGCAGAGCCGGGTCGTTGGGCATTGGCAGGAACCTCTCCGTGAAGTTATAATTAGGGTACTGCGGAACCCTGCCATATGCATTCATGTAGGAACTCAAATAGTTCTGCATTTCAACACTATGATTCTGATCATTTTGTCTAATTTCCGGCCGCTGGGACTGCAATGTTACATTTCTGCATCTCAAGCCAGCGGTACTGGACCCTGGCCGTGTTGCTGGCTGCTCGGGCTGTTTCGGTGTACACACCAAGTGCATGGTGTGATGTGTTACCTGGTTCCAGTATGTCCGGAGAACATCTTTTAGAATTGCATTGTCATCAAGAAGCTGGCCGGAGTATATGATTTTTTGTTCGTCGGTTTTCTGTAAATAAGAATATTACTATAATAAATATCTGATAGCAAACAAAACAGATCTTGTAGTAAGGAAACCAGATAGCTAAATCTAAATACAGACACATACGTATATAGATACTAGCTGTCCCCTGCGGTTTCACTCGCATTTCGGAGGGATGTTCCATTCATAATTTATCTCTGAGTCAAGTTTCATCCAGAGCAGTTCTTGCGTGATTGATAATATTACAGTCGACTTTCGATAAATTGAAACTCAAGGGACCAAAAAAAAATTTCAAATTATCTAGAGTTCAAAAAAGCAAGAGTCTTCTTCTTTGGCCTCGCCTTTTCCAGCTACACGGGGTCGGCTTTTCCTATCATGCGACGCCACGTGGCCCGTCGCTGTGCGTCCTCTTCCCTCAGACCCAATTCCTTCATGTCCCTCTGGACATTCGTCAACCAAGTCTGAGGTCTTCCTGTTCCCCTCTTTGTAGCAGCCATAGAAAGGCACTTCCTCACGACATGATCCTCCGTTCTACGCATTACGTGACCGTACCATCGCAGCCTGGACTCGCTCAGTTTGTCCGTTATCTTTGCAACATTGAAGCTCCCCCTGATATACTCATTGCGAACCTTGTCTTTGAGTGTGACTCCTCCTGCCCATCGTAGCATACGCATTTCTGTTGTGTGGAGCTTTTGTTCATGCGTCTTTTCAAAATAGCAAGAGTAATCAAGATTATTTACTGAAAAGTAGTCCGTAATTTTCTGTTAAGAGACGACTTCAGTCTATCATGGTCCAATGAATTTTATAAACATTCGATAGTGGTGAGAACTGCGAAGTAATCGTCACTTGTGTCGGTTCTCACTTTAACGTTTAAAGGAAGACTGGAATGCGAACCGCTAACTCACTCATGCATCGACAGGTCCGTACCTACATGTACCTATGTACACAATCAACTTGACTGATGACCACAAACGCTTCAAATTATAGAGTATGGAAGTCCGGACTTCAAATTACTGCATGTTGGCGGGCAAGATAGATTTTATTCAATTAATCGAGTATTTTTCAAAAAAGGGACAAAAATTCAAATTAACGAGTGTCAAATTATCGCATCGACTGTAGTAAGATTTACATCCAGACACAGAACATACAGACACGTACATGCACACAAATGTTTGTCCTGGGTGGGAATCAGACCTACGACCTGTGGCTTAGTTGTCAGTGTCTCTAACCACCAAGCCAACTGGTCCGTCCATACCGAGAGACGTGAGCTCGAATCTAGCAATGAGTATGAGGTGGCGGTGAAGAAAAACCACGTGAGGAAACCATATCTTGGTGGAAGCGTACTTTATTGTATCTGCCTGGTAACTAATTAGTTACCGTTCTCAAGTTGACAATCTGTCGTCATGCACTTGTCGGTGTGGTCCGACATGTGCACTTGAGAGTCAGTTCCTCCCTACTACTTTCTGTGCTTATACTCTTCTGCCACCTCATCACTTAGTGATTTTATTGTTTGACCACACAAGCATACTATTTATTTATTTGAGTCGTAGAGCTCTCAGTGCAGAGTTCGTCCGGAGAAGTACAACCACCTTACCCATTTCTGCCGTGAAGCAGTGGTGCACTTGTATTACTGTTTCGGTTAGAAAGGTAAGGGGCCGGTGAAATTACAGGCACATGAGACTTAACAGCTTCATGTATCAGGGTCGATAACGCATTGGCGATGCTCTGGTGTGGCAAATGTCCATAGGCGGCGGTGACCACTTATCATCAGTTGGACGGTGTGCTTGTTTGCATTTGTTATAAAAAAAGAAACTATATATATTTTAGACGGGTCAGTTGGCTTGGTGGTTAGAGACCCCTGACCTTCACGCCGCAGGGCGTAGGTTCGTTGACACGTTTGGGTGTAAATATCAATTTAAGTATGTAAATAGGTAGTTAGGTAAAACACGTTAGTATATGTAGTATATCAGTTATCTGGCTACTATACTACTAGCTCCGCTTCTTTCAAATCCGTTTAGAAGATTTGCGTGAAGGAGTGATGAAGAGCGCTGTCACGAGTGAATCGATCTTGCTAAAACATCGCACACACGTAGCCTATGGTACGGAGAGAGGCTTTGTATCTATCTTAACGTAAGTGAAACCGTGGCGCAGAACATAGTATTAAAACTATTTATTATTTAAAGGAGTTTATAATTAAACTAGCGTTCTCGCGCGATTTCACCCGCCTTTTTCCACTTTCTCATCCTCGAGGTCTTCATTGGCAATTCTATAAAAATGAATGTACGTCTGTATGCCCTTTATAGAATCGTAAACTATGCAACGGATTTTAATGCAGTTTTCAGTAATAGATAGCGGGCAAAGCTGCAGGGCGCAGCTAGACAATAATAATAGCTGTCCCCCGCGGTTTTACCCGCGTTCCCGAGGGATATCACATTTTCCCGGAATAAAATGTAGCCTAAATGTTATTCAAGGATATGCTCTATCTATGTGCCAAGTTTCATCCATATCCGTTTAGTAGTTTTTGCGTCAAAAAGTTCCTCTTTATAATATTAGTATAGGTAATGGAGTATATGAAATTGTTTTAAAACATTTCTCACAATAATAAAAGAAAATACATAGTTACCTATTGTTATGTAGATAAAACCCTTATCAGCGGACATTCAAGAGCACTCTGAATAATTGCATACAAAAATACAAGCAATTCCGATTGTTTTGATAAATATTGAACATAGTTATGTACTGAAATTCACAGGCCAGGTGGCTTGGTGGTTAGCGACTCTGACTGCCAAGCCACAGGTCGCGGGTTCGATTCCCACCAAGGACAAACATTTGTGTGCATGAACATATCTGTTTGTTCTGTGTCTGGGTGTAAATATCTATATACAGTATGTAACAAAAACCCTGTTGTTCCTTTTAGGAACGTTATACATTACCTACAAGCACAACATTAATGATATTAGAATTTAACAATTATAAACATTGGCTAGTACAAAGGTCAAAATCAAATAACTATTAAAATCGACACATTCAAAAAAATGTTTAGAGTATCTGATTTTACAAATACATCTTTATTTCGCTAAATAGCCTACGAGCTCGGCGGCTTTCATTGATGCGACAGAAGATGCCGCTAAAACGTAGGCGCGTGCCTCGTATCCCTGCCACGTGCCTTCCTACCCCTTTACCCCACCACCCGCCGCCCTGCGAATCATAAGCGAATTCCTTAGTCTCCCGCGCAACTTACTTTCGAACGGATGTTATTGTTGACCTAGTGAGTGACTTGTGTTTTGTTTACGTAAGATCACCTGATCTGACGCCCTTCGATTGTTTGCCTCTGGGGTACTGTTAAGCAACAGGTGTTCAAAAAACCGTGTGATACGGAGGTCGAAATGCGTTCACGCATAGTAGCAGCATTTGACCACATCAAGTTTGATACCTCCATTTTACAAAGCGTACGTGAAAATGTTATTAGGCGTTGCAACAAATGTGTCGAGGTACAAGGTGGTCATATTGAACAGCGTTTCCGTGGCCGTCTAGAAGACATTATAATAAATTAATCCATTAAAATGCAAGTCGGTACTTAAGGTTTTGTGTGACAGACGACGGGACTTTATTTTGTTTATGTAAAAGTTTAAATGTACTTTTAACAATTATCAATTATTAATTATTTTGAAAATATCGTGTAAACCAACATTTTCAAAGATTCATTTGTTCAAGTGATAAACAACAGCTGACAAAGTCGTGAACTTGTGTAGAAAAAATAGGCAGATAACCGGCGCGGCGCGGCGGCACCGACAAAGAGAGGCCTCTCTTTGTCGGTAGATATAATAGGTAGAACTTCTTCCTATTATTTGTGATTTCGTGTCATCGCTTCATGCAGAGGTATGATAACAGGATAACATTACAAATATTAATAATTAAATATTTATTTTAATTATTTTTGTTTACAGTTTTTTATAAATGACTTTCTTTATTACGTATGTATACCGATTCTTAAAACGTAGGTAGAAGGAATAACAGGGTTTTTGTTACATATTGTATAAGTATGTATTTAAAAAGAATGTAGTATATCAGTTATCTGGTTCCCATAGTACAAGCTCTGCTTAGTTTGGGATCAGATGGCCATGTGTAAAGAATGTCCCGGGTAATTTATTTATAATATTTGATAACTTCTATTGACTCAATTGTTCTGTTTAATGAGTTATTTACTTAAGTGATAATGAGAATATCTTATCAAGTATAATATTAATAAAGATTGATGTGATTTTTATGATAATAATAATTTTTTATTGAAAAAAATAACATGTTGCATGCAACATAAATTTTTCAATTAAAATTTAACAATGTGTACATAATAAAAAAATGTTGTTAAAGTTTATAAATACAATACAATACACCAATTACTGTGCCCTGTACCGCTACCATGAGTTGCTAACGAAACTTACTTTAGTCACTGGCGAGTAAACGACAATCGAACCCGATCGACTCGTACTACCGATTTTAGTTCTTTAGGTGACCGCTAGTGGCGCTGTACACAGTTGCCATAGAAATGTTTTACGCCGTCGCGCGTCGCTAGCGAGTACGTACGTTAAAAACTCATGGTAAAGGCAATGAGCACGAACATCGTCGTATCCAGTGCGCCAACATTCTTTACACACAGCCTTCTGATTCCAAACTAAGCAGAGCAAGTACCGTGGTAACCAGATAACTGAAATACTGCATATACTATTTTTTCTTCTAAATACATACTTATAGAGATATTTACACCCAGACACAGAACAAACAGACATGTGGATGCACACAAATTTCTGTCTTGAGTGGAAATCAAGCCCACAATATATGGCATGAGAAGGTCTCTAACCAACAAGCCAACTGGCCTGTAAATTTAATTAAATTTATAATTATAATTGAACACTAATTAACGGATTTCCTGTGATTTTATTTATATAATAAGGTTTTATGCAAGCATAAGTGGAATGTGAGTAAAATGGTTATCAGTCTAGTGTATAGTTTCTTTTTTTTTTTTAAGGCACATTGGAGATTGCCTCTAATGGCTCTTACACCCTTACATGGACAATTCCGGCAAGCTCTGATGGCTCTCAACCGAAATAGTGTATAGATGAGAATAAATAAACTCATTTTCATTGTATGGTCTAGTGCCCATTGATTCGAAATTCTAGAATAACTAAATAACATCACACAAGATTAACGAAACATTTGATTTTTTTATGGGACCAGGCCGCCCCTGAAATTAACCCTAGATATGCCAATGGCTATGTATGGACATTTGCAACACCAGGGGCATTACAATGTGTGAACTTGACATAGTTAGTTATACAGAGCTTCCTCCGCACTTAGCCTCTTGAATGGGCCATTGTGTGTCAGCCTCTCACTCTAGCCATCCCAGGTTGTCCCAAATAGCTAGCAACCTTTTCATGTTGCTGCAGGCTCCCATGTTTTAATTTGGGCCTGAGGTATGGGCAGTAGGGGTTCTGGTCCATATACTGTTGCCGTTGATCCTCTTTTGCCAGTGAACTTGACATGTGGAAATGTTAAGTCTCATGTACTTATCATTTGTATAGTTTAAGTATGATACTGTACATTTTTACTTCATGTACAAACTGAAGTTACCTAAGTACTCCTATTGTTATTTCATAAATAGTTGCGGTCTTCCCGAGCAACTATAATTTGGGTGTCTTCAAGGCTAGAATGAAGAGGCTCTTAATAAACTAGTGCGCCTCAACATCTTAGATTGCATCACTGCTTACCATCAGGTGGGATCGCAGTCAAGCCCTAGCTTATATTATTTAAAAAAAAAAAGTGTTTTTTGTGACAATACTTGGTCAGGATTTTTAGAATAAGCAATTATGGCCATTTTTTATTCAGCCCATAAAATAAAGATGGGTTGACTTGTTACGATGATTCAACGATAGGTGAATATTGCATAGTACTTCTCCGAGAGACCAAAGGTTCCTGCTAATTTGGTAATTCAATGTGTAATAGGAAAAAAAGATAGCTGGTTGAAGAAGGTTATTGCCAACATTAAATCCTGAGAATGCAGGCAAAACCGCAAGATTGTAAGTTTGTATTATAATAATTAAAAATGAAAACAATATATAATACAAATAGTAGTACAACAGATAACAAATACCAACTTAAGGTTAAATTTTTTCATTTGGGTTTTTTTATCTATAAACGCTATCAAACTTGAGCACTTTATCATGCAAATAATTACGTAAATCGCTTATTTATAATACTTACTGGTTTGTTAGGATACACCTCAGAGAGATGGGCCTTCAGCTCCCTGATGGACCATGACGACTGGCACTCGATAGTCTGGTCCTGAATTTGCTGGTTTGGTGCTTTAACAACCAATGTCACGTTATCTGGTATCATTTTAAATCATACAATTTGTCCAACAATAAAATCTCGTGATCTATACACGTTTAAAACCTAATTGCTATTCAAAGAGCACGGGCCGCTAAATTATATTATATTAATCTGACACGACATACAAAAACGCTTTTTATTTAACACTTTCCAATGTATGTAATTTAATGACCAAATTAATTCATTTCGATGTAAATAAATACTTCGTAAAAGATTCGCCCGTACTTGTCAATTTGCTTGCCCATTAAATTATTTGTCGTCTTCTCATTGGTCCAGCGTTGGAGGATGACGTCATAGTCATGTTTTATATTACATATTTTAAAGCTATTGGTTAAATTTGCCATCGATTACAATTAGCTACGTATGATTTGATGTTCAACTAGTGTACGAATATTCACCAATCATATTCAAGCATTATTTCATGTCAAATATTAAAAATTAATGTGTTTCTTTGTACGCATAATTAGAAACCTATAAATAATGTTTTTATTTTAAAATATTATTATACCAAAAAACACAACGTGCACTTGACAGTGAATTTTCACCGTAGATGATTTAAGCTTTTATATATTACATTAATATATTAAAAAAATCGGGATGTTTTATATAAGCCTGAGAAGCCTTATTTTTTTTTTAATTGTCAATGCTCATTCCTGTCGAGAGAAAATTTTTTATACGGTTTTATTTAGCTTGTTTTTTTTTAAATCTTGGTCGAAATATTTTTTTTATTGACAAACAATACCGTCAGACGTCACGTCAGTCAAAAGAGTAGAATCGATCGTCAGTCCCTCAGTCAGTTGTCAGGCGTAAATATTGTTTGTGTTATTAGATTTGCTGAGTGTAATTCACATTATTTTATGTTTAAATTGGAAGTTTTACATTTTAAGATCGAATGATGAAGCGCTTAGAATAAATTTATGTTAATAATCCTTATGATCAATTCCTAACCTCCAATTCAAGTTTGAAAACAAACCACTAACAATTTAAAATGGGTGTTACTGTGTAAGTACATAAACTTCTATATTCTTAACTTAGTGATAGCGGCGGTGGTTACAGCGATAAGCCCACTAACTCGAATCCTACAATGATCTACCTTCCTATGAAAGTAAATATAAATATAGCTTTGTAAACTGATATTTTGCTCTATCAGCAGACTGCTTATATCTCTCAAGCCGACAAGCACCAGGCCATCCATTTAGATATATAAACAAACATCTATATCATATTCTGACCACATTGTGGTCTGACATCCATGTATATTATATTTAAAGATGTAGTAGATGGTCTGTTTCTGTGTATTGGTGTAAATACATGTGTAGTATGTATAAGTATGAATAAAAAAAAAAAAAGTAGTATTATGTAGTACTGTTATATCAGTTATCTGGTTCCCATAGTACATGCTAAGCTGTGGAATGAGCTCCCCGCTGTGGCTTTCCCAAGGGGAGTACAGCATGGGGTCCTTCAAGAAGGGTGTGAAGAGATTTTTGCAGGGTCGGCAACATGCGAGTGATACCCACGGTGTTGCAAGCGTCCATAGGCTGTGACCATTTACTATCAGATGGGCCGTCAGCTTGTTTGACACCTTAGTAGTATAAAAAAAAAAACGCTCAAGAATGGCCGTGTGTAAAGACTGTCCCGGGATATTTATTTATTTATTAATATCAGTTAGATTAATTTCATGATAACATGCTTGCTTAGCTCGTCATGGGGTCCAGCTGTGTGTGAAGAATATTCCAGAAAATTATTAATAACTAATTGACTAAGGTGTGACCTTGCAGAAATCTAACAAATATCTAGTAACAAATAAGTAACATTAGTTTTTTTTATGTTTTACTGAATTCCGTATGGTGAGGATCTGGTGATCATACAGCAGGATACAACAGGTTTACACCTATAATAGACACCAGTTCCGCACATACACTATGACTGTAAACTTTGGAACCAAAATAGATATTAATTCATTTTTGTATATATCTATAAGTCTTGCCATTGTGCAGAAAAACAAATAAATAATAATTATTATGTAAGTCCATCCTGAAGATGCGTACTTCATGTAGAAGTGAAACACATGTAGATTTCCTGTTGAATTTCCTTGTTTGGGACTTGACAGAGAAGGAGATCCAGCGGAATCAGTTACTAGATATTTGTTTTTGTATAATCTTTAATATTATTATATGAATTTATTGTAATTTACTTTCATTCTCATTTCCAGCCTGCAGCCATATCCTGTCCCCGATAATCGAACAGGAACCAATGTGATAGACCTCTTGTCTAAACGCATAATAGCATTAGGGGCAACACCACAAGGTCAGTTCCTTGTGGACTGTGAGAGCTATTTGTCTCATCCTCAAATGGGTAAGAGTCTGGAATAGGCATACTTTTTACTACAACTTCTGTATCTATATAATGGATGTAAATATATCTATATAAATATTTATTTATCTATACTAATATTATAAAGAGGAAAGATTTGTTTGTTTGTTATGAATAGGCTCCGAAACTACTGGACCGATTTCAAAAATTCTTTCACCTTTGGAAAGCTACATTATCCCCGAGTAACATAGGCTACATTATATTTAAAAAAAAAACATCAAAATAAATTACTTTATATTCAAGACGGCTTTAATACCTTTTTATAACTTTTTGATTTATTTAATTCGGACATTTCATTCGGAAGATATCACGAGTTTAAAAATGCAAATATTAGAAAAAAGTCGCGTGGTTGTCGCTCACCGCGCTCAGCTAGCCAGCATGCGATGTAGGCTCCATGTAAGCGTCACTGGGGTACGGGGGGGGGGGGGAGTCAATGTAATCTACACTAATATTATAAAGAGGAAAGATTTGTATTTTTGTATGTAACGAATAAACTCAAAAAGTACTGGACCGATTTTAATAATTCTTTTTTCATTAGAAAGCTACATTATCACTGAGTAACATAGGCTACTTTTCATACAGGGAAAATGTAAATCCCTCAGGAACGCGGGTGAAACCGCGGGGGACAGCTATATATATATATTTATTTATTTATAGGGTTGCTAACAGATGATACATATAAAATAAATAAAGATATAAAATTTTAAATAAAAAGAGCAAGCTTGGTGCCCACCCACTTACAGGGACTATCACCTCAAAACTACAGAACATATCGGGATGGGACTGCTACCGCTCGATGCGGAATTTTTCGTATATGGCTTATGATGTTGATAAATGCGGGTGAAACCGCGGAAGATAGCTAGTTATGATTATAAAATTGAATAAATATATTTAAAATTATAACTAAACTATAAAGTGAGAAGTGACTTTTAGCACAGTGATATGGACAAATCAGCTACCATGCTGCTATAAATAAATAAAACGAATCCACGAAATGTATGCATGGAAAGCTTATTAGTAGGCTAGCTCTATATGTTCCAATGTATCAACTCCAAATGGCTTAAATATGCAGCAACTATTATGTTTGCTATATTAGCAGCAGTCACAGATTCGATTCCCACATAGAACAAATATTTGTGTGCACAAGTCTGTTTGTAAAATATCTACGAAAAATTCGAATTGAATGGTAGCAGTCCCATCCCGATATGTTCAGTAGTTTTGAGGTGATGGTGCGTCTAAGGGACCCTATTTTACTTTTACTATATATGATAGAAAGAAAATATTTATAGATAGACTAGCTGTCCCAACAGACGTTGTCCTGTCGAAGTGAGTCCATAAAAAAGTTCCCAAAAAAATTTGACGTTGGTACTTTCAACACAGCGCCATCTGTTAGAATATTTTGGAGTTAACAGATAATTGTGACTGTCAATTAATTATAGACCAATAATTTGCAATAAAATAAAATTGTGACTATAATTAAAGATCTAAGCTATCCTATCTCTTAAGTTGGACCAGACTGCTCACGGTGTGCCAATTTAATTTAAAATCGGTTAAGTAGTTTAGGAGTCCATCGCGGACAAACATCATGACAGGAGATTTATATATATTAAGATATGTTAGTAGTATCTTAGTTATCTAGTTACCATAGTACAAGCTCTGTGTTTGGGATCAGATGTGTGTATTAGAAATGGTCCAGATTATTTATTATTATAATTTTACTTTCAGGTACTACCAAAACAGTACACATACTTCACAATTCAGAGCAGCCAGCATCCGTGTTTTCAATACTAGAAAGCGGTACAAAGAATATACATGTAATTGCTGATGGTCTATTTGATTTACTTATGATGAAGTTGTCGCAACACTATACTTCTAAGAAACAAACGAAGATCGAGAGTAAAGGGCCCAGATTCGAATTGGGAGACTTCTGCATAAAGTTTGGTTCTGTAACCATGAATCAGAGTTTCAAAGGAGTTCTTATTGAAGTAAGTGTTTTGCATTGATGTATCTAGGGCAATTTTTTTAGGGGAAGCCTGGCCTCTGTGACGCCATGGCCAATGCGGAACTAGACCGCATTGGGGTGGGCATGTGAATGTGTCTTACAACCGCAAACTTTCACATTAATAATTGTAATAAATAAAAAAATATATATAATACCTACTAATATTATAAATGTAAATGTATGTTTGTTACGCTTTCATGCGAAAACTACTTCGATCATCATGAAACTTTGTACACATATTCTTGGAGGTATTAGAAGTAACATAGGATACTTTTTGTGCCGGGAAAATGTTACATCCGCGATGAAACCGCGGGGGAGAGCTAAACTTGCGGCACGCTATGATGGCCGTTTTGACGTTTAACAATGACAAAGAAAAATAAACTTTATTCCTTGAGACATAAGGTGCATCTATTGTTCCAACATCTAATTTTATGATGATCGAAATCAACCTTATTCCAAAGCAACACAGTTTCTTTTCCTATGACAACCTGAAACGTCAAAACGGCCATCATATCCTGCCGGTAGTATAGTTAAAAAATAAAGTGAAAGAGAAGGAAATTAAAGAAAGATAGCTTCTTCTCTTTTTAGCGTATATTATAGTATCTTCATTGTGTGTGACGCACTTTTAGGTCAACTTTTACCCATTTTTTTTGCAGGTAGAATATCGTCCGTGTGTAATGGCGAACGCGGTGTGGGGACTTCTCAGGGAACTGGTGCAGGGCTTGGTTGGCCCCTCGATACCAGTACAGCCTCCCCAGCACCTCGTCAGCAGGATGAACGAAATATACACACCTATCGACACCGTCTACCAGTATTTAGAACACTTCAGTGCTTATAGAAAAACTACTGGAATGAGGAACGCTTGATCCGGATGTTACCGGATGTCATCCATTTCCGGATGTTACCGGATTTTGTATATTTTGTATCTGTTACTTATTTAAGTTAATGTTATGATATGAATAAATGGTGTATTTTAAGATCTACATAACATATTTTTTTATAAGATATTTGATTTTTGATACTGTCCATGAGAAGTATATCACAGGACATTAAATACACACGGCCCTCTGATCCTAATCTAAGCAGAGCTTGTACTATGGATACCAAATCACTGAAAGGTATACTACATATACTACTTTTGTACTACATATGTACTTTTTAATTACATAGAACAAACAGACATGTTCATGCACACAATTTTTCGTCCTGGGTGGGAATCGAACCCATGACCTACGGGGTGGCAGTCAGGGTCTCTAACTACCTAAACGAAATAGATGAACTCAAGAATACAAGTTATATAAAAGAGGTTGTATGTTTAATTTCGATCATCACGTCTTCATGATGCTCTTCGGTGTCGCTCTTTAGTTTCATCAAATTTCAGATCACAACGGTTTAAACAACGAGAAAAACCGAAGAGTTTTCACTTCATTAACAATTCATAAACAGAAGAGAAAATAACTATTGTCTATGCCTTTTTATGCCGTGTTCTAGAGTGGAGACCACGGCTCGGTAAACGTAGTGTAGGGCGCCCTCCAGCTAGATGGAGCGACGATATACGCAAGCTGGCTGGCAGCGGTTGGAAACAAAGAGCTGAAGATCGAGCTCAGTGGCGTGCCATAGGTGAGGCCTGTGTCCAGCAGTGGACGGAGATAGGCTGATGATGATGATGCCTTTTTAAAAATAGTTTTTTTGTAATTTTAATGCACGCCAGCCAACACATGTAGAGTCTAAGTTTTGATTTATAAAACTATTCATAAACAGAAGAGAAAATGGCACATACCTATTGTCTTTGCTTTCTTTATACCAAGTTTTGTGATTAAAATGCACTAACTCATGCACGTTTAAAAAGGGAGTTTGTTCTATCAAAGATAGTAATGGTGAGATTTTTCTTCGGTTAAAATGTATCTCCACTTAACCTTTACGATAACAAATGAAACAACGGGTAAAATATAACATTGATTTATTTATTTAACGAGTTGTTTTGGGTATGCGTTGCAATAGACCTTCGAAGCGTCAGTTGAATTTCATACAAAAACCCCAGAAGAGCACTTGACATTTTACCATTTTTCTGAGCAACTTTTCCAATAATATTTATCTAAAAACCTTATTCTGACTATAACACCCTGCATTGCACTAGCGTTTCAAACATATTCCCGTGGGATCTTATATTCATCCGGGATGAAAAGTATCCTGTGTATATTCTGTCTGTATGTCAAATTTTATTCAAATCCGTTCAGCCGCTTATGCATGATTGGGTCACAAGCAAACAGTCACTATTTTTGTGTTTGTTTGTGCGTTAATATTTTTTAACCTACGCTATAGAATTTGATGCGGTTTTCATTATCGCTTACAAAATTTCATCCGAAAGGTTTATGTGTATTATAATGATAACTATCGTACTCAGGCGAGGCTTGGGGGGGGGCGCTAGTATATAATATAAGTGTAATAATTTCTGTATTTGATTTTGTCACTCTAACAGTCCATCTAATTTAAAGTAACGTAAAATTGGAATTCAACATAAAATAATATGAATTGTTTTGATTAAAAATCTGTTGATTTTCCGAATAAATGAAAAAAATAAAACAAGATTATACAAAAACAAATATCTAGTAACTAATTCCGCTGGATCTCCTTTTCTGTCAGGTCCCAAACCAAGAAACTCAACAGGAAATCACGTGTCTCGCTTCTCCACAAATCATTTTCAGGACGTATTAGGCCGCTGTCATTGAGTCGAAGCACTAGCACCACAGACGTGTTACCTCGCCGACCGCCGGACAGGAAAGAGATTCAGCGGAATTAGTCACTAGATATTTGTTTTTGTATAATCTTACAATGGATCTCCCCAAGGCCACGCCTGAGTCAATTAATTAAAATAAAATAAATAACAATAAATTCAACAATGAAATTATTAAATTGACTTTAAGTAAATGCATGTAGGTATTATGCAAAAATTATTTTGTAATAACAGAAATAAAGACTATTTGATTTATTTTTGAACCCAGAAGGATACCGAAACTGGTATGCCGGTATCACGGTATGCCGATGTCGCGGAACCCATCCCACACGTGGGGCTGTTCGCTGTAGTACCACCTGTGGGTGGTACCCGCCGACCGCGGGTTCGTGGGCCGACCGAACGTCACATCGGCTTTTGGTGCGCTCGTCGGCGGAGGGCCCTCTGTAATAATACAAATATCATCGGTATTAAAACCTGTACCTAAGTATAAAAAAAAAATGGATTAAATATCATTGGTTGCGTGATCACGCCGTTTAAAAAGGCTATATTAAAGATAAAACAAAATCAAACCAATGGTACGATACGCTCAATCACTCATCATATCACTTACTAACTCTATTCAATAAAAGAAAGAAAACCCTTTTCTCTTCCCATTCATTCATTCAATTCAATCTTTTTCGCACATTTATATTCCTCTGTACATCTCCTGTGACGCAATCCATTAAAACCCAAAAAAAAGATGGATTAAATATCATTGGTTGCGTGATCACGCCGTTTAAAAAGGCTATATTAAAGATAAAACAAAATCAAACCAATGGTACGATACGCTCAATCACTCATCATATCACTTACTAACTCTATTCAATAAAAGAAAGAAAACCCTTTTCTCTTCCCATTCATTCATTCAATTCAATCTTTTTCGCACATTTATATTCCTCTGTACATCTCCTGTGACGCAATCCATTAAAACCCAAAAAAAAAAAATCTGAAAAGTATTACGCAGTCGTCGCTCCCGCCAATTTATAAATCTAATTGGATTATAACCTCAAAAATAAGAACTCAAGGCGCCGGTGTATGTGTTGTGATAAGAATAAGACTCATCCAGCGACCTCATCAGCTACACCAACCAACTATCGATCAAAACAACATTGCGACAAATGAAAGGTAAGGTTTTCTATCTCTTTCTGCCACAGTACTTACGTGGTTCTTCCATCGACGGAGGCTCCGTGGTTGTCGATGTATTGTTGTCGTACTCTGTAGTTGTCCATATATCATAGTCGGGGACCCACATAGCCTCGTCAATCGGTTCGTAGCCAAAGCCTGTTTGGTATGTTTGACCCCTGAAATAAAAATAAAAACTGACGTGAAAATTTCTTTAGTACCGTTGTGATTTGAAACTAAAACCAATAAAAAATAAATATCCCGGGACATTTTTTACACACGGCCATTTGATTTCAAACTAAGCAAAACTTAAAGTAACTTAAACAACTTTTAATTTTTCTAAATACATACTTATATAGATATTTACATATAGACACAGAACCATAAACCACATGAACCGGCAAACATGCACACGGTCCACCTGATGGTAAGTGGTCACCACCGCCTATGAACATTTGCAACACCAGAGCATCGGCAATGCGTTGTCGACCCTGAGACGTGAAGTTGTTAAGTCTCATGTGCCTGTAATGTCACCGGCCTTACCTTTCTAACCGAAACACAGTGATGCAAGTCTACTAAATGCACACAAATGACCCGTGACCTGCGACTTGGCAGTCAGGATCGCTAACCACCAAGTCAACTGGCTTGTCGTGCTAAAGCGACACTAAAAAGAGGAACAAATACATCTACTAGCTGTCCTCGTTCACCCGTCTATCCGACGGATACAAACGCGCGAGCGTTTTGTAACTTTTATCTCAAAAACTACGCAAACGAATTATCATTGCATTGGTTTTTGGCTCACTCGATGCTAGGCATGGCATGATTCACAAATAGCATGTGAAAAATTATATGAAATACTTTTTCATATGTCACACCTACTACCTGCCTTGACGTCGACTGTTAAAAATCACTCTGCTACTTTTCTGTTACCTTGCCTACATGATACATCGCACACCGCAGATCATTCGGATATCATCGTATTTCACTGATGACTCACGACTACGTCAGAAAGAAAGAGCGTTTTTCTAACCCAGTCGTGTTAGTAAGAGCAAAATATATACTGATCGTCGCAACAAACTGGTCGCACGGCCAAGAGTGACATTAGAGCATTGCGAAAAAAAATCATTGGCTGTGATATTTCACAGGTGAAATCACTGAAAAAAATAAGTATTTTCATTAAATGAAAATGAAATAAAAGTAGCAATCATTTCCATGCCTACTCGATACGATGACGATACACTTTCGTGCTCAGGCCCCGTATTCAGCTAATCGATAAACTTCGTCGGCGAGACGGAGCCTCGGAGAGCTTACCTCTCACGTGATTGTGTAGTTAACGAAAGAGATAGAGCATAGAGGCCGTGACGAAACATCATCGAGCCAGTGTCCATTTCCAATCGCCCTGCTATCGCACATTTGTACTGACTGTACCTGTATTCGACGGCCTGCATCGTAAAGTCCTCGTAATAAGTCCCCTCCTCCCACTTCCACTGCTGGATGCCCAGCAACGTCATGTTGATCTTGTTCCCCCAACAATACATCTCGAACAGGAACTTGTCTGAGAACATCATGTATACTGATATGTCGAACGCGGAACCTGGAATTGAGAAATGCGTGAAGTTCTTTATTCATATTTTTTTAATATGGCAACAAATGTTAAGGGAGTTATTTTTGCCAATGTCGTGTATTTGTGGTTGGAGACTCTGACTGCCACACCATGTCGTGGGTTTAATTCCTATCCTGGACAAACCTTTTTGTGCTTATAAACATGTCTGTTTTGTTTTGTGTCTGGGTGTAAATATCTAATGAAGGATGTACGAGTATTTAGATAAAAAAGTAGATAAATTATTTAGTACTACCGGTTCCCCGCGGTTTCACCCGCGTTCCCGAGGGATGTTAGATTTTCCCGGGATAAAAAGTAAGCCATATGTTATTCAAGGATGTGGTCTACCTATGTGCCAAGTCAAATCAGTCAGGTAGTTTTTGCGTGAAAGAGTAACAAACATTCGCATTTATAATAATATATAAGAACGATATTACTAATCTGGTTACCATAGTACAAAGTCTGTTTTGTCTTAGTAATATCTCAGAATATCTTTATACGTCAATTAAAGTCACATCATTCTAAATCCAATATGGCGGATGTAGCAAGATGGCAATTTATGAATCAATAAACCACCTCCATGTCATGGGTATCTAATCTAAGGCGGTGAACAAGCTGTCGGCCCGTCTGCTGGTAAACGGTCACCGCAGCCTTTTGACGCTAGCAACACCGTGGGTATAATTCGCCGACCCTGCAAATATCTCTCCACACCCTTCTTTAAGAACAACGGGCTGGACTCCGGTAGTGCAGGAAGAAGTAAAAACTTGAACATTAACGTTGTGCATTTATACCGTCTTACGAATTTTCGATCAGGTCACGTGTCCTGACGAGAGTTTATTATTTTATACCCATCCCAAGAAAAGTGCTCAACGCCGCTAAAAAAGTTTTCACTTCAAAAGTGGCACTCCGGGACTGCCGACAGAAGTGAAAACTGACATGAATATGTATACATATGTTGTACATATACACAATATATGTTTATTAAATATAGTTATATTATCAATGTACTTCAACCCAAACTCAACTCTCGTGTAAACGGGGCTAATATATGTAGATACTGAGGTGTCGGTAACGGTGACAGTGTCGCGAGTTCAATTGTTTCTTCCCATCTCAAAAAATGTTCAAAGTGCCTAAAGAAGTTCACTTCGAAAAGGTTATATATTTTTTTTATACTTACCAACGTAGAAATGGCACGGTGCTCCATGGGATACCCGCGGGCAAGAATGCCTGATCTCCATTTCCGAGACAGCCGATGCGTTCACTATCTCCAATGTCAGACAGGTGAACTCTACATCATCGTATATTGTCAACTGTGGAGCACAGATGATAAACACAGCTTTATTAAATTGACGATCGGGGTTATTCGGAACTACTCGGGCACTGTATTTAAGATAAATAATCAAAGACTAACTGAGAAAGCGTATTGGACATCTATATATATAAAAATGAATCCCTATTTCCCTTGGTCACGGCATCACGGATGGATGGCTGGACCGATTTCGCAATTTATTTTTGTTGTGTTTGTTACTGTCGGGAGAAGGTTCTTATGCAAGAAAAAAATTAAGAAAGTTGCGTGGGAAATTAGAAAATTTCAGAAAACTTAACCACTTTACTAACGCTTTTAACAATATGAACTTTTATCAATGTCGGGCGTTTGACAGCTAGAGCGGTTGACAGAATGCGCGCTGCAAATATCGTTTCAAATAGAGGCATGTGTCGGAATTATATTGATAAAATAATTTATTTATAATTTCTTATTGCACATTTCACTGTCGATTCAATCGGAAGTTTCGAATTCAATATTCATTGTTAAGACAGGACGGCGACTGTCGGGTCAGCTAGTTGAAAAATAAATAACGACATCAAATATGATCTATATTTTATATTTGATTAGCTATCCCCTGCGGTTTTACTCGCGTTCCCGAGGGCTGTAACATATTCCCGGAACAAAAAGTATCCTGTTTTATTCTAGGGCATTTTTTATATATGTGCCAAGTTTAATCCAAATCTGTTTGGTAGTTTTTGCGGGAAAGAGTAACAAACATCCATACATACAAACATTTGCAATTATTATATTAGTAGGATAGTATTTTAGTTTTAAACGTAACTAGGTACTGTACCGCGGTTTCATTCGCATTACCCAAGAATCTAATCTACAGGCTGTTACAAAACTACCGGTAAAGCCGCAAGGAGGTTTAAATGGAGCCTTATAACTAGTCCATTCACAATATTTAAGAACCGTAGTAACGCTGTATAACATACCCCAACAAAATAAGAAAAACAGATTTTTATGAATGAAAAATACAAAACTATTAAAGTAGACAATTATTAGGTAAAATAGGTACGTAGGCCTTTCTGTTAAATAATCTGGTTCCCTGACATGACAGCTTACTAGGGTTGTTGGCTTTGATAATTAATTATATGTTTACGGGGTATTTTGTAACACGTTGTGTGGCAGGATTAAAACATATCCTATGTTCTCCATTTTATGAAGTGAAACGACTTATGAGAGGGCTTTGAAATTCTGATCCGCAACGTTATTGTGTAACGATAAACAAATGAATGATAAACACAATCAATGCTATTCAAAAGTGATTGATGAATAATTAAAATGTTTCTCTGTAATACAAAAGTTTCACTTCTATCTTTATGATCAACCCTGTATTTTTAAAACCTGTGTGTACTTATGTACGCACGTAAGAAGTTATACCCGAAATTATTGATGAAAAAAAATTGCATTAAAAGCATTTGTCTTTACTATTCAGTCGTGAAATTGTAGTGTCCAAACTCTTTTCAACATTTATTTTACAATTTATTTAACAATATTGACAATAACATAATTACTCACTCATTGACACTGACAGTTGCGATTTGTGCGATGTTCTCGAGAGACCGTTATCAGCTAACTTCATCGGTGAGAATTTTGTGTTACACTGATGCGCGCGCATCTTAAAATTCCACTTTCATAATTTTTTCATAAAGTGCCTAAAGAAGTACAACTTCAATAAAAAACACTTGTTCACCTTTTAAGTAAGTTAACTTACGTTATAAGTAAGGAATTGATACTGAGTGTTGTCTGTTCGTAATACGATGGACTCCCTGAACACAAGATTGATTTGCTCCTCTGGATCGCAGGCGCCGAATCTCTGTACTGCTCTGTGGGCACTCGCTGAAAGAAAAAAAACAAATAAAAAAAAGGGCTAATTGTGTGTCAGTCTCGCATACTTAGGGTACGATCATACTAATCGGCGATTAACACGTCTCGTAATAATAATAAATATCCCGGGACATACTTTACACACGGCCATCTGGTCCCAAACTAAGCAGAGCTTGTACTATGGAAACCAGATAACTGATATACTACATATACTATTTTTAGGGTACCGTACCCTAAGGGTAAAACGGGAGCCCATTACTAAGACTTCGTTTTTCGTCTGTCACCAGGCTGTATCTCATGAGCCGTGATAGTAAGACAGTTGAAATTTTCACAGATGATGTATTTCTGTTGCCCCTACAACAAATACTAAAAACCAATACAACAAACATGATTCTTTTGCCGTTTCTATAGATAATGCATAGGTAAACGTACTGGGTGGGAATAGAACCGTGCGTTAAATAAGTTAAATAAATAGTATTAAAAAATACAAAAATTACGCGCTTTAATAGAAAATCAAAATATTCAATTAATTATAAAAAAAAGTAAGAGTGTAGTAAAAAAAAAAAATTATTGTAAAAATGCGTGCGGTGCTTGATGTCAATTGTTACAAATATTTTATTGACAGATATTGGTAAAAGAAGAGTCATTATAAGAATATCGTTAAAAACACAAATGGAACTAACTTCGCAAAATGTACTTCTGTTTGTTGATCTTGGAAATGGTGATCCTCTGGAACTTGGCGAGGCTGGCTTCCACCCAGGGGTAGTAGCTCATCATGTCCAGGAACCGAGCTGGCATCCCACAGCCCGGACCCCGGACACCCAGACCTAACTGAAAAATATGAACACTGGATATCTCAAAAAAACTAAAAAGACTACCATACTTGTATTTTAATATAGTAACACTAAAAGCTCGGACGCATAAAAAAGATTTTACGGGTTCTATCCGTCAACTTTAAAAGCACTTATCTCAAAGAAGTTTTTAGTCGGAAAAGTCAGTGCTGATGAAATTTTTATTATACTACACTCATTGTATTAACTTTAAAAAAAACAACAAATTAAAGCTGACTAGGTCACACAAGCATCACCTGTAAAGATTCCTCGCCATTTTAGTAGTTTTTTTTCCGAAGTGTCATAATATTTATGTACTCAAAATATTCTTATCTGAATAAGCAAGGACTTACCAGCTGCCACCTGCCCCACACGTCCCTGGAGACCAGGGCAGCACCAGCTTCCCATACGCAAGGTTTCTGTGTGTCTAGTTGGACTGTACACGCCACGTGAGGGGGGCGGAGTTTCTTACTGTATAGCTGGAAAGGATTTGAATAAAGTTTTAGTTGGAAGGAAAATTTTGTTTTTTTTTTGGTCACACTATAACCTTCTTTTACACGCTTTATATTAGCTTCACCTGTATGTATGTATGCAACCGACCCCTTTGAGCTCGAAACTCGACTACTTTGAACGATCAGATTTAATTCAAACTTTGCACACCTGTCAAACATCGATGACAATGCAATAATCCGATCAAAGTATCCGATTATCCTAATTAGATTCGCCAGGATTAATTAATTTCTTTCCGCATCCTTTGCATGCGAGTAAGAGAGATAGAGCTCGCGAACAACACATGCGTGCAGTTCCAGACTTACTCTTTCGGGCACTCAAAATGTTTTTATTAAAAAATGAAAAATAAATAATAGTTAAAAAAAACTAAAAAACACGCTTTATATAGAAAACCAAACTAAAAAACAGAAAATAAATTTTAGTAAATATTAATTAAGAATAATGTAATTTTTTTTAATAAATTTAAGTTATTAATAGTTTGAATAAGAAAACAAATGTTTTATTTAAAAAAAAGCGGGGGTGCTTTTCAAGATATTATCGAAATGATAATCCTTCTCATATCTGTCAATTAAATATTTATAACTATTGACACCTTGCACCCCACGCTTTTTTACAATAAAACATTTTTTCTTATTCAAACTATTAAAAACTTATATTTTTTTTTACATTATTCTTAATTAATATTTATTAAAAATTATTTTCTGTTTTTTTGTTTAGTTTTCTAAGTAATGCGTGTTTTCTAGTTTTTTTAAACTATTTATTTGAATTGATAGAAATTAAAACCGATGCATAGTTTACGATTCTATAAAGGATATACAGACAAACATTCATTTTTATATATATAGAATAGCTTAATGCACTTCTTCTCCATATGGAGAAGTATGACCATATAATTGTGTCAAATTTCGCCTTCATCCGTTCGCGCAATTTTCTTAAAAAGGGATCTAAAGTTTCGGCTTCAAGTATTAATATATAAGGCCGAGCATTGCTCGGGATTTCTTTACTAAAGTGACTTCTACCGTATTCTCTTTTTTAAAGCACTGTCATATATACCTAGATACGAATCAGGTGCGATAATAAAAGGCTCCCAATAACAGTATTTCTCACAAAAGATGCAACTTGAAAACCTTACCTTCTAATGACATTGTAGCAGTTTGCATTGCCTAAAACTCGGATAAAACGACGTTTTCTAAGAATGAAACCTAGCTAGATCGATTTATCGCCCCCGAAAACCCCTCCATACTAAATTTCATGAAAATCGTTGGAGCCGTTTCCGAGATCCTATACAAGAATTGCTCGTTTAATGTTATTAGATAATTAATAGATAACTTACTTTGGCAGCTACATAGAATTCTTCACACATGTATCCTGGTATGTGCGTAACTTCTATAACATTTTTCTGTAACTTATCATAATCTGAAAAAAAACATTGTCGCTCATTATTTTTCTTACTAAACATTATGCAAAATCTTGAAAGTCGATTTTAAGCTACTTCTAATTGTTGTATCGACTTGAAACCTTGCAAGCTTAAGGAATGGGAATGACAATACAATAATTTGATGCCATCGAGCTGATCTGGTGATGGAGTCAGGAGGTTAGTGGAACTCTTTAGTGGCTATTAGTAAACCCCTCGAGTTTGGGCTAATTTTCTTTGTTTTGACGAGTCCTATACATTATATTTGATAACGAGGGTTTATAGCATGTTATATATTCTTATGTCTACCATTTTTTTATATACAATGTACAGGTTGTTACAAAACTATCCGTAAATCCGAAAGGAGGTTAAATGGGGCCTAATAATGAGTCCATTCGGAATATTTAAGAACCGTAGTAACGCTGTATAACATACCCCAAAAAAACTGATTTTTATGAATGAAATGTAGAAAAAGTATTAAAGTCGACATTTATTTGGTAAAATAGGTACGTAGACCTTTCTGTTAAATAATCTGGTTCCCTGTATTTTGCAACATGTTGTTTAAGCAAAATAGGGTTCCTTTGACGACGGACTACTACCATTCCACGCGGAATTTTTCCTAGATAGATATAGGCTATACAGGTGAGTGAAACAGTGGACAGCTAGTTGTATAAACAGAAGTAGATAGACAGGTATTTAAATATACATTACCATCCTCAAATTTCATTACGTAGAACGTAGGGTTTCTTAACATCTCTGGCGGAGGACAGACTGGGTTTATATTTGCTGGAAATTATAAAAGATAAATATTAATATATTAGAGACTACCTGTCTCCCGCGGTTTCACCCGCATTCCCGAGGGATGTAACATTTTCCCGGCTCAAAAAGTATTCTATGTTACTTCTAATACCTCCAAAAATATGTGTAGAAAGTTTTATGATGATCGGTTTAATAGTTTTCGCGTGAAAGCGTGACAAACAAACTTACATTCACATTCATAATATTAGTACGGATAATTCTTGCACTAGAAGGCATCAGAATTGGATTCGCAATCATTTATTTAGTTTAGGCCCTAGAATTGCACTTATGCCGACAATCTGACGATCTTAATGCGAAAGTTTGTAAGGATGTATTTTATACTTTGGCGCAAAAATATATACTCGGATTTTGATGAAACATGGCATGTAGATAGATTATAACATAGATTAAGACATCGGATACTTTTCATTTTGGGAAAATTTTATATCCCTCGGGAACGCGGGCACGGGGGACAGTATACAGTGTGATAATCCTCCAAATAATCAGATATTTTAAATCTTTTTTTACTATAAAGTGTTCTTTACTACCTTTTTAGATACAGATAAACTAATGATATATTATATCTGTACGCAGTTTATTAAAAATACGTATAGGTACATTAAATTAGGTAAACTTACTATCTCTGACTATATCCTTGAGCTGTATCAACGCGATGGTATTGTATGTCTCTCCATATTCTGGATGCAACACATAATTGCGGACACGACGTCCTGGGGCGTTCCAGTTCTCACCCAGAAGAACTCTGGACATTTTCCTGAAATATAAAAGAGCCAGGCTTGGTTTAAGATCCTGACTGCCTGATTGTCATGACTGTTTCTTCTGTGTCTGACAATGAGTGTTATTCTTATCCTCAAGTTTGAGACTGAGAAAATTTGAGAGTATGGATGTATGTAATTATTATTATATTGTATTGAAATAATGCCATTTTATTAAAATCAATTTAAATTTGTAATTTTGCATGCTATTCTATAGCGAAACGTGTTGACCTTATTTTGAAATACCACCAATCTGTACGACATTTCTGGCGAAATAAAATATTTCATTTAATTTCACAAAAGCCACATAATGGATTTGGTTGAAACATGGCATACAGATAGAGTGAACTACTGCATCACGGTGGAAATGGGAACTTTGGCTACTTTGGTATAATAGCCGTGAAGGCTTAGTTTAGTTACTTGTTAAAAGAAAAAAATCCAACTAAAAAATAGAAAATAAATTTGAATTAAGAATAGTGTAGGTAAATAAGAAAAAATATACTTTATTGTAAAAAGAAACGTGAGGTGCATGGTGTCAATAGTTATAAATATTTTATTAACAGATATGAGTAGAAGGATTATCATTACGATAATATCTTAAAAAGCACCCCACGCTTTTTATTACAATAAAATACATTTTTTTCTTAGTTACACTATTCTTAATTCAAGTTTATTTTCTATTTTTTGTTGGATTTTCTATTAAAGCGTGTTTTTTAGTTTTTTTTAAGTTAAATCGTCAATCCTGATTATCCTAGTAAGGATAACGGGCCTAACTGTTTAAAATATTGAATTGTCAACGGTCCTCTACATAGTTTGAATGAAATCTGACCGTTTAAAGTTGGTCAAAATCGCGCCCAAAGGTGTCGGTTGAACCCTTTTGCGAAATACCTGAAATTGTGTTTGGGCATCGGACCAATATCAGCAGCATTTGCAATGACGAATTCCCTTTGTATCAATATTACGGTTGTTACAGCCCTCGCATCCGTGTCTAAGGTATCTGTGGACATTCATAAAATAATAAAAAACTTAAAAAGAAACTTGCTTACGGTACATAAGGTAACTCTTTGTAGGAGACCCGCTCTTCCTACCCTCGGTCCATCTGATGGTAAGTGGTCACCCCCGCCTTTTTTATAACTCTTGTTTTTTATAATATTTGTAATAAAATAGTATACGCCCTAGTGGTGGGGGCCTGGTTACCTGTAAAACAGGGTTTCCTATTACGGGTACCAGTCTCTGACAAAAGTTTATAGAAATATAGCAAACTCTACAATGTAAATTAAACTTTTTAGTTTTTAAGAACTTTTGTGAAAGAAAAATTAACGTTTATTATTCATTATAACTCAGATTGACAGTGAAAATGTAAACGTAGTATATCAGCTATCTGGTTTCCATAGTACAAGCTATGCTTAGTTTGGGATCAGATGGCCGAAAAAAAAAATAAGGATCGCTTCTTAACTACTTGTACACACGCCATGATACATAGTGGACCCAGCGTTAAAATCCATACTGTACTTCTCGAATTATAAGCTAATAAACAGACAGAAGTAGACCTTGCATTTTAAAAGAAGGGAATCGTACTAAAGTTTTCGAGATATGCATGAAGCATTAAACTCTTTTAACAGCTAAGAATGTCATTGAAAAATCACCTTTATTGCTTTTGCGATACAGATTGGTTTTACATGCATAGATAAACTGTCACTACATAGTATAACAAAGTCGCTTTCTCTGTCCCTATATCCCTATGTATGCTTAAATCTTTAAAACTACGCAACGGATTTTGATGCGGTTTTTTTTAATAGATAGAGTGATTGAAGAGGAAGGTTTTTATGTATAATACATGTGACATCCCACGGGAACGCGGGTAAAACCGCGGGGGACAGCTATAATAAATAAATAAAAAGTATCCCGGGATATTATTTACACACGGCCATCTGATCCCAAACTAAGCGGAGCCTGTACTATGGAAGCCAGGTAACTGATATTCTACATGTCCGGTCATAAAGTTTCTTAATAATTTACAACTGCATTTAAAGGAACAATTCAATACTTTATCATTATTGGGTCAGTTATTATAAAAAAATAAAATAAAATACATACAGTATGAGTAAAATAGTATTCCAATCCACGGATAAGTCGTGATCTCGACTTGCCCCATAGAAACTTCCAGTTCATTGTCAACGCCGCAGTTTAGGTAGTCCAGTTGGACTGATTCGAATCTTGGCACTGGAAAACACACCTTAAATCATTGGCAATAGACACCATAACATCCTACTAATATTATAAACGCGAAAGTTTGTATGTATGGATGTTTGTTCCTCTTTCACGCAAAAACTACCCAACGGATTTGGGTGAAACTTGGCACATAGATAGAACATAACCTGGAATAACATGTAGGTTACTTTTTATCCCGGGAAAATGTAACACCCCTCGGGCTACAGTGTCTTCATAAATTAACTCACCACAAAATAAAACTAAGGTAACAATTGTACAATATGACATGATAGATCTATAGTATAAACACAACAAGCTGTTTGTATAATGGAAGTGAAGAAAAGCATCATGTATTTATAAGGAGTGAATTGTTTATCGTTTTATATTTCATACATTTGAAAATTGTCGGTATGTGTTTACTTTTGATGACTTTGTTTTTTAAATCGCTACAAAGTTATCTTCAACCAGTTCAAATCCAATGTGAGTTCCGACAAGAGGCAATGTAGACTTGTAGTGTTGTCACAGTTAAAACTAGTTTTTAGATAGAACGCGATGTTTTTAGTCAGAACTAGTTTTTACTACATGCCTTTGTTACAACTAGAATTAACTAATATTCAAAATTGATTACCAGTTAAAACTAGTTCTTACTAAACAAAACACATTTTTCTGTAGCGAGTCAGATAAAACTTTTCAAGTTATTATTGATATTGAAGTTTATTTCAAATTACATAAAGTGCATTTTTCTCTGACACCCTTGAAAGGATTTTCTTAAATTGGACCAAAGGTATCTTCTAATAACTGAAAATAACCTTTATAATGTAGCTGTCCTAAATGTATGGCACATAGGGAACATAAAAAAAAATTAATAAACTTTTTCTAGAATCAAGGTTCGAGATCGGCCAGTGCGAAATTTGCAAATGGCGGATCTCGATACGTTTTTATTTGTGTTGTTTATTGTGAATACTTTTACGAGTAAGTATTTTACCTACCTATTTGTTTACAAGCTTACTTAACAATGTAAATTTTGTTTATTTTATTAATATTATGCATCTATGGGATAACAATGGCTTACTAAGCTATTTTTTTTTTGGTACCCATGGGTCGGAGTTAAATTGTAAATTCAAATGAGGATTTTTTTCCCTCCCAAAGTTGTTACTCTATTTTGTTAGCTAACACAACTATATAAAAATGAACTCAATTACTTCATGAGAAGGTACATCTGCATTGTCATACAATAAACAGATTAATAGATAAACTTATTTTAAAGCAATAAAGGTCATTTTCCAATAACATTTTAGCTGTCAATACTTTTTTTTAGCTATCGAGTCACTAAATAGGTCGTGCGGGATTGATTACTCTCCACAAACAGATGTTCATGAAGGCATTGTGAATATTGAACACTATCCATGGCTTGGCGTTCTGATATATCCTAAAAGTGGTAAATATCTTCTTTTTTTTATTGACTTTATGGTGTGCTAGCTGTCTCCTGCGGTTTTCCCGCGTTTATCGATTTCATAGCCAATGATATGTCTTGATTACTTACCACTTTTCATCAAGATCGATCGAATCGTTCGAAACGTAAAAAGTAACAGATAAATGAAAAAAAAAATGTATAATTAATATATTGTTTATATTAGCATTTATCACAAAAATTGTCAAAAAAAATTTTGTACAAACAGATTCTACAAATGTATACATATAGAAGTATAGATGAATGAAATTTAGAATACGAAGCCACAGGCAAAAGCCAGTTACTCAATAAAATCAATTATGAATAAAAATAAACAAACGTCACTGCGCAAGTTCCCGCCAAAAAGCCACATGCTTATCTATGGTACGGAAAACCAAAGACAAAATGTTGCATAGTTTTTTGGCCACTAAGTATGTTCCTGGTGTAGACTACAGCCTAATTGTAGGTCTACGCCTGATAGGAAGCAATTGGAGTGTGCACTGAGATAAGTGTACGCTAGGTTTAACTGCATAAACAGCCTGGGAGTAGGGTTACCAGATCTAAATAAAAATATTGAAAATCAAGATGTTAAATATATAAATATCCCGAGACATTCTTTACACACGGCCATCTGCTCCCAAGCAAAGCAAAGTTTGTACCAGATAACTGATATACAACTTTATTTTTCCTTGAATACACCGAGACAGAACAAACAGAAATGTTCATGAACATAAATGTATGTCTTGAGAATCGAACCTATGACCTATAGGGTGGCAGTCAGGGTCCCAAAGGTACAGAGTGATGGTATACTTCCTTTAAAAAAAATACTCTTGCTAACAGAAAGCCAAAATTCCGCATAGCTAAAAACATCTCGTCGTCTGGTAACCCTATTTCGTAGCCCATATCTACCTAGTTTGCATATAAGCCTCAAAATGCCCGAAAAACTAAATCCATGATAAGTTTAACTTGCAGATACAGAATACTTGACTACTGCAGTTGTTTTGGTCACAAGAAATATTGTCTTAGGTGCTGCTAATGATATTGACAAATTTCCAAAGGATAATTTCCGGTAAGCAGTAGAAGTAGTAGAGCTCTTAGTGCATAGTTCTTCCTTCACTCAAGCTCATTGTAGGATTCGAAGCCACGACATTCCTATCAGTCCTGTTCTTAACCTATTGGAGGCTTAAGGCAGGAGGCCTGGGCACTTATATAATGGGGCCCCTAAAACTATGACATCTGGCGACACAAATTTTCAGATATAGTATAGCTTTTAGTACATAGTTCGTCCGCGGAAGTGCTACCACCATCCGCCGTGATGCAGTAGTGCACTTATATTACTGTGTTTCGGAAAGTCATCATCATCATCATCAGCCTATCTCCGTCCACTGCTGGACATAGGCCTCACCTATGGCACGCCACTGAGCATAAAACTAATAATAAAAAATAAAAGTAATACTGAAAAGAGACAAACATACAACTATAGATACTGGTTGTACAATAAGTTTTGTCGTTCGATAAGAGACGGCGTTGCCACTAGCCCAAATTTTTTTTGTTTTGTTAGTACACTCTTCATATGAACGTATGTGAAGTTTCATTTCAATCTGTCGATTCATTCTTTGTTTACAAGCCATTTAGTGTCGCCGTCTCACAGTATTTTTTTACGATGGAAAAAATTGAATATCGTGCAGTGATAAAATTTTTATTTTTGGAAGGTGTAGCACCAAAAGAAATTCACGAACGAATGTTAAAAGTGTATAATGATTGTTCACCTACAATTAGAACAGTAGAAATATGGGTTGCTGAATTTAAACGTGGTCGTACAAGCCTTAAAGACGATCCACGTGAAGGACGCCCAAGAAGCGCATCAACACCAGAAATCATAGCCAAAATACAGGATATGGTTTTGGAAAATCGTCGATTGACTGAGCGAGATTTAGTAGAGGCTCTACACATCTCATTAGGCAGTGTCAGCCATATTTTAAGTGAAATTTTGGGTTTTAGAAAGCTGTGTGCACAATGGGTGCCGCATTCGCTAACAATGGAATAAAAACACATACGAATGCGACTTTCTCAGCAACATTTGGAGCGTTTTAAAAAGGATAAAGTGGATTTTGTGCGTCGATTCATCATTATGGATGAGACTTGGGTCTATCATCATGATCCTGAATCAAAACAAGAAGCTAAAGAGTGGTGTGAACCTGGTTGTTCGGCTTCGAAACGAGTTCGTGTCCGGAAATCGGCTAAGAAGGTTATGGCATCAGTTTTTTGGGATGCGAAAGGAATTTTGTGTGTGGATTACTTGCAAACTGGTAAAACAATTAATTCTGAATATTATTGCAACCTTTTGGACCAGTTGAAGGAAAAAATTGGTGAAAAAAGACCCAGTTTGCAGAAAAAAAAAATCCTTTTTCATCAGTACAATGCACCGAGTCACAAGAGCATTTTGACAATGGCTAAAATCCATGAATTAAAGTTCGAATTGTTGGAGCATCCACCGTATTCACCAGATTTGGCCCCCAGCGACTTCCAATTGTTTCCAGAACTCAAAAAATTTATGCGTGGCAAGCGTTTTTCATCAAATGAAGAAGTCATAACGGCTGTTGAAGCGTATTTTGCAGACCTTCCGGATTCTCACTTCATGGATGGAATCCACAGATTGGAGGATCGTTGGAGCAAGTGTATTATTGTTCAGGGAGATTATACTGAATAATAAAGTGTATTTTGAACCATAAAATTGTGTTTTTCTTATCGAACGACAAAACTTATTGAACAACCTGTTATAAGCCTGCGAGAGAATGAGATAGATCGTTTTCGGAAAGTTTCGTTTTTGCGCTGTGTGAAATGCACACATTTATTTTTTTGCAAGAAGCAGTAGTACACTTGGATTACTGTTTCGGTTAGAAAGTAAGCCCAGTAAAATGATGTTTCTGAAGAGAAACCTTCTACGGTTGTGATTTAAACGAAAAAGCGATATTAAAAAGAGACAAACATATAAGCTTATAGGATTTAGCCTGCGAGAGAATGAAATAGATCGTTTTCGGAAAGTTTCGATTCTACCGGGTGTGACATGCACATTTATTTTAAAATTAAATCTTCAGCACCCATTTGATTTGAATCTCGGTGAAACGAAAAATAGACATAGAAAAAGAGACAAACATATACATTTATAGAATTAAGCCTGCGAGGGAATGAGAAAGGTAGTTTTCTGAAAGTTTCACTTATACCGCGTGTGAAATTCATACATTTCTTTGTTTTCTGATCTAAGAGAGTTGACAACAGTGACCCTTGGCCAAAACTGCAGCGGTCTTCGTATACCAATCAAAGAATATACTTATCATTCAGATTATAAAAGGAAATCGTTCAGTTCCTTAGCAATGATACAATTGGATACCACAAACTTACAGGAAAGTATGTTTAATACACTATTTTCTTATATATCCTACGTCCTATTAATATAAGCACCTGGAAGGCCGAGCATTGCTCGGGATTTCTTTACTAACGTGACTTCTACCGTATTCTCTTTTTTAAAGCACTGTCATATATACCTAGATACGAATTAGATGCGATAATAAAGGACTCCCAATAACAGTATTTCTCACAAAAGCTGTAACTTGAAAACCTTACCTTCTAATGACATTGTAGCAGTTTTCATTGCCTAAAAACACGGATAAGACGACATTTTCTGAAAATGAATCCTAACTACATCGATTTAACGCTCCCGAAACCCCCTGCATGCAAAATTTCATGAAAATCGTAGGAACCGTTTCCGAGATCCTAATTATATATATATGTATATACAAGAATTGCTCGTTTAAAGGTATTATATATTAGTAGGATTTTTAAAGGATTGTAATTTTAATTCCATTTGGACTGAGAGCCTCGATGAGTACACAAACTCGTTAGAAGAATAGTACGATTGGCACGTTTCTCATTCGATAGATTAGATTAGATAAATGCGAAAGTTTCTTAAGATGTAGGTTTGAAAGTTTGTTACTCTTTCATCCGATGACTACTTAACTGATTTGAATGAAACTTGACACGAAAAGCATGCCCTGGAATAATATATAGCGAAAATATAAGATTCCTTTGGAAAGGCAGACGAAACTGCAGGGCAGAAACTAGCTTTAGATTGTCACGTATTTCGGATGGAATATGGGTATTTTACTATGACATCGGCCTACCTCTTCGGGGTTAATGGGCGTGAAGTTAGGTTATATAATAATGTGTGTGTTTTAATGTTTTAATTTCAGGATTATATCCAATATGCGCGCCATTCTCAGCAATAATTGATTTTACAAAAGTATTCACAATTGCAATGTCTGAAGGTAATTCTTTATTTCAAAAACTACCGTTAAAGCTCTTAATTCTGTTTCATACTGAGGAGTTTCCCTTTGCCCAAGATTAATAAATAATGATACATATCATGGGACTCTTCTTCTGGGGCTATCTGATCCCAAACTAAGCAGTGTTACTAGTGTAATCAGATTTTACTTTTTGGTGTTTCAGTTTTTTTGAGTCAGTACAAATAATCCTGTAATTTTCTTACCATATTTAGGTTGAATCTTGATACAGTAAATCTAGCCGTTTAGCATAGTGTTAAAAGACTGACTCTCCCGCACCATAGGTGGTGGGTTCGAATCACCCCCAGAACAAATATTTGTGTACATTTCTATTTGCTGTTTATTCTGTGTTTGAGTGTGTCTGTCATATTTTCTTATTTAAAATGTAATTCTTAGTCATCTGATTGCTTACAAGCTCAACTTAGTTTGGGATCAGATGTCCCCAATAAAAATAAATGACCCAGAATTTTTATTTTTTAATTTTACTACAAAATTTTTATTGAATACTTTTTAGATTGCAGGAAGTCTAAAACTAGGATGTACAAAATGTCTTACGTATCTCCTGAACAATGCGAGACATTTTATAGAAAAAGTGGAGTAAGTTTCTTAGTAATACAAATGCATGTGGGAAAAGTTAACAATAAAGTAGTCAGTTTATAATAGTAGAGCTTCGTCCGGGGAAGTACTACCGCCATACTTATTTCCACCGTGAAGCAGTAGTGCACTTGTATTACGGTTTCGGTTAGAAAGGTAAGGCCGGTGATATTACAGGCACATGAGACTTAGAACGTCTTAACGTCGACAACGAAGCTCTGCCCCTGGTGTTGCAAATGTCTATAAGGCGGTGACCACTTACCAGCAGGTGGACCGTCTGTCTGTTTGTCGATTTTCTTAACAGTAACACAATATTTTATAGACATTGGAAACGTGCGATTAAAAAGTAACAGAAGAGTAACTAAGGCATATTAACGTGCTTTGTTTTCAATGTATTTTCTCTTATATGCAATGTGTTATAAAATACCCCGTAAAAATATAATTGATTATCAAAGCCAACAACAATGGACTCGTTATAAGGCCCCATTTAACCTCCTTTTGATTTTACGGGTAGTTTTGTAACATCTGTATATAAAATAAATACAAATAATACCTTTACGCAGATCGTAGGTAAAATACTATCTCTCTGAAGTTCTTGAGAGCCTGCGAGATATTTAGATAGGTAGTTTTTTAAAGGTTTCACTTCTACGGCGTGTGAAATGCACACACTTTTTTTTACTGAATATTTTAGATGGACATATCTTCAATGTGGCCGACACATACTGCGTGTGCCAAAGCAGAGTCTGGAGGCCGATGTGTGTGGCGGAACGGAGTAGTTCTTGTATCTAAACAGGGCCCCCGATGGTATTTGGTATGGATATTCATTATTTTATAGGTATCTACTTATCTGGGGCATTTCTTTTACACGGGGCCATCTGATCCCATACTAAGCAGAGCTTGTACTATGGAAACTAGATATGAGATGTTCCACATTATAAATATGTTCTTATGCTAGTCCCGCGGTTTCACCAGCGTTCCCAAGGGATGTTTTATTTTTCCGGGTTAATAGTATCGAAATTTAACTATAATTTGATTGATGTTTAGAATGTCCCGGGATATTTATCTATGCGGCAAGTTTCATCCTTATCCGTCGAAGTTTTGGCGTGAAAGAGTAAATATATTGACCAGGGCATTCTTCGCACATAGTTGCCTAATCGCTAATTACCCCCTATTATATAATTATAATAGGGGTTAATAACCTATCCCTTAGCTTTCACATCTCAGGGTCGACAACGCATTGGCAATGCCCCCAGTGTTGTAAATGTCCATAGGCGGTGGTGACCACTTACCATGTCGGTTCGTTCCAGCTCGGCTTCGGGATGTACGGTCCTGGATGCGAGGCTCCGGCCAGGTTCTTGGACTACGGCATGTACTTCCACTGGGTTGACAGCACCATAGCCAAGATTGGAACCCCAGCCATCACCAGGCTGGGTCCTGATCATATTGTATTAAGGAGATGTGAGTACCCATGTGGTTTTTTTAGTGTAGATTTCCAGTTGTCTCTTTTTAGGGTTCCCTGGCTAAATCGCAAAAATGTTTTTATTTTTCTGTAGTTGCTTTTTAAGATACCGTAGTTAAATAGCAAAATTGTAATTATTTTACAAACGGCTAAATCATTTTACTAATTAAGAAGAGGTTGTAGTGTGGAGGTATATAAGTTATCTGGTTACCTAAGTTTTTTTCCTTATAATTTAAGTTCATGTAAATTATATTTTCAAACTAACAATATTTTTAAGAGGATGAACAGATGTTTTGCTTAATTAATAAGTTGGTAGGTTCTTCGTTTATACTCCAATAAATAAATATCCCGGGACATTCTTTACACCCGTCCATCTGATCCCAAACTAAGCAGAGCTTGTACTATGGAAACCAGATAACTGATACACTATATTTATAAATATCCCGGGACATTCTTTACACACGGCCATCTGATCCCAAACTAACCAGAGCTTGTATTATGGAAACCAGATAACTGATACACTATATTTATAAATATCCCGCGACATTCTTTACACCCGTCCATCTGATCCCAAACTAAGCAGAGCTTGTACTATGGAAACCAGATAACTGATACACTATATTAATAAATATCCCGGGACATTCTTTACACACGGCCATCTGATACCAAACTAACCAGAGCTTGTACTATGGAAACCAGATAACTGATATACTACATATACTATTATTTTCCCCTAAATACATACTTATATAGATATTTACACCCAGACACAGAACAAACAGACATGTTCATGCACACAAATGTTTGTCGTGACTGGGACTCGAACCCACGACCTGCGACGTGGTAGTCAAGGTCTCTAACCACCACGCCAACTGTCCCGTCCGCGTCGATTAGATGATATAACTCACGAAAAAAAATATATTTTTTTTTTCCTATTTTACCTACTTGTTTAACCTTCTCAAACATGGTCTATGATTTTAATAAGTATTCGATGTATTTTATTACATACTAGCTTTCCGCCTGCGACTCCGCCGGCGCGAAATACATTTTATATGGTGCCCAGCAGTAGGAAACTCAATAATTGGGCTATCTAACTGTGCAAGAATTTTTCAAATCGGACCAGTAGTCCCTGACATTAGCGCGATCAAACAAACAAACAAACTCTTTACCTTAAAAATATTAAGTTTAGATATAATTTGTATTGTTAAGTTGGCTTGGTGGTTAACGCTCAGACTGCCAAACCAAAGGTCGCGGGTTCGATTCCCACCCAGGACAAACATTTGTGTGCATGAACATGACTGTTTGTTCTGTGTCTGGGTGTAAATATATATATAAGTATGTATTTAGAAAAAAAAAAAAAAGTAGTATATGTAGTATATCAGTTATCTGGTTTCCATAGTACAAGCTCTGCTTAGTTTGGGATCAGATGGCCGTGTGTAAAGAATGTCCCGGGATATTTATTTATTTTATTTATTACAGCTCTGTCAAGCGTACAAAGATTTGGTCCGTGCGAAGTAGAAGAGACTAAATCAGAAATATACACAGATGAGACGACAATAACCCAGCGACATATGGGAAACATTTACAGTCCACGAAGAGCTGTTTACAATGTTAGTATAAATATTACTAACTGTCCCCCGCGGTTTTACCCCCGTTCCCGAGGGATGTAACATTTTCCCGGCACAAAAAGTGTCCTATGTTACGTCTAATACGTCCAAAAATATGTGTACAAAGTTTCATGATGATCGGTTGAGTAGTTTTCGCGTGAAAGAGAAAACAAACAAACTTACATTCACATTTATAATATTAGTAGGGATATACTAGCTAGGGATGTCACGTTGTCTCGGGATAAAAGGTAATCTATATGTTATTCCAGGATATGCTCTATCTATGCCAAGTTGCGTCTAAATACGTTTGGTAGTTTTGCGTGAAAGAGTAACAAACATTCATAGATACAAACTTTCGCATTTATGTGTATGTCAGTGCGTGTTTTAATTAGGTCGATAAACAAGCAGACGGTCCACCTGATGGTACGTGGTCACCACCTATGGCCATTTGCAACACTGGGGGCATCGCCGCCGCGACCCTGAGACGTGAAGTTGTTAAGTCTCATGTGCCTGTAATTTCAGTACTATGTAATGTTACCGGCCATCAATGTAATAACTGACTGAGTAGGCTTGGTGGTTAGATCCTGACTGCTAAGGTACAGGTCGTGGGTTCGATTCCCACCCAGGACAAACATTTGTGTGCGTGAATTGTCTGTTTGTTCTGTGTCTGGAACCTACTAATATTATAAATTCTAAATATAATTTCTATGAATCTATTATTATCTATATCAAATAAGTTTGTATGTATGGATGTTTGTTACTCTTTTACGGAAAAACTACCAAACGGATTTAGATACAACTTGGCACATAGATAGAGCATATCCCGGAATAACATATAGTTTACCTTTTATCCCGGGAAAACATGACATCCCTCGGGAATGCGGTTCAAACCGCCGGGGACAGCTAGTATATCCCTACTAATATGTATTATAAATGTTAAGTTAAGTTTGTTTGTTACGGTTTCACGCGAAAACTACTTAACCGATCATCATGATACTTTGTACACATATTTTTGGAGGTATTAGAAGTAACATAGGATACTTTTTGTGCTAAACAGCTAAACTTGCGGCACGCTATGATGGCCGTTTTGACGTTTAACAATGGCAAAGAAAAATAACCTTTATTCCTTCAGTCATAAGGTGCATCTATTGATCCAACAGCTAATTGTATGATGATGGAAATCAACCTTATTCCAAAGCATTACAGTTTCTTTTCCTATGACAATCTGAAACGTCAAAACGTCATATCGTGCCGGTAGTATAGTTAAAAAATAAAGTGAAAGAGAAGGAAATTAAAGAAAGACAGCTTCTCTTTTTTTATAGTGTTTTATAGTTATCTGGTTTCCATAGTACAAGCTCTGCTTAGTTTAGGATCAGAAGGCCGTGTGTAGAGAATGTCCCGGGATATTTATTATTACTTTAATCTCCAGGTAACAATTTACTCCAACGTAGAGTATTCCTGTGTGGTGTTTAGAGTATACCAAAATCGTATGTTCCAAGAAAGTATTCCTGTTCCGAGAATATCCTTGATCCGATGGTGTACAGGCACACGCAGTATGTGCTACGACCAAGATTTATTACAGATAGAATTCTACGTGGAAATATTGTTTCGGCAAGATATAACGTATCGCATCATGGCGTATGGTAAAGAGATACAGTTGATTGATATGAAGAAAATGATGGCCTACAGTAATATTGGTCGTAAACAGCCAAAAATTATTGCGCGTTCTAATAGATCCAGAAGATTCAGTTTTGCTTGGCTAGAGAGGAATCGGACGTGAAATGTTTTTTTTCGTATATGTTTTTACTGAGAAGAGCCGGTGAGAAACTCTGCAATTACTCATTTTTAAACTTAACATAATATTTATTTTTACTGATAATATTTGCTTGTTATATGATGTATAATGTATGTACATGTATATAAATAAAAACTAGGTTAAATGTATTACTAAAAACCGATAAATAAATGATTTGTACAACAATTTATAGTTAAAATATTTGTTGTCTCGGACTTGATAATTAAATTATAAAGCATTAATAAAATAGGTACATCCATATTATTATATAATTGTTAATATTTATTTATAATTTCATTTAATGTAATCAGAAAATGATTTTTTATTTTGTCTCAGATACGAAAATCAATATATCTATAAAAATGAGACCCTATTTTCCTTGGTCACATTAGGCTTAGTGTACATTTCACAGTCGATTCAAACGGAATATTTAGGAAAAAAATATCACTTAGTTTTTGAAAAGTGTGTGTTCCTCAATTAGTTCAGAACAATCACGCCTCATATTAAAAGTTCCATTGTTGTGTATCCTAAAGCATTAGATTCATAAATACTATGTTTTTGTTTTTTTTTTATTAATCATACCAGTTCGCATTCAATATTCATACTTAAAACAGGACAACCACTGTCGGGTCAGCTAGTAAAAAATAAAAATTTGCTTTATTTCAAAAATCATTTCAACAAAATTTACGCCGAGTCTTCCCAATTGGATTACAAAGATTTCACCAGAAGATAGAACAAAGTAAGATTATTAAAGGTTAGTTAGATCGTGTGCGTGCCTTCATGTATGTGTGTGTGTGTGTGTGTGTGAATATAGTATTAATATGGTACATATAAAAAATATAATATTATTATTTTTCCATGTTCTTATTACTCTCTTGTCCATTTCTAGCAATCAAATTTATTTACTTACCTGGCTTATCCTGCTCTACTAGTTCGTTTTTGAGGTGCTTGTCGAGTCAGTTATTTCCTTTTTTGTTTAAAAATAATTTACCCACAAATAAAACACAATTCTTATATAATAATATCCAATTTTATTATATAAACCACTTACCTGTCTATACACTTTAAGCAGTTGAAATTTCACTAAAAACATTGCTACTTCAATACACAATAATAATAAACAATACTGTCAAATAACTAACCAATAATTGTAAATAGGAAAAATACATTTGTCATGATATTATATAAAAAAATATATTTGAGCTAATTTTCATTTTGCTACTTAATTCTATGGTCGAGCGATACAGAGGAATTCGAATCCAAGACAAGGTTCAACAATGCTCACGGTTGCCTTTAGACCTCTGCCTATCCCTTCTAGGATAACATATGTTATATATAACCGTTATCAACACAATGCACGACGTTATTAGCTTCTCTCTGTCTACCCTCTTTAGTCTTAAAAGGTTTGATTTGCCATACATCTTCAATGTTTAGTTTTTGGTCGCCCTGAAATGAAAATTTAAGTATTTACTAAGAGATTTATAATAGTAGAAACATCCTCTTTTTTGGACCTATCGATCTTTTGCCATTCCCATCGGTAATAAAATAGGCCTTTACAAGCACTTATGAATAGTCTGACTCTAACACCGGTTCGGAAGTATGTTTTTACTGAGAAGAGCCGGCAAGAAACTCTGCAAATATTCTTTTTAAAACGAAACTTAGACATATTACATAGACTGGGTATCAACCCAGCCCTTCGCTGTGTTAGAAGAAATAATTGAGGAAATATCGTTTGTAATTTGAAAGAGTTATTTTGTTAGTTTAGTAATTTCTTTTCTTTTAATTTTTGCCGATAATGAAAACTAAAGACATTTATTGTAATCGAATATTAATATAGGAAATATATGAGTCTAGAATTGTAGAACGGCTCTAATATTTTTTTATTTAGTCTCACTAAAAATAGTTGCGTGTTACAGAGGAAGTGAATGAAGGACTGTCAATAGGAGCAATTTTATTGTATGCTGATGCTGTGGTCTTGGCCGTGTTTAACCGCGCTCGTGTACCGAGCGACTGTCCCATTCCAAATAGAAATTAGGAAACATTCGATTATTTAGATGAAAGAATCGGCTTTTGGAAGAAATGGTCTAAATGATCGTGAATCGCATCCTAATCTATTGCGTAGTTTAAAAGAACTAACCCAACAAACAGACGGATAGTAATAGCGACTTTAACCCCGGCTTCGCACGGGTGCAATATAGATACTAATACATACAAACCTTCCTGTTGAATCATTCTGACTATTAACGAAAACTTCATCAAAATCCGTTGCCTAGTTTAAAAGATCTAAGCGTACAAACGCGTGCCAGAGGGATGTCACATGTATTATACATAAAAAACTTCCCCTTTAATCACTCTATCTATTAAAAAAAACCGCATCAAAATCCGTTGCGGAGGAATATAGGGACAGAAAAAGCGACTTTGTTTTATACTATGTAGTGAAGAGATATCATAATAAAAGTTGAATTACCTTCATCTCCATATCAACAGCATCCTCTGGTGCCAAAACAATGAACGGAGTAGATTCAAAACTGAACGCCAAACCAAAATATGAATACTTCTTTATTCCCTCCATAAAGAGATCCCATGAATAGACCACATTGGGATCACTTCCCATTTCCCTAATCTGAGTGGACAAAACTTGGTAATAATACTTGAGTAACTCGTCATAATGTTTTAGCCTCAAATCTTGAGTAGTACAAGCGTAAATAGCAAAGGTTAGGTCCAAAACTGGAGACGCACACCTAGATAGTTGGAAATCAATGATTTTTGCATCAGTTGGCATATTTTGCTCATACTTATAAAGGAAATTGTTGGTCCAAGAATCACCGTGGGAAATGACCCCAGTCGCTTTAGTCTTTGTTGCCGCATTTATCATATCCTGATACCTTTCTGGTACGGCGAACTTTTTGATCTTCTCCAAATATACAGAATTTGGGTATTCCCTTTCAACAGCATCTATTGCTATTCCGGAAATTCGCTTCCAGAATCTCGTGTACCAATCCCAAAGCCTCTCGTCGTAGTACGTCTCGAAGACGTGTTTGCTGATTTCAGCGAATTCTTCCGGGTTTTGATCCTTCATCGCGAAAGACATCGCGTGAAATTGAGCCAATACTTTGAAGGTTAACTTGCAATGGACTAAATCTATGCCTTCTTGACGAACGGCTGGCCCAAAACTTTGTAAAGACGCATCTTCCAAGCAAATTGCATCATTTTTACCATCGCTGTAAGTCAAAAATACCTTAGCGTATTTGTCGAAGGGATCTTTGACATTTTTGCTCGCTTGAAACTCCAACAGCTTCGGCAGTATATTGTCGTAGAAACCTATTTCGTTTTTAAAGAACTCGTTGCTGCGGAAAGTGAGGCGTCTAGCTACGCTCGTGGGCATGGTTTTTAATATCACTTGTACATATTTTGGTTCACTTTTTTGGTCTTTACCGTGAATTTTGATGCGGATTACGTCGCTTAGATAGGAATCGCCTTTGCCTGTTTCGCTGACGTACTGGAATTTAATTTATACACTTTGTTACATAATTAAGAATATCTTCAAAGCCACTCCAAAGAGGTAGGCAGAGGTCTATGTAGTAAGACCCCACATTCCACTGAACATACTCGTATATTAAGTCTCAACGTGACATTTGGTGAGCGTTATGGCCGTCTTTCAGGCCCATTATGAATCCTGGGCTACGGGTAATTATTTCGAACAGAGGAACGTCAACTGAACCTCGCCAGTCCTGGGAAACGAATTCTTAGGGATTTCTGATCTCTAAGTCGAGCTTTATGACGGACCCTAACTGCCTCGGTACAGGTCGCAGTTTAATTCCTACCTAGGAGAAACATGTCTGTTTTTTGTCTGGGTGTGAATATCTATATAAGTATGTATTTCGAAGCATAACGTAGTCGAGTAGTAGAGCTCTTAGTGAAGAGTTCGTCCGGGGAAGTACTGCCACCTTACCCATTTCTGCCGTGAAGCAGTAGTGCACTTGTATTACTGTTCCGGTTAGAAAGGTAAGGGGGCGGTGAAATTACAGGCACATGAGACTTAACAACTTCACATCTCAGGGTCGACAACGAATTGGCGATGCCCCTAGTGTTGCAAATGTCCATAGGCGGCGTGACCACTTACCACCAGGTGGACTGTCTGCTTGTTTGTCGGCCCATGTTGTGTACAAAAAAAATTTAGTAATAGTGATCTGTGTTCCATAGTACTAGCATTGTAGTAGTTTGGGATCAAATGGCCGTGTGTAAAAAATAAAGGGATATTTATTTATAACGCTCTAATACCCATAAATATAACACTGTCCTATATTAAAACTATTCAGTATTCTATATGACAAACGAAGTAAAGTCCTGAAGATATGATATTTGGATTCAGTAACTTACCTCCCAATGAGTAAAAGACACGTTTTCCCCAAACCATTTGCTGAGACATTGGCTCAGCCTTTCATCGCTGAGAGCTGGTGAGACGTGAGTCAAAGAACTGAAGTCTTCTGCTGACATGGTAGATTACCTGGAAGAGATGATTGGGTTTTATTAACGACTAGGTTCGACTCGCGTATAACGAAGGTTCATTATAATAAATAAATATTAATTAATTATGAAAATTTATATTTACTCTATTATATGAAATTGGATTTGTGCTTATGACTGTTATTATGTATGTACTTATTTGTATTTTTTTTTATGCCTCTTGGGCCGATAAACAAGCAGACGGTCCACCTGATGGTAAGTGGTCACCGCCGCCTATGGACATTTGCAACACTAGGAGCATCGCCAATGCGTTGTCGACCCTGAGACGTGAAGTTGTTAAGTCTCATGTGCCTGTAATTTCACCGGCCCCCTTACCTTTCTAACCGAAACACAGTAATACAATTGCACTACTGCTTCACGGCGGAAATGGGTAAGGTGGTAGTACTTCCCCGGACGAACTCTGCACTAAGAGCTCTACTACTCTAAAATTATCAATGCTTGAGCATGCCTTTACATAAGTCTAATGGAGTATTGTGATCATAGCTTGACAAAACTCCTCATATACTGAACAAGCTGATAGTGTATTGTTTATTCTGTTATCTATCATAGATTCTAAATAAACACACTCATTAAATAAAATTAACTACATAAATATATTGCATCGTTATCAAAACTGTATAGTATGTAACCCTACCAATATTATAAATGTTTACGTAAGTTTGTTTGTTACGCTTTCACGCGACAACTACTTAAGCGATTAAGATGAAACTTTGTACACATATTCTTGGAGGTATTAAAAGTAACATAGGATACTTTTTATCCCAGAAAATGTTCCTTTGGAGATAAACCGTGGGTGACAGCTAGTATGTATATATTATATCAGTATTAACTGTTCATTCACCATATATAGTGCATTTTTGATCTAGCTGTGGCGTCCATGCACTACATTATGTAATGTATTTACCAATTTTAACTCTACCTTAACTCTATACAACTACAAATAAATAGAATAGGTTATCATGTCCCAAGATTAAATGATGTCAAATAATGCAATATTTATATAACTAGCTGTCCCCTTTGGTTTCACCTACATTTCTGTGTAGAAAAGGTATCATATATAAATATATAGCATTCTTGTCAAAACTATATATATTATGAGTAAATTATATGTATAATTATGTCAATTAATGTAATATATTTACAACTAGATGTCTCCTGTGGTTTCACCTGCATTTCTGAGTAGAAAACATATCTGTGTGTTATTCCAGGTTATAAACAATCTATGTGCTAAGTTTGAGCCAATTTGGATAAGTAGTTTTTGTGTGAATTAGTAACTAACATTGGTCTACAAACATTTGCATTTATAATTTTAGTTGATAGGAAGTGGAAAATCTAGTGTAATCACTACATAGTATAAAACAAAGTCGCTTTGTCTGCCCCTGTCCCTATGTATGCTTAATCTTGAAAACTATGCAACGGATTTTGTTTAGTATTTAGTTTTTTTAAATAGATAGAGTGATTGAAGAGGAAGGTTTATATGTATTAGTATCTACATTGCACCTGAGCGAAGCCGGGGCAGGTCGCTAGTAATATATATAAGGGAAATAGATCCTTTGATGCACCATACTGAACATATTGGGATGGGACTGCTACCATTTGACACGGATTTTTTTCTAGATTATAGGTTATATGTGACATCCCACGGGAACGCGGGTAAAACCGCGGGGGTCAGCTAGTTAGTAATAATGTACAGTGTACTCCCGGTAATCTGACAAATGTTTTGCAGTGTTGGTCTATCAAATTAGTCAGTATATAGACTACAGCATTAGATCCCCTATAGTCCAGTTTCTATTTGAAAAACAGTACCTTGTAGTCCCACAAATTACACATCAAATTGATAAGATTGTATCTAAACTACAAATAAAAAAAAAATCCAAAATAATGTTTGTGTACTTACATACAACAATGATAGGCATTTCGGATTCAAAAAATTCAAAATTCAAAACCATTTATTCAGTTTAGGCCCTCGGAAGGCACTTATGAAGGTCAAGTTTAAAGTTACTAAAGCTACAACCGGTTCAGAAGTCAGCCTTCAACTGAGAAGAACCGGCAAGAAACTCAGCAAGGCTACATTCTTTTTTATTAAATTTTATCTATTCAATGACTTTTTGGGTATTTTAATTATAATATCAATTTTAAATAAATACAAAACAGGGGGCACCATATTAAGCAGGAGCCAGATCACCAAGGGAGCACTGTATTAATTAATTTTAGATAAAATAGTCACATTATCAAATATTTTGTTGCCTACTTACTTACCGGTTCTTCCCAATTGAAGGCTAACTGAACCAGTTGTAAATTCAATAGCTGTGTAAACTCAATAAGACTTAGTCATTAAAATTTTGTTTTATTACAATGACTAACTAATATAATGATAATCAATAATCTGTTCAGGACACTTCAGAAGTGTTTGCTTAGTAATAACATTGTTAAATAATAAAAAGGAATAAATTGATTTACAGGTGTAATAAAATTGAACTGTTACGACTTAACGCTCATTTATATTTAGCAAATAAATGTATCTGTAATAAAGTTTTATTATAAAGAACTTTTTAAATTTGTAACACACTTTCCTCAAACAAAGAGGTATTCTTCTATAAGTCTCTCAGTTATTTATCCTTGAAGTAGAATAAATTTATTATAATTCGCAAAACTAGATCCTAACTTAATAAAAACGGTATACGTTTCTATTATTTACGGTAAACAGTAAACAATTTATTTTTGTCTTAGTTTGATATTATTGATCATCCGATGCAAAATTAGTAGTAATTATAAAATGGAAAACTTCACTTACCAATGTGTTTTCGTATCAGAAAATCGATAACACAACTGTTCAAAGTGTACAAAGTTTTCCAACGTGAAATTAATTTTCCGCGCCGCCCCACTGTTTATTTGTTTGTAATAAAAACATAATCCGTTCGATTAAAATACATACCTTCTTATTCGTGAACATCATAAACATTCTGACATTTCAATTCAGCAGTATAATAAAAATGTCATAATGACATTTAACCGGTGACGTTCACGCAAATGACTAACGCGTCAAATAAAATGACACACTCGTTAGTATCTCAGAATACCATTTATAATCTCTATGACGTGGAACTTTTAAGAATCCACTCTATATTTGAGGTTTTAGATTTAAAATTTGGAGCTTGATTTAAAAAATCAATATTCTTCGAAATCTTTTGATATAATATAGGTATAAAAGGCTCTAACTCGAGTACCTACATACATAAAGGGTTCGGTTGGACGTTTAAGCCATAAAATTAATGCTAATAATAAAATTGTTCACTTCATGAAAATATGAATACATTTATCAAAACAGGACATCACATTTTTTTGCTAACGAACAACCTCGCCACTTACAAGTAAACTCCTTGAGATTTGCATCAAGTACATGTTACATTATGTATGTTTTAGTGCATTGTACGATATCTTAAAAAATACCTTTCTCTAAAGTGTATTCATACAGAAAAGCGTTTTAAATAATTTTGTTCTTCTTGTATGTATCGATTCAGCATTAAGTTATAAGAACAATACTTTTTCATTGATCTGAAATTGTGATTCACCACGGATACATTTAGACGCCATCTATTGGTAAAAGCGAAAGTTATAAAATACCCTACCAAATAATGTAATCATTTTTACAATTATTTATAATTCATAATTATATGCTTCGTCATTGATTAATATCGCTTTTATTTGCATGTTATAAATAATGGTATTAAAGAGCAGATAAAGTCCATATACAATATTAAAGCCGTCAATCGACACTAGATGGCGTTAGTATGACTAAAATTTGAAGTAAAACTTAATTTTAAAAACTATGACAATAATATTGTAATGGTAATTCCTATTATGATTCAAAGTATTAAGATAAAAAAAAACTGACACTAGAGTCTGATGACGTCATAAGTGTGCATATGAAGGCCTATCTGAATATATATATTTCAGTATCAACTGTACATCATTATTATGTGGAACCAAGATTTGAATTACTTAAATTACGAATTGAAATTTTCCAGAAATTTTCGACACACGCGAACAATGTCGTGTGTCTAAGTCACGTGTAATCGCTTAAAGATTCAATCATGTAATAGATTTTGATAATTTTAGATTCGTCAGGAAAAAGATGGTATTATATTTTTTTTGTTTGGTCTTTAAAATCAGCAATAGCCAGAGCTCAATAGATTGTTCAATAAGTTTTGTCGTTCGATAAGAAAAACACAATTTTATGGTTCAAAATACACTTTATTATTCAGTATAATCTCCCTGAACATTAATACACTTGCTCCAACGATCCTTCAATCTGTGGATTCCATCCATGAAGTGAGAATCCGGAAGGTCTGCAAAATACGCTTCAATAGCCGTTATGACTTCTTCATTTGATGAAAAACGCTTGCCACGCATACATTTTTAGAGTTCTGGAAATCTGGTGAATACGGTGGATGCTACAACAATTTGAACTTTAATTCATGGATTTTAGCCATTGTCAAAATGCTCTTGTGACACGGTGCATTGTCCTGATGAAAAAGGATTTTTTTCTGCAACTGGTCCAAAAGGTTGCAATAATATTCAGAATTATTGGTTTTACCAGTTTGCAAGTAATTCACACACAAAATTCCTTTCGCATCCCAAAAAACTGATGCCATTACCTTCTTAGCCGATTTTCGGACATGTACTCGTTTCGAAGCCGAACAACCAGGTTCACACCACTCTTTAGCCTCTTGTTTTGATTCAGGATCATGATGATAGACCCAAGTCTCATCCATAGTGTTGAATCGACGCACAAAATCCACTTTATCCTTTTTAAAACGCTCCAAATGTTGCTGAGAAAGTCGCATTCGAATCTGTTTTTGTCCCGTTGTTAGCGAATGCGGCACCCATTGTGCACACAGCTTTCTAAAACCCAAAATTTCACTTAAAATATGGCTCACACTGCCTAATGAGATGTGTAGAGCTTCTACTAAATCTCGCTCAGTCAATCGACGATTTTCCAAAACCATATTCTGTATTTTGGCTATGATTTGTGGTGTTGATGCGCTTTTTGGACGTCCTTCACGTGGATCGTCTTCAAGGCTTGTACGACCACGTTTAAATTCAGCACCCATCTTTCTACTGTTCTAATTATAGGTGAACAATCATTATACACTTTTAACATTCGTTCGTGAATTTCTTTTGGTGCTACACCTTCCAAAAATAAGAATTTTATCACTGCACTATATTCAATTTTTTCCATCGTAATAAAATACTGTGACACGGCGACACTAAATGGCTTGTAAACATAGAGCGAATCGACAGATTGAAATGAAACTTCACATACTTTATATGAAGAGTGTACTATCAAACAAAAAAAAATTGGGCTAGTGGCAATGCCCTCTCTTATCGAACGACAAAAGTTATTGAACAACCGGTATTTAGTCGAATAAAATTTATATTGTTCCTATGTTGTTTTTCTTTTTACCTTCTATCTACTCTATGCACTAACAAGGTTCTATATTTAAAAGTTGAGTCAGAATTCATTGGCGCAAAAGAGGGTAAACGAAAAAGTTTATAAAACTAAACAGCTGCATGTGAAATTCCAATTAATCTAAAGCAACAAAAGTGGAACGTTTTCTAAAATTAGTCAAGCAAGTGAAATCTATTTGTTAATTTTATTAATTTAGCCTTTAAGGTAAAAAGGTTTAAAGGTAAATTTTATGAACCTTATCACAAAGCCATTGGGTTCATTATTCTGCATCATTCATAAAGGTCAAAAAGGAGTTTGTACAGGGATCAGACTTTTTATTAATGTTTAACCACCGCCTTGTTATTGTCAAAAATTTTACTATCAATTGTTTAGGTTATTTTGTGGTTTGTTTGTGAGAGTGCTAATATTGATACCATTTTAACAGAATATATTAATAATTAGTTAATAGTCTAATTCAGTAATCGGCGAAACTCGATCTATTGTGTGACGTGGATGACTACTTCAAGGCCATTATGTCTTTGAACAAATTTATCTAACTTTATGTTGTGTACTTGTTTGTGGTTTGATGGAAGTTCTCATCGTATTGATAAGTGAGCGGAGTGAGCCCGACTTAATAAAAGGTAAGTTGCAATTTACTTGCCTTTTAATTATTTTCACTATGAATGGCTTTACACAATAAGCTGCGTCTAATTGTGTTTGAAAAACCCGGTAAATACAGTTCTTAAAACTTACAGTTTTTACTCAATTGGATTATTTATTAAAACTGCATAGGTAACGCGAGAAAAAAACTACTTATTTTTACGTTTCTTGTTCAATTCCTATTACGAAACAAAGTTAGGGTTCTAATACACTGTCTTGCAGTGTTCCGGACTCCGCTCAGGTCCGGTAATCTACGGGTATGTAACGATTATTGATTATAAAGGAATAGTAGATTGTATCATAAGGGAGCAAAATAATATTTTTACGGCGAGGGCGTTTTTTTGAATCCAGAGCGAAGTGAGGGATTCTAGAGTAGAATTCTTTAGTTGAATCCTGAACGTAGCGAGGGATTCAAAGTACGTCGCCCGAGTCAAAAATATTTTGCACCCGAGTGATACACTCTACTTTTCATCACCATCTATGAGAAAATGCGCCTCATAAACTAAATTGAAATTAAATTGTATCTAATAATAAAACAACTAAAAACTTATATTTACATTTGAGACAAATTTTTTTGTTACAGTTTTATTAGGAATAGAGATTATTTTTTATTCAGCAGGCGACGCGACTATGGGCCATCGTAGTCAGTCTTTATTCAAATAATATTTGCGTTCGATTTCTTTGGCGCTGAACCCTAAGATGTTACAAATTCAAAAAGTGCGCGGCAATACAATTGCGGCGCACTTTTTTTGCACAAACCTCATTACTGCCCGTTAAAACTTTCTTATAGAAAACACCACCTTTGGGTGCACAGGCGAACCAAGTTATCCTTTTCGAATAGATGGGATGAAAATAATATTTATGTAAGGAAAGGGATTTATTAATATTAAAATATAGAAAAGCATTTATTGGATTACAATTACAGAGGTAGAGAGCAAGAATCAGTGTTAGGAACTTTCAACAAATATCTCATGAGATGATGCATTATCATATTAGCTTGATAGATATTAAGTAGGTCTGCTTGTAGCTGAAACGCGTCTACTATAGAAGATAATAGTAGGTACTGACGTGACGACGTCATGAGACATAGTGTGTTAGAGCCCTTATAAGGAGGCGTATCTACAAAAGAGAAGCAACTCTGGTTGCCTCGTACGGGGCTTCCAAGACGCCACAATCAGTCTTTGTTCATGGCAGTTTTATATTTATCAATAAAATCTAAAATATCACTCTTATTCCATTTGAATAAGGTTGTAAATAGTTTTGACAAGCGCAAACGTTATGTTTGCTGAGTAAATGCAGACGTCATATTGCCTGAAGGCGCGAATCAAGGATTTCGCGCGTCGCTTCGCGCCAAAACAAAGCTTTGCCATTGTGCGGTAACTTTTGCAACGTGAAGGACTTCTTTTTTTTATTTTTGTTTCCCTCTGTTTTTAAAATAACGGTTAAGGCAGAGTTGATTTTAAGGCTCTGTATTAGAATAAATAGGAACTCTTTTTTTATATTGTTGGATGAAATTTCTTGCTGAAAACAATTTCTAATTAATTACTAATATTCATCAAAGAAGAAATTACTTATACAAAATTGCGTAAATATGGTTTGAATAATTATCGTATACCTCATTAAGAAAACAATTCTATCAGTAGAAGCCATAACCTGAAATTGGCCTCACAGTCAAAACAATGCTAAAATACCAAATTAGAGCTACTAAATTCAAATTATCACTGACAAACTTAATTAAGCAGATGTAATTAGGGCATGCAAACAAATACGTAACTATCACGTAAAGCGTAAAGTCCAAAATAGATGAGCAAAGTTTCGGCATGTGGTAACGTATCACGGTAATTGAGTACTTTTCCGCGCCATACCCACCTGCCGCAAACTCCGTTGACATTACCCCGGTTTGCTCGTTCCATTCTCCATTCATTCATTTATAATTCATTCACTCACTCACGAACTGAGAGTCGACATCCCTAAGCCCCGTTGGGGTATACGTCTATAATGCTGCTAAATTGTAAATGACCATTTCGACTTTGAGTGAACTTCGAAATTCGGTTGTTTTAAATTATTCATATAAAATTGGCTGCGTACAGCGTGGCCGTGTGTGGTTTGTATTATGAATAATTTACATTAATAGTCAAGCGTTGAAAGGCTGGTACACATTTAATTTGATTGCGATTTGATTCTATGGTGTTGATTTCATTTCTGTATTTTCTTTTTTCGTTTATAATAAAGTTAAATTGAATAGTTTTTCTGAGGGGTTTGGAATTTCGAGTGTTTCTATATTTATTGCGCTTAGGGTTACTCCAAAAATGTTTTTCTTAACTACACTAATATAAAGCTGAAGAGTTTGTTTGTTTGGTTGAACGTGCTAATCTCAGGTACTACTGGTTCAAATTGCTGGATACCCATTTCTGCCGTGAAGCAGTAGTGCACTTGTATTACTGTGTTTCGGTTAGAAAGGTAAGGGGGCCGGTGAAATTACAGGCACATGAGACTTAAAAACTTCACGTCTCAGGGTCGACAACGCATTGGTGATGCCCTTAGTGTTGCAAATGTCCATAGGCGGCGGTGACCACTTACCATCAGGTGGACCGACCGCTTGTTTGTCGGCCCAAGTGGTATAAAAAAAAGAAATTGAAATGACATTTGTGTTGAATAGTATGGACATTTATCGAGGAAGGCTAAAGGCTATATAACATCACGCTACGACCTATAGGAGCGGAGCATCAATGAAAAACGTGGCAAAAACGGGATAAAAATAAAATTTTCATTCTGAGAGGAATTGAATAAGAATTATCGTATTTGTTAATCTAAGTTACAAGTTGGAAACAAAGAGCTGAAGATCGAGCTCAGTGGCGTGCCATAGTGAGGCCTGTGTCCAGCAGTGGACGGAGATAGGCTGATGATGATGATGATCCAAATCACTTATGTAGTTTTTGCGTGAACGAGTAACAAACATCCGTGCATCATCTTCACAAACTTTCGCATATCTTCGCTAGGGGCATCGCCAATGCGTTGTCGACCCTGACACGTGAAGTTGTTAAGTCTCATGTGCCTGTAATTTCACCGGACCCCTTACCTTTCTAACCGAAACACACTAATACAAGTGCACTAATGGGTAAAGTGGGTAGTACTTTTTTGCTTGTACTATGGAAACCAGATAACTGATAGACTACATATACTCCTTTTTAATTGAATACATACTTATATAAATATTTACACCCAGACACAGAACAAACAGACATGTTCATGCACAGAAATGTTTGTCCTGGGTGTGAATCGAACCTGCGACCTTCGGTTTGGCAGTCAGAGCGCTAACTACCAAGCCAACTGGCCTGTCAACTACCCTGGACGTACGCTGCACTAAGAGCTCTACTACTCTTCGAATTTATAATATTAGTAGTATATAAAAAAAGATTGCGCTAATCCCGCAGAATCATCTCGAATAGGTAGATTTAGATGTTCCAGAATTAGAACAAAGGAGTAGACCTGTACAGTATACAAAGCTTAGGTCTGGCTTTGTACTCCGAGTTAATGCGCTTAGTGCTTGGTAGTGTTGTTTGTTCTGAGCCTTAATTTTCTATTTCATTTTAGCTGTTTAATTTATAGTACTACAACACACCTAGATATCGTATGGCAAATACATTTAGTTTGCCCTTTGCAAAAACAACAATTTGGGTGTATCTTCCCCAATGAGTAGAGTCATGCGAGACTATAATGAATGCAATAAACAGATTGAGGACTTGGATATCTTTTTCGATACACTCTTTAGGTATAAAGTAAAAATTTATAACAGTTAGATTTTTTGGATAACTTTTGCGTACCCTAGTATTTAATTTTTGATATTTTTCGATTTATAGTTTTATTCTTCACACATGGTCACCTGATCCCAAGTTAAGCAGAGTGTACTGCTTGTAGTATGGCTACCAGGTAACTGATATATTACATATACTACTTTTTCTAAATACATAATTATATAGATATTTACACCCAGACTCAGAACATACAGACGTGTTGATGCACCCAAATGTTTGTCCTGGGTGGGAATCGAACCCGCGACCTTCGGGTTCGCAGTCAGGGTCTCTAACCACCAAGCCAGCTAGCCCGTCAAAAGTTAAAGGTTCACTTCAGAAATCAGGGCATGAGTTTTCCTTACTACTGTTAAATATTGTTCAGGTAGTTAAGCCACTTTGGCGCTCATGGCCTCAATTGTAGAAAGATTTATAATAATATTTTTTATAGTTATTTTACTAGTAATAATTTAGAAATAAAGTGTTTGTTAAAAACAGTGGTAACCAAGATAAGATTTGACTTGTGTTTTGTATACCAAGATTCTCACTACACAGGCTTGATCACAGCTTACAAGTAAGGTACAATTAAAAACATTACTTGACAGGCCAGTTGGCTTGGTGGATGAACCCACCCAGGACAAACATTTGTGTTCATAAACATGTTTGTTTTTTCTGTGTCTGGGTGTAAATATATAAATAAGTATGTATTTAGAAAAAAAGGTAGTATATCAGTTATCTGGTTTCCATAGTACAAGCTCTGATTAGTTTGGGACCAGATGGCCGTGTGTCAAGAATGTGCCGAGATATATATTTTTTTCTTTATTTGGGACAGCAACAGTCTTAAACTATAAAAAAATACATGGTTTGAACTTATAATTATGAGACCAATTACAGCTATCCACGTACTAAAATGGAATTCTTACCAATATCTTACATAACACTAGTTTGAAGCAAACAACAAATATAAGTATGAATATATACAAAAAGAATGAAAAAATTACAATAAATAAAATAATAATAATAAATATCCTGGGACATTCTTTTACACACGGCCATCTGATCCCAAACTAAGCAGAGCTTGTACTACGGAAACCAGATAACTGATATACTACATATACAACTTTTTTTTTCTATATACATACTTATATAGATAATTACACTTATTATCTTTACCTATTTTAAGAACTTTAACGGAGGACCTTTGTTAGTTCTACGATTTAAATAAATAGTGGGGACAAAATTAAGTAAAGATTAAGTATGTAGGTATAATGAGCAGTCATGAAATAAATGTTTAGAACTAAACTTAATTACCTGCAACACAGCAGTTATTAAAGGCTCTTATCAAATGAAACTGCGCTCGCCACTCAATAGCGATATTTTACAATTTCCCGGCTATTAGGAGAATTTACATCGACCAATAGGGAATTGTGAATTGGTATCGAATATTCTGTGAATTTGGTAATGCTATTTTCCGTTATATTTAAATTTTAACTAAGCGTGAGTGCAGTGTTGCCATAGCACGGATATTTTTAACTCAAAATACGTGTGAATGTGAACACTGTTGAACTTTTTCGTTAAAGGTATCAAATTTAGGGCTTTCCTTTGAAAATAATACTTTGATTAGATTAATATTAGAATCATGACAATGGTACCCTAAATTATGAATTAATTTGACACACACTTTAATATATTAATGTAAATGTTAGCTACACACGCGATTTTACCTTCTTAAAAAAAGGAAAAAAGGTTTCTATCAATACATCCTGCCATAGGCTACGTGAAAGTGATAAATTTGTGTATAGGTAGAAAACAGGCAGAGCAGGCGTTCATGCACATAAATGTTGGTACTGGGTGGGAATCGAACCCACGACCTGCGTCTTGACAGTCAGGGTCTCTAACCACCATGCCAACTGGCCCGTTACACGTAATAAATGTTTACAATGGGGCAACATTTATTTTTCGCTATTGGAATAAAGTTTTATAATTATTTAATAAAATATAATATCTATTGTTGGCATATTCATAATTGATTTTTATTTTATTTGTATATTTTGTCAATATTTATAACCTATTGAAATGTATATTATTATGCCAAATATGGCCAATATACATAAGATACTTTAACATTATAACTATTTATACCAGAAATTGACTTCCTCGTCTTTGAATACGAACCTCATTGTAAAAAAATACAAAAAAAAACATAGACAAAATGCTGCCAGTAAAATAACATGTTACTATTTTAGTAAATCTCCAACAATTTTTACCGTCCCGCGTCCACAAAACGAATCAAACCTCAGGTACTTTTGAACGACATCGGGGATATTATGCAAATGAGAATCAAACTTCTACCACAGACTCTCAACTACTTCGTCTTACAAGTTACATCGAAAAAAGGGAGTTTTTAAATATCTCTCCGCCCGTCCCCTATAAAAAACTTGGTGTAATTAAGTTGAGTTGTTAGTTCTTGATGCGACACTTTGAGCTTTGTTTCTCTGAAAATGGAGATACTTTTTGAATGGTAAGTCTTTGTGCATGGTGTGAGAAAAGGTTAACTGCCTAATTTTGCTCGTAGATATTTTCAGCCACCGTTATTATTATCATTTGCTTGGTTTGCGTTTGGAAATGGTATTGAAGGACTTCTACAGGCCATGTGGAGTAAGAAGAGTTAATATGGCCGTTTCTTGGCTCATCTAGTGCCCAACATGGAATATCTCGTAGTAGAGCTCTTAGAATCCGACCAGTAAAGTACAACCACCTTACCTACCCATTTCGGCCATCAAGCAGTAGTGCACTTGTATTACTGTGTTTCGGTTAGAAAGGTAAGGGAAATTACAGGCACATGAGACTTAACAACTTCACGTTTCAGGGTCGACAACGGATTGGCGATGCTCTGATGTTGCAAATGTCCATTGTTATTTGTCGGCCCATGAAGAATAAAAAAAAAAGAATATTCAAGAAAATACATTCAATAAAAATTTTGGGATAATCCGTATATTTCTTATTTTTTTATACTAATAAGGTGACAAATAATCTTACGACTGATGGTAAATGGTCACCGCAGCCTATTAACGCTTGCAACACCAGTGATACTCGTGTGTTGCCAATCCTGCAAAAATCTCTTCACACCTTTCTTGAAGGAACCAGTGTATTTACCGGAAGATCACTTCTTCCAGTCATGTGTAGATTTGGTGCATTATTTTTAGAACTGACAACAAAAGCATTTTCAAAGGGGTTAGCTGTAAACAATCTGACTAGTCTTCTGTTATATTTAATGCATGGAATGGATACAAAATATGAAACAGCTGATGATTTAAGGTCCAATAATTATGTGAGCAGTATATTTGTCGCTTTCGTACACTTTTCACGCCAATTTCCCGGATTTTAGGTTTTATTTAGTAGGTATGTAGTGTAAACATGTTCACGAAATGTATTAAATCTTGTACGTTCCTTTGTGGGACAGTATTCCAGGGTGAAGTGCTTTATGAGTCTTTTTAGACCATAGATTATAAAAGAACAGTACAACAATATCATTCATCGTAATAGATTTGCTGTAATACAGGTTTTACAATCTGAAAAAAGATATACAACCTACTTTGTCAAGAAATGCAATACGTTAAAAAGATTTTTTTCTTTTTTTGTGTTTCTTTATTTACCGTTTTTTTTCTGTCTCCTTCGTGGGACATTCAGAAGTATGGTTGGTGCTATCGCTGGCTCGCTCAGTATGTGACCTGTGTCACATCCTCATTGTTTAGACGGTAGCTATATTTACTGTGATTGGATTATGTCTTGAGGTATTTTGCGCTTTAGTCGTCGCGCTTAAGTTAAAAGGAAAATCAGGCGGTTATCATTTATCTATTGTTAAGGGTAAATTTACGGTATAAAATTATATTCGATTCCTATTTAAAAACCTCGGATTGATGGAGAATTTTGACATAAAATGTACTGGAATTCTATCTGTCATAGAGAAAGTTAATCAAACGATTTTGGATCTGAATAGACTGTTAGAAATATCGCGTAATATGAGATAAGCTGCAGACCCTCATGGGGTCTTAAATTCTAGTTGTACCGAAATATAATTTTTCAAACAATAACTACTTAACGTATTTGGATGAAACTTGGTGCATAGATTTAAAAAAACATCAAAATTCAAAACCATTTATTCAGTTTAGGGCTTCGGAAGGCACTTATGAAGGTCAAATTTAAAGTTTAATTAATAGATTACTTAAAAGGCCGGCAACGCACTTGTAGCTCCTCTGGTGTTGCGGGTGTCCATGGGCGGCGGTAATCGTTTACCATCAGGCGATACGTCTGCTCGTTTGCCTACCAAAACATAAAAAAAAAAAAAAAAAAAAACTTTTAATCCCAGAATGCAGAAAGTTTGTGAGGATGGATGGATAGATATTTGTGACTCTTTCACGCCTAAACTACTAAACGTATTCGGATGAAACTTGGCACATGGGTAGTTTTTAACCTGCATTTACGAATATCATACTTTTTATCCCAGGAAAAAGTAACATCCCTGGAAACGCGAGTGATATATTGGGGAAAGCCAATCAGATCTTCATCATAATAGGTTGGGGAAAAAGTTCCTTCGCATTTTTTAAGAAAATTCAAAACATTTTTAATATAGTTTATTTACATTTAACTAAAGTATGTAGGTACCATTTTGTTCGATAACTTTTTGCCATCTTGTAGGTAGGGACATGATCCCATTGCTATAGAAATTTTGGGACTTCTGATCAAAATACTGCGACAACTGGTTTTGACAGTTTTTGTAGTAAAATTTTAAAATGAATCGAATTTCTTCATTAGATTCACTCATCTTGGCGGTACGAAAAACAAATGCAAATCACACATTTTCCTAATTTGAATTTGGAATTATGTTCTTTAAAATTTAAACTTTTAATGATACCAAAACCAGCCAGATACAAATAGTATAGCCAAAGAGATTTTATTACAAGTTCATACATACTATAATGCGAAAAGACTTTTTCCCCAACCTAATATATATCCAGGGATGTCCACTGCTGAACATAGTCAGCTGAACTGGCAATGGGCAGGCCACATCGCTCGAAGAACTGATAATAACCGATGGGAAAGAAAGGTTCTCCAGTGGCAACCACGTACAGGAAAACGCCAAGTTGGACGACCTCCTACCAGGTGGACCGACGACCTGATCAGAGTAGCTGGAAAAGATTATTTTTTTTATTTTTAATCCTTTTTTCGAGTGATGTTACATTATTTTGTTCTTTCTATTATCAATAGTTTTCGCAGCGCACGCGATGTAGGGAATTTTTTTGGTACTTTTTTACCCTGGGTTACATTATTGGAGTTTTAGTAAGGATCCCTATTTTTTTTTAAATGTAATAAAGCGTACCCGGGGATAGTGTAGCTCCTCAACGGTGAAAGAAGTTTTCTTTTTTTCTTTTTTTTTTATTTATTTAGAAAACCAACAGCTATATTACAGAACATGTTTACAATCAAAAATATAACTTATCATAAGCCAATTATAGGTTTTCCTAGATTAACTAATACAAAAAGCCAAATCAGCCAAAAAGTTTTCAAATCGGTCCAGTGGTTTCGGAGCCTATTCAATGCAACCAACAAACAACAAAAACATTTTCCTCTTTACATATTATTTGTTTATAGTATAGATATATGTAATGTATGTACTTGAGATTGCCATACTGTTATTGTGTCTACTATGTCCCTCCCAGGGAAGTTACGTTTAAATTTTATTATAGTGAGCTCACTTTTGCAACGCTATCTCTACAAAGGAGATTGAATGCACAAAAAAATCGTTCAAAATTTTGTACTTACGTACTGGTAAGTATGGTTAACATTTTTTACTTGAATATACCCTATTTAGGGCTCCATAGTCTTAACAGGAAACCTTCATAGTTTCGCCATGTCCGTCAGTCCGTCAGTCCGTCAGTCCGTCAGTCCGTCAGTCCGTCAGTCCATCAGTCTGTCCCCTTAGAGACTTGTATTTTTGCATATATATTATCACACCGACAAAGTGGTAAAATACAATCATGAGTTCTTCCGGGGAAGCACTACCCCCTTACCCATTTCCGCCGTGAAGCAGTAGTGCACTTGTATTATTGTGTTTCGGTTAGAATGGTAAAGGCCGGTGACATTACAGGCTCATGAGACTTAACAACTTTACGTCTCAGGGACGACGACGCATTGGGAAAGCTGGTGTTGCAAATGTCCATAGGTCCGGCGGTGACTGCTTACTCATCAGGTGGATCGTGTGCTTGTTTGTCGCCCCATATGGAATTAAAACAACGATTAAAATGTTTTTAAAGAACTTTTTCACTTTTGAAAACCTACTTCATATATATTTTTTTTGTGAATACAGAGGCATTGTGTTGAAAGTGTTTGCCGGGAGTGTATTTATCTTATCTTGCATCTTAAACGTGCTCTCCCACACGACTAGGAATCCGATAACGTCTGCTCTCTATGCGATCGGATAATAGACAAGCTATGTGGTTAGGAACTTATCTATAGTAAAACTCGGCGGACATTGTCCTGTCGGTGTATTTATTTACATGGCGGTTGAACGGCTGATTGTGTGACGTTCTCGCAATCGAATTCGAACCCGATTTTCCGTCCCTATTGTTATCTCTCTATACCTACTTTAATTTATTGAGATATTTGTTGTTTTTTGTGTTACAAATTGGTTTAAATATCATTTATTCAAAATGTATATTTGCACGAAATTATGGCAAAGCATGAAGGACTTTGACTAAACTGTAACATCTATGTATTACCATGTTTCTGGCAAATAAATAAATCTATTTATCTCGCTGCGCGTAGGTGTGTGAATGAGATAGGAATCAACGGTCGATCTAGTAGCAAATCTGATTCCGATTTTGATTCCGAGCGTATTACACAATCGCCTTGTGGTTAAGCAGTTGACGCATTGTAAAGTCATCTAGTGGCCAGTTATATAGGGAATAGCATAAATGCTTTTTCCATAGAAAATACTATGTTTATACTTCTATATAAATCTGTAAAACATACATTTTTTTGTAAAATTTCGGGATGAATATTCGGTTTATGATGCCATGGTGACAATTCTACTACTTTTATAATTTTGTCTGTCTGGCTGTATGTCCATTTATAATTCAAGAACGACTTGACCGATATTGATGAATATTGTCACACAGTCTGAGTATGTGATTGAGCTCATGATAAGCTATATATGACATGGCATGACGGGGAAAGTATTGAAAGAAAAAGCGTATTACAAGGTAGTTCATTATATTGAAGATAAAAATGTATGGAAATAGCTACTCTCTGCACAGTGCACCTCTAATTTTCTTGTTTAAGTTGTAAGTACCTAATTATTGTTATTTTCTATTTTGTAGTCTTGTTATTTCTTTTTTTTTTGTTTGTTTTGTTATTGAATGTTACCTATATTAAGTATTTTGTACTTGTTAAATATAAAATTATGTGAAACTGAAATTATAAAATAGCCAAAAAGTCAGAATAGATAAAATTTAAATAAAAAATTATTTAATACAAAATAAAAAAGAATGTAACCTTGCTGAGTTTCTTGCCGGTTCTTCTCAGTTGAAGGCTGACTTCCGAACCTTCATTTGACCTTCATAAGTGCACTCCGAGGGCCTTAACTGAATAAATGGTTTTGAATTTTGGGGGACATCAAATATAGGTACGTATATATATTATCCTAGTAATATTATAAATGCGAAAGTTCGTGAGGATGGAAGTATCGATGTTTGTTGCTTTTTCACGCAAAAACTACTAAAATTCGGATTTGGCTGAAACTTTGCAAATAGATAGTTTATAACCTGGACCATAGGTCTTATTTAATTTTTATACCGGGAAAATTTAAAATCCCTCGGTAACGCGGGTGAAAACTAGTATTAATTATTTACTTCTACACCCATACAAAGAACAAACAGAAATGTTCATGCACGAAAATATTTGTTATGGGTGGTACCAAATTTAGCTCAAAGTCAGAATTCAATTAACTTTGTCCGACAGCACGGGCCTTTGATCACCGCGGTAGTACATAATTTACTTCCGTCATTTTGAAAAGTTTTTCCTATTAACCCCTTGAATTTTCACTTTGAAGGCTTTGGTAATATCGACGAGGCAATAATTGAAGTGTCAAACTTTGCCTACCAGATATACATACCTATTAACTGGGTTTTGATTCTGTAAGGAAAATGACACTAGCTCGAGGATGTTTCGTCGCGGCTATGTTCTGCCTCTTTTGTTAACTATCCAATCACGTGAGAGGTAAGCTCTCCGTGCGGCGGCTCGTCGATGTTTGTATTAGCCGAATGGGGCTGGTTGATATTATTTTATGCAGTAGCGGCGGTTTGACGTAGTGATAAAGAGAAATAGTAAAGCTCTTAGTGCAGAGTTCGTCCGAGGAAGTACTACCACCATACCATCCGACGTGAAGCAGTAGTGCACTTGTATTACTGTTTCGGTTAGAAAGGTAAGGCCGGTGAAATTGGAGGCACATGAGACTTAACTTCACGTCGCAGGGTCAACGACGTAGCGGTGCCCCTGGTGTAGCAAATGTCTATAGGCGACGGTGACCACTTACCATCAGGTGGACAGTCCGCTTGTTTGTCGACCCATGTGGTATAAAAAAAATGCGTAACTTTGTGATGATGTGAAGATGGATGTCAATTACTCCTTCACGCAAAAAATACTGATCCTATTCGGATGAAGCTTAACAACTAGCTTTCAGCTGCTATTGGGCACTCCTTGTCTTTATACTATAATAATTACGTACGTCAAACACCATAAGGTTACATTATAAGTGTTTATATTGTCAAAAGCGGTAAGGTTACATTAGAAAAGTTAATATGGTCGTTATGTTTTCTTAAATTTTGTAATTTTCCGCGCAACTTTCTTAGTTTTTTCGTTCATAAGAACCATCTCCTGACAATAACAAACACAACAAAAAAAGAATTAGCGAAATCGGTCAGGCCGTCTATGCGTGATGCCGTGACCAAGGGAAATGGGGATTCATTTTGATTATATATATAGATATCAATTACTTAGGTCTTAGTGCGTATTTTGGAATAAGGATATTTATTATTATTATTTTATTTGACAGGCCAATTGGTTTGGTGGTTAGCGACCCTGACTGCCAAGTCGAGTCGTTGATTCCCGCCCAGGACAAACATTTGTGGGTATGAACATGTTTGGGTGTAAATATCTATATATGTGTGTATTTAGAAACATAAAAAGTAGTATTTGTAGTATATCAGTTATCTGGTTTCCATAGTACAAGCTCTGCTTAGTTTGGGATCAGATGCCCGTGTGTAAAGAATGTCCCGGGACAAACCAACAGCACAATTCTTATACAATACTAAATCATTATTAGTTTTAAAGAACTTGATAATTGTCAATCCTTGGTACTGTTTTTGAATAAGATTGACAGAAAAGTATCTTTTTAAAACATCCGCGCGTACTATGATAGTTGTTCCATAAGAGAGTTCAGCTTATGCTGGTCATTGTTGTGATATTCAACCGGTGCCAGCCCTAACGCAGCGCAACCAACATCGTTAAACAGACAACGTAAACTATCGACGGGAAGCTTTCAACTCGCTAATGATTTGAGTGCAGGGTTGCCACCGACACATAAACTTATAATTGAGGACGCACTAGCGAGATGGATGTTATTTAATGACGTTACAGTAGAGATACTCGACTTTGATTTAGTTTAAAATTGTTATTTTAATATCTTACAGTAACATGCTGTTGTAGGGTTTTAGAAGTAGAGCTCATAGTAGTTGAGTTTATTTATTAAATACTAGCTGACCCGACAGACGTTGTCCTGTTTTAACAATGAATATTGAATTCCAATCTTCCGATTGAATCGACTGTATGTAGATGTACAATAAGAAAATTATAAATTAATTATTCTATCAATATAATTCAATCAATATCCATGCCTCTCTTTTAAACGATATTTGCAGCGCGCATTCTGTCAATCGCGCCAACTGTCAAACGACTGACATTAATTTCAAACAGGTTACATTAAAAAAGTTTTTAATGTCAAAAGGGCTAGTTAAAGTGGTTAAGTTTTTATAAATTTTGTAATTTTCCGCGCAACTTTCTTAATTTTTTCGTTCATAAGAACCATCCCCTGACAATAACAAACACAACAAAAATAGAATTAGCGATATCGGTCCAGCCGTGCATGCGTGATGCCGTGACCAAGGGAAATAGGGATTCATTTTTATATATATACTCGTAGATGACTCGTCAACAGTATAAATATTAAGAGTTGTATATTAAATAGCCCCCGCGGTTTCATCCGTGAGGGATGTTACATTATTTAGTCCTTACCATTTTTTTTTATTCTGTCATAGTTTTCGCAACGCACACGATGTAAGGAATTTTTAGGTAATTTTTTATACACCTTAGGTTACATTATTGGAGTTCTAGTTAAGGACCCAATTTTTTTTGAAAATATAATATAGCCTATGCAATCCGGAGATAGTGTAGTTTCCCAACGGCGAAAGAATTTTTCAAATCAGTCCAGTAGTTTCGGAGCCTATTCAATGCAAACAAACAATCATTTATTTCCTCTTCATATATTAGTATTAGATAGAATGTAACAGTATTCTGATATGTAGGTAGGTACACCAATTTATAGACGTGTACGCCATTTACCACATTTGGAACAAACGTAGGATTTTTAAGGTTGCGGACCCGGATTTCAAAGCCCTCCCATCAGACACTCTCACTTGCAAGCCCACTATGGAGGAGCGAGGTGTATGAGACTCCTCCATTTAACAGGGAAGATCTTCCTCCAGGCTAGGTGATCATGCCTGGGGACCGCGGTCCAACTGTTGATGTTGGATGCTTGTATATATGTCAAATCCTGAGAGAATCTTGATAGCGCGATGTAGGATTCTCGCGTGTTTCTACTCGTTCATAGATGTCGCCACATCACTGTAGTGCGGGCGGTGAAGGATTTGCAGGCGAGTTCATAGATGTCGCTACATGTTTCTTTTCAAAATAGTTCGCAAGTTTAGCACCTTTAAATATATATATATATATATATAGATTTATTTATTTATTTATTTATTTGTTGTACAACCCTACGTGTAGTTAGCTTCGTTTCGACGCGCGACAGTTTCGGGGAACTACTTACACTTTACAACTATACAATAGATATACTACAGTACTACAGTACTGAGTAAAGTACAGGTGAAGATGACTCGATGCAATGCCGAGGATTCGGAGCGATGGCATTTCCTATTCAATATAGTTTGAAGTTTATCTTGAGAATAATAATAGCGAACGTTTTAGCGTATATATTATGAAAGTTATTTTAGTTCGGTTATCGATTAGTAATATTAATATTACAAAACTACAGCCGAAAGGAGGTTAAATGGGGCCTTATAACGAGTCCATTCACAATATTAAAGGACCGTAGTAACGCTGTATAACACACCCCAAAAAATAAAAAAAAACAATTTTTTATAAATGGAAAATAGAAAAACTATTAAAATAGACAATTATTAGATAAAATAGGTACGTAGGCCTTTCTGTTAAATAATCTGGTTCCCTGACATGACAGCTTACTAGGGTTGTTGGCTTTGATAATTAATTATATTTTTACGGGTTATTTTGCAACACATTGTATATTTATTCAAATAGGCCTTTACAAGCACTTATGAATTATTTTTGGGTACCCTGAAACGATAATTCAAGTAATAATTTTAGGGTTCCATACCTGTCAGTCTGTCTCTCTGACTGTACGTCTGTCACTAGGCTGTATCTCATGAAACGTGATAGTTAGACAGTCGAAATTTTCACAGATGTATTTCTGTTAACAGCAAATACTAAAAACCATAATAAAATTAATATTTAAGCGGGCTCCCATACAACAGACATGATTTTTTTTTCCAAACAAGTGGACTGTCCACCTGATGGTAAGTGGTCACCGCCGCCTATGGACATTTGCAACACTAGGGGCATCGCCAATGCGTTGTCGACGATGAGACGTGAATTTGTTAAGTCTCATGTGTCTGTAATTTCACCGGCCCCCTTACCTTTCTAACCGAAACACAGTATTACAAGTAATACTGCTTCACGGCAGAAATGGGTAAAGTGGTACTTCTCCGGATGAACTCTGCACTAAGAGCTGTATTACTCGAAAATCTAGATTTTTTTGCCGTATTTATAGATAATAGTACAGAACCCTTCGTGTGCAAGTCCGACCCGCAATTGGCCGGTTTTTTTTAAATGTCCTATGGTTGGCGGACAAACTCCGTTTAAAAGTATTAAATCCTACTAGAGACTCTTGACGTCCTGAAAGTCAAATTCTCGGGTTACCCGTAGTAATATTAAAGTTTCTTTATTTATTACTAGCTGTCCCCCGCGGTTTTACCCGCGTTCCCGTGGGATGTCACATGTATACATTAAAACCTCTTCAATCACTATCTATTAAAAAAACCGTATCAAAATCCGTTGCGTAGTTTTAAAGATTTAAGCATACATTCGACAGACCAGTTGGCTTGGTGGTTAGCGCTCTGACTGCCAAACCTAAGGTCGCGGGTTCGATTCCCACCCAGGACAAACATTTGTGTGCATGAACGTATGTGTTTTTTCTGTGTCTGGGTGTAAATATCTATATAAGTATGTATTTAGAAAAAAAAGTAGTATATGTAGTATATCAGCTATCTGGTTTCCATAGTACAAGCTCTGCTTAGTTTGGGATCAGATGGCCGTGTGTAAAGAATGTCCCGGGTTATTTATATATTATTTATTTATAGGGATATAGGGACAGAGAAAGCGACTTTGTTTTATACTATGTACTTTTAGTTTACTTGCAGTGTATATGAGTTTGTGTAACCACTTCCTCTTATCCTACGAAGTGGAGATTTAATAAGTTGCCCATTGCCTCAAAGTAACTAGAACTGTACCAAATATAGTGTAAGCTTGAATTCCTGTAAATTCTACGTTTGCTATTAATATTAATTCAAAGTATGCTAACGTATTCTTAACAAACATAAACTGGTATGTTAGTACACACTGCTAACGTTCTTACGTGATTTCAAGGAAACTCGATTCGTTCTGTTCACTGGAATGCAAACAAGTTATATTCTCCCATCTAGCATCTTATGGACGGGCGACTGTCACACCGTGCTGTAGCTAAATGCAGTGTGTTTTATTTTATTAGTGAATGAGCCGTAAAAAAAAAGAGTTGTAGAGATCTTAGTGCAGAGTTCGTCCGGGGAAATACTAATACCATACTTTTTTGAAGTGAAAACTTTTTAGCGGCGTTGAGCACTTTTCTTGGGACGGGTATAAAATGTTAAACTCGCGTCAGAACACGTGACCTGATCGAAAATTCGTGAGACGGTAAAAATGCACAACGTTAATGTTCAAGTTTTCACTGCTGCCGGCACTCCCGGAGTGCAACCTGTTGTTTTTTTTATACCACGTGTGCCGAAAAACAAGCACTCGGTCCACCTGATGGTAGTGGTCACCGCCTATGGACATTAGCAACACCAGAGCATCGGCAATGCGTTGTTGACCCTGAGACGCGAAGTTAAGTCTCATTTACCTGTAATGTCACCGACCTTACCTTTCTAACCGAAACACAGTAATACAAGTGCACTACTGTTTCACGGCGGACGGTATGGTGGTAGTTACCGGACGAACTCTGCACTAAGAGCTCTACTACCACTATTTGCTGCTGATACCACGTTCGGTGTAAATATCACCGACAAAACTGGCGTGTAAGAATTCTTACGACAGCTTAAAACTTGGAGTGAAGCATTTTGAAGGAAAAATGTATTGTGCCATGTCGGCGGATTGAGCTACGGCTGCTTTATTATTTCGTTAGATCTGCGATGCAGTCGTGGAGGCTTTGCATGCAGTATTTGGCTTTCTATCCTTGGCAGGTATTGAGGGGATCAGGTTTGTGATGGTGTACCATTTGACACTTTGTTTGGTAGTCCCTGGCTTTTCCATGATTGGTTCTTCAAGGGTGTTAGATTTTTGTTTGGCTGTGCTGGAGTGATGCTCCTGGTGTTGTAAGCCTCAATAGGCGGTGACCGAGTTTTGTTCTGCGTTGTTTCTTGTGTTAATCGTGTTTTTTCTGAAAAATAAAACCTTTTAAAGGTTTTGAAGTGAAAGCTTCTTTAGCGGCGTTGAGCACTTTTCTTGGGATGGGTATAAAATGTTAAACTCGCGTCAGGACACGTGACCTGATAAAACTAAGCTCGTCAATAGCTAATAAATAGAAATAAAAAGCGAAAATAGTAGATAACTATTTTGTCTCTACTTTGCCTATTTATATAGACTAGCTGCTCTCCGCGGCTTCACCCGCGTTCCCGAGGGATGTTACTTATATGATATTCCAAGGCATATCCTTTCTATGAGTTAAGTTTCATCATAATCCGTTTGGTAGTTTTTGCGTGAAAGAGTAACATTCATCCATACATCCTCACAAACTTTCACATCTATAATATTAGTAGGAATAATACTAAATTATGAAACTGAAGTGTCTCACCTTAGTGGTATACAAAAACAAGCCTTTAATACCTTTGACCTTTGAATTCTTTTTTAATATCTGAGACCTCCTCAGCTCTAAACTACAGCTCATATGACCTTTGACCTTTGAATTTTTTTTAATATCTGAGACCTCCGCAGCTCTTAACTACAGCTCATATGACCTTTGACCTTCGATATTTTTTTTAATATCTGATACCTCCGCAGCTCTAGACTACAGCTCATATGACCTTTGACATTTGAATTTGCCAAAAAACACCTCAATACGTTAAAATATGGTTTTTAATAAATAATTGCTTAATTTTGACCACTAGGGGACCACTACCTATTAATATTTAATAATAATGAGCTAAGGACTGTGAATGGGTTAACTTTTCTTTTGTAACGGACGAACTGTTAAAATTATGCTAATAATATTAGTTAACCCAGACTTTTTGCCTTCATGCTTTAACCGTGTAAAGTCAGTGCTACATTGTCGTAACTTTAAGTATAGTCTTTCCAATATAAGAAACCAGTTTTTTGTTAGAAAGGTAAGGGGGCCGGTGAAATTACAGGCTCATGAGACTTAACAACTTCACGTCTCAGGGTCGGCAACGCATTGGCGATGCACCTAGTGTTGCAAATGTCCATAGGCGGCGGTGACCACTTCCCATAATTAAAAAAATGACAAACCTCTAGGCATGGAAATGATTGCTACTTTTATTTCATTTTCATTTAATGAAATATTTTTTTACACAGTGATTTCACCTATGAAATTTCACAGCCAATGATTTTTTTTTCGCAATGCTCTAATGTCACTCTTGACCGTGCGAACCGTTCGTAGCGATGATCAGTATATATTTTGCTCTTTCTCACACGATTGGGTTAGAAAGATGCTCTTTCTTTTTGACGTCGTGAGTCATCGGTGAAATACGATTATATCCGAATGATGTGCGGTGTGCGATGTATCATGTAGGCAAGGTACCAGAAAAGTAGCAGAGTGATTTTTAACAGACGACGTCAAGGCAGGTGGCAGGTGTGACACATGAAAAAGTATTTCATATGATTTTTCACAAGCTACTTGTGAATCATGCCATGCCTACAAACCTGGGTATCAAATTCAAAAAAACTGGTCTCAAGGAAAGCTTCATATCTCCACTGAAGCGGTTTCAACAACGGGAAATCCGGATGAGCAACCGTTTTTTTTGAGCCAAGTATTCTTTATGTTTCTTTTTCTTCTCCTTTGTACAAATAAAGTATATTGTATTGTAATCTTTTATTGAACTTGAGTTAGTACGTTTGGGACAAATATTGCAATTTATGACCAGCTCCCCCATCCGATCGAGGTGCAACATAACATTTTGTACACTCAATTGTTTTTGTTGACATTGCACGATTAACTAAGTGATGTTATTCTAAATCCAATATGGCGGCCGTGATGAGATGGTTATTTATTAATTCATAAGCCACCTCCATGTCATGGGTGTTTAATGAAAGGGTTTGCCGAGCAGCGTACGTGACGTCAGTTTTATGGCTTCAAAGTATTTATAAAAGAAAAGGTTTCTATAGTTTATGTTCTGCGATTGTGACCTTACCTTTATTCAACGCCGGTTGGAAATTATTCGTTGCAACATCGTGTTTCGTGTCAAATGAAATCAATTACGCGGCACTAAGGGGCCAGCTAGCTCTTTTCTTAATAATTAATACTGTTTTTTTATATTTTTGTTTATTTTATACACTCTTTATACATTGTTCTTTGAGCCCAGGGGCCTTGGGATACAACTTTATCTATATAAGGTAAATAACAGTAAGTAAAAGCTAAATATGACTTAATCTATTTGACAGGCCAGTTGGCTTGGTGGTTAGCGACTCGGACTGCCAAACTGAAGGTCGCGGGTTCGATTCCTACCTAGGAGAAACAAGTAGTAGATCAGTTATCTGGTTTCCACAGTACAAGTTCTGCTTAGTTTGGGTTCAGATGGTCGTGTGTAAAGAATGTCCCAGGATATTTTTTGTTCTAACTACGGAACCGAAAGTAAGCTTTCAATACATTGCGCCAAAATAAAATGATTAGGAACCGGGCAGGCAAATGATGCCTGTTTTTGAAGTTCTACTTTAGGCGCGCTATGAAAAAATTATGTGAGTGAAATTTTAAGATGCGCGCGCATCAGTGTAACACAAAATTCCCACAAATGAAGTTAGCTGATAACGGTCTCTCCGGAACATCGCACAAATCGCAACTGTCAGTGGCAATGAGTAAGTAATGATGTTATTGTCAATAATAACCTAACAACGTCGAAATTCGTTGCTACAGACAGGTGCAAAGAGTTTGGACACTAAAATTTCACGACTGAATAGTAAAAAATGCTATTAGTGCAGTTTTTCTCACCTATAATTTTTTATTTTTTTTTATTTCCTTATATCACATGGGCCAACAAACAAGCGGACGGTCCACCTGATGGTAAGTGGTCACCGCCGCCCATATACATTTGTAACACTAGGGGCATCACCAATGCGTTGTCGACCCTGAGACGTGAAGTTGTTAAGTCTCATGTGCCTGTAATTTCACCGGCCCCCTTACCTTTCTAACTGAAACACAGTAATACAAGTGCACTACTGCTTCACGGCCGAAATGGGTAAGGTGGTAGTACTTCCCCGGACGAACTCTGCACTAAGAGCTCTACTACTCGGGAGATAATTTCGGGTATAACTTCTAACATGCGTACATAATTTTCAGAAATACTGAATAAATCGAGTTTTTGGAATGCAAATACTCCACGCGGTAGTCTCTGTCGAGTACCACATCGCTTCCACTCGGTGGTGTACATGTCCACTTGTATTTAAGGATGTGGTTTGTTTTATGGGAGAGTGGTAGAGGAGGGAGCGGGAGCGGTTTTGTTAACCTTTGGTTTTGACGTTTTATAAAAAATAAAAAGTTAAAGTGAGTTTACACGCGGTAGAAGTGAAACTTTGCTTTCTTGGTAATTTATAGGAGAATGAGATGAATTATCTATGGAGGTGGTAAACACAGAGAGAGAGAGATTGACTCTCTTTATCGTTTCATTATTAATCCAATTAACACCGTCCTAAAAGAAGAAAAAAAAAACAATAACTCAATTATAACTATTATATTTACTGCAAGTTAAACTGCAGCAAAAGTTTAAAAGTACCTATTTATTATAATTGAGTTATTGTATTTTTTTACTTGAATATTTTGTGTACCAAATGAAGCTTTGTTGGGTAAATGAAGCTTCTTAATTTAAAATAAAAACCCACGTCGAAAGTAAAGTTTCGGTATTATTCAAATAAAAAAAATATGGTATTTTTAAGATTTATAACCATTCAGGACAAACATGTGCATGAACATGTTTGATCTGTGTCTGAGTGAAAATATCTACACAATTATTTAGAATAAAAAAGTAGTATATGTAGTATATCAGCTATCTGGTTTCCATAGTACAAGCTCTGCTTAGTTTGGGATCAGATGGCCGTGTGTTAAGAATGTCCCGGGATATTTATTTATTTCTTACTGTTCCCCGTGGTTTATCCGCCGGGTTACCTAGGATACAATAATAGTAAAGATTTTTTTATTTATTTAAAATCTAAACTCGCGAACGCTCGTAACTCGGCCTAGAGACCACACGCTCCGCTCAGTTCGTATTATGATTTTACTCGAATGCGCTTATTGAGAGAGTCACTATCTCTATATATGGCCTCTTGTTATTTAAGTACGGTCAGCAGAAAACAATCGGTATCCTAATCCTCACTTAATATTAAAAATGCGAAAGTTTTGTGAGGTTGGATCCATAGATGTTTGTTACTCTTTCACGTAAGTACTACTAAACAGATTTGGATGAAACTTGGTATACAGATAGATTGTAACCTGGATACATTCGACAGGTCAATTGGGCTTGGTGTTTAGCGACCCTGACTGCCAAATTGATGGTCGTGGGTTTGATTCCCACCTAGGAGAAACATTTGTGTGCATGAGCATGTCACTTTGTTATGTACTTTGTATAGCTCTATATAGACCAATATCACTATTATCCATATGTGGCAAGATGCTAGAGTCAGTTGTGCATAGCAAAATGTTAGCCCATGTTTTTAAGTACATTAACCCAAACCAGCATGGGTTTTTACCACGAAAATCAACAACAACCAATCTTATAGAATATGTTTCTTTTATTTCCAGTGCTATTGATAACACACAAGAAGTACACGCAATATACACAGACTTCCGCAAGGCATTCGACTTAGTTGATCATAATTTGTTAATTGCCAAACTCGATTCGATGGGCATCCATGGTTCACTGTTAAGGTGGTGCGAATCCTACCTAAGAAACCGATCTCAGTTAGTTGCAATACGCGGTTTTCTCTCCAAAGAATATCCGGTTCCGTCTGGAGTCCCACAAGGGTCACACTTGGGACCCTTACTTTTTTAAATATTTGTAAACGACATTGGCAATTTAGTTAAGTCTAATTTTAAATTTTACGCGGATGATTTGAAATTATACCGACTTATAAAAAATGAACAGGATATCTCCGAGTTGCAATTAGATCTGGATAGGATATATGAATGGTGTGTGCAGAATCACATGTCACTAAACTTCGAAAAATGTTATCATATGAAATTCTCCAAAAAAATAATTTGTATAATATCAATTATAACATAAATGGGTTTAAATTACAGGAAGTGTCAAGTCTTCGGGACTTGGGTGTAACGATAGATAGTTACCTTCCTTTCGTTTACATATTGATAACATAATCAAAAAGGCATTGAAGTTGTCCGGATTCATTGTGAGACAGATAAAAGCATTTAAACAGCCACAATTAACAGTGTACCTCTATGTAACACTAATCAGGGGAATTCTCGAATACTGCAGTACTATTTGGAATCCCGGCTATCAGGTACACTCGGATAGAATTGAACGAGTTCAAAAACGCTTTCTTTATATTCTTGCGTATACTGACAATAAATGCCGTAGTCTCACATCGTACTCAGAGAGACTAGCCTACTATAAATGAACTCCACTCCATATACGTAGAAAGGCAACAGGTGTTGTATTCCTCTACAAAATACTTCATGGCCATGTGGACTCCTCTGAAACTCTTGATCGTATATCTCTTTCAGTACCACGTTGTGGTAGCCGCCTCCAGAACCGCACTACCTTTAACCTTCCATCTTGTAGAACTGTTCTTGGTCAACACTCACCCATTTATCGCATGTGCTCGTCATCAAACACTATACGCTCAGAAGTCGATTTGTTTACCGGTTCTGTGACCTCAATTAAGAATAAGGTTCTGACTACTATTAGTCGGGATCTTATGTTGTAATCAAGTTTAGGTTATACATATATTTTAATTTTGTTACCTTAGTTAAGTTTTTAGTAAGTAATCAGTGTTAGTTTATACCTACAATAATAAGCAAGCTGTGTCTACGTCAAGAAGAGTACATTTAAACTTTTTTTTTTTATTAGCATGCTTTATAAATAAGATTTTATGTACTCAGTTTTGTAGACCAAATCAAAAAAAAAAAAATGTTTCTGGGTGTGTATTTAGAAAAAATAAAAAGTAGTATATCAGTTATCTGGTTTCCATAGTACAAGGTGTGTTTAGTTTGGGATCAGATGGCCGTGAGTAAAGAATGTCCGGGATATTTATTATTAATTATTTTTTCTCTGGAAATGTAAAATTCCTTGAAAACGCGGGTGAAATCGCGAGGGACGCTAGTGTAATAATGCCCTAAAGTAAAATTTTTATACAACCAATAAATGAACATTTAGAAACAATAAATATCCCGGGACATTCTTTACACACGACCATCTGATCCCAAACTAAGCAGAGCTTGTACTATGGAAACCAGATAACTGATATACTACTATACTTTTTTTTTCTAAATACATACATTTATAGATATTCACACCCAGACACAGAACAAACAGACAAACATGTTCATGCTCACAAATGTTTGTCCTGGGTGGAAATCGAACCCGCGACCTTCGGCTTGGCAGTCAGAGTCGCTAACCACCAAGTCAACTGGCCTGGCCTTTACATCAAGACAGAACGAACACACATTTTTGTCCTGTGTGAATCGAACCCACGACCAGCGGGTAAAATAAGGATATACCCACGCACTTATTAAATTTAATTTTATAAAATAAAAAACTATTTTTTCTGCTGTCCCTACCCGACCATCATCTGTACAAGTCGAAAGCATCACGAACGAGATCTCTTTTATTCCGTCCAGCGCTGTCCACTGTCCAATGTCCTATTATATCGCAATGTCCAGACTTAGCATATCATTAGGGACATCGCCCTTTCATACATATACTTGAAGATGTTAATGCGATTTCCTTTGTCCATATGCGGGGCGACTTTAAAGTCTTTCTTAACATTATCTTTCTGAGTTAAAACAATCGATAAAGAGTCAATATGTTTTATATAGATACAATAACCAAAAAGTCAGAATAAATAAAATTTATACCTATAAAAAATATTTTATAAGTGCTCTCTGCGGGCCTAAACTGAATAAATGGATTTTTATTACATTTTATAATTGACTAAGGACACGCCCCGGTTTCGTTCGAGTGAGGTTATATAAATCTATATAATTACTATATAGTATAACAAAGTCGCTTTCTCTGTCCCTATATCCCTATGTACGCTTAAACCTTTAAAACTACGCAACGGATTTTGATGTGGTTTTTTTAATAGATAGAGTGATTGAAGAGGAAGGTTTGTATGTATTAGTATCTACATTGCACCTGCGCAAAGCCGGGGCGGGTCGCTAGTAATATATATAAGGGAAATAGGGTTCTTTTGACGCACCATCACCTCAAACCTACTGAACATATCGGGATGGGACTGCTATCATTCGACGCGGATTTTTTTCTAGATTATAATATGTGATATTGATAAACGCGGGTGAAACCGCGGGGGACAGCTAGTGTGTCATATACATAAACTTTTCTAAAGGTATTTTCTAAACGATAGTAAAAACTGCATCGAAATCAATTGCGTGGTTTAGATGATATAAGCGGACAAATAGATACACAAATATAGTTTTTTTTTATACCACGTGAGCCGGCAAACAAGCATACGGGCCACCTGTTGGTAAGTGGTCACCGCCGCCTATGGACAATGCGTTGTCGACCCTGAGACATGAAGTTGCCATAAGTCTCATGTGCCTGAAATTTCACCGGCTCCCTCACCATTTTAACCGAAACACAGTAATAAAAGTGCACCACTGCTTCACGGCAGAAATTTTATTTATTTATTTACTTAAGTTATATATCCTTACAGTTTAGACCAATTCGACACTATAACAAAAATTACAATAACACATAATTAAAAATCCTAGGGAAATGGGTAAGGTGGTAGTACTTCCCCGGACGAACTCTGCACTGAGAGCCCTACTACTCAAAACTAATACTAATAAAGTAATTTAAAAAAAACTAATACGTCGGTGGTATAATTTTCGATATCGGATGGGTAAGTACCAACGTCACATTACCTAACTTAGAAACGAAAAAAAAAGATTTATTGAATCTGGAGAACATAAATGGTTATAAAATATAATGTTTTAAAAGTACCTATATACCTATTTAAAAATAAAACAGCTACGTATACTACCGGCACGCTATGATGGCCGTTTTGACGTTTCAGATTATCATAGGAAAAGAAACTGTATTGCTTTGGAATAAGGTTGATTTCCATCGTCATACAACTAGCTGTTGGATCAATAGATGCACCTGCCTAGAAGGAATAAAGGTTATTTTTCTTTGTCATTGTTAAACGTCAAAAAGGCGCTATGTTGTAGCGTGCCGCAAGTTTATCATCACTACATAGTATAAAACAAAGTCGCTTTCTCTGTCCCCACATCCCTATGTATGCTTAAATATTTAAAACTACGCAACGGATTTTGATTCGATTTCCGATGTATGTTCCATTTCCCCGCGATACAAAGTATTCTTTTTGTTATTCCAGGGCATGTTCTTTGTGCCGAGTTTCCAAACCGTCCGTCAGTTTTTGCGTGAAAGAGTATCAAACATCAATACATTCATCCTCAGAAACTTTCGTATTTACCAAACAAGCTGCCCCCCCTGTTCCCGGATGTTACATTTATCCAGAATAAATAGTATGTGCCTTACCCATTTCCGCCGTGAGGCAGTAGTGCACTTGTATTACTGTATCGGTTAGAAAGGTAAGGTCGGTGACATTACAGGCACATGAGACTTAACAACTTCACGTCTCAGGGACGATAAAGCATTGGCGATGCCCCTAGTATTGCAAATCTCCATAGGCGGTGGAGACCACTTACCATCAGATGAACTGTCTGCTAGTTTCTCGGCCCATGTCGTAGAAAAATAAAAGCAATAAGATTACAGTTGTATTAGTAGATGGGATTAAAAAATATTACCTTATGGTTGTGGGGACATCTATGAACACGCCTACAATCCTTCACCGCCCGCACCACAGTGGATGTGGCGACATCTATGAATGAGTAGAAACACGCGAGAATCCTATATCGCAATATCAAGATTCTCTCAGGATTTGATATATATACAAGCATCTGCATCCAACATCAGCAGTTCAGGGACCGCGGTCCCCAGGCATGATCACCTAGCCTAGCGGAAGATCTTCTCTTTTAAGTCCAGGAGTCTCATACTTTGCTCTTTGTATTGTATTTATTTCCCGTTCCCCTCTCGCTCTATAAGTGCTCTTTTACACCTTCATCGAAACAAATGATTTAGAATTTACCAACAAGATATTTAACCTAAACTATTTCCGATAAAACTGTCTCCTTAAAACAATATCTTGAGAGCGAACGTGCCGCGAGGCGGGCGGCGAGACAAAGCGTTCCTTCTGAGGGTACTCGAACAGTGTTCTCGATACTAAGGGTATTGTACCCTTAAGAGCTTGTAGTTTTTACAGGGAAGAGTTTACAATAAGGGTATTAAAAAGGTCCTGGCTCGATTCTATAAGGAAAATTAATCTAGCTCGAGCATGTGTCGATGCTCTGTCTCTTTCGCTAACTACCCAATCACGTGAGAGGTAAGTCCATGCTGTGGCTCGCCAAAGAAGTTTGTATTAACTGAATTGCGCTGCTTATCATTTACTGCTCAAGTATTTTATTTAACTTCGCCTGTTAGTATTTTTAGGACAAATCTTGCAAATGAATTTCAGACCAGCTTCCCCATCCGATCGAGCTGCAATATTGCACACTCAATTGTTTTTGTTGATGCACGATTAGCTATGTGACGTCATTCTAAATCCAATATGGCGGCCGTGATGAGATGGTCATTTATTAATTCATAAGCCACCTCCATGTCATGGGTGTCTAATGAAAGGGTTTGCCGCACAGCGTAAATAAAAAAAAAAACGTTTCTTTGCAAGCAATTATATATACATAGCTTTCTCCTAGATTGTATCCCTAGATTATAACATGGCCTATGTCACTCCAGTATAGCGTAGCTTTCCATCAGTGAAAGAATTTTTGAAATCGGACGAGTAGTTTCAGAGATTACCTCCCACATCCAAAAGTAAAATTACCTCTATATAATGTTAGCGTAGACACAATAACGTATTCTCTGAAATAGAAATAATAAAACAATAAATACAAAATAAACATCCACACTACCAAAACGATATTACAATTCAACGAAACGTTTACCCAAACATTTCGAGCTACACTAATATAAACTAAAATGGCGCCCAATATTCTAACCCTGTTTAAAATCCAGCCGAATCTAATCCCGCCGTACTAACCTTGTAACGGCGCGCTAATTCAGCGAAATGATCAAATTAAAGCGTTGATTTGCGACCGCAGCGCCCTGTAACTGAAATAACGTACTAGGAAACATGGTTGCATCCGTTCTGCGGTGTTTAATTGAAATAATGAATTGATTTTGTTGGTGGACAATTTGTGTTGACATTTTCGGGGTATTTTCGGCGGTATTTTGATGGATACATACCTTCATACAATATACCATAGAGTTTATAGTCTATGTGAATTATAATTTTGCATTTGGGTCGATTCTATAAGGTCATAAATCATGTGTCGTCACGGTCTCAATGCTCTGTCTCTTTCACTAACTACTTAATTACGTGAGAAGTCCGCTCTCCGAGGCCGCGTTGCACCGCGAGCCGATGAGGTTGTAATAGCTGAATAAGGATTGTTGGGATTCGAAATTCGAACGGCAAAAAAAAATAGCTTTTTTAAAACCGTATAGTAAGGCATTTTTTTTGTATATCTTTAGCATTTAGCTTTTAGGTTTATTCAACGATTTGATCTCATTAATAAATAAAAAAATTGTCACTTGTTCTGATTGTCATATTGATGTCTACAACAAGAATGTGTTTAAGTTCTATATTATTCTGAATAGTGGAGCTCTTAGTGTAGAGTTCGACCGGGAAAGTACTGCTACCATACCATCCGCCGTGAAGCAGTAGTACACTTGTATTACTGTGTTTCGGTTAGAAAAGTAAGGCCGGTGACATTACAGGCACATGATAATTAACTTCATGCCTCAGGGCCTGTTTTAGAATAAAATTAACTTCCCGTAGTCGTCCAATAACTTCCATTCCTTCCATAACAGTAGTTATTGGTTGATCTGGCAAGAATTACGGGGTCCCATAGAGGCCCTAGACCATAGGGGCCCATTAAAAAGAGGGCCTGTTCATAGGTTTTATTTTGATGCACAATAGAGTCCATACCAGTGCCTAATTAAATAGAATGAGGTAACTGGAAACAGTCGCTTTGCAAATTGTATGTAACGTATGTTCCATACTGATAATTATGCAAATACTCTGTTTGTTTCTAGTTTGGTCGAGTATTTAAGTATGTGCGTAAGCTAGATTGGTTTCTATGCATGGTGGGACGTATTCTTTGATTTCAAAGTAGGTTTTATTTCTATTTAATGTTTTTTAGGATTCCGTACCCAAAGGGTAAAATGACTATATTACTAAGACTCCGCTGTCCGTCTGTTTGTCTGTCTGTCCGTCTGTCACCAGGCTGTATCTCAAGAACCGTGATAGATAGACAGTTGTCATTTTCACAGATGACGTATTTCTGTTGCCGCTATAACAACAAATGCTTAAAATCAATAAAATAAATATTTCAGGGGGCTCCCATACAACAGACATGATTGTCTTGCCGTTTTTATAGGTATTAGTAAGGAACCCTTCGTGCGCGAGTCCGACTTGCAACTGGCATTATATTCATAAGATTGTAAAAAGAAAACGAACAGAGGTTTGTGCATCAAGTTACAGTTTTATTATGTATTTTTAAAGTTTAAAATTTTAATTGATAGTAGAGGTCTTAGTGCACAGTTCGTCTGGGGAAGGACACCTCACCCATTTCCATCGTGAAACAGTAGTGCACTTGTATTACTGTTTCGGTTAGAAAGGTAAGGCCACTTACCATCAGGTGGACCGTCGCTTGTTTGTCCATTGGCCCATGTATATTTTGCATTCTGTTCTTTTAAGAAATTATAGACTTTCATTCAAAGTTTTTTTTATTAAAAGAATTACTAGCGATACAAAAAGATTTATACATTTACATCAAATCATTGTATTGCACATGAAGTGCAATTTACACAAATAAATAAATAAATCCCAAGACATTCTTCACACATGGTTACCTGATCCCAAGTTAAGGAGCGTGTACTGCTTGTAGTATGGCTACCAGGTAACTGATATACTACATATACTACTTTTAAATACATACTTTTATAGATATTTACACCCAGATACGGAACAAACAGACATGTTCATGCACACAAATGTTTGTCCTGGGTGGGAATCGAACCCGCGACCTTCGGTTTGGCAGTCAGGGTCTCTAACCACCAAGCCAACTGTCCCGTCAAAATTTGTTACAATTTGTTTTCCGTCCGATTTATATCATTGAGGGTTTGTTAATCAACGTAGGGAACCCTAATAAAGACGCAAAGCCTTCGGAGGAAGTGACACGTCCAACTAATCAGTATCGCATGACGAAATTTACGGAAAAATCTTATATCGCCGGAGATGGTACACGCCGGCTTTTGTAGCGTTAGGATAAAAATATTAACTACAGCGCCCCGCGGTTTCGCCCGCGTAGTTTCCGTACCCGTAAGAATAAAGGGATAAAATACAGCCTATATAACTCTTTGATAATGTAACTTACCATTAGATCAATAATTTTTAAAATCGGTCGGGTTTTTATTGACGGCTATTGTGCCGAGACGTGGACACTGACGGTGCGACTGGTTCTCCAACTCAAAGTCGCTCAGCGAGCTATGGAGAGAGCTATGCTCGGAGTCTTTCTGAAGGATCGAATTCGAAATGAAGTCATCCGTCAGAGAACCAAAGTTATCAAGCAAGCTGAAGTGGCAGTGGGCTGGTCACATCTGCCGTAGAACTGATAACCGTTGGGGTAGACGTGTTCTAGAGTGGAGACCACGGCTCGGTAAACGTAGTGTAGGGCGCCCTCCAGCTAGATGGAGCGATGATATACGCAAGCTGTAAATATCACATTGTTAAACTGTTGTATTTACCTTTCTTATGTATGGTTCATTTCTGTTCCTTACTTTTTGTATTAGTTAATCTAGGTAAACCTATAATTGGCTTATGATAAGTTGTATTTTTGATAGCTGTTGGTTTTTCTAAATAAATAAAAATAAATAAAATGGGCTTAAACTGAATAAATGGTTTTGAGATTTTTTAATCCCCCTTTACATATTATTTGCCAAAAGCACTGAAACTTGTATATCTTTATTTCTTACCAAAAGCCTAAATATTAATTTGCATATGTCTAACATCAGAAATTATGGGTTTCCAATACAAATTTCCATCCCCTTTTCCACGCCCTTCAAGACAATTTTTTGGACAGTAGCTAGCTCTTACAAAATTTAATCAAGATCCCGCCATTTAGGAGGAAAATGTGTCAAACAGGCAGACAAACATTTTCTCATATATAATAATTAGTATAAATATTTTCACCATTTCTTCTGCTATCCATACAACTCATCAATATTCGTCACTGTGACATCGCAATAAGATTTATTATTCCCACTCTCATTACTCATATACCGATACGTGGCTCGGCGTGGCTCGGGATGGCTCGGGAATCTCCGTAACTCTAACGAAGCCTAACTTTGTTATTGAACTGATTTACCAAGGAAATATAGGAATATAGAGATGTATCGTTATGAGCTGTTCTGAATTAATAATAGGATTGTGTTTCTTTATGTGATAAAAATAGTATTAGACGGTCCACCAGGGACTCGATTCTGTAAGGAAAATGACACTAACTCGAGGATGTTTCGTCGCAGCCTCCGTACTCTGTCTCTGTCGCTTACTACGCTAATACCACTAATCACGTGAGAGGTAAGCTCTCCGAGGCCTCCGTGAAGTGGCTCGCCGACGAAGTTTGTATTAGCTAAATAAGGGAGCAGATTGTTAGTGGTCACCGCCGTCTATGGACATTTGTATCACTCGAGCATCGCCAATGTGTTGTCGACCCTGAGACGTGTTGTTGTAGTCTCATGTAATTCCACTGCCTTACCTTTCTAACCGAAACACAGTAATACAAGTGCACTACTGCTTCACGGCGGATGGTATGGTGGTAGACCTTCCCGGACGAACTCTGCACTAAGAGCTCTACTACTCAAATTTAATAATAATTGTGTAAATTACTCTGGTGAATTTTGCTCTGACTGATCGTCATTTCTATGACATACACATTATATCTGTCCCTCCCCCTTTCTTAGTCGAATCTAGCCGAATTTACCCGAACGAGCATTACATAGCATAACATTGAAAACCATTGGTTCAGTTTAGGCCCGCGAAAGGCACTTATGAAGGTCCAATTAAGTAAAGCTAGAATGATGATTATTTAAAGTAAAGACAGAGAGAGGCAGACAAGATAGAAGTGAAGTTTTGTATTACAGGGAAACATTTTAATTATTCATCAATCACTTTTGAATAGCATACATTGTGTTTATCATTCATTTATTCCACGCCACGCAAAAAGGTTGCGGATCAGAATTTCAAAGGTCTCTAAGAAGTTTCACTTCAAAAAAAGGAATGTGACTTAAACTAATGGTAATAGAACGTAACATAAAAGAGTAAAGACCAAAATTCAGTAGAATATAAAAAAAAACAACAGTGCCGTCTAGGAATGCAAAAAAGAAACGAAGCTTTATTGTATACTAGCGGTCCCCCGCGGTTTTACACGCGTTCTCGTGGGATGTTACATGTATTATACATTAAAACCTTCTTCAATCACTCTATCATCTATATTAAAAAAAACTGCATCAAAATCCGTTGCGTAGTTTTAAAGATTTAAGCATACATAGGGATATAGGGACAGAGAAAGCGACTTTGTTTTATACTATGTAGTGAAGGCGTAGGAACTAAGCGTTAAAAATACCGAGTGGCAGATGCGCTGATTGAACTGCTGATGCGGTGCGCGGTGGAATATATATCGTGTAACGCAACAAAATCTGACGTCTGACGCTTAGCACGGATGGAGAGGCCGCGCGGCGAGCGCCCCGAACGTCCATAGAAAAGCTTCGCTTTAAAAAACCTTGTAATATAATACTCTTGTTTTTATGAATAATTTCCAGTGAAGTCCAGCGAATAATTGCTGTAATATTCGCGGCTAATAGGAAGGTTGTAAATAATATAGGTTAAATAACAAGGCGCCCCCCAGCGGCATGATAATGTACGTCTTGTTGCGCCCCTAAACAATGCGCCCCTACGGCTCTTTGTGAATCTGCATTATAGCAGAAGTAGCTTAGAATGGTATACAGATTTTATAATGTGAACATTAGATTACGCCTCCTGTTCCAGATTAGGGAACACAAATATCCACCAGGTGGACCGCCTGCTTGTTTGTCATTCGATGTGGTATTAAAAGAAAAAAATAATGTTATTTGCTATAATATAGTTGGTATTACTACGTGCACAACAGGGCATCCTGACATGTCAAATTAGCAACTTTTTATTAAATGTCAAAACGATTGAATGTATGGAGTTTTGTATGAAATAGCAAGATGTGACGTCATAATTGTACAGCATCAAATAACATGTTCTTTATGATTAGATCGGTACTGAAATCATATTAATGGTTTAATTTTGATCATATTTAATGTTTTCGTATATTTTTGGATGTTCAATACACTGATTAGTGTTAGATCATTTATTTTTAATAAAGGACACATCCCAATTACAGCCTTCTCTCAACTATATATTTTTGCATACACGATACCCTATTTTCTTTAGAAAATTATTGTTTTTAGGTGAAGTTATTTAATCGTCTTTGGTAATAAAGTGGAAAGTTTAAGTTCGGCTAGAAACCGGGAGGTCCAGGAGTCGATCAAGGTACTTATTGGGATTAATATCGCCCCCAGAGACGGTGACAGTGTTCATCATATGTCACGTTGGGGCTTAATATATCTTTGGCGCAATGTGGGTCTTAGCACAAAGACCTCTGCCTGTTTCATCGGGGATTATGGGCGTCAATATATATGCATATTATATTAATATAGCGATGCACTTATGAGTTGGCCTTCATACATTTCTTTGTAGCTCACCATATAGATTTAATAAATCAACTAGCTGTCCACCGCGTTCCTGAGGGATATCACATTTTCCCGGGATAAAAAGTAGCCTATATGTTATTCCAGGATATGCTCTATCTATATGCCAAGTGTCATCTATATCCGTTTAGTAGTTTTTGCGTGAAAGAATAACAAACATACATATAGCGAATTCAATAATTAAAATGTTAAGAATTTGTCACAACGTTCAGTTCCCGCCGGCAGTACTACACGGCATGACGTCACCAGCTCATTATACCGCAGCATGCGCGGGAATCCAGGTCAAGAATAACTCCTTACCTGACGTGATCTTTTTAAATGTATACCGGCATTTAGCCGTGAGGTAGCGGCGACTACCTCCACCACAACTTATCTCTAGGGACTCTAGCGACTGAAGAGTATACCAATAACCGCTTGCACTTCACACCTAAACTGTTAGAGCGTAATGTTATGTCCTGTTTATTCGACAAACAAGCAGACGGTCCACCTGATGGTAAGTGGTCACTGCCGCCAATGGACATTTGGAACACCAGAGCATCGCCAATACGTTGTCGACCCTGAGACGTGAAGTTGTTAAGTCTCATGTGCCTGTAATTTCACCGGCCCCCTTAGCTTTCTAACCGAAACACAGTAATACAAGTGCACTACTGCTTCACGGCGGATGGTATGGTGGTAGTACTTCCCCGGACGAACTCTGCACTAAGGGCTCTACCAATTAACTGATTGAACTGCTGAATGGAATTAACTTTCCGAAATCAAGGCTTACAACGGCTTAGAGATGAAAGCGTAGCTTACGTTGCTTACCACACAGAATTCGGGGGTGGTAAATGTGACAAATAAAAAAAAAATTATTGTGTGGTTTTATGAAACCACGGTAAAAGTGAAACTTTTTTTCACATTATAGACATTTAACTAAAATTTACCATTAAGGGTATAAAAATCACTTTATCAATCTTAACACTTGGCAAATTGGAATGATAATGGGAAATGATAAAAGTAGACTAAATCTCCAACTAATATTGGCCTTGGCTGCTCTGGCGAGCGCCTTTCACTTTATCCCTACTCCGCGGCCGACCGTCACGCGACATGCAACACACAGACCAAAAAGTTTGAGACGATCTAATAAAAGTTAACTTTAAAAATATATATTAAAGCTCCTAGTGCAGTGTTCGTCTGGTAACTACCCTTAGCCAATTCCGCCGCGAAGTTGTAGTGCACTTGTATATCTGTGGACCAGTGAAATTACAGGCTCATGCGACTTAACATATTCAAGTCTCAGAGTCGTCAACGTCGTGATGCCGTGGTTGTAAATGTCCATAGGCGGTGGTGACCACTTTATATTTGGCAGACCAGACAGGCCAGTTGGCTTGGTTGTTAGAGACCCTGACTGCCAAACCGAAGGTCGCGGGCTCGATTCCCACCCAGGACAAACATTTGTGTGTATGAACATGTCTGCTTGTTCTGTGTCTGGGTGTAAATATCTATATAAGTTTGTATTTAGAAAATTCGTATATGTAGTATATCAGTTACCTGGTAGCCATACTACGAGCAGTACACTCTGCTTATCTTGGGATCTGGTAACCATGTGTGAAGAATATCTTCGGATATTCTTTATTATTATTATATTCTTATAAATATTTTTTTTATACTACTTATGTAGCCGTCTGATGGTAAACAGTCCCCGCAGCCTATTGACGCTTGCAACACCATGGGTATAACTCGCGCATTGTCAACCTTTAATCTCCCTAACCTTCTAACCCTCAACCAAAGCAAAATTCCGTCTGCCTGTTTGACAGCCTACTTACCATGGTATATTTATCTGTAAAAAATACATTGCGGTTCTATAATAGGAATGTTATATAAAAAAACTTTTCTAAAAACAGCAGGTAAACTTAACAAGTGTGAAGATGTACTTAACAGATAAAAGAGCGGTATTTCGCTATAAGAAAATATTTCAAGTCATTACATAAAACTTTTCCATCGTGTCTGTATTTTTCTTGGCTTGTTTGCTTATTAGAAATGTTTGCTCAGGCCCAGAATTTCTACGTTCAATACTGGAATGGAAAGATATGTAAGAAATTACCTATCTTTTTGCATAATTATTTGTTTAGTAAAGAAAACGTAAAATTTTATGAAAACGTTATAATATTCACGGGTCAGTTTTAGCTTGGTGGGTCTCTAAACCAGTACCGGCTTAAGCAAGCACGGGGCCCGTAGCAAATTCTGTCGGAGGGCCTATGGGTTTTTAAGTACAAAATGGTAAAAAAACAATCGGGGGGTGGTATTAGACACGCGGGGCCCTCTTTTGCGCGGGGCCCGTAGCAAATGCTATTCTTGCTACGTCGTTAATCCGGCACTGCTCTAGACCTTGACTGCCACCCCGCAGGTCGTGAGTCCGATTCTCGCCCAGGACAAACATTTGTGTACATAAACATGTCTGTTTGTTCTGTGTCTGGGTGTAAATATGTACAAGTAGTATATCAGTTATCTAGTTTCCATAGTACAGGCTCTACTTGGAATCTACTTGAGATCAGATGAAAGAGACAAAAGAATGTCCCAAGATATTACCAATTTGTTTAATATGTTTCTTTTGGAATACAAAAAGGTATACAACGAATAAAATTTGCATCACATACTCGTAAGTAAACCATTTGATTTGAAATTACTTGGAGGTCGATAATGAATTATTAATGAACATCTCATCACGGTCGCCATATTGGATTTAGAATGACGTCACTTAGCTAATCGTGTATTCACTATAACACAACGTGTGTACAAAATTTCAGATCCTTCAGTTGGTGGGAAATAACTTAAAATCAGACATATACAACTGAAGTTAGAAGCTTGTAAAATATGTGGTCCTCAATTTTTAGTACCCAGAGGAGTCAAAGGGTACCCAATTATTTTGGCAAAGTGTCTTCTATTCTTGACATTAGCCTTTCACCAAGAATGGTACCAACAACCAATATATCCTACTCTAACTGGAGTTTAACTTCACCTGTTAGTATGTTTGGGACAAATATTGCAACTGAATTTCAGACCAGCTCCCCCATCCGATCGAGCTGCAATTGTGCACACTCAATTGTTTTTGTTGATGCACGATTAGCTAATTGTCGTCATTCTAAATCTAATATGGCGGCCGTGATGAGATGGTCATTTATTAGTCCATAAGGCACCTCCATGTCATGGGTTTGCCGAGCAAGATACGTGACGTCAGTTTTATGGCTTAAATCTTTTTTAAAGATACGTTTTTCTAACTGAATATAATTTGAAGGTAGAAAATCATCATAAGAATCGTCGCCTGGAGTGCTCTAAAGCGTCTAGATTTGGCTAGCTTTGTCATTTACGGGGTTGAACTATCCCCAATGAATTTTAAACCTTCGTTTAAAGTACTAAAGTAGGTAATGCAAATTCATAATTTCTCAACGCTCGCTCATAATATTCAAAAGGAAATTTCTGTTATGTACAATACAAGTCGTTTTTTCTTCATCCCAGGAGATTTACCGACACGCCTAATGCCTTCGTTTTTCTATTAAGCGAGTAAATTGCTTACCTTTTAAGGTTCCTTACCTAAATGGTACAAAAGGGTTCTTGGTGTTTGTAATTTTCTTCAACATAAAATGCTATCGATTTGAGTTTTGTTGGAAATAGTGATTGCTGTAATGTTAAATACTAGCTGTCCCCCGCGGTTTTACCCGCGTTCCCGAGGGTTGTCACATTTTTCCGGTATAAAAAGTACCCTATATGTTATTCCAGGGCAAGATCTATATATGTGCCAAGTTTCATCTAAATCTGTGAGGTAGTTTTTGCGAGAAAGAGTAAGAAACATACATAGAAACATTCGCATTTATAATATTGGTAGGATATAACGATTAGAAAAGAAAAAAAAAAGTTTCTTTATTTTTGGTTGGTACTGTTTTGTGGGGATGCGATTGCCCAGTTGTGAGGCACTGGAACGCTCTGCACATGGCATCCAGCCAGGGTCGCAACCATTGATGTTAGGTAGCCTTTTTTTATTTTATGCTGTCTAGCCCTAGTTTAAAAGAAATAACAACAAAAAAAGGAAATCTATGTATAAAATTGCACTCCGTGAGTGTCGGCAGAAGTGAAAACTAGAACATTAACGTTGTACATTTTTACTGTCTTACGAATGTTCGATCAGGTCACGTGTCCTGACGCGGGTTTAACATTTTATACCCATCCCAAGAAAAGTGCTTAACGCCGCTACACAAGTTTTCACTTCAAAAATATGTCAAATAGGCTGACAGTCCACCCGATGGTAAGTGGTCACTGCTATCGACACTTGGACTGAGACATAGGCTACCTTTCATCCCAGAAAAAAATTACATCCCTCAAGAACGGTCCCCAAACAGTCAGTAGATATTTTAACAAACCCATTAGTTCAACGTAAACTTTCCACCCAACTCAGTTCTAAATATTTGTCGAATTTCAACATGACCTATATACAGGATGTATAGACAATATCCAATAGTCCGTAGGCATGAAACCATAACTTTGAGCTTACATGCGAAATATTATGCTTTCACGTAAAAACTACTTAACGGATTTCGATGAAACTTGGCATAGATAGAGCATGCCCTGCAATGACAGAAAGGCTCTTGTCCTTGGAAAAATGATATATACATCAGGAACCCGAGTAAAATCGCTGGGAAAAATTAGTTTATACAGAGAAAATATTTGTATTTTAGTTTTTATGAATCAACTCAAAAACTACTGAACCAATTTCAATAATTATTTCACTATTAGAAAGCTATTATATTCAGAGGTAACAAATTATTTTACAATCTCGAAATGTATAAGATCCATCGACGACGCGGGTAAAAACGCGGCACTGTAACAAGTTATAAATTAATACGAAAGTTTGTGTGTTTGTGTTCGGCTGATCAGATTTTAATAAAATAGTGAATAAAAATAGAATTTGTTTTGGATATCGGAAAAATAAAAGCTATACATATGATTCATTGAATATTGAAGTAGTTTTCGTTACCTATATAGAAATAAGCGTTTCGTAGCACCGGGCTACGAAAATCGTAGCACATGGTTACGAAAATCGTAGCAGTATTTTTTAAGATATTATTAATATTAATAAAATCGCTACTAATATTATAAATGTGAATGTAAGTTTGTTACGCTTTCACGCGAAAACTACTTAACCGATCATCATTAAACTTTGTACACATATTCTTGGAAGTATTAGAAGTAACTAGTACTTTTTGTACCGGGAAAATGTTACATCCCTCGGGAACGCGGGTGAAACCGCGGGCGACAACTAGTATAATATAAGATGGAAAGATTTATCAGAGCTTCTCTATTTATATAAAGACTAAATAAATACAGAATATTACTCATCTATTACTATTTCAAATATGTTTTTCCATCATAAGGTTTTTATTTGTTTTGTATATCTAGCTACTGGCTAACCTCCGTGGTTTCACCCGTATTTCCGGGGAACGTAAGATTTCCCCGCGATAGAAAGTACTAAATGTGTTAATCCAGGTAACAGACTATCTTTGTGCCAAGTTTCATTCAAATCCGTATTGTAGTTTTTGCGCAAAACAAATAACTAATTGACTCAGGCGTTACCTTGTGAAAATCCATTGTAAGATTATACAAAAACAAATATCTAGTAACTAATTCCGCTGGATTCCTCTGTCAAGGTACTAGTGCGTCGACTCAGTGACAGCGGGTCTATTACGTCCTGAAGATGCTTCGTGTAGAAGCGAAACACGTGTCGATTTCCTGTTGAGTTTCTTTGTTTGGGACTTGACAGAAGGAGATCCAGCGGAAATAATTACCAGATACTTGTTTTTGTATAATTTTTTTCACAATTTTTGCATTTATAACTGTAGGATTATGATAGCAATGCTATAAGAAATTCCCACCTGTGGGTCTAGTGCCTAAATTAAACAAAACACTTTTTTACTCACCACTACATAAACTAGGATCTGTCTAGATTATTCACAGGTACGACACGGAGCCATCATCAGTATAGCTCATGTTACTAACGTCGTCGGTTACAACCGGTTCAAACCGGTTGAAGGGTGATTTACTACCGGGAACGTGAGACCGGGTATATCGTATTGACGAGGTACAGTTAACACTTGTTTGCTTGAGTGTACTGTTTGTTTATTGCCTGTGTTATTGGTAGGTGGACCTATCAAAGGATCTTTGTGATACTTGGCTTGAGACAAGAGGTCTTTGGTTCGATTCCAAGATGGAATTTAGGAAATGTTTGATCTCTAGTTCGGTAGTGAAGCAGTAGTGCACTTGTATTACTGTGTTTCGGTTAGAAAGGTAAGGCCGGTGACATTACAGGCACATGAGACTTAACAACTTCAGGTAGAGTCAACAACGCAGCGATGCCTGTGGTAAATGTCTATAGGCCTTCTGATTGTCGTTCCTATATTTTTTTTATACCACTTGGGCCGACAAACAAGCAGACGGTCCACCTGATGGTAAGTGGTCGCCGCCCAGCGTCGACCCTAAGACGTGAAGTTGTTTAGTCTCATGCGCCTGTAATTTCACCGGCCCCCTTACCTTTCTAACCGAAACACAGTAATACAAGTGCACTACTGCTTCACGGCAGAAATAGGTAAGGTGGTAGTACTTCCCTGGGCGAACTCTGCACTAAGAGCTCTACTATATTGTAGTTTCTAACCTTTATAATATCAGAAGAAAACAGTAAAACGATGAGTCAATTCAATGACATAACATGCATGATATTACAGTAAAACTTTTGATGCAGCTGCTACTACAAACTTTGTCGGCGAGCCGGCGCAATGAGGCTGCTGAGAGTGAACCTCTCACGTGAATTCATAACTAGCGAAAGAGACAGAGCATAGAGGCCGCGACGAATCATCCCCTAGCTAGTGCCAATTATCTTACAGGATCACAACACAAATTGAATCTTGTTATTTTCTTTTGTTTTGTTTAAGAAGTATTTTGGAATCATACTAACGTTATTTAACTGATACTCTTGTTTGATACTCTTTCACGCAAAAACTACTAAACAGATTTGAATGAAACTAGGCACTTCGATAGTTTATAACCTGGATTAACAAATAAGATACTTATTATCCCGGGAAATTATTATATTCCTCGGGAACATAGGTAAAAACGCTGGCAGCACCAAATTGTAATTGTTGTTTCACAAATCAATATTATCATATCATAAAAAAATACCATATTGAGTTTCTTGCCACTTCTTCTCAGCCAAAAGCCGACAGAACCGGTGGTAACTAACTATAGCTTTAACTTAGTTTCGGGGTTTCATAAGCTGGCATTGATTTAAATTTCAAAACCCAATTCCCACAAGTCCACAGCGGAATCCTACAAAAAACTGAAGCACACTACAAACTAATTGCTCATCAATGACGTATAATAATATAGATACGTCATTCACATCACGGGTCTCAAAAATAGCGCAAATACTAGAGAGCTTATACACGCAAAGAAAGGGAAAGAAAGAGAGAGATATACATCGTTAGTTACATTAATAAATATTATATGTTATGTCACGACTGTGGTTTGTGGGCTAAATGGAGTTTGGTCAATTACCAGAATTTTTTAGTTGAAGATCTCATAGTGCAAAGTTCGTTTAGGGAAGTTCTACCATCACATATTTTAAGCAGTATTGCATGTATTACTGTGTTTCGGTTAGAAATGTAAAGCCGAAGAAATTTATGTATTTATAAGAGGAAGATCTACAGCTAATTTATCAAACTAGAATTTTTACAAATGTAGATAACAGAAAGCCATTAACAGATCCTCACGTTAGATTTAGAAATCACAGGCATATGAGACTTAACAACTTCACGTCTCAGGGTCAACGAAGCTACGATGCCCCTAGTGTTACAAATGTCTGTAGGCGGTGGTGACTGTCTGCTTGTTGGTCGGTCCATGAGAAATATATTTTTCATTAACAAATATAAATAATAGAACAACTAGTATCTGATAGCAATTGAAAATGAGACGCAGAAAAAACCAATGAATTGAAGGGATGACCAATAGCAAACGCTCTATGAATAACTGTCTACAATTTTTTTGCCCAAGCTCCCATCCGCCTAGTCCGTACCGTGCGATAAGGACCTTCTTTCCAAAAAAACATATGCTGCCATTTTTGAGCACAGACAACGTATCTATAGTTTATATACATTGTTGGTTATACCGTCCTTTGTCCGAAAACCTTACCAGTTGGTAAACAATTGTAGCCGTATTGCCTTACCATTGGACGGGTGTTGCATAACCAATCCAGGGCCTGTCCACGGCCACTGCGAGCGTATCGTGGCATTTTAGTTTAGTTAAAATTCAATGGTAACCCGCGGAAATCTGTGCAAACATTACCCGGTTCGATTTTGAGGGACGAGATTGAAACGTTATTTCTTTTTACAACAAATAAGCATTTATGGACATTTGCAACACCAGAGCATCGCCAATGCGTTGTCGACCCTGAGACGTGAATTTGTTAAGCCGCATGTGCCTATAATTTCACCTGCCCCCTTAGCTTTCTAACCGAAACACAGTAATACAAGTGCACTACTACTCTAAGAGCTCTACTACTTGTAAAGTATCATAAATTCGTGAGCTAAGAATATTTTCATAACGTTTTATTCTCGTTTCTCTTTACCACGCCCGCGGGTCGTCATCAATATTCCGCAGGCAGTTTATGCAAAACAAGGCTGTAGTTAGAACGGGGGCGGCTCGGTGGTCAAACTTGCCCGGGTAGCCACTACACGGGAGGCAAGTAATAACAAACCGGGTATTGTTTTGCCCGGGTTATTAGTACACAGGTAGCTTTCGGGGCAGCATTGATGAGTTCTTTTGTGTCATTTTAATATGCACCGCCATCTCAACACAAACTAAGCAGAGCTTGTGGTATGGTCACTGGATAACAGATTTTAATTGCATTTGGTTGGGTCGGTTGCTGTAGTAGTTCTATACTACGCTAGAGCGTGTGGATTCGATTCCCACCCTAGACAATTGGTTTATGCGTGAAAGAGTCATAAAGATCAATACATGCATCCAACCTAAAAAGTGCATTTCCAATCCTGTAATAGTCGTTACAATAATAAATTTTGCCCTTTATTAATACGCTTTTATTAACTTCAGACGTATATTATGTTAGTATGTAACGCAATCTTTGAACATGATTTTGACCCCCTTCAAGACGTCGGATTAACTCGAAATTTGGCATACTTGTTAAGGACCGATGACAATTCAATATTTGAAATAGTTTAACCCGTTATCCTTACTAGGATGATCAGGTATAGAAATAGAAAATCCAACTAAAAAGGAGAAAATAAATTTGAATTAAGAATAGTTTAAAGAAGAAAAAAATATATTTTATTTTAAAAAGCATATTCTTAATTCAAATTTATTTTCTCCTTTATTGTTGGATTTTCTATGAAAGCGTGTCTTTTTAGTTTTTTTTACGCTTAATTAGCATCATACAAACCATTGAATCGATAAAAAAAATTTATTTCAAATACGTTAAAGTTAATTTTCTTATAACACTTGTAGTGAAAACGAAGTTGGATTTATGCACCAAGAAAAACTCCGCGCTATCAAAGGAATTTCCTTCGCGAATATAAACTCATTTGTTTATATCTTTTGTGGACACCCTTTGTGACTGATTGTTTGTTTTGTTTGGAGCTCTCTTAGACGTGAGCCAATTTCTGTCTGTGAAAATGCTTGAGGAAATTCATAAATTATACTTAACTGTCATTTCCCATACAAACCTTTCCCCGTTTTATAAGCTTTCAACTTCCTCTGTTAGTTATATCTTGCCACTAAATTTATTTGCACACTCATTTGTTTTTGTTGACTCCGCATGATTAGCTGAGTGACGTCTTTCTAAATCATCAGAGTATGTATTAAATTCAGCTCCACCGGTCTCAAAGCGAGCTTCATGTCTCCACTGGAATGGTTTCAGACATATCCAGGGATATCCGGATGAATGGCAACCGTCAAGCTAAGGTTTTTTGGTTCTGATAGCCCAATGTGAATCTTTATTAAACATCATCTGTTAGTAAGTTTGGGAAAAACCTTGCAACTGAATTTCAGACCAGCTCCCCCATCCGATCGAGCTGAAATTGTGCACACTCAATTGTTTTTGTTCATGCACGATTAGCTAAACTTGTGGCACGCTATCATGGCCGTTTTGACGTTTAACAATGACAAAGAAAAATAACCTTTATTCCTTCATACATAAGGTGCATCTATTGATCCAATAGCTAACTGTATGATGATGAAAATCAACCTTATTCTAAAGCAATACAGTTTCTTTTTCTATGACAATCCGAAACGTCAAAACGGCCATCATAGCGTGCCGGTGGCATAAATGACGTCATTCTTAATCCAATATGGCGGGCGTGATGGTCATTTATTAATTCATAAGCCACCTCCATGTCATGGGTGTATAATGAAAGAGTTTGCCGAGCAGCGTACGTGACGTCAGTTTTATGCGGGATTTGATGCGTGTAAAACCTCGGAGGATAGCTAGTAATATACTGCGAAGGATTGATGTCAACACAAAACTATAGGTTGTTCAATAAGTTTTGTCGTTCGATAAGAGAGGGCGTTGCCACTAGCCCAATTTTTTTTTTGTTTTGTTAGTACACTCTTCATATGAACGTATGTGAAGTTTAATTTCATTCTTTGTTTACAAGCCATTTAGTGTCGCCGTGTCACAGTATTTTTTTACGATGGAAAAAATTTAATATCATGCAGTGATAAAATTTTTGGAAGGTGTAGCACCAAAAGAAATTCACGAACGAATGTTAAAAGTGTATAATGATTGTTCACTTACAATTAGAACAGTAGAAATATGGGTTGCTGAATTTAAACGTGGTCGTACAAGCCTTGAAGACGATCCACGTGAAGGACGTCCAAAAAGCGCATCAACACCAGAAATCATAGCCAAAATACAAGAGGCTTAAATAGTGGTGTGAACCTGGTTGTTCGGCTTCGAAACGAGTTCGTGTCTGGAAATCGGCTAAGAAGGTTATGGCATCAGTTTTTTTAGGATGCGAAAGGAATTTTGTTTGTGGATTACTTGCAAATTCTGAATATTATACTCAACCTTTTGGACCAGTTGCAGAAAAAAAAATCCTTTTTCATCAGGACAATGCACCGTGTCACAAGAACATTTTGACAATGGCTAAAATCCATGAATTAAAGTTCGAATTGTTGGAGCATCCACCGTATTCACCAGATTTGGCCCCCAGCGACTTCCATTTGTTTTTTTTTCAAGCGTATTTTGCAGACCTTCCGGATTCTCACTTCATGGATGGAATCCACAGATTGGAGGATCGTTGGAGCAAGTATTAATGTTCAGGGAGATTATACTGAATAATAAAGTGTATTTTGAACCATAAAATTGTGTTTTTCTTATCGAACGACAAAACTTATTGAACTACCTGTTATACGGTTTTGGCTGAAAATTTATACTTTTTATCCCCGGAAAATGTAACATCCCCCAGGGAAAACGGGTAAAACCGCAGGGTACAGCTAGTAATAAATAAATTCATCGATATCAACATAGATAAATTATTATATCTTAATGTTGAACGTAAATTCAACGCGTTTACGTGAGAGACGTTCTGAAACCATAAAGTAACATTTATCAGAAAACATTGGTGTCTCTTGGGCCGAAACAAGCCTGCACTGTTGGGGTTTGCGGGCCTTACAGCCTAGTCTAAGAGCTCGGTACCATAGATTATAAATTTTATTATTTAGTCAAAAACCATTAACATAGCCAAAAAAGTTTATTATGCCATATATTTAAAGAGGATTTAGGTCATCAGAGGTAGGGTAAAAATTTATAGAATTATTTTTTTAATCATTCTTTTTTAAGTCATGCAATAAATTCAATTGACGTCACGTATATTTAATAAAAAGACCTCTTTTTGGAACAAGCTTTTTTAAATAAAAAAAGGGATGGTAAATGAGTTTTTAGGGTATTGAACTGATGTAAAAATAAACTATAAAAAAAAACAAGTTTTATAAGTTATCGAAATAAAATTGGCGTCCATACTCTGCTAGATAATCCTTTTCATTACATCAGTAGAAGGGAATCCTTCACAAAACTATATCTACCTATCTCATTCTCTCGCAGACTAAATTCAATAGATGTTTATGTTTGTCTCTTTTTAGTGTATATATTCGTTTCATAGAGGTTCACAACGGTGGTAAAGAAGTTCGCTACAAAAATCTTGAATAAAATCTAATCTTTGTTGTGGCACAATGGGGTAAAAAAAAAAACTATCTGTGTTATAAGGAAAACAGGGTTCCTTTGACGCACCATTACTTCAAAACTACAGAACATATCGGGATGGGTCTGTTACCTTTTGACACTGATTTTTTCCTACATGATTATAGACTATATATGAATTCGATAAACGCGGGTGAAACCGTGGGGGACATCTATACTTATATAAACTCGTACTTTGTTATTCGTCGTTGTTTTTTTATAAACGACGCTCAAAACTCCCACCAAGCTCTTGGCCTAAAAGATATTTGAAGCTTGCCAGTGAAGCGTAACAAATTGTCGAAAATTCTTACACATGCTCCTACCGTTAAGTTTTCAAGGGAATTTTATACTTTGTGTGTTTTGAGATATTGCCGCGTGTTTGTCAGTATTAGGGCTGTTGTATTTAGAAGTCGCGTACAGTATTGGGACTTGGTAGTGGTTTTTATTGAACTACTGCCAAATAATCTTACTAATATTATTGATGAGAATTTGTGAGGATATATGATTGTTTCATTCTTTTTACGAATAAATTACTGAACGGATTTAAATGAATCTTGGCAAATATGAAGTTTATAACCTGGATAAATTTAATCATAATTTGCTTCAGCAATAAGGTCGCCTAAATTGTTTGCACTTACAATATTTGTAAAACACTTTTTATTTAATTTTCTCTGTATGTGGTGTGAACAATAAAGCATATTTGTATTGTATTGTATTACATAATTTTTATCATGAGACAATGAATAATATATTCTACATAATATAATAATATTAAATAATATAATTTTAATATTAAATAATAGTATTCTTCGTTAACGTGGGTGAATCCGCGGGGGAATGGTATATTGAAAATGCGATAGTTAATGAGGATGTATTTGTCTGTGTCCTATTCACTCAAAAGCTACTAAACAGCAGAAAATCCCTAGAATATAACTTTATACGAGAGATATCCATTTTCACAAACTTTTGCATTTATAATATTTTTAGGAACTAGAATACTAGGTTTAGATAACCTGACTCTAACTCTGTCTGCCCTGTTCCTAATAATCTAGGGTCAATCTTGGCCCTGCCCTTTTCAGTGCCTTAAAGAGCTTTCCCAGACCTTTACACCCATATTCTAAGAAGTTTCCTCAGACGGCACTCAACTCCAACTCGACTGAGGATACCTTAAGCATTTTCTCGAGGAATTCTCAAAATTGGTATTCTAAGTCATAACTTGAACAAAACTCGAGCAATCCCGACTGATGTCGAATCGAAGTGTAGTCAAGGTAACATGTCATTAATAACTTTCCATCAGGTGAGATCTAGTCAAATGCGCTCAAGTTTTTATATAAAAAAAAAAAAAAAAAAAAAACCTTGTGTTGAGTAACCATTAGTTTCCTCACCTCGAGTGAGAGATGTCAAGTCGAGTGAAGGAGATTTTAGTAACTATGAATACTAATATCTTTGAGTGAGGTTGAGTAGAGTCGAGGAATTTTCGAGAAAACGTCTTAGAATATGGGTGTTAGTCTCCGTTCATACAGACCGGCCCGGAGAGGAGAGCCGATATTGATTGCGTTTAAAATTGAGTTTTGTATAATTGATATAAAGTTCAGATTTACACTAATCGGGTTAGGTCGACTCCCAAGCATTCTCATATACAAAAAAAGTCAAATATTAAAATTAACCTTATTCCAATGACCCTAAACTCTATTGTCCAAGACTTAGCCGATGCCATCATAAATGGGTTCAACTTTTGTTGGCAACTCGCTGCAAGGTGTATAGTGAACATGGTCGTATCTCCAGTCCTTAGGACACACTACAGACCCCCGTACCAATTTAGCTTATATATTCTTCCAACTGTATTCTATTGATACAGAATACAGAATCAAATAAGGGCCAAGGAAAAGGAGCTCTCGGTCGATGGCACAGTGACTAAACTTGATTTATCGCGTTCTGTATTCGCCTAATTTGCCTTCGTCTCCGCAGTCGACACGGAACTAGTGGAAGGGCGAATTGGATGTGGCGTATTAGAATCCTTACTTTCTCTAATATAAACCTCATCGAAGACAGAACAGCCTCCTATTCAGCTAATACAAACCTTGTCGGCGAGCCAATGCAACGAGGTCTCGGAGAGTTTACATCTCTCATGATTGCATAGTTAGCAAAAGAGACAGAGCATAGAGGCCGCGACGAAACATGTTAGCGTTGAGGTAGTGTTGTTTTACTTATGGAATCGAAGTTCAAGACAAACAGATATGTTCATGTACGCAAATGTTTGGCCCGAGCGGGAATTGAATCCTCGGACGGTGGCCTGGCAGTCATTGTCTCTAATTAACTCAACTGGCTCGTTGTCGACCCTGAGACTGAAGTTGTTAAGTCTCATATGCCTGTAATTTCATCGGCCCCCTTACCTTTCTAGTAGTTCTTCTTCTAGCTTCAGTAACTTTAAATTTGACCTTCATAAGTGCCTTCTGAGGGCCTAAACTGATTTTTTTTGAATTTTTAACCGAAACACAGTAATACAAGTGCACTACTGCTTCACGGCTCAAATGGGTAAGGTGGTAGTACTTCCCCAGGCGAACTCTGCACTAAGAGCTCTATTACTCTAAAGAAACGTCACTTGAGAAAGGCTTGACCGATTTGGCTAGTTCTTTTCTCATGTTTGAATAAATTGTGAGAATTCTGTGTGGAATTTGTAAAATGAACTGAAGATCAAAACTCATGAATCGAAGATGCATTCCCACGTATCCTGAGAACAGTGTTACTTCTTTACTAATATCATTAAGAGAAAGTGAGAATTTTGTGAGAAATAAGATACGGAGTATCTATTAAAAAAAATACTTTCACCATTTGAAAGGTACATTATTCCAAATTGACAGGAATTGAAAGCTAGTATACAACGTGTTACAAAATACCCCGTAAAAATATAATTCATTATCAAAGCCAACAACCCTAGTAAGCTGTCATGTCAGGGAACCAGATTATATAACAGAAAGGCCTACGTACATATTTTACCTAATAATTGTCTACTTTAATGGTTTTTCTATTTTTCATTCATAATTATACAGCGTTACTACGGTTCTTAAATATTGTGAATGGACTCGTTATAAGGCCCCAATTAACCTCCTTTCGGCTTTACGGGTGGTTTTATAACACCCTATATAATAATAAATATTTAAGCCACATCCAAGTCGTTTCCACGCTACAAGTCCTCAGTCCCCAACACTTCAGTCGCCTGATTGCCGCCGTCTCGAAAATTTGCAAAATAAATATTTGAACGATTCATTTGCACGGTTCTGTGGCCTGATGCATAACTGTCAAGGCTTTCGGCTTGGCAATGCGTTTGTAATTTGTGCTTTATTGAGATATGCATAGGGTTGTTAGTCTATTCATCTATTTATATACAAAAAAAATAAATTTTAATATCTCGTTTGTAAAGTCGAAATAAAAACTTTTTACTAAATGCATACGAGTATAAAATGACGGTACTCATTTTAAATTTCTTCTTAGTGAATTTTCTGTCGTATCTCCCAAACGGCTGTACCGATTTGAACCGGAATTTTACTGCCATATGTTATAATGCAGATGTTATAAGAAGTATTGTAAGCTACTTTACGATCCTGGGAAAATGTACTATCCCTCGGGAACGCATGTTAAACCGCTATTTAAGACCTATAAGACAACTATAGGACTATAAGACAGGCCAGTTGGCTTTGTGGTTAGCGACATTGACTGCCTAGCCGAAGGTCGCGGGTTCGATTCCCACCCAGGACAAACATTTATGTGCATGACTGTCTGTTCTGTGTCTGGGTGTAAATATCTTTATAATTATGTATTTAGAAAAAAAAAGTAGTTCATGTAGTATATCAGTTATCTGGTTTCCATAGTACAAGCTCTGCTTAGTTTGGGATCAGATGGCCGTGTGTGGAGAATGTCCCGGAAAAAAAACTGTAACACCATCGTTCTGAAAATCTTACATGCGAAAGTTAGTTTGTTTGTTACGCTTTACGGTTAAACGACAGAACTGATCTTGCTAAAATTTGGCAGGATAAGAAGGATTCTTTTTATCCCGGAAAAGCGAGTAAAACCGCGGAGGACACCTAGTTAAAATATTTGCCAAAAACTTAATGCGCTAGATGTAGCGAGCGAAACAATACAATATAATCATTTTTGAAAACTTTGGGCGTCTGTTTGTCTGTGTGAACTTCCTGCTCACAAATGTTTGTCATGAGTGGGCGTCGAACCTACGCTCTTCAGTGTAAGTGTATCCAATCACCACGCCCGCTGGACCGTCAAATTATTACCACAAAGTTCACCTGAAAGTTAAATTCGAATCAAAATCTCTACCTAACCTATCAAACTAAGTTAGTAATTTACTAACTTTGGTCAGAGAGTTCTAGATCTAAGTTATTTTAACCTAAACAGTTTAATTTGAAAGCGTTCTTGGTAATTGTTAAATTTCTGTTATTTAAGTGTCGGTCTTAGAGGGCAGAAGTTCAATTGAAAGTCTGATAAATAAATAAATAAATATCCCGGGACATTCTTCACACACGGCCATCTGATCCTAAACTAAGCAGAGCTTGTACTATGGAAACCAGATAACTGATATACTACATGAACTACTTTTTTTACACAAAAACATAAAGATATTTACACCCAGACACAGAACAAACAGACATCTTCATGCTCACAAATGTGTGTCCTGGGTGGGAATCGAACCCGCGACCTTCGGCTTGGCAGTCAAAGTCCAAGCCAACTGGCCTGTCTATATGTTTCCCTGTTACAATTAAATTTGTTCAGATTTAAGATTAATTATTAAAACTGTTGGTTTCCTCTTATAAATAGAAATCCTTCATATACTCACGCCCATCATTCCCGAAGAGGTAGGCAGAGTAACGAAACCCACATTTTACAGAAGATATTTCAAGTCCCAACGTCACATCAGTTTTTTACAAAGAAACGTTAATATTACTTGAGAATCTTGCCTCCTTATTTAGCGAATACAAACTACAAACTTTGTCGGCGAGCCGGAGGCCTTGGCGGCCTTACCTCTCAGGTGATTGAGTAGTTAGCGAAAGAGAGAGAACATAGAGGAAACATCCTCGTGCTAGTATTTCCTTACAGAATTAAAGCCCAGGTCTCTATCTGAGCTTTGAAAAGATATGTCCCGGGATATTTATTTATTGTCCGGGATGCGTTGCAATACGTTTTCTGATCGTGAGTAATGTCTTGAATTACAAACAAAAATCCTAACAAAAGCTTTTTATTCTTTCCGATATTTTCAATTTTCCAAGATTTCCGAACAAGGTGTTATTTATATGTGTTTCTCAATTCGCAATCTATTTTGCAACCACTTGCTGGCGTTCGATTGAGCTGAAATTTGACATAGATAAGTAAGACCATGCAATGTTAAGGTGCCATAGAGCTGGTCTGATGATGAAGTAGGAACCCCTAATTTCCCAGCAGTTTAGTTTTTTTAATAAGCTTGTTTTATTATTAACTAAGTACTGCGTACGCCTGATAAGTTTAATTTAAAAGAATCTTGTAATTACGTGAGCTGATTTTGATAAAGTAAAGCCTATACCTTGCCCCAAGTTTAAAATTCGTCATGTCATATTGGAGATTAGGGTTCAAACAAACTAAGAGAAAAACAAACGATGTTTCCAAATGGTTAACATCAACTGCAAATATTTACAATAAATAGTTTTATTATCGTATATTGAGTAAGTAGATTTATAGTATACTAGCTGACCCCCGCGGTTTCACCCGCGTTACCGAGGGATGCAACATTTTTCCGACACAAAAACTATCCTATGTTACTTCTAATACCTCCAAGAATATGTGTACAAAGTTTCATGAGGATCGGTTAAGTAGTTTTCGCGTGAAAGCGTAACGAACAAACTGACCTTCACATTTATAATATTAGTAGTGATATATTTAGACTTTTTAGATATCTATAACAATTGAGGGTATAAAATAAATTATCTTAGTGATGGAACTAGAGGTTCTTGTCGTGTATTAATAAAGTACAGTAATATTTCCGTTCAAAGGAAGTTGTATTTTTTTACAAAACTTCATGATTGGTTGCACTAACTTCGAATCAGCCATCAAAACTTGTCGCTATTGCTGTCAACTACACATATACAACTCTGTTTCTGCCCCCTTATTCAGCTAACCAACTTCGTTAGGCCTCAGCTCAACGAGGCCTCAGAGAGTAGACCTCTCACGTAATTGCGTAGTTAATGAAAGAGACAGAACATAGGAGCGACAAAACATCGTATAGACAGTGTCATTTACTTTACAAAATCAAATTCCTGCACGTGTAGTCCCAAACTAAATCATTTACGAATTGTACCCTAAACTTTGGACAATATCAATATAGCCTCAGGGTCTTCTAACTTATAAGGAACTAACTTCTGTGGCGACATCTATGAACACGCCTACAATTCTTCTACGCCCGCACTACAGTGATGTGGCGACATTTATGTACGAGTAGAAACGCGAGAATCCTACATCCCACTATCAAGATTCTCTATTATTCCAGCATCCAACATCAACAGTTGGACCGCGGTCCCCAGGCATGATCACCTAGCCTGGCGGAAGATCTTCCCTTTTAAATGGAGAAGTCTCAAACCTCGCTCCTCCATACTTCCATTTCGCGGTTTTACTCGAGATCCCGTGTGACCTTGTTTTCCTGAGATACAAAGTATTTTATGTTTTTGATCTAGAACACAGTATTTTGGGTGCGTGCCTTTCAAGCCTAGCCCCCCAACTAAGTCCACTCCTGACGCAAGAAAAGGGCCCAGTACTTGATAGTCCATGGTCACCACCGCTTAGGGACATATGCAACACCAGGGGGATCGCAGCGTCGTCGTCCCTGAGACGTGACGTTGTTAAGTTTCAATGACGCCCAGTGACCAAGTGCCTGTAATTTTACCAGCCTTACTTTTCTAACCGAAACACGGTAATACAAGTGCACAACTGCTTTACAGCGGTAATGGATATGGTGGTACGACTTCCCCGGACGAGCTCTGCACTAAGAGCTTAACTTCCTTTTTTTTTAACTTAAAAAGGTTAAAACTTTTATAAACCAAACACTCCAAATAAGCATAGGTACAGGTAATATATTTAACTAACTTTTTCACGCGGCTACGCTCGCGCATACATAAGGATTTGGTACACGACAAATAGGGATGTTGACTGACATGTCAAATTAGCAAATTTTTATTAAATGTCAAAACGAACGAATGTATGGAGTTTTGTATGAAGTAGCAAGTTGTGACGTCATCATTGGTACTTAAAATGATTATTTATCTTGAATACAGAATACTTCCCTATTCCACTGTTAATTTCTACTCTTGCGACCGCCCTTGGCCCTCGGTCCACCGCATCGCATCTCCCGCCCGTGCTATCACTTCATTTTCGCTTAGCGTTCTTCATGACATTTTTTCTTTCGACTCCTAAAGGTCGTAGCGTGATGTTAATAGCCTATATCCTTACTCAAGAATTGAGCTATCAAATGCATAAATAATGTATCAAATCCGACTAAAATTCCCAGAGTTTAGCGCGTTCAAAGAAAAAACTAGCTTTAGAATAGAAGGATAGATTGTAGAACTCTAAGTGCCTGGTCGAAACATCTTGTAACCGGAATGCAGCCAGTTATCGAATTAGCATTGCCATCCAAACTGGCAAGCCGTATTTTGGGAAATTTGCCTACTGACAGGGATTTCTCTAATTTTGTCAATGCTTTAATAATATAATATTGTCCAGCAGTTGAATTAAAGCAGAAACTACAGTGGGAAGTACAAAGGGACAAATAAACGGCCGTGCTCTTCTATTTGACGCTTTCCTTGTCGACAAGCGGTTTTTTTGTCGACTGTTGATATACTTAATTGGGTACCTACTTTTTTAATGTAATTTATTTATTTTGTTCTTTGAGCTATTATTATTTTGCTAAATACCTTAAAGGTGTTGTGGTATTTACTTGCTCAGTTTGAAATACTTGTGTTTATCAAATAGTAGAGCCCTTTGTGCAGAGTTCGTCCGGGGAAGTACTACCACCTTGACCATTTCTGCCGTGAAACAGTAGTGCACTTGTATGTGTTTCGGTTAGAAAGGGGGTCGGTGAAATAACAGGCACATGACATGTTCGACTTCACGTCTCAGGGTCGACAACGCATTGCCCCTAGTATTGCAAAGACCACTTACCATCAGGTGGACTGTCCGCTTGTTTGTAGGCCCATGCGGTATTAACTGGCAAAATTATGAAGTTCTTCACCCTAAGAAATATGTGCAATCCATAACACAGTCAATTTTCTTTCTTATTCTCTTCTACTTTAGCTCCAAATAGGCAATTTGAGTCTTGTGTTGTAAAATACTCATGTTAACAATAAAACTTGAGTATATTGGAGACTTAATTGGCCCAATTTTTTTTTACGCCTCCTACTTCATCATCATCATCATCATCAGCCTATCTCCGTCCACTGCTGGATATAGGCCTCACCTATGGCACGCCACTGAGCTCGATCTTCAGCTCTTTGTTTCCAACCGCTGCCAGCCAGCTTGCGTATATCATCGCTCCATCTAGCTGGAGGGCGCCCTACACTACGTTTACCGAGCCGTGGTCTCCACTCTATAACATGTCTACCCCAACGGTTATCGGTTCGGCGGCAGATGTGACCAGCCCACTGCCACTTCAGCGTGCTAATCCTTTGAGCTATGTCGATAACTTTGGTTCTCTGACTGATGACTTCATTTCGAATTAGATCCTTCAGAGAGACTCCGAGCATAGCTCTCTCCATAGCTCGCTGAGCGACTTTGAGTTGGTGAACCAGTCGCACCGTCAGTGTCCACGTCCTACTTACTTCAAATAAGTTCAAAGTAACTTTGATAAGTAATGAGAAAAATTATGGCACCAATCACAACATTGACACAAGACTAACATAAAAACTAATTGTTTAAAGAGAAAAGTAATTAACGATTTATTACAAAGTAGTTGTCCCTCGACGGGTGTAACATTTTCCTGGGATATAAAGTATCCCACGTATTAATCCTAGTTATAAACTATCTATGTGCCAAGTTTCATCCCAATCCGTTCAGTCAGAAAAGCCATCCATCAATCCATATTAGTAACGTTTTTATCGTATACTAGCTAACCCGGCAGACGTTGTCCTGTCTTCAATGAATATTAAATTCGAACTGGTATCATTAATAAAATTAAATACCAACAACATAGTGTTTATTATTCATAACAAATAAACTTTTAATATTAGGCGTGATGGTGCTCTGATCTAACCGTGATGAACAAACACTTATTAAAAAAGTCACTGTACAGTACATTTACAATATAATTCAGATTTAATTGACTATGAAATGTGCTCTGAGAAATGATAAATTATTATTTTATCAATATGATTCCGACCCCATGCCTCTGTTATAAACGATATTGTCAATTGACTGACATTTATGTCAAAAGCGGTAAAGTGACATTAGAAAAATTAATATGGTCGTTATGTTTTCTTAAATTTTCTAATTTTCCACGCTACTCTCTTATTTTTTTCTTTCATAAGAACCTTCTCCTGACAATAACAAACACAACAAAACTTGAGAGGTGTTAAGGGGCACCCGGATGGAACGATGATATGCATTGACCAAAACGCTGAGTTTAGGTCCAGTGTTGAGAAAAACTTGCAATCTCTCGTCTTTAGTATTAGGTCTTCAATAAAAGATCAAGACTGTGTTAATAATTACTAATTATACTAATTTATTAATGGAACAGAATTTTAAACATGTTGTATGTAGCCTTTAAATAAATTATGAAAAAAATAAACCCAATAATAAACCACATCATTTAAACTTCGAAAAAAAGTGTCGTTACAACTTTTCGTATGATTTTTTTCCGTCTAGCCCCCTTTCACAACGCGCGATAAGGAACTTCGTTTCAAAACGATTTACAAAGAATACGTGATGCTGTGACCAAGGGAAATAGGGATTCATTATTATATAATATATATAGATTATCTATATTACACACACATAATAAACCAAACTCCACCCCAAACGCATATCCCGTATCCGCATCGTCACGGCCAAAAACAAGCACCAGAATCCCGCGTAGAAAGCATTGGACAACAACAAAAGCAAACAAGTTCACCCATCCGATCGCTAGTTAAGTTTCCCTGCTTTATTTTCATCCAGCGCGTACTCGAGCCCTTCGTTGCTATTTTCTGCTCTCAATATCTCATCGGAGGACTTAGAACAGGCTATATTTGTACTGGCTTGTTTGTAACGTAATCTTCGCTGACCTTTTACTGGGAGAAGTTCAAAGCGTTATTAATAATTCTTTTAATAGGCACCAGGTTCACGCCTTGCGGTTTCGTCACACGAGTTTGTTTTTAGGATTTAGTAGAGGTTGTATATTATTCGTGATAGAAAATGTGATGGTCCATCTGATAGTAGCTTCAGTAACTTTAAATTTGACCTTCATAAGTGCCTTACGAGGGCCTAAACTGAGTAAATGGTTTTGAATTTTGACTTTTTTTTTTATAGTAAGTGGTCACCGCAGCAAATTGAGGCTTGCAACACCAGGGATATTATTAGCGCGTAAGCGAACCTGCCATAATCTCTTCGCATCCTTCTTGAAGGTTTTTGAAGATCCCTATGCTGTGTCTCATGCACTCTATGCTCATCAGCCTTTCTCTGTCCACTTCTGTACTTAGGCCTCATCTATGGCACGTCACTGAGCTCGATCTTCAGCTCTTTTGTTTCCGCAAATAACATACTACATACATTTCTAAAGTATTTCCACAGATACCCTTTACACATGGCCATCTGATCCCTAACTAAGCAGGGGCTCGATTCTGTAAGGAAAGTTACACTAACTCAAGGATTTTTCGTCGCGGCCTCCGTGCTCTGTCTCTGTCGCTAACTAAGCTAATACTACTAAGCACGTGAGACGTAAGCTCTCCGAGGCCTCCGTGAAGCGGCTCGCCGACGAAGTTCAGAGCTTGTACTATGAAAATCAGAAAACTGCAAAATTCACAAATAAAATGAATATATATTTTTAATAAATACGTAAATAGACATTTACACCCAGACATAAACCATTTCACCTTTAAGGGGTAAATTGAATATCTACCCTTGACCTTTAAATTTATAAAGTGATCTTTACAAATTAATTTCCCACGCTGTGAAAGAAGCTAACCTCAAAATTTCATGGTTCTAAGAACTGTTTGGGCTCTGCGTTGTTATCGGGCAGTTAATCAATCAGTCAGTCAGGCTGCTGACGCGACATAAGTCATGGTTTTCATGCCCTAGGACAAACATTTGTTTTTAAGAAATAATATATATATTTTTTTATTTGTTCAAGTGAAACTTTACATTGGGCTTTGAAATTCTGATCGTCAACCTTTTTGTGTGACGTAAAATAAATGAATGATAAACACAATGTATGCTATTCAAAAGTGATTGATGAATAATTAAAATGTTTCCCTGTAATACAAAATTGTACTTTAATTTTAGTATCTTTTTATTTATTTTATTTTTATCATAAATTATTGTAAGATCATATTGTACTGCATTTTTATAGATTACCGTCTTTTGGCGTGTCTTGACACACCCTGTTTATTTTTTCAATAAGCACAAACACGTTACAACCGAAATTGTTTAAATTATATAACAATAAGTTGCTGGAATATAACTATTTCTCAAAACATATGTCCTAAACTAGACTTTTGTACGCACAATAAAAAATAATTTACTAGAGATCGAGCACAGAGAATTCATGGCTTACGAAAATATTACTAAACAAACTGTGAGATAAAAATCTTGAAGATATTACAGATGTATCTCTTCTATATATTGAAACTGGCTGTCGCCTGCGGTAGTAGCTATTCCATGCTATGGTCTATCGGTGTACCAAAGTTCATCCAAAATTAAGCTTCTATAATATTGGTTAATTGTTTGCCTGAACATTACTGTTTTCTGCATCTCGTAACGCAAACCCATTGTGTTTGTGACTCGATCACGCGTAAACCACTCAACGGATTTAAATGAAATTTTCCACATAGATAGATAAAGTTGTAACTTATACTTTATGTAACTTTATACCGAGAAAGCGAGTAAAACCGAGTGAGGAAGCACTATTCTCACTTTAACTTCATTATTTACGGCCAATCCCCTAACTTGATAGAACATCCATCAAAACTGAACTCCCTCCAAACCAGACTGTATCGAGTAGGGAATTGAAATTCGACTATCCAACACTCCCGTCCCTCTCTTTCGCTCTACCTACCATGATGTATGTCTGTCTCGCTCTTTAATTAACCCCCTGTCAGTTTAGATGGAAAGACACTTGACGCTGTGGCAGTGACTCTGCCAATTTGACGGCAAACTTGTGAAGATTGGCACTAATTAAGTATGTGAAATGTGACATGGGAATATTGCTTTGTTATTTTTTTATTTTGACAGTTTCATCCGATTAGCACTGCTTCTGTCATCTGTAGAATGAAATGGTTTCTGTTTTTAAATTTAGATTTCTAAGAACGGAGGTTTTATTAATTTGATGCCGATGATGAGTTATGTGTCTGACTTGGCATCGTATCTCCCGAATAGATGGTTTTAATGCCTCCGGTTTCTCTATTGGGTGAAAATTGGTCCAGCTTTTTGTAAATAATTGAGATCTTTAAAGGTTAGTACCTTGATGGCCGAATATTGCTCTGGATTTCTTTACTAACGTGACTCCTACCGTATTATCTTTTTTAAAGCACTCTCATATATACCTAGATACGAATTAGATGCGATAATAAAGGGCTCCCAATAACAGTATTTCTCACAAAAGATGTAACTTGAAAACCTTACCTTCTAATGACATTGTAGCAATTTTCATTGCCTAAAAACACGGATAAAACGACATTTTCTGAAAATGAAACCTAGCTAGATTGATTTATCGTTCTTCTTTTTTAAAGCACTGTCATATATATTAGATACGAATTAGATGCGATCATAAAGGGCGTACCTTTAAGTGTGAGTGCTTTTACCTTCGTAGTCTAATGGCATTGTAGCAGTTTTCATTACCTAAAAACACGGATAAAACGACGTTTTCTAAAATTGAAACCTAGGTAAATCGATTTATCGCCCCCGAAAACCCCTGCATACTAAATTTCATGAAAATCGTTGGAGCCGTTTCCAAGATTCTAATTATTTGTATGTATATACGATTTATACAAGAATTGCTCGTTTAAAGGTATAATAATTTATCACCAGAGAGCAAACAGACATGTAAAGTCAAATGCTAGTCCCGTTATTTTCCACGTTGTTCCATTACTTACGCTGTACAGTTTAAAAGAGTAAGGTTCTTTGTGCAGAGTTCGTCCAGGGAAGTACTACCACCTTCCTCATGTCCACCGTGAAGCAGTCGTGCACGTGTATTACTGTGTTTCGGGTAGAAAGGTTAGGCCGGTGATGTTACAAGCACATGACACTCAACCACTTTGTCTTAGGGTCGACGATACATTGGCGATGCTCCTAGTGTTGCAGATGAACCGTCTGTTGGACCTGTCTGATGGCTTATGTGGCATAAAGAAGAATTGCCCCCTTATTCAGCTAATACAGACATCGTCGGCTCGCAGCGCAACCAGACCTCCAAAAGCAGACCTCTCACGTGTTTGCGTAGTTAATGAAAGAGACAAAGCATAGAGGCCTCGACGAAAATCCTCGAACTCATATCGACGGTTAAAAGGCGACTTGATTCAAGCGCCATTTTGAAAACAGAAACTGCATCTAAACTTCTTAACATTCCACATCGAAGCTGTTGAACATTAAAACTAAATGCAAGCTTCAACGAATTTGTGCATGGGCCATCATCACAGTAGTATAATTCATTGAGAAAAAATTTTATTTCGTCAAAAATGGCGGTTGAGTCAAGTCGCCTTTTACCCGTCGATATCATTTTAGTACTGTCTTAAGACAGATGCTATTTCCTTACAATTGCCAACACATACTTAATTAGGCACTACGAACTCCAAGTTTCTGCACTTTCAGTCTGCTAAGATGCTGCCATTGTGCTAGTGTTGAATGTTCCCTTTACGTGGGCACCTACTTGTAATAATGTAGTTGAACTTGTACAACCTAATGCGAGGCCCGTTTCGACAGCAAAGAGTGTTATAGAAAACTGAACTCTAAGGGCTTATGATAAAGTGGATCAGCAAATATACAATTAACCGTTGGAACTATAGATGTACCTTATTATGAAAGGTATAAGGATGATTTTTCTGTGACATGGCTAACTGTTAAGTCGGACCTTTTAGATTATGGTAAGTTTAAACGTGTTTGTATTAATTTTAACTGAAATTGACTGGCCAGTTGGCTTGGTGATAGAGATTAGAGTAAGAGAGGCTTAGAGATTCTACTTCTCTTGCTACTTCATAGGTCGTGGGTTCGATCCTTACTTTGATTAGACATTTGTGTCTAGTAAATATTTAGTTAAGTGAGAAAAAACAGTATATGTCAGTTATTTGGTTTCCGTAGTACAAACAGTAAAGGTCTGCTTACTTTTAACTCGTTTGACTTGCCGCTTTGCATTTTGCACTCTGTTGTTCATGCACACAATTGTTTGTCTTGGATGAGAATCGAACCACAACCTGCAACTTGGCAGTCAGAGTCACAGATCACCAGGGCAACTGGCCCTTAAATTTTATACCAGTTTTGTATTGCGTCCCAACTAAAATAATCAATTGTATAATTTTAATTTTAACATTCGGCAATCAAATAAACTTTTACCAAAAGCTAGTGCCACATTCACGGATCTACTTCGGTATTAGACCGTCGGTATAAATAATAAAGGTGCAAATCCACCTCCCTGCGGAGCGCGGGGTCGGATACCGGCACAAATTCTGTATTCGGTATCCGACGAGTTTGAAAGGTACACAGCCTGTGGGTATCATTTGAACTTGGGTAAAATTTATAAATATTATAAATATACCATGTGGTAATTAAAAATATATGCTATGTGTGTGCCAAATTTCATTCAAATCCGATCAGCCGTTACGGAGTTATGTAGTAACAAACATACACAAAATAGGAGCATTTTTAAGATTTTCTTTTCAGTGTTTTGTGGCGTTTAACAATTATTACGCAAAATTATAATTATTTTGAAAATCGCATTGAAATCTTTAATGTAAGTTTAGCGATGTCCAATAAAAGTCAAAAATGTATAAACTTCACCCCCTTTTCTTAATGGAAAAGTCTAAGGATATTTTTCCTTTACAAAGTACAATATTACACCCAAGTCCACACTCTTGGCGATATAACTGCACCTGTCGATATCAGGTGTAAACTTTCACCGGCTCGGCAGGCTCGTGTTACGTCGTCGGGTCTCCCGACCCGGCCCCGGCCCCGGCCCCAGCCCCAGATCCGGACACATGAGGTGCATCGGCAAATTTTTGAAGAATTCTAATGTACTCGCAGCGTACCTAAAAGAAGTGTAGAGTTCGAGGAAGTACTACCTTTCTCCGCGAAGCAGCAGTACACTTGTTAGAAAAAGCACTTTTAGAAGTAGGAGTTCGACCGGGGAAGTACCATCATTCCCGTTTTTGCCGTGAAGCAGTGCATTGTGTTTTGGTTATAAAGGTAAGGGGGTCGGAGAAATTACAGGCACATGAGACTTAACAACTTCACGTCTCAGGGTCGACGCGGCGATGCCCCTGGTGTTGCAAATGTCCATAGGCGGTGACAATTATCAGGTGGAACATCTGCCTGTTTGTTTTTGTGCTCTTCGGCCACATAAGAAAAATTATTTAAAGAAGTAAAATGGTCATGAATTTATAGAGCACCTCTTTGTCACTGTCAAGCAACGTGACGTTTATTCTGTGACTATTTCACAGCATAAGCATTTCGTTCTAGGAATCGATCAATAGCAATAAGTTCATTTAACAACTAAATTAAATAATAATAGGTATCCTGGGACATGCTTTACACACGGCCATCTGGGGCTCGATTCTGTAAGAAAAATGACACTAACTCGAGGATATTTCGTCGCAGCCTCCGTGCTCTGTCTCTGTCGCTAACAACGCGAATACTATACTACCGGCACGCTATGATGTCCATTTTGACGATTTAGATTGTCATAGGAAAAGAAACTGAATTGCTTTGGAATAATGTGTATTTCCATCATCATACAATGAGCTCTTGGATCAATAGATGCACCTTGTGTGTGAAGGAATAAAGGTTATTTTTCTTTGTCATTGTTAAACGTCAAAATGGCATCATAGCAATGCCGCAAGTTTAATCACGTGAGAGGTAAGCTCTCCGAGGCCTCCGTGAAGCGGCTGAAGGAAGTTTGTATTAGCTGAATAAGGGGGCTGATCCCGAGCTAAGCAGAGCTTTTACTATTGAAACCAGCCAATTTATCTACTATACTATTTTCATAATACATACTTATTTAGTTAGAGTCTGACCATTCATAAGTGCCTGTGAAGGCCTATTTGAATAAATATTTCATTTCATTTCATTTTACAAATTTATCTTCAGACATAGAACAAACAGACATGCACACGACTGTTTGTCCTGGGTGGGAACGAACCCACGACCTGTGACTTAGCAGTCAGGTTGTCATACAGGTTACTCTACTGCAACAAACCTTAAAACACGGTGCGTCGTAAAGACACACGATAGAGGCGAAACTTTAGTATAACAGGGAAACATTTTAATTATTCATCAATCACTTTTGAATAGCATACATTGTGTGCATCATTCATTTATTTTTCGTCACACAATGAGGTTGCCGATCAGAATTTCAAAGCCTTAAGAACTTTCACTTCAAAAGTGTTATAAGTGTTTTAATTAGACTACATTAAATTGAACTGAACGTATTTTAAACCTAACAATTACAATCTAGTACTGACTGACAAAATGCTTCAATTTCGAACCTATTTTATTGGGTGATACATCAAAGTCACCGCGGTAACCGAGCAAGATTCAGTTGAAAACCGACTTTATGTACGGATTGGTACAGACCAGTTTGCAATACCAGCGGGCTAATTAAACAATCTGAATTAAGGTAGTAATAAGAAATTCGATTTCTATTTAACTATTAATATTATAAATGCGAAAGTTTGAATAAAACTTGCCTTGTAATAAAATTTAAGCTAATACAAAAACAAATATCTAGTAACTAATTCTGCTGGATCTCCTTCTCTGTCAAGTCGCAAACAAGGAAACGCAACAAGAAATCGACACGTGTTTCGCTCTTACACGAAGTATATCGGTCTCCTTATTCAGCTAATACAAACTTCGTCGGCGAGCCGCTTCACGGAGGCCTCTCACGTGATTATTAGTATTAGCGTAGTAAGCGACAGAGATAGAGCATAGAGGCCGCGACGAAACATCCTCGAGTTAGTAATTTTCCTTACAGAATCGAGCCCCAAGACGTATTAGACCGCCGGACAGAAGCTATCGTAGAGGTAGTATGGCGAGGTAACACGTCTGTGGTGCTAGTGCGTCGACTCAGTGACAGCGGGTCTAATACGTCCTGAAGATGCCTCGTGTAACGAAACACGTGTCGATTTCCTGTTGAGTTTCCTTGTTTGGGACTTGACAGAGAAGGAGATCCAGCGGAATTAGTTACTAGATATTTGTTTTTGTATAATCTTACAATGCCGCTTTTTATCCCGGGAAAATGTGGTATCCCTCGGGAACGCGAGTGAATCCGGAGACAGCTAGTCTAAACTAATATACGACGACATATATAACGACAGGCCAGTTGGCTTGGTGGTTAGCGCTCTGACTGCCAAACCGAAAGTCGCGGGTTCGATTCCCACCCAGGACAAATATTTGTGTGCATGAACATGTCTGTTTTGTCTGTGTCTGGATGTAAATAACTATTTATGTATTTATTTAGAAAAAAAAATAGTATAGTATTGTATACTGGTTTCCATAGTACAAGCTCTGCTTAGTTTGGGATCAGATGGCCGTGTGTAAAGAATGTCCCGGGATATTTATTATTTATTAGTAATATAATATTTATTGAATGTGTGGCGATATTAGCATCAGACACATATCTCTTGCTATTGATTGGAACATCGGAATTGTGTTTGGTTTACGAATGAATATTCATAGCGGTTTGTAATAATACTGCGTGTCTAGATTACTGTGTTGCCACTAGTGACTGTAGTCTTTGAATCAGCATGTATTTTGGTTTTGTGGGGAAAGGGGAGGGTAAGGTATCGATCTACTACATACTGATTGTAATGGTAAACATTGGCCGGTGGTAGGGTTCTTGTAGTACCCGCCTAAAATCTTTAAACCAATTATTCAGTTTAAGCCCGCAGAGGGCACTAATGAAGGTCAAATTTAAAGTTACTAAAGCTAAAACTGGTTCGGAAGCCAGACTTCCACTAAGAAGAACTGGCTAGAAACTCAGCATTGTAATTTTATTTAGCATTTACAAAATATTTCATATATGAATGGTAGATTTCTTAGTGCAGAGTTCGTCCGTGGAAGTACGTAACCTTACCCATTTCCACCGTGAAGCAGTAGTGCACTTGTATTACTGTGCTTCGGTTAGAAAGGTGAGGCCGGTGAAATTAATGGTACATGACTTCACGTCTCAGGGTCGACAACGCAGCGATGTCCCTGGTGTTGCAAATGTCCATAGGGTGTTGTACACTTACCATCAGATGTACCTGCTCGTTTTTCAGCCCACATGGAAAATAAGCTATTATACATCTTGACTAAACCAGATTGATTAACAAAACGTCCCCTTTTTCACACACATGTAAATAAATAAATATCCAAGGACATTCTTTTACACACGGCCATCTGATCCCAAACTAAGCAGAGCTTGTACTATGGGAACCAGATAACTGATATACTACATATACATTTTTGACAGGCCAGTTGGCTTGGTGGTTAGCGCTCTGACTACCAAACCGAAGGTCGCGGGTTCGATTCCCACCCAGGACAAACATTTGTGTGCATGAACATGTCTGTTTGTTCTGTGTCTGGGTGTAAATATCTATATAAGTATGTATTTAGAAAAAAAAAAAAAAAAAAAAAAAGTAGTATATGTAGTATATCAGTTATCTGGTTTCCATAGTACAAGCTCTGCTTAGTTTGGGATCAGATGGCCGTGTGTAAAAGAATGTCCCAGGATTTATTTATTTATTTATTTATTTTATCTAAATACATACTTATATAGATATTTACACCCAGACATAGACCAAACAGACATCCTGGGTGGGAATCGAACTCAGGACCTTCGGCTTGGCAGTCAGAGTCGCTAACCACCAAGCCAACTGGCCTAGATAGGTTGTGTACCTACTGAAAATCTAGTTGTATATTTAGTATCTTGTAATTTTTTATTATTTAATAGTAATATAATAATAATAATATCTTTATTTGACACACATATTAAGCTTACAAACACAATTCATTTTTAAAAGTTACCGCTTTACATATAAGAGTAAGTGTTCGATTGAACTCTGGTACCCAAAGTAAGATTTAACTTGTGTTATGGGTACCAGCGCTCTCACATTATATAGAACTCATCAATTTATATGCTTACAGGAGGTAGACTAGTTTGTTACAAAAAGGGTAAGTATTTTTTCAAAATAAAATTAATTCTACAAATATAAGTTATAAAAATTACAAATTAGGTTAAAAAGAAAATCAAAGATAAAAATATAGATTAAGATTTGCCTCTTAGATTAGAACTGCGTATTTAAGTCTGTATGAGTATGTATGTTGGTTAAAGTGTTGATACTTTAATTAGGTCTTCTGTCTCATGATAATTTTTAGTTTGGAGCCATTTATAATTTTCGTTTTGCATTCTTTTCTAGAGAGAGGGTATATATTGCAATGTTTGTTTGCTTGGTTATATAGGTGATTCCCGATAATATTGTAATGTCGTTGGGCAAGGCTTGTTCTAGAGGTTTGGGAAGGACATACTCGATATGTTCTTCTCTTATTGAGAATACTAGGTCAAATTGTAACGAAGAATGTTTCCGAAGAATGATATTTAGAACGAAGAGCTGTCGTACAGTTAGGACTTTGGAATGGGCATATAATTCAGCAGTGGGATATCTATAGGGTTTGAAGTTTCTCACCCTTAGAACCGCTCTTTGTGCACGTTCTAGTGTCAAGAGACGTGTTTTAGACAAACCTCCCCAAACAGAAACACAGTAAGTGATAATAGATTAATGAATAGTGTAACGCTGTCACCTTTCTTCTTGGAGGAGGACCCTAAAAGCTACGCCATAGTTTTTCCCTATGGTATAAGGTACTGTGTCTGTTACCAAACAATTATAAACTAAGTATATCCGATGCCACAACCAAACAGACAAAAGCTTCAATCTGATAATCTTTTTGCGTCAAAAACCACCAAAGATAGTATGAGTAAAAATTGCCCCAAAATCGCTCACTAGCCCCAATCAATACCCGCCCCTAATTATTTTTTTGCGACTACTAAGATTTAGTAATGAGTTGTGGTGATTAGTGATAGCTCGGCGAAACCGTGTCTGTCCGTGTGTCGGTAATTTCTTTTTGTCTAATAGGCAATCTTTAGGAGATTACTTGAGGGGCATTTATAGTGTACGATTATGAGAGATATAATAAAAATTATCTAATATTCATTTAGAGATATTTATGATAATAAATAATAAAAAAATATACGGGCACTACGGGCGTACCGACAGAAGTGTCGTGTACACGGAGCTAATATATGTAGATACTCACATACAGAGGTGTCGGTAACGGTAACAGTATCGCGAGTTCTATTGTTTTTACACATCTCAAAGCGCCTAAAGAAGTTTTCACATTAAAAAAAACTGTCACGATATTATTTATACTCAGTAATTTTATGACATACTACTCTATTAACTACACTAAAACTATATTATTACACAGTTTCATTATAACAACGTTGGCAGACCTTGAATTAATAAATATAATCTTTAAAAAAATTTACACACGGATATAGAACAAATAGTTAATAATTTAAAATTGTTTTCCTGAAATTTAACCTGTGTTTGCCATTATAAAGCGTGGCTTACTAAAGCAGCTTAGATCCGTTGCCATAGAACCTTCGCAAATACAAATCGTATCGTAATCGTATCGTAAACATAAGTAGCGTATCGTAAAGACCTTCGTCTAATCTTCGACTGATACGTCGCCGGTCCCCGAACTGTTTTTCATTGGTTTGTAATTACGATCTTGCCAGTGATTCTGTAAATGACTGTAGTCGAATGTCTCAGCTCTGTCTCTCTCACCTACGTTATCAAGTGAGAGGACGGCTCTTCGAGGCTTCGTTGCGTCGTGAAACAAAAGGTTTGTGATAGATAATGCAGGGTCTGACTATCTGATATTTATTCTGCTTTTTGCCGAAGGAAGCTCTTGACATGGCCTTGAGATGTCAGGACGATCGCATTGGAATTTATTCCTTAATACCAAAACAGTAAGATAAACTTTAAGGTCGAATGTCGTGATGAGACGTCGTGGGTGGTAGGGTACTTTGTAGTACCCGCTTGACTGGCTAGTATCCTCTAATTTAGACCATCTGCTGGTGGGTGTTGCGTTGTGTTATTGTATTATATTTCAAATTATATAATATACTTAATTACTTTTTATTTATTTGTTTTCCTATTTATTTTAAATTTAGATTTTGAAATAATTATTTCTTTTCACTGCTTCGTGATCCTGACTGCTACACTTCGACGACGGCATACCTTATCTTCCCATTGTACATAGTACAAGCTCTGCTTAGTTTAGGGTCAGGGCTCGATTCTGTAAGGAAAATGACACTCGAGGATGTTTCGTCGCGGCCTCCGTGCTCTCTCTTTCGCTAACTACGCTAATACTACTAATCACGTGAGAGGTAAGCTCTCCAAAACCTTCGTGAAGCGGCTCGTCGAAGTATGAATTAGCTGAATAAGGGGGCAGATGGCCGTGCGTTAAGAATGCCCAAGGATATTAATTTGTGCCCTGTTTTCTTCATCACAAAATACATCTATCTCTTCCCCAGTCTTCTTTCTTCTCGTCCTTCAGCTTCTTGCCATTTTGCTATACACTAAAGTACAACAAATTACCTTTAATATTTACATGTGTACACGGTAAAATGTACCTTAACTCAAAGCAATACAGTTGAGGTTAGAGCGAAAGAGAACTAGTAACATATTATTGCCTTAGCCATAAATTTGATACGAAACAGGGTATTTCATAGTCAGTTTATGTACAAAGAGAAGTCAAAAACAGATGTGTCGATAAAATTATAAAATAAAATCTACGTTTAATTATTTACATGAAGTCATTGAAATTTTTCCAGGATAAAGAGAAGCCTATATGTTATCTATCTATGTGCCAAATTTCATCCAAATCCGTTCGGAAGTTTTTGCGTGTAACAAAAATCCATACATCCATCCTCGCGAACGTTCGCATTTCAAAATTCTAAATCATTTATTCAGTTTAGGCCCGCGAAGGGTACTTATGAAGGTCAAATTTATAATATATATTGTTTACATTCTAAATATTAACCAGAATCAAAGAATCAAAGTCGCAGTAGTTAGTACTTTAAATGTATCTACGACTAGGTGTCCCCCGCGGTTTCACCTGCGTTTATCGACATCATAATATAGACTCTCATTCGCGCAACCACATGTTCTGCCTATATACCAACTTTCAACAAGATCGGTCAAATCCATCTTCAATTATAAAAGGACATACAGACAGACAAATCCTACAGATTTAATAGTAGTATACCTTCTAAATTACAGCGGGTCTAATACGTCCTGAAGGTGCTTCGTGTAGAAGCGAAACACGTGTCGATTTCTTGTTGAGTTTCCTTGTTTGGGACTTGACAAAGAAGGAGATCCAGCGGAATTAGTTACCAGTTATTTGTTTTTTATATAATCTTACAAGAAATCCAAAAAGGTAGAAATTGGAAATAGGTACAAATATTTAGCGTTTCAAATTGTTTATATTCTTTGCCCGACAGGCGCCACTATGTCCGTCGCTTCGTTTAGGAATCCCTGTTCGCGGTTTTTAATGGACAACCGCCGACCCCTAACGTGAAATGGAATTTGAGGTTATGTTCAGCAACAGCTCCTAAGTAATTCTATCATAGTATCATTGTCCCCCGCGGGTTTACCTGCATTCCCGAGGGCTGTTTCAATTTCCCGAGACAACAATCCTATCTGTTAATTTAAGTTCTAAACTATCTTTTTGCCAAGTTTTATACGAATCCGTTGAGTTTGTGTAAAAGAGTAACAAACATTCGCATTTATAATATTTAATAGGATTATATTTTCTTGGCATAAAAAGTATCGTATGTGTTAATCCAAGTTTTGAACTATCTATGTGCCAAGTTTCATCCATACATCAATTCTCACAAACAATCGCATTTATAATATTAATAGTATTAATTCCCTTATACACGTTCTCACTGCATCAATCACTGGTCTCAAGGTCTTCTTTGACGAGGGAGTCAAAACCATTGACATCTCTGACGTCTAGATTTGACAGTTGTAATGTACACGTTAGACATGGGTAACTCAACCAAAATGCATGAGGTGCGGTTCAGCTCACGGCTCACGTTTGTGAGCTGGAGCTGCGAACTGGTTCACAGATCAGCTCAAGTATTGCAGACCGATTACAGAGTCTCTACGCTGCTACCGCGCCGCAGTTCGACAACGACTCAATATGACAGAATAGATCACAGATTGTATACAGACTCTAAAAAATAAGTGAGCCGTGAGCTGTTTAGTTTACTCTTTACTTACTCTAGTAGTAGTAGAGCTCTTAGTGCAGAGTTCGTCCGGGGAAGTACTACCACCTTACCCATTTCCGCCGTGAAGCAGTAATGCAATTGTATTACTGTGTTTCGGTTAGAAAGGTAAGGGGGCCGGTGAAATTACAGGCACATGAGACTTAACAACTTCACGTCTCAGGGTCGACAACGCATTGGCGATGCTCCTAGTGTTGCAAATGTTCATAGGCGGTGGTGACCACTTACCATCAGGTGGACCGTCTGCTTGTTTGTCGGCCCAAGTGGCATAAAAAAAAAAACTCTTGAGCCGTAGCTCGACAGTTCAAGTAGGTATCTGATCTGTTGAACCGGTTCGGAGCTGAGTTACACATGCCTAGTACACGTGTTCATCGGTATACTCTTAAGTCTCGAGATGATTTGGGGTGGTCGGAGTTGGTATAAAAAAAACTAGAGCTCTTAGTGCCAAGTTCGTCCGGGGAAGTACCCACCTTACCCAATTCTGCATTGAAATAGTGATGCACTTGTATTACTGACTTTCGGTTAGAAAGGTAAGGGGGCCGGTGAAATTACAGGCACATGAGACTTAACAACTTCACGTCTCAGGGTCGACAACGCATTGGCGATGCCCTTGGTGTCGCACATGTCGATATGTGGCGGTGACCACTTACCGTCAGGTGGACCGTCTGCTTGTTTGTTGGCCGACTTGTTACACATAAATATTTTGAATCAGTGCATTTTTAGACACCTTGGCTATAACCAGGTTATGGGATTGATTCATATATAGGACAAACATTTGTGTACCATATGTAATATATTAGTTATTTGGTTATCATAGTACAAAGCTCTGCTTATTTTGGGATCAGGTGGCTGTGTATAAATAAATATACCAGGATATCCCATCCTACTAATATTATAAATGCGAAAGTTTGTCAGAATGGATGTATGGACGGTTGTTACTCATTCACGCAAAAACAACTAATCAGATTTTGATGCAAATTGTCACAAGTTTACCTAGATATGCACATATGATACTATTTATCGTGGGAATATCAAACATCCCTCGGGAACGCGGGTGAAACCGCGAGGGAAAGCAAGTTTATTAACATAAATAATTATCAATCATCATTACCATATTCAATATTCATAAATTATTTGATTATGTTACTTAACATATTTTTAGTCACAAGTAACTTTCCTTGCCATTTTGCATGCTGTAGTTTCCTATAATTGACGGGGCACTTAGCACCACATTGTATATTTAATCTTATGTCAATTTAGTGTTCTTGTTGTTGGAAATCCTAAAAAAATATCATAAATAAATCAACCTCCAAAAAGACGTCTCTCTAAAGTACTTACTCGTACGTTACTCCCAAAAACACCTTCCCCAAGCGTCAGCAGTCAAAATGTATTTTCTATTTACGCCGTATAGTACAAATCAGCCCCCTTATTCAGCTAATACAAACTTCGTCGACGAGCCGCTTCACGAAGGCTTCGGAGAGCTTACCTCTCACGTGATTAGTAGTATTAGCGTAGTTAGCGACAGAGACAGAGCATGAAAAACTCGAGCTGGAGTCATTTTCCTTATAGAATCGAGTCCCAGGATAGCTAATCCATTAAAAACCTCACGGTATGACCTCTAAAAGCCTAAAAATACCTCCGTAGCGTGGATCCGCTCAGTCGGTTGAAAACACATCGGTATCAAAGGATTTTTCGCTACTACCTCTTATGTACACTCCCTCGCCCACTGGAAACATAAAAGAGGAAATAGCTTATAGTTTGACGTAGAGTGTTTATGGGAAAGTTGAAGCGAGTTTATGCCTACATCGATCGAGCTGCTGTGAGGTTTGCCGGAGTTTTATTGTGCAGCTGTTTTTATTCAGCTTGGGAGTTGATGTTAACCAACAATTCTTTTTTTTTATACCAGGTACATCGGGAAACATGCAGACGATCCATCAGATGGTAAGTGGTGACTGTCGCCTATAGACATTTGCAACACTACGGGCATCCTGTTTCGACGAACCTGAGACATTAAGTCAAATGTGCATGCAATTTCTAATGTCTTGTAATTTTGAAACTACTATATGATGGCATGAATATTGGAACTCTTTATTGGCTACTTGTAAATCCCTTGACTATGGGCTCAATTGTTTGGCTTTGGCGAGTTCTATACAATAGATTCTGGTCATATATTAGGGTCATGATGGAGTCAAGAGGTTAGTGGATCTCTTCAATGGCTTCTAGTTAACTTGAGCTTGGGCTCAGTTCTTTTGTTGGTAACGAGGGCCTATAGCGTGATTTACTTAATTTTTAGTTTTTGTGGTTAAGAATGTAATTGAAATTTCAAACTGAATGTCTTTACTCTGACACAGATGATTTCCCTTTGTAGGTATATACAGATTACATCTCTACTATATTACTTGATTACTCTTTATTGTACACCAAATAAGAAAAACAGAGAAAAGTAAATCAAAATAACTATAAACCTTTTTATGCACAATCGCTTAAAAGCGATCTCTTCCAGACAACCTTTAAAGTACCTATATAAAATGTCGCGTCTACACGTATTTCGTGTCCTGCTCTCTGCCGGCAACAGACCGTCGTGTCGTCGCGCCGCGTCGGTCGAGTGATGACGTCATAATTCTGAAATACCCCACTTCTGTTATTCATGGCGGACGCTGTACAATTTTACGGTTATTGAATGAAAACGGCTGGTGATGTTATGTCGATAGAGAGACTGTACGTTGCTTTTATTTTAAACCTAGATTATTAAGGGGGTGGGTGAGTCTAGTTTTAAGGTTTTGTTAGTGAAGAATTTAAATTCAAAAACAGTTATGGCACGCAGAGCGGGTATTTATAAAGGTACAGAAGTTACCATCGGTTGGGTAATAAGTCTTTAAACTGAGAAGAAAAAGCGAGAAACTCAGCAAGGTTTATTCATGTAATTTTTTTTTTCTTTACATAAATTATTAAATATATTTACTATTAATTTAATTTAATAATATACAATGTTTTACGAAGGGCAACAACAAAATAGAAAACATTTTTTTTAGTTATGCTCTAGAATATACAATGTAGGTATATAACTAACTAGCTGTCCCTTGCGGTTTCACTCGCGTTTATCCATATCATATATAGCCTATTACCATCTACGAAAAATTCCGCGACAAAAGTTAGCAGTCCCATCCCGATATGTACAGTAGTTTTGAGGTGATGATGCGTCAAAGGAACCCTATTTTCTTTATGTATCATACTAGCTGCGCCCTACTGCTTTGTTCGCTTTCAATCCTGGTTATAAACCTTCCTTGTAATTACTCTATCTATTACTGAAAACTACATTAAAATCCCTTGCCTAAAGGACATACAGACAAACTTTTTTTTATATACATATATACATAGATAGATAAAGGCCTTAGCTAATGATGTTACCAATGCTTGGTAGGATTTTTTTTTGATGTAACCAAACATTTGTTGTTCTTTTAGTGTCATTAATTAAATACAAATACATACATTTTTTGAGTAGTAGAGCTCTTTGTGCAGAGTTCGTCCGGGGAAGTACTACCACCTTACCCATTTCCGCCGTGAAGCAGTAGTGCAATTGTATTACTGTGTTTCGTTTAAAAAGGTAAGGGGGCCGGTGAAATTACAGGCACATGAGACTTAACAACTTCACGACTCAGTGGTACCTTAATGTTTTTTTTTTTTTATGCCACTTGGGCCGACAAACAAGCAGACGGTCCACCTGATGGTAAGTGGTCACCGCCGCCTATGGACATTTGCAACACTAGGAGCATCGCCAATGCGTTGTCGACCCTGAGACTTGACGTTGGGAAGTCTCATGTGGTCCTGAAGGTGCCTGTAAGTAGATCTCTTAGTGCAGAGTTTAGAGTTAGAAAGTATTTAGTAGTCAAAATCACTACATAGTATAAAGTCGCTTTCTCTGTCCCTATATCCCTATGTACGCTTAAATATTTACAACTACGCAACGGATTTTGATGCGGTTTTTTTTAATAGATAGAGTGATTGAAGAGGAAGGCTTTTATATATACATGTAACATCCCACGGGAACGCGGGTAAAACCGCAGGGAAAGCTAGTATACTATATACCCTACTAGTATTATAAATGCGAACGTTTGTAAGGGTGGATGGAAATTCGATGTTTGTTACTCTTTCACGCAAAAACTACAAAACGGATTTGAATGTAACTTGGCACATAGATTATTTTTATCCCGAGACAATAACCCTCGAGAACACGGGTGAAACCGCGGAGTACAGCTAGTCTTATATATAAAATTCTCGTGTCACAATGTTAGTTACCATACTCCTCCGAAACGGCTTGATCGATTTTTATGAAATTTTATATGCGAAATCAGTAGGTGTGAGAATCTATTTTTCATACCCCTAAGTTAGGTAATAAGGGTTGTCCACATCAAAATTTTTTTTTTTATATTTTTTATTTTATTATGATTTAGCGTTGAAAAATATATACAACATCAAATTTTCACACTTCAAAAATCAACCCCTGTTTTTAAATCGTGATTTTTATTAATAAATATTCAAGTATATATCACTATATAGTATAACAAAGTCGCTTTCTCTGTCCCTATATCCCTATGTATGCTTAAATGTTTAAAATTACGCAACGGATTTTGATGCGGTTTTTTTTAATAGATAGTGATTGAAGAGGAAGGTTTATATGTATTAGTATCTACATTGCACCTGAGCGAAGCCGGGGCGGGTCGCTAGTGTATAATAAAGTAAATATGACAAAACAACGTTTGCCGGGTCAACTAGCAATGTATAAAATAAATAGCTCAAACTACAAAGGATGCACCGAGACAGGTCGGTGACCTGACAAAGGGAAGCCGCTGACCTGACTGCCTTATTTTAGATATTTCACCTCTAACTTTGCTTTAGTTGGTGCGTTAGAAATCTCACCATTTTACTTGCATAATTAGTATTTAAATAAGAAATTAATTTTATTATTTAACTGGGCTCTTGGTATAGTAGTTAGATGCTGACTGCAGCGCCACAGGTCGTGGGTTCTATAAAAGCATATGTAAATAGTAAAAAACAAAGTCTCTAGTTTTGTTTGTGCGCTATGTTTTTATAAACTAAGATATTGATTTTAAAACGGTTTTTGTTCTCGTCTAGAAAATGTATTCCGCAAGGTTTATGTGTATAATATATTTCAATTATCACTCAGGAGAAGCCAGCGCGGGTCGCTAATATATTTAAGAAGTAGCTTAAATATGACATTTTCGGTTTCTATAGTAGAAATTCTATACAGTGGTAGCTTAGTAGCTAACTTTGACATTAATAAGCGCCCTCTGCTGGTCTAAACTGAAGGAATGATAATTTTCATTTTTATAATTTTGACATTGCCTAATTGCAAATTTTACTAATAATTGTAATTGGTGTATGTAATAATTATAATAAATAAATAATTATCAACGAAGATAAATTGATACTTAGTGATACTTGCCGATATTTATCTGTCACAATACAAGTCCTGACCAGTTGAATATTTTAAAACATAAATATTACTCACTCCAAAAATCGAACTTAGACGCATCGCTCTCGCCTCTAGTAAACCTCCAGATTATCCGTAAAAAAAACAACAGCTCAAATGAAATATTCATTAACAAATTATCGACAAAACGCGAGTACATCACTAGTAAATAATTTACAACGCTCGGGCTCGTCGCACCGTCACAGCCCTATAAAATATTCAGGCAAATGTTCCGGATTTAGTGCCATTATGGTTTACAACCCCGACCTCAGACTTGTTGTTTGAACTTGATAATTATAACCTTTTCTTGAGTTCTTGGACATGGTTATTTATCTATAAAGGAGTAGTGAATGAAATAATGAATGGAATACTTAACTAGCTGTCCCCCGCGGTTTTACCCGCGTTCGCGAGGGATATCATATTTTACCGGGATAAAAGGTAGCCTATATGTTTTTCCAGGATATGCTCTATGTGCCAAGTTTCATCCATATCCGTTTAGTAGTTTTTGCGTGAAAGAGTAACAAACATACTTACATACAAATCTTTCCTCTTTATAATATTAGTATAGATAGAGAAGGGACAGTAAAATAAATAGAAGTATTGAGTATAATTGTTATTTATCTATACAGGATGTTGCAAAAGTACCCGTAAAGCCGAAAGGGGGTTAAATGGGGACTTATTACGAGTCCATTCACAATATTTAAGAACCGTAGTAACGCTGTATAACACACCCCAAAAAAATAAAAAAACACTGATTTTTATGAATGAAAAATAGAAAAACTTATAAAGTAGGTAATTATTAGGTACAATAGGTACGTAGGCCCTTCTGTTAAATAGAAACTGTTGTTAGGGTTGTTGGCTTTGATAATTAATTATATTTTTAACGGGGTATTTTGTAACACATTGAATGAGTCAATGGAATATATTTTATTGTAAACTATATTATTATACGTATAAGAGAAGTTACAGTATATAAGAGAGTACAATATAGGCGGTCTTAAGCGATCTCTTATAGGCCACTAACTATAAGAAATAACTAGATAAATAACAATAGTCTGTTTTCCCTGAACCTTACTACTTGGGGCTCTTCAGGAAAAGAGTGAAAAGGCTATTAAAGGGAAAGCGAGCTCCATCTTCTCTTACCATCAGGTTAGATCGAGGTCAATCGCAATCCAGCCATAAATAAAAAAAGAAAAAACTAGAGTAGTAGAGCCCTCAGTGCAGAGTTCGTCCAGGGAAGTACTACCACCTTACTCACTCCCGCCGTGAAGCAGTAGTGCACTTGTATTACTGTGTTTCGGTTAGAGAGGTAAGGCCGGTGAAGTTACAGGCACATGAGACTTAACTTTACGTTTCAGTATCGACACAGCATTGAGAAAGCCCCTAGTGTTGAAAATATTTATTCAAATATGGTGAGGCCTATGTCCAGCAGTGGACGGAGATAGGCTGATGATGATGATGATGATGATTCAAATATGCCTTCACAGGCACTTATGAATGGTGAGTCAGTTGGCTTGGTGGTTAGCGATTCTGACTGCCAAGCCTAAGGTCGCGGGTTCGATTCCCACCCAGGACAAATATTTATGTGCATGAACATGTCTGTTTGTTCTGTGTCTGGGTGTAAATATCTATATAAGTATGTATTTAGAAAAAAACGTAGTATATCAGTCTGGTTTCCATAGTACAAGCTCTGCTTAGTTTGAGATCAGATGGCCGTGTGTAAAAAAAATGTCCAGGGATATTTATAATTATTTTATTTATTTTAGACTCTAACACCGATTCGAAAGGTTGCTTTTACTGAGACCCGGCAATAAACTCAGCAACATCAGCGGTGACCACTTACCGTCAGGTGGACCGTCTGCCAGTTTGTCGGACTACTTGATATAATAAAAAAAGGTCATTTAATAGACGGAGGGTAATGGCCTAGTTATATTAAAGCTTAAATAATCTTCTATAGAATAATTTTAATCGTACTAATGGAATTCTTGCGAGAGTATAAATAAATTAACTTTTAATAACTTCGACGGAAAGCTTTCTCAAGGGCGTATGTATTGTAGGTTGAGAGAAATGTATTTAAATATTATTACAAGGTACATATCCCGTGGGAAATATGTATAAAATAAATATATATATCTTGGACAAATATTTTGAGAACTACAGGTCTGTCTGTATATACATACTTGGTAGCCTTTGTATTACTTCATCTTTTAGTTGGGGGTACCAGGGGTTCGATTCTGTAAGGAAGATGACACTAACTCGAGGATGTTTCATCGCGGCCTCCGTGATCTGTCTCTTTCTCTAACTACGCTAATACTACTAATCACGTGAGAGGTAAGCTCTCCGAGGCCTCCGAGCGGCAGCTCGCCGATGAAGTTTGTATTAGCTGAACAAGGGGGCAGCTCCCCAATCCGATCGACCCGACCGAAATTTCACACACTCAATTATTTGTTGACATTGCACGATTAGCTAAGTGACGTCATTCTAAATCCAATATGGCAGACGTGATGAGATGGTCATTTATTAATTCATAACCCACCTCCATGTCATGGGTGTCTAATGAAAGGGCGAGCAGCGTGCGTGACGTCAGGTTCGAAGTGAAACCTTCTTTAGACGGGTTGGGCATCAATAGATGGGAAGAAACAATTGAACTCGCGACACTGTCACCGTTACCGACACCTCAGTATCTACATATATTGGCCCCGTTTACACGAAAGTTGAGAGTGGGTTGGAATACATCTATATATATAAAAATGAATACCTATTTCCCTTGGTCACGACGTCACGCGTGAACGGCTGGACCGATTTCTCTATATATTTCTATTCTTATGAATGAAAAAATTAAGAAAGTTGCGTGGAAAATTAAATAAATTAACAAAACATAACGACCATATTAACTTAACCTTATGGTGTTTGACATAAATGTCAATCGTTTGACAATATCGTTTAAAACAGAGGCATGTATCGGAATTATATTGATAAAATAATTAATTTATAATTTCTTAGTGCACATTTCACAGTCGAAATCGGGAGATTCGAATTCAATATACATTGTTAGGACAGGACAACGTCTGTCGGGTCAGCTAGTTGATAACATAAACATATATTGTGTGTATACATATTATATTCATGTCAAACTTTTGTAGAAACTTAGCTCCATTGAATGCGATTGAATTCTAAGGAAGTTGCTCCATCAGGATACACAATCGAAGTATTATATAGGCTAATAACTGATTTAAATCTAATCGATATAGCTCAAACGATTAGCAAGTTGAAGTGGCAGTGGGCTGGTCATATCTGTCGCAGAACCGATAACCGTTGGGGTAGACGTGTTCTAGAGTGGAGACCACGGCTCGGTAAACGTAGTGTAGGGCGCCCTCCAGCTAGACGGAGCGATGATATACGCAAGCTGGCTGGCAGCGGTTGGAAACAAAGAGCTGAAGATCGAGCTCAGTGGCGTGCCATAGGTAAGGCCTATGTCCAACAGTGGACGGAGATAGGCTGATGATGATGATGATGATGATGATGATGATACACTTATAAATTCAATTAAACAAAGAATGCGCCCATCGGCACTTTTCTTCGCTAGTATATGTATATATCTAGAAATCTCGTAAAATTGCGTTTAATCTGGTAAAGGATTTTAGAAGAAGGTTAAAGCTACATGAAACGGCTTTTATCGTGCCTCCATACGTTTCCCATTGTCAACGTTTAATAATTTAAGTAGCCCACTTAAAAATATTATAATACAATAAATATATTACGGAGCGGGTTCATTGAGAACGAAACCTCGTTTTACTACACAAAGGGCTCCTACCTTTTCACTTTAAAATGTGAAAGCCTGCGCAGAGCAATGTTGAAGCACAGAGACTTTATTTTGATTAAATATTACCGCTTTTTGAGGTTATACTTCTTTAGGCGCGTTATGAAAAAATGATGATGAGATTGATGCGCGCGCATCAGTGTAACACAAATTCTCACGGATGAAGTTAGCTGATAACGGTCTCTTCGGTACATCGCACAAATTGCAACTGTCAGTATCAATGAGTGAGTAATAATGTTATTGTCAATAATAACCTAACAATGTCAAAAATTGTTATTCGTCGCTGCATTCATATGCAAAGAGTTCAAAGAGTTTGGCCTCTACAATTTCACGATTGAAAGGTAAAAAACAAAAAAACCGATTTCACAAAAAGAAACTATTCCAAAACAAACTAATAGGCACTAAAAAGAAAAAAATAATTGCATTATTAGACTACTCAAAAGTCAATCAAATTATTACGATAGTATAATGCAGTTACAATTATTGTTATTTTTGGAGTCGGTTTCAGCCAACGTAGGCTTGTGTGTAACATACATAGTTATAGGTGAGATGTGCTTGTGTCGCACGCGCGACTTTACCAGGCGAGAGTGGGGCCGCGGCGGAGGGGAGCTGTGAAATGTGTTTAGAATGTGAATTATTAAAGTATTCTCGTATTATTATTGCTAGGATATTGTAGTGTTTCTTTGGCTGACACCGCCTTCAAAAATAACAATAATTATAACTACCTACATTATATTATCGTAATAATTTGATTGACTTTTGAGTAGTCTAATAATGCAATTATTTTTTTCTTTTTAGTGCTTATTAGTTTGTTTTGGAATAGTTTCCTTTTGTGAAGTCGGTTTTTTTGTTTGTTAAAATTTTTGATTATTTTTTGATTATTAGTGAATCTGAATTACACTATTTTTTTCTGAATATGGGTAGACCTACTAAACGTAATTACTTAAGGTATATTATGTATGCCTACACATTTAAGGATTTTCCTCAATTTTCTCAGGATTCCATCATCAGGTCTTGTTGTAATGATCATGGGACAATCTGTGAAGTCTACCCTTTTATAAATGAATAAATCGAAATCGGTTGGCGTGATATTGAGTTACTTGTTCATTTGTTGCACACATACTTAATGCTAATTTTAGACTTATATGGTTTTCTCATGGGTGCCATTGTCAGAACTGGACCAAATGGAAATGGGATCATTCAGGAAGCACTAGCTTTCAAATAAAAAACGAATCATTAAAATCGCTCCAGTCCAAATTAATGAGGTAACAAACATAAAAAATACAGACGAATTGAGAACCTCCTTATTTTTTGAAGTCGGTTAAAAATGCTTTTAGTGCAATTTTTCTCACCTATAATTTCGGGTATAACTTCTTACGTGCGTACATAAGTACACACACACGTTTTTTTATTCTAGCTGTCACCTACGGTTTCACCTGCGTTCCCTAAGGAAGTCACATTATCCTGGTATAAAAGGTCCTATATATTTATTTAGGTTATGAACTATCTATGTGCCAAGTTTCATCCAAATCCGTTGAGTAGTTTTTGTGGGAAAGACACAACAAACATCCATAGATAAATAATCAAATAAATATCCTGGGACTTTCCTTTACACACGGCCATCTGGTCCCAAACTAAGCAGAGCGTGTACTATGGATACCAGATAACTGATATACTACATATATACCTTTTCTTCTAAATACATATTTATATATAGATATTTTCACCTTTTTTTTTTTTTTTTTAAATTCGTCACAAAATTTCGCTTTTAAAATATTAGCAGGCATATATTATGCTTTTAAATAGGATATGAACAACTAAACAACAATGTACATGCATTTTTTTGGGAATTTATTGATTGGCCATACAGACTCGTTTCTCGAGTATTCCACCTTTTTTTAAGCCCGTTCTTTTTCAATATTTGCCTTTACAAAATGATAAAGCTATCACGATTTGATCGGTTTGGTCCGGGAGCACCTTGAGAGCCATCTCTAGGCTATATATGCTCACCACTGTCGCCCACATTTCCACAAACTGGAGTGAAGTGGTGCCCATAGAAAATTAGGACTCAAAGACGCCAATACGACCATTTTTGACTTTCTGTCTCTATGTATGTATGTCCTTTTATAACTCAAGAACCATTTCACCGACATGTGATCATGTTCAGACTATATTTTCAACAAAATCGTGCGATTTTAACTAATTAACGCAGGTGACGCACGTGCAACAGTAAGTTGAGATATTAACAGGCCAGTTGGCTTGGTGGTTAACGCTCTGACTGCCAAACCTAAGGTCGCGGGTTCGATTCCCACCCAGGACAAACATTTGTGTGCATGAACAGAACATGTCTGTTTGTTCTGTGTCTGGGTGTAAATATCTATATAAGTATGTATTTAGAAAAAAAAAAGTAGTATATGTAGTATATCAGATATCTGGTTCCCATAGTACAAGCTCTGCTTAGTTTGGGAACAGATGGCCGTGTGTAAAACTATGTCCCAGGATATTTATATTTTATATTAAAGTCTCTGCTCGACATTGCTCTGCGCAAATTAATGCGAGCGCTCGTCTCACGACGGCTGGCGGCTTCCTCAGATCAGATTTTGCTTTCACACTAAAGATTTACCGAGGGGTTTTTCGCCTGAGGCAGGTTTTTGCTAAAGGTAACATGATTTTAAGCAAATTAGGTGAGGAAATTAATAATATTGGATCACTGCGGTTTAGATGTTTCTTAAATGGGTTTAAGTAATAAAATATACATGAAAGTCATTCTATTCACACATATTTCCATTCAAATTCAAATACATTCATTCATTTGCCGTCCACGGACGGCACATATGAAGATTATACAAAAAACAAATATCTAGTAACTAATTCAGCTGGATCTCCTTCTCTGTCAAGTCCCAAACAAGGAAACTCAACAGGAAATCGCCACGTGTTTCGCTTCTACACGAAGCATCTTCAGGAGGTATTAGACCCGCTGTCACTGAGTCGACGCACTAGCACCACAGACGTGTTACAGAAAGTGAGAAAGTTCAAGGGTCAAAGCTAATCAGTTAGAAGTCAGCGTTCAATTGACAATATTCTTTTGTATTGTTTGTGTGTTTATTTAATAGAAAGAATGAAAGAAAATACGATTATTCGTGGCAACACACAACCATTACATTAAAAAACAAGATAATATGACAAAAACAAACAATACACAAAACGTTTTCAAAATGTAACAATAATAGATACTTAACACTGTCTCACGCATCCAATTAGTGGCAATACTGCCAGTCAGTCGGGCAGTATTCAGACGTTCGACCAGTCGGTCTGTCAATCAGTTCATTCAATAGATTGAGCGGGAACACAGAACTGGAGGATTGGACTATTTCTGAGTGCGTCGGTGAGCCAGTGTAATTACCGGTGCTTAGGTCGAAAGGCCCATTTTTCCGGGCCCGCGGGCCTAAAGTCTAATAATATTATTTATAATTTTTTGAAGGTGGCGCTATGGCCCACTTGAAACAAATGCAATATTGGACATTGAAACATAAAGCTAGTACGATTTTTACTCGACTGCAGCAATACTAAAAAGAGGTTATGATATTATTTCCATAACATTTTCTTGAAGCTTGAAGAGTAATAAATATAACGACAGGAAAAGCTGGTTGAAACACTACCTTTTAATGTTTGTAATTTGTCTGGTTTCCATAGTACACCCTTAGTTTAGGACCAGAGGATCCGTGTGTAAGAATGTCCCAGGATTCGAAAATTCAAAACCATTTATTCAGTTTAGGCCCGCGGAGGGCACTTATGAAGGTCGAATTTAAAGTTACTGAAGCTACCACCGGTTCGGAAGTCAGCCTTCAACTGAGAAGAACCGGCAAGATATTTAGGGATGTTTTTTTAAATATATTTTTTATATAATCTGACTTTTTGGTTATTTTATTATTTAAATTTTATATACTTTTATATTTAACATTTACGAAATATAGATAAAAATAAAAAACAAAAAGAAATAACAAGACAATAACATAGAAAATAGTAATAATTACAACCTTAACATGCACATTAGAGGTGCACTGTGCAGAGAGCAGCTATTTCCATACAAAAAATATCTACTAAAGCATGGCTTTAGAAAAAGAGTATGCTGTATATCTAGTTATCTGGTTTCCATAGTACAAGCTCTGCTTAGTTTGGGATCAGATGGCCGTGTGTAAAGAATGCCCCAAAAAAAGAAAAAAGAACATGTCTGTCGATCCGCGACTGTTTTAAAAAAAAAAACAGAAAGGAGTGTTAGTTTACAAATAATCTTATGAGCTTTAGTAATAATAAAACAAAGAAAGCAAATAAAAATACAGGATTCCTACTTATTTAGAAGAAGAAAGAAAAACGTTGCACTATGTATGTACCGTTTATCTGGTCTCCATAGTACAAGCTCTGCTTAGTTTGGTATCAGATGGCCGTGTGTAAATAATGTACCGGGATATTTATTAAATGCCCTCGTAGTTTGCAATGCAGTGACTGGAAATAAAAGCTCGTAATCAGATTTCTCTCTAATTCAAACTTTGTCGGGGAACATAGTCAAAGAGGCCTCGGTGAGGGGATCTCTCACGTCATTGCGCAGTTAGCGAGAGAGACAGAGCATAGAGACTAATGAACCGTCGGGCTAATGGATTTTAAATGGTAGATGCTTAATGTGGATACGTTACTTTTATTTCACTAATTTCGTTACACTAAAACTGTAATTAAATATAATTATGGCGAGTTTTCGTTTTCTGTCTGTATGTTACTGTTTCTCAGCAACTACAATTTTCCTTATTTTCAAAGTCTGTTAGTATCTAAAATAATTCATATTTATTATTATATATGAGATTTATATTACTATTAAGACCCTGCTGTCCGTCTGTCTGTCTGTCTGTCTGTCTATCACCAGGCTGTATCTCATGAACCGTGATAGTTAGACAGTGGAAATTTTCACAGATGATGTATTTCTGTAGCCGCTTTAACAACAAAAAACAACAAGAGAATAAAATTTATATTTAAGGGGGCTCCCATACATCAAACGTGTTTTTTATGCTCGTGATCAATAAGTGTAGGTTATCAGGATTCAATTTGATATTTAAGTAAATAAGAAACTTTTTGAAAACAAGTCCGACTCACATTTGTCCGGTATTTCTTTTTTTTTTATGGTTCGTGTTTTCTACTGCCAGTGCATTGTCTTCAGGTGACACTACCACGGGTCTGAAATATGGTAATAAACAAAAAGAACACGGTATCGTAAATACACACGATAGAAGTGAAACATTAGTACTACAGGGAAACACTTTAATTATTCATCAATCACTTTTGAATAGCATATTGCATTGTGTTTGTCATTAATTTATTTACATAAAATTATATAAATATCCCGGGACATTCTTTACACACGGCCATCTGATCCCAAACTAAGCAGACCTTGTACTATGGAAACCAGACAACTGATATACTACTTTTTTATTTTTCTAAATACATACATATATAGATATTTACACCCAGATACAGAACAAACAGACATGTTTATGCACGCAAACGTTTGTCCTGGGTGGGACTCGAACCCGCGACCTGCGACTTGACAGTCAGGTTCGCTAGCTACCAAACCAACTGACCTATCATACTGTACATATATATGTCCCTGTACATCATCTTCTTCGATCTTTTTCGTAACACAAAAAGATCAGAATTATTCTGATCGCAACCTTTTTGCAATTATTGCAAAGGCCTACCAAGAAGTTACACTTAAAAAAAATCTCTATAAAACAGACATAATTTTCGCACACTGCTTTAGTGACGAAAACATAAAATTCCTACCACATTACAATACAATACATGTCAAAGTCAATTATTATGATTGTTTAATACTATTTACTAGCTACCTTACCAGTTATTACACTCACACTTAATACTATCTTGTTATCTAACCGTGAGGATCTGTTAATGGCTTTCTGTTATCTACTTATGTACAAATTCTAGTTTGTTAAATTAGCTGTAGATCTTCCTCTTATAAATACATAAATACTTTTTTTTTCCTCACAACTGCAAGCAGTTACTATTTAAAATTGACGGAATTACTGTACTTACCTGCACGATTGAATTACGCGTCACTGGGCTGGCTTAATCTATTACTAAGCGCATGGAATAAATTCATGTCTAGGATAATAAATAAGTAAATGATATCTTTAAATACTTTAATTCTTTAATTACTTACTTTAAACATGTTTTCATTTGACTGTACTGATTTGGCTTGAACAATAGATTGTACTATTAATTTTTCGGTGGTCCCAGTCGCCGGAAGAAAAATATTTAAGTTAAATGGATCCGGCAAGTGGGACCGCCGACCCAGTTTATTGCGGGCCCAGTCGCCGGAAGCCTCTTTCGCACACTGCTTTAGTGACGAAAACATAAAATTCACATTACTATACAATATACTTTATTTGTACAACACATAACAGGAGAAGAGAAAACATAAACAAGTGGATTACATTACATCACATCACATAGTTACCACAGCACACAAAAACCCCTCCATATTGAATCCCAAACTAAATGTCATACACTTACACAAGTTCAATCTTCGAGGCCGTCGTGGCGTAGTGATTAATAGCATTAGTTGTTCCCGGTTTGGCCAAGTTGCTCGTACAATGGACCTGCCGTTAGCGTTATGGATTTATGTGTTATGTGTTGTGTGTTGTGTGTCGATATGATGTGGTTGCTAGATTTATCGTGTCAATGAAAAGGGGTATTGACGTTTTTGGAGTACCCGACTTTGGTGACTCTTGGTTTGGTGGTTGTACCCGCGTTGGTGAAGGATCTAAGGTGTTCCAGGGTTATAATGTACCCTATTACTTCTAAATAAAGTGTATTTTTAATTGTGCCTCATATGTCTTTACAAGGTGCCTTGGTATTACAGAGACATAAATAAATATCCTGGGACATTCTCTTACACACGGCCATCTGATCCCAAACCAAGCAGAGCTTGTACTATGGAAACCAAATAAATGATATACTACATATACTATTTTTTTTCTAAATACATACTTATATAGATATTTACACCCACATGAGACTTTATATATAGGTGAGGCCTATGTCCAGCAGTGGACGGAGATAGGCTGATGATGATGAGACTTTAAACTTCACGTACCCAGGTCGCGATGATGATGCCCCTGGTGACAATTTACCATCAGGTGGACCATCTGCTTGTTTTTCGGCCCATGTGGTATAAAAAAAAAAAACCGACTCAACCGAGATTTGCATATTTGCATTTTACCAAACTATTTTAGTAAAATCAGACTAGTTGGACGATGGTTCAGAGTAGCTAGATAATTGGTGTATATTCAGCTGCTTCAAGGCCTGCTTCCTAATGCATCGTTGCGCTTGGCTTCAAAATTAAAAAAAAAATCAAATTCAAAACCATTTATTCAGTTTAGGCCCTCGGAAGGAACTTATGAAGGTCAAATTTGTCAAGTTCAGACTATGTCGAAGCAATATTCAATATAACTTGAATAACTACTACAATCGCATCTACACACACCTGCACATTCGTATCGACGCGCTGCGAGCGGCGCCCCGCACTCACTCGACAACAGACCCTTGTGTAGCATATGTTGTGTTCAATCTATCAAGTCTCAAATCACTCATCACCTGCACCTACTTCCACTCCGCTACAGATAATGCAAAACGAAACTGGCTTTAAAAACCAGCTGTTCGAACACATCTGTTGCTTGGCGATAGACTTTTAACTCTATCCAAGTCACTACGATAAAGAATATTTTAGACTTAAATATCTAAGAATGTCTAACCATGGAACACATAGTAGCATTATAAGCTAGCATCCACTCCGTGGTTTCGCTCGCGTTATAATTTACAATACTAGCTGTCTTGTCGAAATAAGTCCGTACGAAAATGCAGGAATTCGATCGCTGCACCACCTGTCGGTTCCAATCTAAACCATTCTCGAATCCACTGGAACACGGACAGAAGAATTAGATATTAAGACTAGGTAGCTCATGTCTCTCTCTGAACCATAAGTCAGGTGAGTGCCAAATAAGAAAAAACAGCAAGAATGTTCAGTCTTTTACACTCTTTACACCTTTACATGGACAAAAACTAAGACGTGTACAAATAATGTTTGAACTAGGTGGTTTTCTTCTTCTTGCTGCAGCCAATCCAAATTCGGAAGTTTTTCGAGTATTCTTACAAAAGTTTTTTTCCTTTTTTTAAAGAAAATGGTTCAAGATATCAAAAAGTTTTTAAGCAAAACTTGTAGAGAATTTAATCCACTACAATATTAACATTATATACACATAGCATACAACCCATAGGAAGCGAGATATTTGCAAAATATGTGCATTAAATCTATTTTTTGACCTTTGTCCTTATACATAGTGTTACAAAACTACCCGTACATCCGAAAGGAGGTTAAATGGGGCCTTATAACGAGTCTATTCACAATATTTAAAAACCGTAGTAACGCTGTGTAACCTACCCCAAAAAAATTAAAAAACTGATTTTTGTGAATGAAAAATAGAAAAACTATTAAAGTAGACAATTATTAGGTTTAATATGTACGTAGGCCTTTCTGTTAAATAATCTGGTTCCCTGACGTGACAGCTTACTAGGGTTGTTGGTTTTGATAATTAATTATATTTTTACGGGGTATTTCGTAACACGTTGTATGTCTGTAGCCGCGGCCACCCTACGAAATGTAGGTTTTGAGACATGTTTTAGGGTCTCAAAATAAGGTGTATACGGGTTTAAGGCTGTCTATCTCCCATTCCGAGATACTTGCCCTATTTTAACTAATATGACTAAAGAGTCTATCTAGTAAGGATTCGAACGGCTGAACCGATCTTGCCCAAATTTGGTACACGCCTAGCCAATAGAGAAGGACACAGAATCCTTATAATCATTAATGCGGATTCAACCCCAGGGCGGAAGCTGGTACAAATATAAATACTTTATTCCATAAACTTCTCACGCTAGAATATTTTAGATGGCAACTTCTCCGCGTGTCACGGCGCGGGTTGTACAGTGAGACAAGTTTTACTCTCCGTCGACATCGGTGGAACAATGCTTTGTTATATAGGCTAGGAGCTTGTGTACTATTATTGGCTATGGCAGTGCTCCGCGGTTTTACCTGCGTAGTTCCCGATTCTGTAAGAATATGGGGTTGAAATATAGCTTATGTTAATTGCTGATAATGCAGTTTTCCATTAGTGATAGAATTTTTGGAATCGGTCCAGTAGGTTTTGAGTAAAATTGTAACAAAGAAACAACTAAAAAATCAATTTTTTCCACTTTATAAGATTGGTTTAGAATGTTTTATGAAAGGAAAAAATAAAATAGCTTGTATATTTTAGACGTAACTGAACTCGAGATTCGGTTAGAAAGGTAAGGGGGCCGGTGAAATTACAGGCACATGAGACTTAACAACTTCACGTCTCAGGGTCGACAACGTATTGGCGATGCTCCGGTGTTGCAAATGTCTATTGGCGGCGGTGCCCACATAACATCAGGTGGACCGTGTGCTTATTGGTCGGCCCCTGTGGTATAAAAAAAAAAGAAACAACTCTTAAATTACATCGTCGCAAAAAATTCTGACTGCCAATACGTCTTTCAGCGTGATGGCGTGGCTAATTGCGTCAATACATATTTGCTATTTTGCTGAAAATAGATTTTTATTGTTACTGTAACAGAATAATTGATTTGAAATAAGGGAACATTGAAAGTGCGACAAACTTTTTGTGAACATGAAAACGTCTATATACTACGTCTGGCTGCAAATATGTATGTAAATATTTAGAAGAAAATGTCAGTAGTATATCAGTTATCTGGTTTCCATAGGACAAGCTCTGCTTGGTTTGGGATCAGATGGCCGTGTGTAAAGAGTGTCCTGGGATATTTATTATTTGTTCTTTCCTAACGTTTTTTTCACGCAACAACTACATAAAGGATCTAAACGAAGCTTAGCAAAAAAACAGATTGTTTATAACCTGAATTAAGATATAAGATACTTTTTCAGCGAGGTGATACGTCTGTGGTGCTAGTGCGTTGACAGGGGGCCTAATACGTCCTGAAGATGCTTTGTGTAGAAGCGAAGCACGTGTCGATTACCTGTTGAGTTTTCTTATTTGGGACTTGACAGAGGAGACCCAGAGGAAGTAGTTACTAGATATTTTGTATAATCATACTTTTAATCCCGAAAATCAAAGAGCATATGATACAAAAACGATCCATTCCAACAAACATTGAATAACAAGCTTAAATAATACGCCTAAAACTGCCAACTTAACTAACACATCACCCAATTTTCCGAGCGTTAATTGACAAATTCCACAAAATTAATATCTCGTCGCAATTGATACTTGGTAATTTATGAACGGGCTGGGTGATTCGCGTGCCGATGCCGCCGGCTCCCGGACTGCTTTACATAATGTAAGAGCCAGGCAGGCAGTCGGCTGGCGGGCGGGCACCGAATCCTAGACATATTCTTCGTTGCACCAAGCCAAATAGAATTTTTGGGACAAGTCACGCGGAGATGATATTACCACCGCAATATAGCAGTAGAGTATTTAGTGCAGAGTTCGTCAAGGAAGTACCTTACCTATTTCCACCGTGAAGCAGTAGTGCATCTGTGTTAGTGTGTTTCGATTAGGAAGGTTAGGTTAGGTTAGAGTAGTAGAGCTCTTAGTGCAGAGTTCGTCCGGAGAAGTACTACCACCTGACCCATTTCTGCCGTGAAGCAGTGGGCCGGTGAACAACTTCACGTCTCAGGGTCGATAACGCATTGGCGATGCCCCTAGTGTTGCAAATGGCTATATGTGGAGCGTATGTCTGATTGTTGACCTAAGTGGTATAAAATAAACTTTGCTTCCACACCGGGGTTTAATTCGAATCCCCCTGGAACATTGTTTTCCCGAGGTATAAAGTATTTATTCATTACAACGCGTCTTTGTATCGTTAGTTAAGGTTATGTTAACTTAAGTTTATACAGGAATCGAACTAATGGAATAAAATTACAAAATTGTTTATACAAGAACGCATTTTTAACTTTTTACAAATTTCCCAATTTTACGTGCAAATTTCTATGGAGGAGCGAGGTATGAGACTTCTCCATTTAAAAGGGAAGATCTTCCGCTACTAGGTGTACATGCCCGGGGACCTGAGAGAATCTTTATAGCGCGATGTAGGATTCTCGCGTGTTTCTACTCGTTCATAGATGTCACCACATTTCCAATCCTTTTTTGGGTCTATTTGGTCAGAGTTTCGTCTCTGAGACGTGAAGCTGTTAAGTCTCAAGTGCCTGTAATTTCACTGGGCCTTTTACTATCCAAAACGCAGTAAAACAAGTGCACTACTGCTTCACGGCAGAAATGCATACAATGGTACACTTCCCCGGATAAACTAAACTAAGAGAAGTAGTAGTAGTTGTGTTTGTTGTTACAGAAAAATACGGAAAATTAAATAAATACCTCGTTGGTTATATCATTTCTAAGCATTACCGTAGGCTGAGCGCTGGCTGCATTCGCAATGCGCCGCGCCATTAGATTTACAACCCGCGCTGACTCAGCGTGGCCTATATAACACTTTATGTACCCTAATATAATTCACTATTATATTTACGAGCACGCTGCGTAAAATATGCTTTAAGATCCACTCTTTATAACTCCGCACACATAGTTTGAATTCACTAAGATTTGCACTTTAATAGATGGGAATTTGTCACACTAGAGGTCCTGCGATTTTACTCGAATTCCCTGGGGATCTGGTGTTTTCCCGGGATGAAAAGTATTGTATTTGTTAATTTAGAACTTATTCTATATGTGTCTTAACTTTTATTGAAATCCTTTTAGCCGTTTAAGGTTGATTCAGTCACACACTTAATAACTTAACAGGTCAGTTGGCTTGGTGGTTAGCGAGTCTGTATGCCAAGTTGAAGGTCGCGGGTTCGACACCCACACAGAACAAACATTTGTGTGCATGAACATGTCTGTTTGTTCTGTGTCTGGGTCTATCTATACAGGGTGACTGGTGAGATAACTTCAATATTTGAGGACGTGATAGTTGGCTAGTATATGATGAAAAAAAATTACATTAAAAATAAATATTAAATTACTTCTTAGTAAACAGTACACCGAGAGTCCCGTATTTACCTGCGCAATACTTGGATACGCGCAGCGCGCTATCAACACAGAATACATAGGTACGTATACTGTACAGCTGTTGCCTACCTACATCAAGACCTCTCCCCATGTATGATCCGCATGAGCATGATCCATTTTCCCTCCATACTTTAATCCTGGCTTAGGACAGGCAAAAATACTTAGGTAATCACAAATTTGTTGACTAAATAAAGTGTAGAATGTAGACAATACAATTTGAGACAAGGTTAAATCTACAGAGCCACTGAAAAGTTCAAGAACCTTGGTATTTTCGGCGTATTAAAAAAATGGTGACGGGGGGGGGGGTGGACTAGCGCATACCGCACGTGACTAGATCAACTAGACATCAAACACTGCGGCGTGTTTAATTGTGCTAATGTAGTAAGCATAAGGTATTGCATGGTCATCAATTCGGTTTCACGAAGGGAAGATCTACATCCGATGCGGCAGCAACATTGCTGAGGCACATTTATGGCGCATGGGAGGATTCACAGGATGCGATTGGCATTTTTTGTGATCTGTCCAAGGCATTCGATTGGGTTGACCACCGTACGCTACTACTAAAACTTGACTACTACGGAATTCGTGGAACTGCTCATCATCTTGTTTTATCTTATTTATCAAATCGCCAGCAAAAGGTAGGGATTACCGGCACAACATCCAAGGGCTCTTTAGTCGAAATGGGGCTACCCCAGGGTTCAATTTTAGGTCCATTTTTGTTCTTAGTATATATAAATGATTTGCCATATGTTGTAAATGACCTCACAGATATTGTCTTGTTTGATGATGATACATCATAAATTTTTAAAGTTAATAGAAAAGACAAGGATCTAACTAAAGTTAATCATACTATGTCAATTGTCTGTGGGTGGTTTGCTACAAATAATCTATTACTAAATTCAAAGAAAACTAAATGCTTAAGGTTTTCTTTACCAAATGTAGTACAAGTAGATAGTCAAATAATAATAGATGGGAGCCATATTGATCTTGTAAATAAAACGGTATTTTTGGGTCTTACATTAGACAATAAATTGCAATGGGGACCTCAGGTTGATACTCTAGCTGCTAAATTAAGTTCGGCTGCATTTGCTGTTAGGAAAATTAAACAATTGACGAATGTTGAGACAGCCAAATTAGTTTATTTTGCATATTTTCATAGCCTCTTGTCCTATGGCATTTTGTTTTGGGGAGCAGCAGCGGATATAGAATCAATATTTATTATACAAAAAAGAGCAATTCGTGCAATTTACAGTATGGGTCCCCGGGAATCATTAAGAGATTTATTTAGGGAAATAAATATAATGACATTACCTTCACTATGTATTTATGAAAATATAATGTTTATTCGTAGAAACATAGGAATGTTTGAGTCAAAATTGGGTATCCATAATATTAATACAAGACAAAGGGAGAAGTTAGTTGTTCCATACTTTAGACTAACTAAAGTAAACAAGTCATTTCTTGGTAATTGTGTTAGATTTTATAATAAGATACCGCTTTCAGTAACCAAAATGTCTGATCATAAATTTAAAAATTATATTAGGAAAGTTTTGAAAGAGAAAGCGTATTACAAGGTAGTTCATTATATTGAAGATAAAAATGTATGGAAATAGCTGCTCTCTGCACAGTGCACCTCTAAATTTCTTTTTTAAGTTGTAAGTACCTAACTATTGTTATTTTCTATTTTATAGTCTTGTCATATTTTTTTTTGTTTTGTTTTTTAATGTTACCTATAAGTATTTTGTAATTGTTAAATATAAAATTATGTAAAATTGAAATTATAAAATAGCCAAAAAGTCAGAATAGATAAAAATGTATATAACAAATAAAAAAGAATGTAACCTTGCTGAGTTTCTTGCCGGTTCTTCTCAGTTGAAGGCTGACTTCCGAACCGGTTGTAGCTTCTTAACGAGGATCGAGTACCGAGTACTCTCCATAAGTATCGAAGGTAACTCACCAGTCACAATACAAGCTCTGCTTAGTTGGGGATCAGATGGCCGAGTGTTAAGAATGTCCCGGGATATTTATTATTATTTATAATATTTGTTGGATTTGAGGTTACGTCGTGCAAGTCAGGTCTATTTGTAAGCTGGAAACTAACAATAAATTTTAGCCGTTGCACTTGCGAGGTAGTTCTTGTAAAAGTTAAATAAATAATACTAAAGCACTCCTTACTACATGACCTCTTACCACATTCCGCACGTGCCACACCACAACTTAGCTTATTGGTATAATATTAGGTATATATTGGTATAAATTGATTGGTGTATGAGGCACAGTTGTTATGCTTTTGCAGATATCATCGTTTTTACAACTATACCATACCACTGTTCTCAATTTTTTTTTGATAATTTTTGACCACAACTTACCATCATCACTAACCATGACCACATACCACTTGACTACTTACCGTGATGATTGTCAAACAAATCTATATCCACAGTAAAATATTTATATACCTCTGATTTTTCACCTCATAAGAAAATTTTCGCAAAACAGTTTTCAGTAACAATACTGCAAATGCAATTATGCAAGAACGAATTATGCTACGAGAATCGTAGACTTGCGCTACGATATATGTAGACTACGTAGCACCTCTACGAGTAATAAGTATTGGGTTTGAGGAGATTGAGAGATTTTAAGGTATTGTTTTTCTAATATATAATAATGCTAAGTATAAGTAAGTATAAGTAATAGCTGATTGGATTTTGACGAAATTTTCCACACAGGTAGAATATGTTATGTAATATGATATGTGGGTAACGCATATTCTGCTTTAAATCCTAAGAAATAGTCAGAAATATTATATCGTTTATCGATATCATATAGCCTATAACCATCTAGGAAAAATTCCCGAATGGTAGCAGTCCCATCCCGATATGTTCAGTAGTTTTGAGGTGATGCTGCGTCAAAGGAACCCTATTTTGCTTAAATATATATAGATATAAAATTTCATTGTGTGTATGTTCGTAACTCTGCACCTCCTAAGCGGTTGGATGGATTTTGTTCTGTACGTTTACGGTCACCTGGATCATATTTAAGGTTTTTACGTAATTTTGAATCTGTTTGTCTATTTTTTTAAATTTACCTGACTGTTTGTATGTAACCGACTCCTTTGGGCGTGATTTTGACCCACTTTAAACTGTCAGATTTCTTCGAGTAGATTTATCGAGGACCGATGACAATTCAATATTTAACAGTTAGACCCGTTATCCTTGCTAGGATAATCAGGATTAGCGATTTGACAAAAATATGAAAAATAAGTAATTGTTTAACAAAACTTAAAAACACGCTTTTTTCACAATATTTTTTTTTTCTTATTTACACTATTCTTACTTCAAATTTATTTTCTATTTTTTAGTTGAATTTTCTATTAAAGCATTTTTTTTAGTTTTTTTTTCACAATAAAATAAATTTTTTTCTTATTATACTATTCTTAATTCAAAATTTTCTCCTATTTTAATTGGATTTTCTATAAAAGCGTGTTTTTTTTTTTTTTTTGCACTTTAAGTTACGTTTAGCTCGCTGCACCTACTGGACAGAACAACGTGTTTCCAGTAGTTTCGGTACAATAAAAAAATGAAAATACAAATACGAGGAGATTCTCAATATGACTGCATTTTTTCATCACTCAAGACATTAAGTACTTTAAGTTTTGTATAATAAATATCCCGGGACATTCCTTACACACGGCCATCTGATCCCAAACTAAGCAGAGCTTGTACTATGGAAACCAGATAACTGATAAATGACATATACTACTTTTTATATAGATATTTACACCCAGACACAGAACAAACAGACATGTTCATGCACACAAATGTTTGTCCTGGGTGGGAATCGAACCCACGACCTGCAGCGTGGCAGTCAAGGTCTCTAACCACCAAGCCAACTGGCCCGTCAAACTAAAAATCAAATCGTCACATATGTAGATATACCATTTCTCTCACACAGTATTCCCCGAAAACCACGTACTAGCTAGTTATTAAACTAAGGTTCATTTTAGAATACCATTAAAACCAGGCTAAACAAATGGGCTAACTCGAGTAAGCTCTAGAGTAATGTAACATTGTTCTGATAATATCAAATTAAGTGCACCTTTAATATTAAAACGTATATTTTAAATTTAATTCAGTATCTGATTTAAAACAACCCATTTCTTAGAATTTCCCCTTACTAATTATTAACCGCGGTTTTACCTGTACCCTGTGTTAATGCAGGTTATAAACTAAATATTTGCTGTATATCTGATGTAAATTTATATATATATATAAAAGAAAGTCGTGTTAGTTACACTATTTATAACTCAAGAACGGCTGAACCTTTTTATCCCGTTTGATCGCGTTCCCATGTGACGTGACATAAAACGTCAAAGAGAAAACGCATCTGACATGGAATAACAAAACACAAATGACTTAGAGGTATTAGAAATAACATAGAATACTTTTTGTGTCGGGAAATGTTACATCCCTCGGGAACGCGAGTGAAACCGCGGGGAACAGCTAGTATCAATATAAGTTTGTATTTAAAAAAGTAGTATATGTGGTATATCAGTTATCTGGTTTCCATTGTACAAGCTCTCACGTCAAAAAATCACGTTTTTTTGTATTATACTCGTATATATTCTGTGTTTTGTTATAGCGGCAACAGAAACACATCATCTGTGTAAATTTCAACTGTCTCAATATCATGGTTCATGAGATACAGCCTGGTGACAGACTGACAGGCGGACAGACGTACAGCGGAGTCATAATAGCAACCCTTTGGTTACGTGACTCTAATGAAGGAATTCAGATGTACCTTTTATAATTTTATGAAAATCTCTCACCATAATATTAAATAAGGCAATGTATGCGTAGAGAATTAAAATTCCATTTTAATCCTATTTAACATAGAGATTGAAAGAGCTGGCGCGGTTCCAGAATGTAATATTATTGTGGTATTCATTAAAGCAGTTGTTTCGCGGCGCCATTGTGTTTGCCAAGTTTTTTGAACTATTGGGTAAGCATGTACGCTTTTATGCGTGAGCGGATATGTGAACGCGGTTTTGGTCGCGTAATGTACTTGTAATTTTTCAGATATATAATGGCCACGCAATTATAATAACTAGTGGTCGCCTAGCGATCAAAATTCAACCGTAATTCTATATTATTTAAGTTTGAATTTTATTGAGGTTTTTTTCAGAGTATGATTCTGTGAACATTGCATAGATTTTTTTTTTAATTTTCTTTTTTTACGTCAGCTTGGAGCGTGTCACAGATACGTCATTATGTGTTTGACATTGGCTGTATGAACGCAAGTTATTATTATTGTAAAGTATGTGTGTGTGTCAAACGTATGGTAGTGTGTAAAATGTTATAATATATAATTTAATTATAATATAATTTTAATAAATGTTATGTATTTCTTATGCATTTTATATTTAAAAAAAATAGTTTTATGTACTTTTGCCAAAATTTCAAAAAACAAGGGTATAGGAATTTCATCACAGGATGAAATTCTAGAGTAGCAGAGCTCTTAGTGCAGAGTTCGTCCGGGGAATTACTACCACCTTACCCATTTCCGCCGTGAAGCAGTAGTGCACTTGTATTACTGTGTTTCGGTTAGAAAGGTAAGGGGGCCTGTGCCAATAGAGGCACATGAGAATTAACAACTTCACGTCTTAGGGTCGACAACGTATTGGCGATGGCCCTGGTGTTGCAAATGTCCATAGGCTGCGGTGACCACTTCCCATCAGGTAGACCGTATGCTTGTTTGTCGGCCCATGTGGTAGAAAAATAAAGAATTTCAATTCTCTTCTTTCATCTATTACAACAACTATTCCGCTGTAAGAAGTAACAGTGCTGTTGATTTTCACGGTGTCAGATATTATTTCCTTGGATCTATTTATATACGTACTAGCTGTCCCCCGCGGTTTCACCTGTGTTCTCTAGGAATATAACATTTTTCTGGAATATCCTATGTTATTTATTATACCCCCAAGAATATGTGTACAAAGTTTCATTATGATCGGTTCAGTAGTTGTCGCGTGAAAGCGTAACAAACTTATAATATTAGTAGGGACATACGTACTACCTGTCCCCCCCGGTTTCACTCGCGATGTAACATTTTCGTGGCACAAAAAGTATTCTATGTGTTAATCCAGGTTGAAACCTATATACGTGCCAAGTTTCATCCAAATCCGTTTGGTAGTTTTTGCGTGAAAGAGTAACAAACATCCATACATACAAACTTTCGCATTATGATATTAATAGGACGTTCGAGACTGTACCTTCAATGGAATCGTTATATTTCAATGAAACAGTTCAGTTACTAGCCGCATAGTTTGAAGTATTGTTGAATACGTAACTTCGCAACTTTTGGAGAGTTTGTCGGCCAATTTGCATATTAGTTTTCCTGTGAAATATTTAAGTATGTGAAAGGTTTGCTTTAAGTATGAAAATGCTAAAATCGAAATGTGGAAGATGGAAGGAATTGGAGTAGGATAGTAAAGATGTGTTTCATTGAATTTAGAACCTTATTGCATTAGTCACACCTCTCTATGACTTAAGTACTTTACATCGTGACTTAAATGGGGCTTTAGGTCACACAAGCCTTAGTAACATAATAATCAGATACAATTCAATAGATCTTCACTTGGATCAAAATTTGCCAACAGAATGTAAACTATAAGAACAGGAACATAAGAATCAACTATGTCTTTGTTTTGTGTGAGATTTAAAACTTTCAGTACGTTTCATAAAAAGAAAAACTTTATTACCCAGAAAAAATGCTTTGCGCTAAATAAATTTCCCGGGACATTCTTTTACACGCGGCCATCTGATCCTAAACTAAGCAGAGCTTGTACTATGGAAACCAGACAACCGATATACTTCTTTTTAAATACATTTTTATATAGATACCAGCTGCCCCCCGCGGTTTTACCCGTGTTCCCAAGGGTTACATTTTTCCGGGTAAAAATAGCCTATGTGCTATTCCAGGATATGTTCTATCCATCTGCCAAGTTTCATCTAAATCTTTCCGGTAGTTTTCGCTTGAAAGAGTAACAAACATACATACAAACATTCGCATTTACAATATTAGTAGGACTTACGTTTAAGTTTACATAAAAGTAAAAAGAAAAAAAAATCTTAAGGTCTCCTATCAAAAACAAAGTTACTGAAGCTACTTCGGAAGTGCGCCTTCAACCGAGAAGAACAGAATCTATTCTACATGTAAACATAACAATATGCTTTCCGACGTCCAACAATCGTGTGTTTGGTTACAAGGCGGCGTGCCACAGATAATGTCACGGCCTCGTTAGTGAGATGTGTCGTCAAAGGTATAGCATTCGTGTGTGCTCTACTACATGGCGTACTGGTTGAGGTAGCAGGTGCGTGTCAGGAGAGACAGAGAGAGAAAGACTTTGCAACGAAAGGAAAATTATGAATATTACGATGCGCGCACACCGTCACAAAAACCGACACCCTGAAGTTAGCTGACAACGGTCTCTCCGAAACATCAGTACAAAGTATGGTTTTTTCCGGATATTTTCCTCAATACACACTATGGGTTTCAAAGCCATGACTCTCGTCACAGCATTTCATGTCAATACCAACTGGAAGTCTCTCTTATTCAACGAAAAATAAAGTATTAATCGAAATGTCGTGCGTCCTAACACGGTTCCAATCGTTCCGAAACTTTTTAGGAACGATCATTTTTTGACGTTTAGATTCTTCTACACCTACTCCAATTTTTAACCTTAAATTGGAATTTGACTGATGATTGTTCAGAATTTTATCGTCGAATTGACGAAAGTCACATGGCATACACTGTTCCTTTACAAAATATATCTATTGGAACCGAATATAATGTACTCGAAAAAGTTTTCGAAATTTCGTTTCAGAGAAAAAGAGTAGACGCCCCGAGCTATCATCGACTTCAAAAGTTGTCTCAAAAAGCCAATATCTTTTTAGCAGTAAATGTCCTGTGACTTGTGCCCCAAGACACAAGTTGGTACGTCTCTTATGCTGACCCTCAGTGTACTAAGATATTCCGTTATAGGGTTGACAGGTTCAATGGCACGGCATTATTAAATTGGCCGAGAATATCCTACAAGATCCTTGTAATATGTATTATTAAATGCGAACGCTTATAGAGTTATATGAATGGATTTTTGTTATGTTTTCACACAAAAACTACCGTATGGATTTGGATGAAACTTAGCACATAGAGAGAATATGTTCTGGAATCTTATATAGACCCGGAGGAAACCGCGGGGGACAGCTAGTGAAATTAAAAATATGAGAGTTTGTGAGGGTGGATGTATTTTATTGTTTCGCGCAAAAGCGTCTCATCAGATTTTGATGAAACTTGGCAAATATATTGTTTATAACCTGTATAAATAAACATGGAATACTTTTATACAAGGAAACTGTAACTTTCCTCGTGAAAGCGGGTGAAACCGAGTACTTTTAGAGTAGTAGAGCTCTTAGTGCAGAGTGCGTCCGGGGAAGTACTACCACCTTACCCATTTCCGCCGTGAAGCAGTAGTGCAATTGTATTACTGTTTCGGTTACAAAGGTAAGGGGGCCGGTGAAATTACAGGCACATGAGACTTATAAACTTCACGTCTCAGGGTCGACAACGCATTGGCGATGCTCCTAGTGTTGCAAATGTCCATAGGCGGCGGTGACCACTTACCATCAGGTGGACCGTCTGCTTGTTTGTCGGCCCAAGTGGCATAAAAAAAAAACTGAGAGACAGTTAGTTAAAAATAATTTGCATTTCTATATTCTTACTCCTTTTAAATGTTTTTTTGTCAACTAGCTGTCCCCCGCGGTTTTACCCGCGTTCTCGTGGGATGTCACTTGTACTATACATATAAACCTTCCTCTTTGATTACTCTATCTATTAAAAAAAACCGCATTAAAATCCGTTGCGTAGTTTTAAAGATTTAAGCATACATATAGGGACAGAGAAAGCGACTTTGTTTTATACTATGTAGTGATTATTCCTAATGTATAATAAAACACCGTGCTTGAGCTGCAAAATAGGTCAAGTAATTAATTTCCTATAAAAATGTATTACGTACTTTATTTTTATTTATTACTAACTCTACCCCGCGGTTTCATCCGCGTTCCCGAGGGATGTAACATTTTCCCGGGACAAACAGTATCGTATGTTACTTCTAACACCTCCAAGAATATGTGTACAAAGTTTCATAATGATCGGTTAAGTAATTTCCCGTGAAAACGTAACAAACTTACTTCCATTCACATTTATAATAGTAAGGATTAGAATAATGTATTTTTATAAATTTGCGAAGGAATCTAACAAAGTGAAAACAAATACATAAAAATGTAATATTGATATGGCAAAAGAAATTTCAAACAGCTATATACTCGAATAAACAGACAAAATAAGTATTATTTGAATATATATACACTGAAAGCAAACAAAAAACCAATAATTTCCATCAGACTGGCAACTTCACTACAGCTTATTTTTTTTATTAAATTTATTTTTGAGTATGGGAACCCTACAGCTAGGGGCACCAATTATACAGATACAACCACTCTGCCATAATTAAATCCGAGATGAACATACCGACTCCGCCAGACCGACGTATGTTTGTTTACATATTGTCAAACGTAAACATGATTCAATTAGACAATAATTATTTTATCAACACATTTTCCCTCGGGGGTGGGAGTGGGGGCAATATTGCAGCTTCACATAAATAATATACACACATAAATATCCCGGGACATTCTTTTACACACGGCCATCTGATCCCAAACTAAGCAGAGCTTGTACTATGGAAACCAGATAACTGATATACTACATATACTACTTTTTTTATTTTTCTAAATACATACATATATAGATATTTACACTCAGACACAGAATAAACAGATATGTTCATGGACATAAATGTTTGTCCTGGGTGGGAATCGAACCCGCGACCTTTGACTTGGCAGTTAGGGTCGCTAACCACCCAGCCAATTGGCCTGTCAAACTGTCAAAAATAAAACGAAATAACTATTTATGTGTGTCTGTATGCTTAATTTTAAGCGATAGATTTTCATGCGATTTTTACCTTGTATTTATTTTCCAGGCGGTGAATGTGTATTTAATTTTATATTATCCTTCGCAGGTGAAGCCGGGGTCGGTCGCTAGTGGTGCATAATTGTTAAACTACCACGGAACTGTATCATTCACTTAACAATTCACACCAATAATAGAAATCGTATCTTATCACATCTTATCGCATTTTATTTTATCTTACTTCTTAATGTCTTATCTTGTCTTATAAATATTAAAAATACAAAGACCAAAAAAATACTGTCACAATTTTCCCTGATGCCAAAAGTATAACTTAAAAAATTTCTTGAGTTGGTGAGCTGATGATTGCTCGGTTGTAAAGACATCAAATAAAAAAAAATCGTATATTACAATTTTACAAAAAGCGTTTTAAACAGCTGATTAAGAATCATATTTTAGTAGCTTCAGTAACTTTAAATTTGACCTTCATAAGTGCCTTCTGAGGGCCTAAACTGAATAAATGGTTTTGAATTTTGAATTTGAATTGAATTTTGAACCATAAAATCCTACTTATGTCAGTTAAAATATTTAACAACATTCCAAGGAATATCAGGGAATTGCCAATCAAGCAATTCAAACTGAAATTATATACGTGGCTCATGGTTAAGAGTTTTTATAATATCAATGATTTTCTGTAATGTATAATCTATAAATTTATAATTTTCTTTTTTTCCTTCATTTGAAATTTTTATTCGTTTGTGTTTGACATTACTGTTATTATTTACTGACATGTGTCATGTGTACTACAACTTATTTTGTATAGAACTAGTGTAATCGAATGTGTCTAATAATTTTGATTTTAAATGTTTATTTGTAATGAATTTAATATTTTGCATGTCAAGTAATATGGCAAAGTATGTGTGTTCCATTTCATAAAAAAATTACCACCTATGTTTTTTTTTTTTATACATTATTATTTATCTTTATCTTATCTTTACTAATATTATAAATGCGAAAATTTGTATGTATGGATGTTTGTTCCTCTTTCACGCAAAAACTACTAAACGGATTTGGATGAAACTTGGCACATACATAGAAAATGCCATGGGATAACACAGAATACTTTTGTGCCGGGAAAATGTTATATCTCTCAGGAACGCGGGTGGAACCGGGGGGGGCAGCTAGTATTGTCATTTACTAATATAATAGCTCTCGAAAACAGGCTTAAAACTAGATAGCTACTTAACCGCGTGAAGAAAGAGAAAGAGAATAAAGGCCAGCTTACCGGTGTACTTGTTGTTAGAAAGAGATAAATATACGTCGTTAGTTGCGTTAAGATTGAGTGTAAGCGCCGCGCGTGCCGTGGCCATCAAATTAGCTGTGTTTTACAACTACCCACTAATCTCACCAATATAATACAAAAATAAATTATGCAGTCTAATCTTAGCTTTCAAAGTGAATTACACGTTTATTTTCTTTCTTGTTATAAATATTGTGAGTTAGTGAATTCATGAAAGTTATAGTTTTTAACAGTGAATAGATGTTCTGTGTCGAAGAATGCTGTCTTGGGTACGTACATAACTAATTACTATATACACTAGCAGTATTTTTTTTTATACCACATGGGTAGACAAACAATCAAGACTAGGGGCATCGCCAATGCGTTGTCGGCCCTGAGACGTGAAGTTAAGTCTTATGTGCCTGTATTTCACCGGCCTTACCTTTCTAACCGAAACACAGTAATACATGTGCACTACTGCTTCACGACGGAAATGGGTAAGGTGGTGGTGCTCTGCACTAAAAGCTGTACTACTCAACAAATCAAAAAAAAAAATTGTTTTTCATACAGCAGCTGTACTCTTACTGCAGAGTTCGTCCGGGGAAGTACTACCACCTTACCGTCCGCCGTGAAGCAGTAGTGCACTTGTATTACTGTGTTTCGGTTAGAAAGGTAAGACCGTTGTAATTACAGGCACATGAGACTTTCACGTCTCAGTGTCGACAACGCAGCGATGCCCCTAGTGTTGCGAAAGTCCATAGGCGGCGGTGACCACTTACCATCAGGTGGACCAGCTTGTTTGTCAGCACATTTTGTTTCTGCATGCGTATTTTTTTTTTTAACCATATAACATGAGCTGTAGGTTGAGGAATTAAGAACAACAGCTATAGGGTACATTGTAGTAGCCGTCTGATTGACTACCTCTCTCATATTGCTAATCCCTTGGCAAATACCGTGTATGTGTTCCGGTAGTTGCACTTTAGAGCCTGTACCCTGAGGTTTATGCTTCCTACCTTCACTCACATACATTATCACTTACCGAGTGATTTCAGACCTTAGTAGCGAGTTCTTAAAATATTTTTGTGATTTTTGCTGAAACTATACAGTTCCATACTATTGTTGATGTGAAAAACTGTTTAGGGGCGTTGAGCACTTTTCTTGGGACGGCTATAAAATGTTAAACTCGCGTCAGGACACGTGACCTGTGCCTCTACCATGAGTTGCTATCGAAACTTACTTTAGTCACTAGCGAGTAAACTACTATCGATACAGTATTTCTCGATAGCAACTGTCAAATTTGTGACTCATGGTACCGAATTTCTATAGCAAACGTTACTCGCTTGTGTTTACATTTCGATAGGTTTTTTACCTATCGACTCTTACTATCGATTTTAGTTCTTTACGTGACCGCTAGTGGCGCTGTACAGATTTGCCATAGAAATGTTTTACGCCGTCGCTAGCGAGTGCTTACGTTAAAAACTCATGGTAAAGGCACTGATCGAACATTCGTAAGACGGTAAAAGTGCACAACGTTAATGTTCAAGTTTTCACTTCTGCCGGCACTCTCGGAGTGCAACCCGTTGTTTTTTTAATAGTTAGAACTCGCTTATCTCAGAAACTATTACCTTATTGTTGATTCCATGTTTGTTATAGAATGTTGTAGAATAAGTGACAAACCACTACCTTTGTACTCGTATGAATTTATTTGGTCTTGATTTAAATCTAAAAATAATGTGAATTTATTGTTACATTTTTTTTGTATTTAAACAAGATAGCAGTATTAAACAAGATAGCAGTATTAAACAAGATAGCAGTATTAAACAAGATAGCAGTATTAAACAAGATAGCAGTATTAAATTATTTTCTTTCATAACTATAAAATATCTTTAGGTTTCAAAGTGAAAGCAAACCTTTTTGTTGTCGGTTTATACAATACAAGCTGTCCCCCGCGGTTTCATCCGCGTTCCCGAGGGATATAAGAATATTAACGAAATATTAAATACGTGTTTAATTCAATCTTTTAAAGAATATAAATGCCAAGTTTTAAGTTGATCCGACCAAGAAAATACGTTGTTCCATACTAACTTTGCTCCCCCGTTTTATCCCTTTAGGGGATGAATTTTCTTAATTCATTTCTTGGTGCCCCCCTACGTTATAAAAGGAACCCCTGTGCGTAATTTCAAGTTTCTAACCTTAATAGTTTAGGCCCTGCGTTGATAGATCGATTTATCGCCCCCCGAAACTCCCTGCATACTAAATTTCATGAAAATCGTTGCAGCCGTTTCCGAGATCCTAATTGCTCATTTAAAGGTATATATATATAGATAACTATTATACGAATAAGTATACAGAGACTGTTAGGATGAGGCAGAACTTAATGTAATTACAACCCATGTTATGTTTAGTAGCTTCAGTAACTTAAAATTTGACCTTCATAAGTACCCTACGTGGGCCTAAACTGAAATGGTTTTGCATTTACCTACCAAAAATAAGAAGCAACTTATATCATAGGAGCTGTTATCCCATGACCATTAAAATATTTCGTAAATTACCGGTTACGTAAAAAAGCCTTAAAAAATTGCATACTAGCTGTCCCACGCGATTTCACCCGCGTTCCGCAGGGATATCACATTTTCCTGTGATAAAAAGCAGCCTATATGTTATTCCAGTTCTTTTTCTATATATGTGCCAAGTTTTATTTAAGTCCGTTCAGTAGTTTTTGCGTGAAAGAGTAACAAACATCCATACATACAAACTTTCGCATTTTTAATATTTACTATCTACGCCCGCAGTTTTACCCGCGTTCCCGAAGGACGTCACGTTTTTCAGGATAAAAAGTAGCCTATATGTTATTCCAGGATATGCTCTATCTATGTGCCATGTTTCATCCAAGTCCGTTTGGTAGTTTTTGCGTGAAAGAGTAACAAACATCCATACATACAAACTATCGCATTGGTAATAGTAGTGGAATTGTATATGTGAATACATCGATATTGAGGGCTGGCGCTCGATTCTGTAAGGAAAATGACACTAGCTCAAGGTTGTTTCGTCGCGGCCTCCGTGCTCTGTCTCTTTCGCTTACTACGTTAACACTCAATCACGTGATAGGTAAGCTCTCGGAGGCCTCCGTGAAGCGGCTCCCCGACGGAGTTTGTATTTGAATAAGGGGGCATTTATTTTAAAGCTTCACTTCTATACGAACGTTCCACACGCTCGCCATGTGGCCGCCATATCCGCGCTTAGCGTCAGACATCAGATTCAGAAGTGTTCACGATATATAATAGGTGTTCCTTTTGATATTCCATAACTCTAAACTTATATGCTAAATGTTAAAATAAAACAAAAACTCCTAGATTTATTAATTTCTATTGATTCTATAGGTTTTTGTTTTAAACTGAAGGTTTTTTTATGGAATATGAAAACGAAATAAAATTAATAATTATAAAATTCTTTATATGACAGTTGATTCTTTGACATGATCTCATTAATACCCTTGAGTTATGGGATATCAAAAAGAACACGTTGTATAGGCGCGCGCTCCAGCTGCCATTCGGTATTTTTTAACTCTTAGTTCCTACGATTTTATCTTTCCCTTTCTTGGCGCATATAAGTAGCTATACAACGTGTTACAAAATACCCGGTAACAAAATTAATTAATTATCAAAGCCAACAACCCTAGTAAGCTGTCATGTCAGGGAACCAGATTATTTAACAAAAAGGTCTACGTACCTATTTTACCTAATAATTGTCTACTTTATACTACTAATAGTTTTTCTATTTTTCATTCATAAAAATCAGTTTTTTTATTTTTTTTTGGGTATGTTATACAGCGTTACTACAGTTCTTAAATATTGTGAATGGACTAGTTATAAGGCCCTATTTAACCTCTATTGTGTCTATTATACGTATTATTATACGTCACAGTGCGTAGGCGTAATAAATTTACTCTTTCATGCACACTGCACATCGCCTATGACGCAATCAGCCTGTATTGTTCATTTGAGCCAATCAGTGGGTGCGGTGAAGCGTTCTGAGTTGTCATTATGTTACCGAGACTAACTCATTGATGTTTCGACGCAGTCTCCATGCTCTGTCTCTTTCGCTAACTATGCAATCACGTGAGATGTCCGCTTTTTGAGGCGTTGGAACAGCCAATCACGAGTTGTTAAAATGACGTCATTGAGCGTTGGATATAAGTTTAAGGATTTTTTAAATCATAAACGTATTTAAGTTATCATCATCATCAGCCTATCTCCGTCCACGGCCGGACATAGGCCTCACCTATAGCACGCCACTGAGCTCGATCTTCAGCTCTTTGTTTCCAACCACTGCCAGCCAGCTTGCGTATATCATCGCTCCATCTAGCTGGAGGGCGCCCTACACTACGTTTACCGAGCCGTGGTCTCCACTCTAGAACACGTCTACCCCAACGGTTATCGGTTCTGCGACAGATGTGACCAGCCCACTGCCACTTCAGCTTGCTAATCTTTTGAGCTATGTCGATAACTTTGTTTTAAACTATACGATCCTTCAGATATAAGTTACTTAATTATTAGTAAGGGAAATATTAGATTCTCGGAGGAAATAATACGGTATTCTGATAGTAAATTATAATTATTATAATGATTTTTAAACGCCAAATGAAATAAAAAGAGTAGGTTAGTTGACTCAAATTGTAATGAAACAACAGGGGCTCGATTCTGTAAGGAAAATGACATTAGCTCGAGGATGTTTCGTCGCGACTATGCTCTGTCTCTGTCGCTTACTACGCTAATACTACTCATCACGTGAGAGGTAAGCTCTCCGAGGCCTCCGTGAAGCTGAACGAAGTTTGTATTAGCTGAATAAGGGGGGCAGTTTCATATAAATTTCTTTGAAAAAGTTGCTGATTTGGCTAACGGATTTGGAAAGTTCAAATTTGGGTATTAAAATACTTTATTTTAAATCTACTTACTCTATGAAAGGATGTCCTAAAAACTTCTAACTGTTTTGCTTTTAAAAACGATTCAAGTATTTACTTCATAAATAGTGGTTTATTCTGGTTTAATCTTGTTGCTTAAGTTATAACGTCTATTTTACTTTAAACAGTAATTTGTATGTTTTTAGAGGGTAGTTCATAACTTACCTTTTGATAAATGACTCCTTCTAACTTCTGTTACCCTAGTAGTTTAGCTCCTCGATTTTCTTCTATTGTACTTTGTTTGTTGATTTTCTGTTATTTTTTAAGAATCACAGACATTCCTCCAAATTTCTGATATCCTGGTGCTACAGGTATTTTAACATATTTTGGGATTTATTGGGTTTTTATTTCATTTAAATCAAACCTTATTCACTTATTTAATATTTAGCCCATTTTACTTGTGAAGTTTTTACAAAACCCATGCGATTTCTACATTAAATATGTTGACTCCTATAAGTTTATGATCTCCTGGTACTTTACATTAAAATTTTAACTCTTATTAAGTTTCCACATTTTTTTTTAACTAATACATGACTCCTTCCAACTCCTAGTCCTGGTACTAAATTAGCTTTGAGACTAACCAGTTTATGTGTAAAAAGTCTTCAAGAGAGGTTTTTACAGGGTTTAGACGAATTATAGATATTTTAGTGATTCTGTCTTATCCAATCACCTACTTAGGAGTTAGAGAAATTCCAGCCTACGAATTGTAAGCAAATACTACCTTCAGATGTTGATGCGGTTGCACGATGCTTTTATCTTTCTACTATAATAAATGCGGAAGTTTTGATGAATATTTGTTATGAAATCACGCCAGAACATCTGAACGGATTTTGAACGAAATTATCTCTCGAAACTCTATTTAATAAAACAATTTGAATTAGGTTTTTGCTTATTTATAAACTCGCTGTCCTCCGCAGTTTTACCCGGGTTCCCGTGGGATGTCACATGTATTATACATAAAAACCTTCCTCTTCAATCACTCCAAAAAAACTGCATCAAAATCCGTTGCGTAGTTTTAAAAATTTAAGCATACATAGGGTCATAGGGATATAGGGACAAAGAAAGCGACTTTGTTTTATACTATGTAGTGATTCCAAAATTTTAAATGACGTTAACTAATCGTAAGAAAGTGTTTACACTTGGCAGTGAGTCAGGCCAAGTTCTGAAAGAGAAACACGCATCTATCTGTGCATATTTACATAAACAAACCAATTGAGTATTGTTATAAACTATTAAATAAACAAAACCTACTTTACTTCCAACTGAAGTGTACCTAAAATAATAAAACATACTTTCAGGCGACTCAACAGAACTGGGTGAATTTTAGCATAGGTATTGATAATAGCACATAGGCTGCTTTTTATTCCTAGAATATGAACATCCCTCCGAAAAGGTAATGGCTAACTAGCTGTTCCCCGCGGTTTCACTCACATTTACCGATATCATATACAGTATGTTACAAAACTACCCATAATGCCGAAATGAGGTTAAAAGGGGCCTTATAACGAGTCCATTTACATTATTTAATAACCGTAGTAACGCTGTATAAACATACTTCAAAAAAAATAAAAAATCTGATTTTTATAAATGAAAAATATAAAAACTATTAAAGTAGATAATTATTAGGTAAAATAGGTACGTAGGCCTTTCTGTTAAATAGCCTGGTTCCCTGACATGACAGCTTACTAGGGTTGTTGGCTTTGATAATTAATTATATTTTTACGGGGTATTTTGTAACACGTTGTATAGCCTATAACCGTCTAAGGACAATTCCAATTCCGCGTCGAATGGTAGCAGTCCTATCCCGATATGTTCAGTAGTTTTGAGGTGATGGTGCGTCAAAGGAGCCCTATTTTGCTTATAGGGCTAGATATAGGGTTTAGACAATAAAACACAAACTTCAGTAACTTATTCATATAATATATTTTTTATTCGAAAATTCTTGGTATAATATACAATTTTGGACATTTACCGAGGACTTAAAATGATAATATAAATTTAACAATACTGAGCTTACTGGAGGTTCAATTTTAAGTTTTTAAGCAGAAAACATCAAATTTAAGTACAATTTTAATGTAAAAAAACAAATCTACGCAATATTAAGTTCCAAGTAAAATTAATTTTACTACGTTTTTAACAATATTAAGTTTCAACAATTTTACTACGTTATTAACACAAGTAAATGATATCGTACCATTAACAAATCATTTATTTTAATTAAATCCTCAAGAAGGTGGGCTCATTAAACAAATAAAAAATTATAAGCTATTTGTTTTGTAATTATTAATAAAGGTATTTAATAGGTAATTAAAATATTTTTAAAATGAAAATGACTTGAGCAGCGTTCTTAAAGTTGAAATGAAATAATATTTTAAACACATTGCATTATTGATAACTGAGAGAGAAACAGAGATAGTAAGATGTACTCAGACTGTAGCGTAAATGGGAAAGCAATATTAATGTTTCAGTCACTGTTCGATGCTAAATCATGCAAGGTTTTGTTTTGTACTTCACCTGTTAGTACGTAGGGACAAATCCTGCAACTGAATTTCATTCCTCTTCCGATAGAGCTAAATTTTGTATGATTAGCTAAGTGACGTCATTCTAAATCCAATATGGCGGACGTGTTGAGATGGTCATTTATTAATTCATAAGCCACCTCCATGTCATGGTTGTCTAATGAAAGGGTTTCCGCGGAGAATACGTAACGTCAATTAATGGCTTGACAAAGCTTGTTTTAAAAAGGATTTTCTAACTTCATTATTATGTATATTAAACACTATAGTTATTTTTGCTTCTAAATATAATGAACTAAAATAATTGACAATTAAGAAGGTTTCGATTGAATGATTGAAATTTTACGAGTTCATGTTTAAATTGATTTCCCATATTGTAAAACTAAATATAAAATTAACCTTAAAATAAAACTGGCCATTGATCATTAAATTAAAAAAAAGGTTATCACTGCCTCGTAGCGGGAGAAATGTGACATAAAAAGAAAAAAAAGTTTCAATGTAACTTACCAATATTTGACATATTATTTGTCAGTCAACGAGTGAGGTCAAAGCGTGGATGTCCCGACATATACATTTTTAAAGGATATTTATGATATCTATATCTGTATATACATATTGGATAATGTTTCTATAAATTGACAATAAATTGTATTTTTTTTATCTAAATATTACAATTGTAACTTATAATACTGCACCATGTAATTAGCTAAAAATATTTAACATTTTGTATTGTCAATGAAATAAAATACATACTTCATTTTCAAATAAACATATTAATGTATGTTTTACGTCAGTTTACCTCAAATTTACTTGAACTTACCCAAAAATAATATATATATTTACTATAAAATAAACAATAGTCAGTTACAGGTAACATATTTTATTAGTGCATATTTTACTTCAGCTTACCTCAAACTTACTTGAACTTACACAAAATGAAATACATATTTACTATAAAATAAACAATAGTCAGTTAGGTAACATATTAATGTATGTTTTACTTCGGCTTACCTTAAACTTACTTGAACTTACCCAAACATTAATGTGAAAGGACTAAAACTGAATTTACCTTCGAGATAAAATTAAAAAATATATTTTTTAATAATTCAATCTTACCAGTAGACCGTACATCTTAATTTATATTTTAAATATTTCATCAATCGACAATACAATTGGAAAATAAAGAATATTAAATAAATTTCGATAAATTATTTAGGGTAAGACTAAGTAAGTTGCTATTTTACTATACTTTATTCCATGAATAAGTTAATTATGCAACAATTCAATTTTTATCTTTACGTAACATGATAGGATATTTTTATGTACAATCTTTTTTTTTTATAAATTAAGCGAATCGTATTGCTTCAGAAATGATCTTATAATTTAATATATTTATGTAGGTTTTATTATATTCCAATATACATAAAATATTACTATCTAAAATACAAAAGGAAGAAACAATAATAAACTCTTATTTGTTAGCTGAAACTTTTTCGGAATATTATCTCTTTGATGTTATACTTTGCAATCGAATCTAGGTTTTAGTAAGTTTTATTATAGACCTTAATGCATTTACAAATGGTTTTAGAAACCTCTTTGTTATGCAACTGATAAGGTTCAAATTCCTGATACAAATACATTTTTTCGTTCCTTTTGGCAAATTCAACTACGTTATTTCTCTATACAGTACACAATATATAATTAGATATAATTTTGTGCAAACATTTTTAATTATTTTACATTTGAATATTAAGCGTAGCATAATGTGTTTTATTCATTATTTACATTGTATATTTATTTAATAATATAGTACAAAACATTCTTTTTACTAAATATTTTGATGTCTACTTATTCGAGGGCTATTTTTTGAATTTTACATTTTCAACTAATTAAATTTCTTTTTCGTTCAGTGTAAGTGCATCACGACTAGAGCTATCATTTGTGCTTACACACGTTCAAACTTTTCTCTCAGTCACTCCTTAATAATATTAATATGCACTTTACTTAATATTTAACAATATTTTTTATTGCGTAAGTTCATTAGGTAGTTCCATCCTCTGCTTTTGTAGAAAATAAAATTTCTGTTTAATTTTAAAATATAGCTTTATGTAAACTAGCTGAAAATAGCTTCGCTTCGGATCAATGCTCTGCTTGAAAAACAAAAATATTCATTTTTATCACCAATCACAACACACCACGTCATTTAAAAGCCTCAATAAAATTCTTTGTTTAAATTCAAAATTCTTTTGCGAATTTCAAATTTCACTTTTATATTTCGAACACGACTTTTGATTTGAACACCGATTGTTCTTTTGAACACAATCGTTTTGTCAATTGTTTTTCGTTCGATTTTCAAACGCGCGTTATTTTTTAATTTCTTCAATCTGCGCAGGTTTTGCAGCATTGCTCCCGGTACCGTTTGAGAGCACACATGTTCATTGCACGAACGTTTTCGCAGAAGCGAGACGTGTCGCGGCAGATACCATCTGTTGGAATGAGAAGACGGTGTTATTACGTAGTTACAATCTACCACGTACAGGGTGACTTCGGAGATTCCTTTGTTAGTTGGTTATCGGGTTTTCTGAACAAGCGTTTGGTTAGGAGTGGGAAAAAGTTTCTTTCTCGAAAGCTGTAACGTTGCAATTTTAAGTCAACATTTGATGTAGAAAATGTAGGTACCTTAAGTAAAATAGAATTTGAATTCGAATAATCAGTGTATTTGCAAAAAAAAATCGCTTTCTGCTTACAGTTTTTTTTTATTACAATAAACTTTACAAATGTCAAAAATAAATTTATTTACTCAAATTATTAATGTGCAGTATTTAAGTACACCAATTACAATAAATTTAAGATTTTTTTTAGCCCAATAATGACATATCATTTGATATAGAAAATGTAGGTTAAAATGTAGTAAATTGAATTCTGATAATGTAATTAGTATATTTATAAAAGTGATAGCATTTTAATGATGTAATTACTGTAATCTCGAAAAAAACTTTTTGAAAGCCAAAGTCACAAAATCCACATTAGGAATCTTTCAAAACATATTTCTCAATACTATAATGTCTTACTGATTTTTCCTTTCTATCCACAGGTATAAATACATTCGAATGGACCTCAGTAAGAAACGTCCACCGTCAGAGACGACACCCCCTGTGCACGTTGGGTCTTCATTGAGGACCAGAAGGTATTCAATTCTTAATATTCACACCATATTGGACTGGCCAGTTGGCTTGGTGGTTAAAGGCCATGTGTATGAACGTGTCTCTTTGTTCTGTGTCTGGATGTACATCCTACTAATATTTTAAACGCGAAAGTTTGTATGTATGGATGTTTGTTCCTCTTTCATGCAAAAACTACCCAACGGATATGGATGAAACTTGGCACATAGATAGAGCATATATTGGAATAACATATAGGCTACTTTTTATCCCGTGAAACCGCGGGGGACAGCTAGTATCTATATAAGTATGTATTTAAAAAAGTTATGTAGTTATCAGTTATCTGGTTTCCATAGTACATGTTCTGGATAGTTTGGGATCAGATGGCCGTGTAAAGAATGTCCCAGGATATCTATTCTCATCCTTCCATTCCGATTGGTGGGAACAATTTTAGCTTATAAAATATATGCTGGAATAGTTGCAGTGTTTAACCGCGCTCGTGTACCGAACGACTGCCTCTATCTAATGACAAAATAGAAGCCATTCGATTCTGTAGATGTTTTAATCGATTAGTCACGAACGAATCAAGTGAGAAGCCGACCAGTTCTGATTTACTCTATCCGCAGTTTCTTACATTAAAAACTATGTTTTAAAAATAATTAAACATCCTGGTACATTCTTTAAATACGGCCACTTGATCCCAAAATTAAGCTAAGCAAACTAGCTATTAACTAGTTAAGCAAAGTGTATACTATAAAAATCAAATAAGTGATTATATATTATTAAAATTTTTAAAACAAAATATATATAGATGTGTACACCTAGACACAAAATACAGACATATTTAGTTTTCATGCATACAAATGCGGCGTGGCAGCCAGGGTCGCTAACCACCAAGCCAACTGACCATTAAAATAAAAAAAAAAGCCGTATATTCAAAAAACATATTATTTATTATAGAAACCAGAGACAGATACAATATTAGGTAATGCAACAAAACTTGAAAATAGAACAAAAATATATCGAGCACACAAAATAAAATTCCTTTTTTGAAACTCATGTAATGTTGCAGAACTAATAACAAAATACCGATTGTGCTCCCTGATCGGTATTGCCAATACTACAAAAGAGTAACAAAGCTTTTTTCTTTTTCTTTTGTGTGCCGTCGATTTTTTTGCCAGTTACAATTATGCCTACGTTTGGCCAAGCCTTCTGTGAAAAACCATTTGCTTTTGATGTTTGTTTTTGGGGTAAAACAGGCTGGATTTGTTGTTTGATTTCAATTTACTTTACAAGTGTTATGATTAAATATATTTAAATTACGAATCATATTATTGGTAGTGGTAATTTATCGTCAAGCTTTCGTCATCGTCATAGTCGTCGTTTTAATGATCGCTATTACGATTTTTGACCTTTAAATCTTTATAATAATAACCGCTTTAAAAAAATATTAAAATAGATCTTCAATTCTTATCAGGTTATATAGTCTCATCATAAGAGTTATTTTACATATTATATAGTATTATATAGTTAGACTGTAATACCGGTTCGCAAGGTTGTTCTTATTGAGCAGAGCTATAATAGATTCGCCAATTACTCTTTCAAAACCAAAATAGATGTTTCTCATTTTTATTTGCCTCTACAATATCTTTTATAAAGAAAAAAAAGAAATACTCAAATGCCCCAAATGGAGTATAATGTAGTTCCATTTGGCCAATGTTAGATTACAGATCGCTTTAGTGTAATGACCGTCTTGATATACTTTGGTTCTCTGCGTCACAATTTTCTACCATTTTCTATTCCAGAAAATATTAACCAAAAATTGATTGCGGTTGATGTAGGGAGTGTGTCCTCCATGCCGACGTCTGTGTGGTACGCTCCATGGGGCTCTACGGGGCACCGATATGGGCGCATGCCCCGTGTCCGTGTCGTACGTCGGCGCGTGTCTGCTCGCTGGTACGCCGCCGTGGGACCTTGAAGCCGAGGTGCTCGTCGCGGTGTTCTGGCGAACGATGGAAGAGGTGGAGGCCGTCCACACCCGCGGGAGATCGACATCATAAGGACCCGAGGTGGCGGCGCGCGTGTGATGTTCCACGCGCGCCCCTCAGAGAAGTCGGGGGGGGAGGAGTTAACACCTCGCTCCCCCCCCTCGACCAGACGGGGCCCGCGGTGGCGGGCCGGCACCAGCCGGGGGTTGCGGAAGCTGAATTCGTGCCCGCGACCCTCGGCGCTCAAGTGTGCGAAGGAACATCGGAGGGGTTTTAGTGGGTATACCCTCGGGCCCCTTCTCATTTTTGATATGAGAAGGGGAGTTTGCGAGTGGGAGTCCCACATAACCACCGCGTCTCTCCCCGGGCGCGGTGGTATGCGTAATGCATTTCCCCTCCGAAAAAAAAAAAAAAAAAAAAAAAAAAAAAAAAAAAAAAGGTCCCTTTTCACGGAGTGCTTGGGGTAGGGTCGCACCCCGCCTGGCATCCATGGACAAGTTCGAGGCCGGGAGGACGGAGGAGGAGATTGCAAATCGCTTCAACGAGGAGGAGAAGAGGGTGTTCCGCGGTGCCTTCACAGAGAGGAAGGCCTCGGCCCCTTCGGCCTGTCAGCGGAGCTTATACCCGCCCCCCATTGGCGGCCGATGGAGGAAGTGCTGAGGGACCGGCCACGTCGGTCCCAACCACGAGCGCGGAGACGCCTCCTGAACCCGGGAGGGCGAGACTGGGAGACGGCCGGCTTAAAAACGCCAAAAAGAAGAAGGCCAAGTCAACCAGGACGCCCGCCCTGGCAACAGGAGATGCCCCATTTGCCCCGGACAAGAGACCGGGCCAACAGCCGATGGAGGAGAGCCACGGAGGCCACTCCCCGGCGGTGGTGATAAAACTTATAAAGGATTTCACCACCGCCACCACGCTGCAGTTCACCATGGCAAGGGCCATCAGTGGCTTAAGCCTCGAGGAAATTGGCCTGCAGCACGTCAAGGTGAGGGCCTCCATGACAGGGGTGATTGACGTCCCCGGGGAGGACAACGGGCGGGCAGCGGACGCGCTCGCGGAGAGGCTGCAGGCCATCGTAGGCAACGTCGCCCTCGTGAGCCGCCCGCAGAAGATGGCCGCCGTCCAAATCACCGGACTCGACGAGTCGGCAACCAAAGAATCGGTGACGGCGGCGGTCGCCAAAGCCGGGGGCTGTGACGAGGCCCACGTGAAGGTGGGGGACATCCGTTCCCTTTACGATGGCACCGGGTTAGCTTTGATCCGGTGCCCGATAAGGGCGGCGAAAGCCCACCTTGACCATGGTCGGATCCTGGTAGGCTGGTCGCCTGCCATGGTCAACTCAATCGGACCGGCACTCATGCACTGCTATAAGTGCATCGAGTATGCGATCCGAGGGACGACGCGCAGTTCGGCTTTCACCGCGGAAAGTCGACCCTGGACGCCATGGGGCGCGTAAGAAAATCTCGCCGAGGAGGCCGTCTCCCGGGGCGGAGTGATGTCTAAAGACACCGCAACGCGTTCAACACTGCCCTTGGAGACAGTGAAGACAGAGGGCCGTCTCCGATTACTTCGTCGGGAGAGCGGTGATCTTCCCGACGAAGTCCGGTGGCTTGGGGAGGAGGGAGATGGCGTGTGGTGTTCTACAGGGGTCGGTCGTGGGTACTGCGCGGGGCCACGTTGCGGGGGATCGGCGTAAGTTACACCGACGATACCCTCGAGTCGGCCTGTGGCAGCACCTTCAGAGATGCGTTCCTGCTCGCCTCGACGGTGGTGGCCCAAGTAGTTGGGTGGACCGCGCTGGGGCTCGAGGTGGCCCTCAGCAAGTCGGAGGCCCTGGTTTTCCATGGCCCCGCAACAAGCCGCAACAAGCCACCAGCCACCGCCGGGTTAATGGCGGGGCGGGCGGCTCGGGGCAGATCCGCCGCTTGCACTAAGAGTCCCACGCACGTAAAAGGAAGCTGTAAAAGGCGAGCGACGCTGACGGGGTAGGCCCGTCATCGGCGGAGAAGGAACTCGAGGGGTTCTAGTGGACTCCCCGTCCGTTTCCCACAGGTGAAGGGGTGGGAGAGAGAGTCCCACGATACAATAAGATCATTTTTGAAATATTTGCCTATTTAAAAACTCTAATCTCCGTAATTACTCGACAAATTTTAATGGAGTTTACACAGGAAACTCATCAAATTTCACGGAAAAGTATACAATGTTAATTTAAGGTATCACGCGTAAATACATTCGAGTATATAATTTGTGTTCTATATTTAATAAAAAATATTATATCTTGGGACATTCTTTACGGCCACCTGATTCCAAATTAAGCAAAACTTGAACTGTAGAAACCAGAGGTCTAAACACGAACACCTATCGCAAGTCTAACGTCATCGTAACGAGTGTGCCAAAGTCGGTTTGTATGAAAAATTTAACAACACGTATACCGTGACGTTGCTCGATGTTTAATTTGATTTAACCAATTGCATTGGTTTTTGGCGCACTCGATACGATGACGATACGCTTACGATAGATGTTCAGGTAAATACATATATTATATGGAGGAGCGAGGTATAAGACTCCTCCATTTAAAAGGGAAGATCTTCCGCCAGGCTAGGTGATCATGCCTGGGGACCGCGGTCCGACTGTTGATGTTGGATGCTTGTATATATATCAAATCCTGAGAGAATCTTGATATCGCGATGTAGGATTCTCGCGTGTTTCTACTCGTTCATAGATGTCGCCACACATACATAATATATATAAATATTTCATTCAGTCATTGCTATCGTCAATTTAATTGTCATGTTTCTCGTCTCACCTTTAGTGTAACAAGCGTGCACTCGACAGACGCGCATCACATCGGGGCGGGCGACACCCTCGCAGGCAGCACCCGCGCTTCGCTCCCGAGCGCGCCGCCTGGCCGCGCGCGGGGCGGCCCCCCCGCGTCCCCCGCGCCCCCCGCCGGCCCCCTCGGCCCCCACGCGCCACACGCAGCGGAGCACGCGGTGCTGGCGCCCTGTGTCGTTGCAGGGGCCTATGCACTGTGTGGAAGTTATGTGTTGGAAATTTATACATTATATATATATATTTGGTGACAAGCTGAACCTTCCTATAAACACTATATTATGAATAAAAGTGGAAAAATCAGATCTGACCGATTAAAAATGTAAATATTATTTAATTATGTAGGCTTTCACAAGCTGTTATAGGCAGTGTGTGCATTTTTTTTTTAAATTAACATTACTTTATAAATAAAATATATCAATTTAAAATCTTTAAAGAGTTAGTTTTTGCAAAAAGTTTTAGGTAATTTTATCCACAACTTTCTCACCTTGCTCCAAGGTCCAACTGCCCAGGCTGGCCTGCAAGGCTTTGCCTCCCGCCTGATCTTCTCCGGCTGCGTGCTGAAGTCACAGGATCTATCTGGCAGGACCGTCTCGTTGTCGCTGACGCATTCTACTCGACGTCGCACTATTGCTGGGAATGATTTACAGGCATTTTGATATGTTTATTGTCTTTAGTGCAAATAAATTATTATAAGAAAAACAGGGTTCCTTTGACGCACCATCATCTCAAATCTACTTATATCGGGATGGGACTGCTACAATTCGACGCGGAATTTTTCGTAGATTATAGGTTATATATGATATCGGTAAACGTGGGTGAAACCGCGGGGCTAGTTGTAAATATAGTAAAGAGAGTCTACATGAGTCTTCACATAAGAGATATGGTATGGTAGCTAAACAGATATTTTTCTAAAAAACACTTATAATGTTCAACTGTCTATAATATGGAAAAAATCGTCACTGAAGGGGTCGGGTGAAGAATCAGATCTTGGTAATATAAAATGGATTGTCATTGAAATTGAACCATTTTGTCAAATTTCAACTCCCTAGGAGAAGAGGAAGAGAAACTTTTAGTTAGTCTTATCCTACGGAGTTGAAATTTAACTAGTTGGTGCTGTTCCAATGAAACTGCATTTTTGTTAAGCATGACCCGATTCTACATCCAGTATTGGCTTAGAATTCCTCAATAGTCAATAGCATAGACGCGAAAACTAGAAACGTTTGCGTCTCTGTGACGACCACTGTCGTTACACAGACACTTACCAGCTCCACTGGGCAGGCAGCGTGCGCGCGGCCAGGGGCCGGCACGCCAGGCGGGGGCGGGGGCGGTGGGGACGGCCACACAGGGGTCCCCGCACTCGCGAACCACTTGTGGAGCATCTCCGCCGCGGGACAGACACGCGTCTATCTCTACCGTTGTTGTGCTATTTGATGTCTTGTGCTGTTGCAAATAGAGATCAGGGTTAACACTCGCTTCTGCAAACCGGTTTTTATCGCGTTCCAGAGTATTTAATAGGTATTTTTCAAGGATAGAAGAAGGTATCCTATGTTGATTCTAAAGATACTCAATCTCTGTGCCATATTTTGTTCAAATCTGTTCAGACGTTTAAGCATGATTGAGTCACCAGAATATAATCATCCACATTTTCAATTAAGTATACCATTTTAATGACCTCTTAAACATAAAATGCAGTCTAGATGGTAATGACCAATACTCTTGATGAAACATATCAATTTAATTTCAAAGGCACAAACAGTTTTTTTATACTACTAAGGTAGCAAACAAGCTGACGGCCCGTCTGATGGTAAACGGTCACCGCAGCCTATGGACGCTTGCAACACCGTGGGCATCACTTGCGCGTTGCCGACCCTGCAAAAATCTCTTCACAACCTTCTCGAAGAACCCCATGCTGTACTCCCTTGGGAAAACCATGGCGGGGAGCTCATTCCACAGCTTAAACGTGCGCGGCAGAAAGCTACTTTGGAATCGCACCGTGCGACACAAGTTTGGTTCCAATTTGTGAGGACGAAATTAAATTCCAATGATTAACACTATTAGTAGAGTATGCAAAGTACCTGACACACAGCTCCTCTTATTTGATGTCCAATTTGTCCACAAGAAGCGCTGCAAGGCGACCAATCTGAAGTTTTCCAAACGTAATCTTTGACATCGGCTGCTACTGGTCTCCTATACAAAAAACACTTAACATTATCAAAATTATACAAATCACTGTCAGAGAATAACGTCTCCAGAATTCTGGTGGCACTTCCACTTTAGATGCCAATGTTCATACGTTGAGCGAGCTACACGCCAGCATTCTGGTCACAATATTTATCAATAACAACCAACAATTTTGAAAAGAGTAATTGCTGAGTTTATTGCCAGATCTTCTCAGTAAAAGCAACCTTCTGAACCGGTGTTACGAGTCTGGCCATTCATAAGTGCCTGTGAAGGCGTATTTGAATAAAATATTTCACTTCCATTCATCAGGCAAACGGTCCACCGAATGGTAAGTAAGTAGTCACCGCCGCCATTTCTTCGGTTATCATTTCTAAACAAAGTAACCTAAATATTACCTTCCCCGACTCGAAAATTGGTTCTAGCAGAGCTTTAATACTACTTATAGCAAAAATATCGTCAGTAAGTGTAAATACTTACCTAGTCTCAGTAGTATCTTCAACTTCTCTCAAAGGCTCTTCATATCTGTCCACCACATTCCTATTATAATCTTCGTTGATTATCACGATATCAGAGTCGTCATCTTCGGGGAACACGATCTGTTTATCTTCAAGATTTATGACTCGTGTCTTTGTGGGGACTCCATAGTTCTGGTACATGATCACCGAATCGACCGTCCTCTGGCCCCTTGAGTTGCCCAGGGTCTGAAAGTTCCAGAACATCTGCGAGAATCAATTATAGATGCTACAGTATTACGAAGTTTTTTGATATTATGTTAATATTAGAGTAACTTTTGAAAGACTTTTCTACTCTTAATGCTTGGAATGCAATATGCGGCTGTTAATTTAACTTAAGGCTTATTTTTATACATAGGAAATCGGCCCTTATTCGTTACAGGGTTTCTTTTTGTGAAATAAGAAAAAAATACTACCGAAAATTGTATAAAAAATATTTGTACACTGTTTTAAAATAAATAATGTTATCAAGAAAAAAACAAACAATGAACCTATATGAAATTAATTAGGCAAGGTTTAAAATTCTGTGACATTTTAATCAAACTTAAAAAAAAAAATTCATGGCCCATATCACTACCGGTTTTAAACAAAGTCTGAATTGTTAAAAAATAATAAATTAAATCCACACCTCAGAAGTAGATATATGTACTTCAATCTGACACCAAAATAAAAGAATGAAAGTTGTACAATCTAACAAAAAGTCAAAGAAAAATGGACCATATTAAATGTTGATAAGGTTATAAATGCATATGCATCATCAAACATTTAACCCGTAGATCAGTAGGTGAACCTTATTTTCAAAGCCATACGGTTCATTTCTCTTTGACATTCTTGGCCGTGAAAATAGGCCTATTATATTGAACAAGCCTTTTTGTTTGATAATAAAACTCTTTTACATCATACAATTACCCATGGAACAATAAATTACATTATTTCCAAAATAATAAAGTCTATTTTACTCTGACATTATTAAACGTCAATAGGATCTGACACCGAAATAAAACAAAAATAAAATTCATGCAAATCTTTTTCCAAATTTAAATATGACGATGACCCATAAAATATTATTTCACACGCTATTTTGATCAGATAATATTGTTTCCGATAAGTATGTCAGGAAAAGCTTTCAGCTTTTTAATTATTCGTTAAATAAATACAGGCAGCTTTATTTAAAAAGTTACAATACGGCTTTTTCAGCGGGTAAAAAGAAAAATAAATAATGTTTGGTCACGCCTAAGGTACAATACTAGGACATGTAAAAAAAATATTTGGTTCCATTAAAACCTCAACGAGAAAAATTTGAAATAAGAATAAAAGAAGAAAAAAAATACGAGTGATATTTCCATTTACAAAATAACTTCGCGAGATTAAAAAGGCATAATTCACAGCCCATATCCATTGACTTGCCGAAAAGAGACAAACATAACGAGACAAAGAGAGACCCTGTCAAACGTGACTTTCAAATCTCGTAGATTTCAGCATTCCTGTATCACTAAACACCATTTCCAGATGTTTTTAATTAAAAACAGCGGTTTATTTCGGTTGTTGGTTGCACTTACACGATAATACACATATTTTTGACAAACACTGAGTACTACATTTCTCCGCACATCGGTCATGAAGTCATTACTAAAATATTTGTATTATTGTGCATGTAAACGAAAAAAAACGTGTGAGTGATAAAGTTAATACATGACTCCCTAAAAGCCAAAGTACCAAAGTGTTAAAACCACAAAATCCAGGCTCTTATTTGGTAACTTCTCACCTGCAGTTGCATTATAATGTAATGAAGACACGGTAGTACCCTGGAAGCGCTGTTTGGTTTTGGTGGAAGCATCTGAGAGGACACAGCAGTCTCCTTAGTATTTTGAATATCCCAAGCGGCGTGCGGTAAACGTTTTAAGTTAGAATTGTGTAGATAAATTGTTTTTTCTTAATTTGGTTAGTATTTGGCGAAAGGGTGTTCAAAATTTCGTTGAGAGAAATTAGCGTAGCGATAAAACAATAATTTTTTTTTTTATTATATTTTAATTTAAGCATACTTTTTTTCTCAGCATTTTTTATAATATATCTTTGTTTTCTGATGAATAAATAAATAATAATTATAATAAATAAATATCCAGGGACATTCTTTACACACGGCCATCTGGTCCCAAACTAAGCAGAGCTTGTACTATGGAAACCCGATAACTGATATACTACATATACTACTTTTTTTTCTTCTAAATACATACTTATATAGATATTTACACCCAGACACAGAACAAACAGACATCTTCATGCACACAAATGTCTGTCCTGGGTGGGAATCGAACCCGCGGCCTTCGGTTTGGCAGTCAGAGCGTTAATCACCAAGCCAACTGGCCTGTCAAATATTTTTTTATTATTATTATTATTATATTCTTAGAAATTCTTCATACTTATTTCTTTACATCCAAACACAGAACAAACGTTTATTGATCATGCTTGTCCTGGGTGGGAATCGAACCCACTACTGTGACGTGATAGTCAAGGTATATAACCACCCTAACTAATCAAACTAGTATATTACTTAATATAGTCCTAATTTATTAAACAAAGTAAATACTTGTGCTAAAGTTTTCTAGTAAAAGTTGTCAGAATTTTAAGTTGTCGTCTCCTTAACCTAAGAGAATAATCTCATTTTTATGATTTTCGGGGACGTTTTATTACAAAAACTGTTAAAAGAGAATTAAGAACAAAAATAGAGTGCTATCAAAAATTCTAAAGTTTCTGCTTAAATTGAACGATAAAAAGTTAAGCAAATTTTATAGCCGTTGTAAAATCGCTACTGCTATCCTTAATGTTATAAATGCGAAAGTTTGTATGTATGGATGTTTGTTACTCTCACGCAAAAACTGCCAAACGGATTTCGATGCAACTTGGCACATAGATAGAGCATATCGTGGAATAACATATAGGCTACTTTTTATCCCGAGAAAACATGACATCCCTCGGGAACGCGGGGAAAACCACGGTGACAGCAAATTAAGAATTAAATCACTGTAAATGTAACATTTTTTAGTTTCGCGCATACTTTTTTGGAAATGGTTGTAGTTTATTATCAAAAACCTACAACATGTTGTTGTAATGAGCTATTTTCTATTTATTTTTCTTAATGTTCAAATTAAGTATTTCCTAGACTTTTGAAAAAAAAAAATTAAGTAATATAGGTGGTATCTTCAGTATCTTTGATATTAATAAATACCTATCTAGAGCCTAAATCGAATAAACGCCCTTTAATTGCAATGTTGCCCTACATAAAAATTGTTTGTTTACTTGTTTTAATCATAACAATTTATCTACACAAAAACATCAACAAAAAAATAACACAAAAATAAAAAAATCACTTTACCTCGTTTTCATCGTAAATGTCGCGTGCTTGCGAGTTGAAGCTCGGCGCAGCTTTGGTGGTAGTTGTTGCAGTGTTGCCATAGAGAGCGTCTCTGACTTTGTCTATTTTACCTGTTGATTATAAAAAAAAATCAAATTAAAAACATTTAATTGATACCTCCTTTTTTTAGCACGGTTTTATTGGCTAACTTAGCTACGTTGTCTTGGAATTCAATATCAACTTTTTCCTATTTTTCTACAGATTTGAAACTTTGCAAGTAAGTGAGATCCGGTCCACCTCTAATTTCGCCATCGTTTAGAAAATATTTTGGGTTTTATCCGTATTATAAATCAGACGAAGTCGGGGCGAGTGGCTAGTAAAAACTAAACAGACTTGAACCAGATTTCTTTTCTGCTACAGCTACTAAAAATAATAAATTTGAAAGAAATGAGACTTCACAGATTAATTAGAGGCAGTATAACGCTTCTGTGACCCAAGAGGTCTGCAAACAGCACTTCTGTCCCGGAAAGGAATTAAAAACTCTACTCATTTTACTACACTTCGTAACTCTTCGTTGAATTTAAATAATCTTGTTAAATAATGTTCAATTAAATTCGACATATATTTTTTAACTTTACTTTTTTATGTTTTTTTTTAAATCAGCTTGTATAGATATCATTAAAGTGTAAGTTTGGGTGTTTTAGTTTTATATGCAATTATGTTTAAAAGCCTTTTAATCAGATTTGAATTTTGAAAGAAGTCGGTAAACAGAAATGTTGTGAATATTTTTTAATCCGAGATAGGACACCTCATGATCGCTTTCAGCGTTCTTCGTGGGTTCTTCTGTGTTTTCTTTAGTGGTAACTTATTGACTCAGCCGTGACCTTGCGGAAGTTCATTGTATGATTATACAAACAAATATCTAGTAACTAATTCTGCGGGATTTCCTTCTCTATCAAGTTCCAAACAAGGATACTCAACAGGAAATCGACACGTGTTTCACTTCTACACGAAGCATCGTCAGGATGTATTATTTTTTTTTTAATACAATTGCACTACTGCTTCACGGAGGAAATGGGTAAGGTGGTAGTACTTCCCCGGACGAACTCTAAGAGCTCTACTACTACTGGTAAGGTGGTAGTACTTCGGTAGTATTAGACCCGCTGTCACTGACTCGACGCACACACACGCCACAGCCGTGTTACTGACCACACAACGAGGACTTGATAGAGAAGGAGATCCAGCGGAATTAGTTACTTTAGATATTGGTTTTGTATAAACTTTTTAGCGATATTAAAACCTTGGTAAAATCACTTGAGAATTACGTAGCTTTCTAACAGTGGAAACAAAATCAAAATCGAATCAGTAGCTCCAGGGCTTTGTTCCAAAATACAAATAGTCAAAGTTCAGCTCTTAATTATATTGTTAAGTTTAATATTTATTTTTGAATAAACTCGAAACTACTAAATCGAGTTGAATAGTTCTTTCACTATTAGAAAGCTTCTTTATCCAAAAGTAATTTAGGAAATGTCCCGAAAACATTAGGTCTATCGGTTATCCGAAGAAACCGCGAATACGGTAAAAACGGAGTTAATTAAATACTCTATTTATTATATAGTATATGTAGCCCATAGTTACCTTTCTGCCGGCTCTTGTTATTCTTCCTTGTCTCCCCAGGTCTCTGTTCATGAGACTGATCATCGGAGGAGCCGCCGATCATAGCTCTATATCTCCCATCTGCTCTGCTGTGGACAATGTCAATTGTAAGACTCTTAAACCAGTTCTGAAGGTTGGCGGACGGTCCACGTGATGGTGAGTGGTCACCGCCGCTTATGGACATTTGCAACACCAAGGGTACCCTAACTTCATCGACCATGAGACGTGAAGTTGTTAAGTATCATGAGTCTGTAATATCCTTCTGTCCGAAGCAGTCAATTTGTGGTTAGCCTGACAGGCAGGCAAACGGCCCATCTAATGGTAAGTAATCACCGCGGCCCGATTAAAGAAACAAGGAAGTTCAAAAATGTATGTATTATACCCACATTAATAACTAGCAAAGTGCATGCAGGACCACAAATAACTGTAGGGTTCTCTACCATCGAATCTTAAGGCAAATGGAAAGATATACAGACCGTAATTTCCAGAGTTCCCTTATTTGTAATTTAGCCACGGAACCCACAAAACCCGAGAATCAGGTTCTCGCTACAGAGATTTCAGTTTCCTAACATAATTACTAAATCCAATACCTTTGATAATCCTAGTATCCGACTAAGTTACATAACGTTCTAGCTCACCAGCCAGTAATTTACTCTTTAGTTTTGAGGAACTATTACGCCTAAATAAATAAAGGGATGTACAGACTAATTTGTATCCAGTCATGTACTGTTAGCGAAATAAGCCAGAGGCATTCGAGCTGAGCGTTTATACCGCGGCCGGCGCGGCAACTTAGTGGTGACAGACTGTTGGCGGGTTCGGCAAGTAAGGGAGTTGGGTGACTTATTTGTTCGAGGAGGTAACGAGGTATCTGATTCCCGTGACTTAGACATATAGTATACAAGCGTCCCCACAGTTTACTCGTTCGTCAGGGATCCTTAATTATCTTTTTATTTATTACTAGCTGACACCAGCGGTTTTACCCGCGTTCCCGAAGGATATCACATTTTCCCGGGATAAAAAGTAGGCTATATGTTATTTCAGGATATGCTCTATCTATGTGCCTAGTTTCATCCATATCCGTTAAGCAGTCTTTACGTTAAAAAGTAACAAACATACAAACATACATACATACAAATCACTCCTCTTTATAATATTAGTATAGATATAGATTTGAGTTAGCTTGGTGGTGAGAGATCCTGACTGGCACGCCACAGGTCGTAGGTACAATTCCTAACCAGGACAATCATTTTTCTGCATGTCTGTTTGTTCTGTGTCTGGGTGTTAATGTTTTCAAAACCGAATATGCATATTAAGAAAGGAAAATAGTACAAGCGCTGCTTAGTTGGCCTCAGGTGGCCGTGTGTAATGTCCACAGTAATTTATAAATTTATACCAATCTTTTGACATTAAAAGTACTTACATACAAGTAATGTCCCCAGAGAGAAATTTACTAAGTTAGCACATAACTTGCAACTTTCCTACGCTTTAATTAAAGCTCATTATAAAACCACAAATTATTCAACATCAGTTCGTGGAACCCTTCGGCCGTGTGTCCCAATTAAACGGCGGCGAGAACTTTTTCCATCCCGACGTCGTTGTGTTTATAACTCTGGTTTAACTGACAACTGTGGTCTTTGAACCGTTTGGGAGTTTTAATTTTTATCCCCACTTTACTGCGGTCCCCCATTGGTGGTACACGCGCTGTTTTGGGCTCTGAAGTCCAACAGAGGAAAGTACAAAAAATCCCAGTAAAAATTTTAAAATATTTTTTTATAGCTGATTCGGTTAAATAAATTTTAATGAATTGCTTTAAAGTAACAAGATTTCGGTAAAGATACATTTAAATGAGGTATATTTAGATGGCACAGAATGTGGGGAATAAAAAGAAAACCTAAATACTGGAGATATGAGATGTTGACCTTTGATGTTGTTGAGTGGATGCTGGACCATTCGTCGATATACAGCTATAAACTTTAATATGTTAGAATTTGGATGCAAAAATAATGAATATAATCGGTTCATAAATGACGAAGTACAGAGGTAACAAACATTTAAAAAACAACGGGTTGCAATCCGGATCCTTGTGCATTTTACCCCCGTACAAGTTTTGCAGAAGTGAAAACTTGAACTTAATGTTCAAGTTTTGCATTTTGTGCATTTTACCGTCTTACGAATGTTCGATCAGGTCACGTGTCCTAACGCGAGTTTAACATTTTATACCCATCCCAAGAAAAATGCTCAACGCCCCTAAAGAAGTTTTCGAAGTTTCAAAAATATAGCCGAATTAAGAACATATCCGTTTTTTAAGTCGATAAAAACATTGAATTCTTCTTTTTAATAACACAAAAAAAGTCGATACACATACAGCTTACATGTATATTAGCTTATTTATATAACGATAAGACTTTACTGAGCGTATACACAAAAAGGTAACCTAAGCAAATGATCATAACACTATTTTCTCATATAAGTAAGAACAAGGTCCGACCTTTTAGCTTATTCGCATAATAATTCAGAATCGAACCAGTATCCTTCCAATGTGAGACAAGGTTAACTGCTTATTGAACTTTTATTAATATTTTGTTTCTTTTAAAAGATTGTATTGGATTCGTAGAAAGGTTGATTTAGAAAATAAAAGAGCTGAGATTTAACGGGCAATCAGTTTCAATAAATTCCTTTATTCATAGCTTTAAGAATGGACGTTTTGTTTTTTGGAAGCTTTGATTTTGGATTTACAACTTAAGGTTCTGGGTATAAGATGTTAAATTATATAAGCAAAATTTCTAGTATATTGGTCTAATTGTTTTTAATTTAGAAGAAGATGAAGTTTCTCGGAAAGGTTTATCTATATACTCGTATATAAAAATGTATGTTTGTCTGTATGTCCTTTACAGAATCGTAAACTATGCAACGGATTCTAATGCAGTTTTCAGTAAATGAAATATTTATTCAAATAGGCCTTCACAGGCACTTATGAATGGTCAGACTCTAACACCGGTTCGGAAGGTTGCTTTTACTGAGAAGAGCCGGCAACAAACTCAGCATTTACTCTTTTCAAAATAAGATTTTGGACATAAAGATGTGTCCTGCTGGAGCGAGCGCTACATCCACCCAGTAATAGATAGAGTAATTCAAGAGGAAGGTTTATAACCAGGATTGAAAGCGGGCAAAACCGCAGGGCGCAGCTGGTAGATAATATAGTACGCCCAGAAAAGTCATGGTTCATTATTCATCTAATATAAACTTAGTCGGGTTGCGGCGCAACGTGGCTTTGAAGAGCTTATCTTTCACGTCATTGCGTAGTAAAAGAAAGAGATAAAGCAAAGAGGCCGCGACGATAAATCGTCGAGTTAGTGTAATTTTCTTTACTAAATCGATGCCGTGTTTGTAATAGTAATTCTTTTGGGAAAGAATCGGACTGATGAGGGAAATTGAAGTTAAAACCTCACCGTTGTGATTTGAAACTCAATGAAACGAAAAAGCGACACCAAAAAATAAATATAGACAAATATATTCATCTTCAAGATTTAGCCTGTGAGAGAATAAGATGGGTAGTTTTACGAATAGTAGAGGAGCCCACGATGCTAAATGGGGATTTACTCGAGTGTCGTAGAGACCTATTGGGTTGCAAAGCTTAGATGATATGAAGAAAAAAATGTTACATGATATATACCTTTACATCGGTGGGGGAAGCGGCTATAAATTTTTAAATATGTAAAAAAAAAACTTTGCATGGACATCCTCGAGCACGTCAGATATTGATAGCATCAATGCCCTACGTATTTGTAATAATGTACGTATGTTAATCTGATCGCTTGCATGATGCGGGTGGTTGTATGTAAGGGTTGAAAATGAAAAAAAAAAAATATCGAGCGCGTCAGATTTTCTAAGGGAGTGTTAAGTGCACCAAAAAAAAGCTCTCACTCACTAATCTGACGATTTCGATGGGACGCAAACTCGCGGCCATTTTCATAATGTGCAAAAAAATTCGTCATTTTGAAATACTCAAGCGCGTCAGATTAAGATATATATGGTTCATCTTTATGTTCTAAACGTACTGTCTCATAAACTGACGATTATGTAGAGGGATTCGCCTGATCTGACAAAAAACGGTTCACCTTAAAGGCCAACCCTGCAACTTCCCGCTAATTTCATTCCTGGGCGCTTAAAATTGTACTTATGTCATTTTTGAGCTCAAAATATAATTTATGTGATATTTTGAGCTCGCTGAGTTCAAAGAAATAATATTTCTATGCATTTGAGCTCTCCCAGCTCGCAAGTCTGATAGAAGTTTCATAGAACACTATTTTTGGAATTTTCAAACCGCAATAACTTTTGAATGGATCAACCAATTTTCACGCGGTTGGCGGCATTCGACGCAGTTTTATCATCCTCATAAGTAATTTTAATTGATCGAACCACAAAATACACATTTTAAATTAATATCACTCATATTAAATATTTATAAACTTCACACCAATAATATTAAAATAGCAAAAAAAGCCAAAACATTGGAAACACGTTGTAAACAGTATGCCACGAACGAGTCGTTATGATCAGCTGTGATGGCGTCATGGCAGCAGAAACCAGAGTGGGGATGGAGTGAGAGAGTAATAGATAGAGAAAGAGTGAGAAAGGAATAGAAACGCGGAGAAGGAAATGTAGGCATCACGCAGCTGCACGCATTTAACTTTATCGACGAATTTTTGTTATTACGGCTTGCGGAAATCGTCAGATTATATATTTTTCATTATTCTTGAATGATTTCCTTCAAAATAAAAAAAAATTTTGCTACGCTCGAGAATGTCGAGATGACTTTTTTTTAACAACTTTGCTGCCCTCCCCTTTCTTTGCGTCACTCTCAAATTGTCAGATTAGTGGAATATATTAATATTTTTAGGATGTAATTAACTCGCCCTACCTTAATCTGACGCGCTCGAGAATTTCTGATGATCAATTTTTTTTTACTAATCTGATCCTGTATCCTTCACGGGCGGCCTTATATATGGGCCTCAAGTTTTGTAGAGGTACTTAATCGGGTACAAGGTATCCCCCTGTATATTAATCAGCCGCGCTTTAGTAAATCCCGAAATCCCCGCTTGGGCTCCCCTAGTATTGGTATTGTGGTCAATCGCTTCCACTTGTCATAGGCCCTGATTGATTATACGAGTATTTGGAATAGAGCTCTTAATACAGAGTTAGTTCATGTAAATTAATGTTTTCGGTTAGAAAGGTAAGGAGGCCTTACAAGCACATGATACTTAACAACTTCACGTCTCAGGGTCGACGATGCAGCGATGCCCCTGGTGTTGCAAATATTCATAGGGAACGGTGACCATCAGATGGACCCTATGCCATATTACCAACCTACAAAACAAAATTACTGACCTGTCAGAGAGTGGAGAAGACGGTTCATCCAATGCCTTGTGCCGCTCGATCTCTTCGCTGGATGGAAATTCTCCAGGTTTTGGCTTAACTAGTAACGTGAGGTTGGCACTTGACCTTCCTGCTACACATGTGTAGACTCCGTAGTCCCGGAGCGACAGAGATGTGATGCGGAGCGCACCCTGGGTAAGAGAGAGATAGATGGTATCAGGAATTGAAGCGAATTGTGTTCGTGCAAATAATCAGGACTCCAACGTCAGTTCGGAAGGTAGCTCCTAAGAAGATCCATCAAAATTACCAATTGTCACATAAGGATTAAAATATCTTTAGTGATACTGGTAGTATTGACACTGTTCTATTTTTAGAGTTAATTGGCTTAGCTTCATTAGTGCTGTGCTTAAATTCGACTTCTAGAGCTTGTAAGTTCGATTTCCACCGAAGACAGATATTTGTGGGCATGAACATTTCTGTTTGTTCTTTGTCTACGTGTATATCTGAATTCATTTATTTATTTAGATCTGCCTCAAAGTAATAGATGATTCTCTAGGTGGCTGATTATAAGGGCACATTTGTCTTATTTGCTTGTTGCTTGGTCTATTTAATTAGAATGAGTTTACTCTCTTTAAAATGATGGTCTTATTGAGAAGTAAAAATTTTGTTTCGGACTCTTCAAGCTTTTTCAACTCGGCATTCTACATTTATATGACAAAATATATTTTTGTATGTAACTATGAGTGTCTCTTTAGCCTTTCTATACTATTTATCTGATCACGATGAATCTTTAGAAACTAGAGTATTGTTCTACGTAGATCTGAAACGGTTTCTGAAAACTTCGCATTGCAACTCATGGTTTGAACAGCTTATTATAGAACAAGAATTCATTACATCTGAAATGGTTTCTACTGCTAATACAACTTCAACATTCGAGTCAAAAAAGATTTCAAAATTTTTATTATAACTTTACCTATGAAAAAATTATACGCACCTTCTTAGAAATCTTGTATTTCTTCGACTTTGTGATTATCTGGTTGTCCTTCGCCCACTGTATCTTTGTTCTGTTGTACCCTTTAACTGGACATTTGATCTTCACTTGAGTTCCGTAGAATATTGTCGCTGAACCTCCGACTTTTACCGTCACCTGATGGCAAACACGAATACTTTTATAGTGGACATTTTAGAATAAGGCAAAGGCAGTTCAGCTGATGGTAAGTGGTCACCGTCTTCTATAGACATTATTAATATCAGGAGGATTGCCAATGGATTTTCGACCTAATAGCTTGAGTAATAAAGTGGTTTGTCTTCAATAGTACACCGCGTTTCCGAAGGATATCCGGGATAAAACGAATTTAAGTTAATTAAAAATATATTCTACCTGTGAGTCAAATTTTATTCAAATCCATTCCGTAGAGAGGAAATAAACTTACTTACACAAACATTAGCATTTAATCGGGAATAGTTTAACCCCGCGTAACTAGGGGCTGGTAAATACAGCGTAAGTGACGCAACTGGCCAAATCGAGACTACGCGCTATTGGATTCCGGACGAAGATTCTTATGATGATTTTCACAATAATCATTTTGAAATTTGGTCTCAAAGAATGGTATTTTCGAAGGTGTCTTTACCTACTATTAATCCTTATTTGAACAAATAATATATTAGTAATTTTCATTCCATTTAATTTAGTTAACTCTTAAAACCACTTACGCAACAAATAATTTGTGCTCCCCGTCGCATACGTCAGTACCAGAGATGGATCGCTAGTGTTAAATAATAATGACTCAAACCTTCTTCTTCTTTGGGTCGTGCTGTATATACGAGGAGTTGGCGAGCGATATCTCAGGAGATGCCGTGTCGAGGAGACAGGGACGAGAGTTGCAGGCCTTACTGCCGGCTGGTCGTGGGGGACTGCATAGCGACGCTGGCCGTTCCACCACATGGGACTGTGCCATTATTTGCTTGCAATCCACCTGGTTTCAAAGTGAATTCAAATTGAGAAGGTTCTAGAATGACCTTTATTCCTTTTACCATTAAGTTCATTTGTTGATCCAATGGTTAATTGTGTGATGATGTAAATTAATTCTTATCATAAAGCAAATAGGATTAGTTTTTTAAGGAAAGCATCAGGTGACACCTGCATGTGAAGTCAGCTAGTCCAACTGTTGCCGATGATGACTGGTCAAATAGCCTAGCTAAGTAGGAAGTGGGCTCTTAAGAAGCAAGAAGTAACAACAGTGTTGTCGCACTAAAACTTAAGCTAATAATTTCTCGAGATTTATTGAGATTATTTTCACAGGGCCAAACTTAACAGAACTTGTTAAAATGGACAGTCTTCCGCCAGGCTGGAGCTTTTGATGTTGGAAGCTTGTTTATATTATCAAATCCTGAGAGAACTCCAATATCACGATGTAGGATTTTTGCGTGCGTGTTGATAAATGTCGCCACACTATGGAAACCAGTTAACTGGTATACTACACTTTCTTCTAAATTCACTATATTCTAAAGATATACTTATGTCATAAATCAATTCTCGAACTGTAGCGCGACAGTCGGGTCTCTATCGTTCAACCCAACTAGGCCATAATTCGTCTAACCTAATCGATTTAACCCTTCACCTCTCTCTGCTTGATTCCGCCCCCACAAGTCTTCGAGCACTTGGACCAGTCTCCAGTGTGCCACCTCACGGGACAGTCCAGGACATTGCAGTATTGGCGGTCTGGTGGCGGCGGTTGTGGACACATGCTGTTCGGTACCACCACTGTGTTTGTACCGCCTCGAGTCACCTGTTTGGAGCAAAGAATTAGAAGACTTAACAAATAGAATGGTTATTGAAAATAAGCCCTATGTGATGGTTTTAGGATTTGAATTCAATTGTTTTGATCACGACTAAAACGATTTGAGGACGTGTTACTCTTGAGTTCATAAATTATACTGTTGTGAGAAAGAGAGACATTTGTATTTTCTAATACATGCATTATATGCAAGTGAAGCAAGACACTTATATGTGTTCATAGAATGATGTGCGTAGAATGATCTAGAAAATGACGTATAGGAGGAGCGAGGTGTGACACTTCTCCTTTTCCCTAGGGAATAGTTCTTGCCAGCCATGTTCAACTGTACAGTAAATGTTTAATCTTTTTGGATTGAGTAGAAGGTCCTCTGATGATTTTACACTCTTACGTAGACTGTTGTAAATACCGCAATTACGGGAGAAATAAATGAGTATATAGTTTTTACCTCGTGAATGCACGTTACTTCTCTCGTCTGTATGCCAATGCCGCAGGACTTGGTGCATTGCGAGAAGTCAGTGTAGTTCCATCTGTAACAAAAATATTATGAAACTCCCTGTAGAGGCACATATCTTGAGATCGATTAACAGGTCGGAGAAGGTATACTTGACTTTCTGGCCAAACACAAGTCTTCTAGTCTCTTTATGCTTACCACCTCCGGCTACGTCATCACCTACCATTATGAAATTCTGATCAAACACAACTCCTATTTCGGCAGCACATTCGAAGAACCTCTGGAATTACTATGGCGGTGGTGACTAACCATTAGTAGAACCATTTCCCTGAAAATTTAAGAAACCATTAAAAGATAAGTATGATCCTACCTTGGTGGACACGGGTGATCATTGCAAGTCCTAACTCTGTTCTCAGGCTTCGTCAGCGGGTCACACATGTATGGTGAGGCGTTCTTGCCGTCTTCGTCTCTTACGCACTGGATGATCAGCTCCTGTAGAATTAAGAATGTATTGAATTTTATCACATTATTTACAATTCTGTTTTGGAATTTACAAATAGTGCTGGGTTTATACGACACACTATTTAATTTTACAGTAGCCCCCCCACTCTCATATTTCTATCTCACATGTCCAATGCTTAATTATAAATTGTTCTGTAACTATTCTAAATTACAAGAGACTAGTATAAGTAGTTGTTGAAATAAGAAGCTGTGACAGACAGGTAGCACCAATTCACACACTAAACTTTAATCTTTTTATATGCTTGTTTTCACTTAAATTTAATTTTTATTACCACTGTTACCTTGTTGTTAAGTTTATTGAGCATGCTGTGGTCTCCTATGATTGAAGGAGTACACCAATGTAATACCTCTTGGAAACTATGTTTTATGTCATTTAATGTGTACATCTTTCGTTGGAGATGCAAAATAAATAAACTTTCACACTTTTTTCACTTTCTTCCATTATGGCTACGCAACTTTAAAAGCGCTGAATGAACATGGTTTTATGATGTATTTTTCCAACCTTCTAAAGACCTCCAAAAATAAGACAAACGGACAGACGGTGTAGACTTAATAATAGGGTCCAAACAACTTTTGATTTGGATCCCTAATCACAAAGATACAAACTACGAGACCAAGAGCAGCTTACCTGAACACCACTAAGACAAGATGCACTGCAGCTGGTGTACCCCTTCTCTTTCCAAGAGTAAGACTTGCCCGGTGACCCAGGCGCCACTCGGATGTTGCTTGATGTACCGAAGACCAGTGACCTGCTGGAGTAATCAACTAAGTTGAGCGAGAAGATTGGATATATTCTTTCAAGGTCAATCGCTATCAATAGCAAATATCTGCACTTAAATTATAAATAAATTGTATGTAGGGGGTAATTTTTGAAATTATTGAACCGTCCCCCTTATTCAGCTAGTACAAACTTCATGGGCGAGCAGCTTCACGGAGGCCTCGGAGAGCGTATCCCTCTCGTGATTAGTAGTATTAGCGTAGTTAGCGAAAGAGACAGAACACGGAGGCCGCGACGAAACATCCTCAAGTTAGTGTCATTTTCGTTACAGAATCGAGCCCCTAATTCTAAATGTGTTGCACTGATAGAAAAACGCTCATTCCCGAGTGATATGGAAGCTTGTCTCTAAGAATTATTTAATACTAGCTGTCCCCCGCCGTTTTACCCGCGTTCCCGAGGGATATCACATTTTCCCGGAATAAAAAGTAGCCTATTTGTTATTCCAGAATATATATATTTTTTAACTACGGAATAGATATAATTATGTGGTTTCACCATACATTAATAAATATATTTTAGATAGTTTATTTCTATAATCCATTTATATATAATACTACTCAAGTGGAGCTGGAGTAGGTAACTACTCTTTGAAGGCTTTTTGTAGTCTGTTCCTTCTTTTACTATACAAGGATATAACAATGGCAGCAAAATTGCTGTAATAGAAGTTATAAATACTATTCTGTAATATTTATATGAATACTAGCTGCCCCCGCGGTTGCACCCGCGTTCCCGAGGGATGTAACATTTTCCCGGCATAAAAAGTATCCTATGTTACTTCTAATACCTCCAAAAATATGTGTACAAAGTTTCATGATGATCGGTTAAGTAGTTTTCGAGTGAAAACAGCAACAAACAAACTTACATTCACATTTATAATATTAGTTGGGATTATTATATCGCTTCGCCAAGAACCTCTTCCGAATTTAATGTAATAATCGAAAACATAATAATGTCTATAGGTACGCCAAATTTAGATCAAATTTGATCTACCGTTATGGAGCTAAGTGTCACTTTAGTACCAACTAAGTCAACCTGGGAATCCAACCGAAGATCTGTTGTCTCTAAAGGTCGGTACTGCCCGGTGTTACGGGCCGTAATGTATCATTCGCTGCGAGCATGTTACGTTATACCGTGCGCTAAAATCCGTGTAAATCCGCACGTTGCTCACAGCGCCTTGTTCTGAATGCACGAACGCTGTGTAACGCGTGACATTACGTCCCGTCATAGGTCAGTATCCACCTTTAGATGAACTTTATATCAGTCGAGTATCGAGTGGATCAGAGGCTCGATTCTGTAAGGAAAATGACACTAACTCGAGGATGTATCATCGCGGCCTCCGTGCTCTGTCTCTTTCGCTCACTAACTTAACGCTAATACTACTAATCACGTGAGAGATAAGCTCTCCGAGGCCTCCGTGAAGCGACCCGTCGGCGAAGTTTGTATTAGCTGAATAAGTGGGCAGTTATTAATAAGTCAAAAAAATATGGTTTGTCAAGCGGCAATATGAATAGTGTGCGATATGACATCCTAATAAAATAATTGCAGTAAAGAGTGCAGTGGCAATTAAAGTAGGTAATTACGAAATCATTTCGATGTAAAGATACATTATCAATCTAACATCAACATAGTGTACACAGAAAAATATTTAATAGATAATCAGGTACCTTATCGTTAGATAAACATTTCTTATCACAAATGATTAACAAGCGAAGCTACAGTTCAGTGCTACAAACATTATTGTGAATGAAAGTAACGCGAAAAGTGATATCAAAATGTCTTTAGACGTAAACATAAGTGAACCAGAGGAATTTAACTGTAACGAACTTCATAGTTCAATAAGAGAAGCTGCAAAATTGAAAGGCATTCATAATTTCGAATACCATGTTGATTATGTTTGCGGAAAAGGTGAAAATTTCATAGCAAATGTATTCAGAGTGACCATTAAAGAAACGGAAAATAATGATAATAATGTATCTGTGATTGTAAAGACTCTAGTGAACACTACTAGGCAGGAGTTGTTCCACGAACTGCATAAAAGAGAAGTAAATGTTTATAAAGATGTTATAGCCAAGTTCCAAGTGATCCAAGAACCGTTGGAAGCTGAGGATAGAATTGAATTACCCGAATGCATATTTTCAAGATCAGAGAAAGGCAATGAAGTGATTATTCTGGAAGATTTGAAAATCAAAGGTTTTGAATTAGATGATAAATTGAAGAAGTTTGAAAATTTGGATTTCGATCAAGTCAGCTCTGTTTTCACTCAACTAGCGAAATTCCACGCTCTCTCGTTTGTTTATGAAGCACAATACACCGATGATTATAGTGAAATAAAATGTAAATTTAATGATTTGTTATTTGAAGATGGTTTTCTAAACAGAAGCAAACTGAGGAATTATTTCTTTGAATCTTACGAGATATCGTTGAAGTTGATCACAGATTCGGTAGCGAAGAAGAAGCTGGAGAAAGTCCTGCACAAATTATTAGATGTTCTCCGATTGTATATGAAACCTGATAAGCATAGTGTTATGTCTCATGGAGACTGCTGGATGAACAACATGTTGTTTAAAAATGAGGTATATAAAACTGTATTTAAAGTCTAATTTGCTTTACTAAAATTATTGTGACCTACCTATGACATGAAAAGACTAGTTTTGTTTTTGGAAAAGTAGGGTGTTTGACAAGACTTAATTATTGCAATTTCATGTTTCTTTGAGGCATCTGTCAATGATCATGACTTCAAAACACTATTGAAGTAGTTTTTACCCGCTTTATATTAGATTTACTAGAATGTTTGTTTGTATGTTTGTAACCGACTCCTTTGCGATTTTGACCAACTTTAAACGGTCAGATTTCCTTCAAACTTTGTTCATTTAGCGAGGACCGATGACCATTCAATATTTTAAACAGTTAGACCCGTTGTCGTTAGCGTGGGGTGCTTTTCCATGCATTTTTTTACAATAAAATATTTATTTTTCTTATTGCTATTCTTAATTCAAATTTATTTTCTATTTTTTAGTTTGAAGCTTCTAAAAAAAGCGTTTTTTTCAATTTTTTTTATTACGTAGAACAAGTAAATAAATAACTATTTTCCATTAACTACACGGATCCCAATTAAGCAGTGCTTGTATTACTTGTCTTATAAAAACCATTATCATTGATTATTACAAAACGAGACTTAAATGCCATTTTTCCAATTTCCAGGACTCAAAGTACCCAAAAGTCTGCTTCCTAGACTTTCAAGCAATGCGATACGCAAATCCAGTCACGGACATAATCTACTTCATGTACATCTGCACCGACTCAACATTCAGATCTGAACATTTCGAGCACCTCCAAACCGTTTACTACGACAGTCTAAAATCATTCCTAAATCTATTTAACATAGATGCCAATATCGTGTACCCTGAAGACGAGTATAAGAAACATTTGGAAGAATTTCTACCTTTTGGCCTATTAATAGCTTTAATTGAATTGAGGATTGTAGCTATGAGTCCAGAAGATGAAGCAATATTAAAAGGATCTAATATAATACCAGGTTTAAATCTGTCTGAAGTTCCAGGCGAAGTAGATTTGTTTAAAATAAGGGTTAACGATGTTGTTAATGAATCTGTACAAAATGGTGTGTTGGATAAATTAATTGATGAAATAAAATGATTAGAAATAGTTACTTTACTATTTATTTTGGAGGAAATTGGAGACTTTAATTTGTAAAATGTATAGAAATAGATAATTCGGGATTAGTAGCGTTCTTCCTCCCTAAAACTAAGTTGGGATCTTTTTCGAGTAATTTCTTTATTGTCATATTTTTATTATCTTTCTCTCTCTTTTTTAATGCATGACAAAGTGAACATATCGCTATTTTAAACACCAAGTCATGTTTGTACGTACCTAATCCATCGTCTGTAATAATAAAAAAAACAAAAGACTTACCTATCACCACCGCTATATGAAGGCATACTCGAATCTCCAAACGATGATCCATAAGCCATTGAACAAGGTTCCATGATGCATCTCTCGGTCTCATCTGAAGGTTTGGGTCCCATACATTTACTGTCAGGCAATTTAGCTATAGTCCTGCTGAATTCAAGAAATATCTTGCAATGGACTTCTCTTTTTCGCCAGCCTTCACCGCAGGACACGCTGCACGGTCCCCACTCCTCGTCTTTGATATAACTATTACAGATAATTATATTTTTAATATTGCTAAAGTAAAAGCCGCGATGCATAGTAAGAATGCTAAACTAGCTATTGAAAAACCACTCAAATTCATCATAAAGGTACACATGCTTGGTGCATGGGGTTAAAAAACTCTAGGAATTCCTAAAACTCATCAACTCTGGCTGGTATATGTAGAAGTATATGCACCAGTGTATGTATGTGTTGTTATTCTATACACAAATCGTATGTGTGATCCTGTAAAGTTGAATACAGAAAATTTTACTTTAAATCTTTTGTATTAAGAGCTAGAGTACTTTGCCACTCCGTGAGTTGTTTATTCTGGAAGAAGTTTTAGCAGTGTGTGTGTCGGTGCCAGAAATGTTTTAGTATTTGGAAAAGTGTACGGAAGCAAAAGAAATAACGGTGCAAGACAATTGTCTAGTCACTGTGTATAAAGTGCAAGGAAATTTAAAGTTTATTGTGCAGTGCATAGAGAAAAAAGACATTAGTATTGTAGAATTTGTGAAAGAAATGGTTTGTGAAAGGATGATTGATAGGTCTGTGTTTATTTACAAAGGAGTTGTGCTCATGAAGGAGTTTTGATCAGATTTCTTTTGTATAGTGTAAGTACACAGTATTTACAGTGGAGACACGTATCTATGTTCTATAACATTCCAACATGGAACATTCTTTAGGTACACTCAGGTTTGGAAATTATTCTCAAGACTAAACATTAATTCATTCAAAAACAATCTTTATTACCAAAGCCGATAAAGATATTTTTGAACAAAGGTGCATATTGTAGTTACTTTTTGTTGAATTTCGTGATTATTATTGAAAAAGTTTCTTTCTTTCAAAAAGTAACACAAGTATTTGACGTTGAGAAAATTTACAATTTATATTTTATTTGCTACGAGAATTTATTACAATACAGGCTGAAAATAAATAACTCTATCTGATGGATCAGGAAAACAGGGCCATAAAAATGTAGAATATATTTTTTTGTCTTGCAGACGAAAGTATAAAGGCAAGATTATACAAAACGCAAAAATGTTACTCATTCCGCTGAATCTCCTTCTCTGTCAAGTCAACAAGGAAACTCAACAGTATATCGACACCTATTTCGCTTCTACACGAAGCATCTTCAGGACGTATTAGATCCGCTGTCACTGTGACTCGACGCATGATACCTCACCGACCTTTTGAGTTTCCTTGTTTGGGACTTGACAGAGAAGGAGATCCAGTGGATTTCTTTTGTATAATCCTGCAATCAGTTTCCGCAAGGCCACGTCTGAGTCAATTATTTACATCAAGGCATCCAATTGTTAAATTATTTTAACCTTCAATCTTCTTCTATCAGCAAATAACGATATAAACTAATTCTCTCTTCCCCAACTGCACCGGAACACAAGCTAAAAAACAAAAGAGATCTACCAGCAATTGGACACGTGTGTGATGAAAGGGTCGTCATGTCATCATTCCTTGTTTTTTTAATAAAATGTGTGATGTTTCTGAATTTTAAAGTGACACCTTTGATATAGATGAGTTTACATTAGGTACAATACCTTACATACAACCAGCCACACGCAAAGAATATTTTGTAATTGCTGAAAGAGACAATAACAAAATACTCTGAGCTATTGATATTGCATTAACTGAATACGATTATAGTGCGTGATATTAAATTAAATAATCAAAAATAAACTATGTATTGAACACTCGAAGTTTAACTCAAATATTTTTGAAACCTTTTACAATATTTTATGTACTATGAACTATATATTGAGGTATGTCATGAAGTAGACAAGGATGGTAAGCACAAAGTTTCCAAGAAACTGGTTGGAAGGAATTTAAATGATTTATGTTTAGACAATGACAATTTTAATGAACTTTTTAAAGTGAATATTATCCGAGCACTATTATTATATTCAGATGGAAAATATGTCATAAAAATGGAGGTTAATAAGTTTATTAATATTCTTATTAATTACGAACTTATAGTAAACAGTTTATGTATGGACTTTCACAAATAAATAATAGGGATTGTGTGGAGGCAAATGAAGAAATTAAATTGCCCTGAATTGTTAAACAAAATCTTCTGAAGGCAGGGGAAACAGATTCACAACCGAAAGAAGGATCGTTTGAGCAACTCTAGTAAAACCCAGGCTTTTGATATAAAAAAGAGAGAGACTGTACTATTTTAAGATCTGGGTTCTGCAAGACTTGCTTAGACCATCAAATTATTAATAATTCTCCAAACCTTAAACTGTGCTGTAAGCTTAATAAAGGTTATTATCAAGTAAAACAAAATTCTACGCTTGTAGATTTTAAAATAAATTTGGGGCACATGAAAAGTAACGCAGTCACCTACGACACCAGGTCTTTTTCGAAATGTAAGTTCTGCACGTCATTTAAGCTCATTAAAACGAGTAGCTTTAATTTAGTTCTTTGTTTTTGTTTGATCTTTATGTAAAACATTATTATTACCACCACAAGAGACTATCACCCATATTCTAAGAAGTTTCCTCGAAGATTCCTCGATTCCCCTCAACGTCACTCCAAGATATTTAGTATTCATAGTTACAAAAATCTCCTCCACTCGACGCTTTCCCTTACTCGAGGTGAGGAAATAACTGTCAACTTCAAGGTACGTCGCGACCAACCTTAAGGAAGTTTATTGTATGTAAACAGTTACTGAAGCTCATTATTTTATTTGATTAATATTTTATCTATAATAGAATGACTAATGACATGTTACCTTGACTGCACTTCGATTCGATATCAGTCGGGATTGCTCGAGTTTTGCTCAAGTTATGACTTAAAATACCAATAGAATTACTTGAGAAAATGCTTAAGGTATCCTAGTCGAGTTGGAGTCAAGTGGCGTCTGAGGAAACGTCTTAGAATATGGGCTCCAATCTTCAAATGCCTCCACACAATCTACTCAACTATCCACAAACAAATGAACTTACGTGGCTTCAACTGGTACATTCGGTTCTCCGATCAGACGTTCGGCCTTCGCTTGAGGAGGTGGATATGGTTGGATGAGAGGCTGAGTGTGGTACACTACTCCTGGTAGTAGGTCTTCTATATCATCCTGGTGAAAAATGAAAAGAAAATGTCAGCGATACAGTGGAATGGTTTCACCAGTTTTTTAAATATCTGTTAATGACGTCCGAATAGAAAGAGTTTTATTTCTAGACGTAGAGCATTTTTATTTATTAATTGGATCGAAGTTCCTTATCGCGCGTTGTGAAAGGGGGCTAGACGGAAAAAAATCATACGAAAAGTTGTAACGACACTTTTTTTCGATATTTAAATGATATGGTTTATTATTGGGTTTGTTTTTTTCATAATTTATTTAAAGGCTACATACAACATGTTTAAAATTCTGTTCCATTTATAAATTTGTATAATTAGTAATTATTAGCACAGTCTTGATCTTTTATTGAAGACCTTTACTAAAGACGAGAGATTGCAAGTTTTTCTCAACACTGGACCTAAACTCAGCGTTTTGGTCAATTCCAATGCGTATCTTCGTTCCATCCGGGTGTCCCTTGACACCTCTCAAGTTTTTTTATTTATTCTAAATTATAACACCATCACCGCCTATAGTAGGTACTAATGCGATGCTATAACTAAAGTAGGTACATTATAATTTATCGATGTCATCGCCTTAGGAGGGTCGTTAACTTAAGTTACAAAAGTTACAAAATATGTATATAATATATCCCTTTTGTGTCTGAATAAAGGCTATTATTATTAACTTACCTCAGGCTCATCAGATTCCCTGTAAGCTGGACAGCTGATCCCAGTGGAACAGGGTCTGGTGATCTCCGGACGCGATGCTGGGTCACAGCCGCCGCCGGCTGGCGTGCACTCCACTCCTCGTACTTGAACGCCTTCTCCACAAGACACTGAGCACTGTTGAACAAGAAGATTACAGTTTAAGTGTATACATAAAACTAGCTATCCCTCGCGGTTTCACCCGCGTTCCTGAAGGATATAGCATATTCCTGGCAGAAAATGTCTATCCTATGTGTTAGTCCAGGGCATTATCTGTATATGTGCCAAGTTTCATCCAAATCCGTTTGGTAGTCTTTCCGTGAAAGAGTAACACACATCCATACATACAAACTTTCGCATTTATAATATTAATAGGATTATCCCTATTTTTAACTTAGAGAGTAAGAGAGAGGGCATACGCCGACCCCAATCGTTTAACAACAACAGCAGATTGATAATTGGTACATAATGACGTACTTATCCAAACTAAGTTAACATTATTAGGGGCCCAAATAAATTGGACGAATTAATTACAATTGAGCTAAAGTTGTTGAGTTACTAAGATTGGGCAACAACTGTGGAGCTGAACTTGAACCTAGGGGTTCTTAACTTAACTGGGTGAAGTTACTAACTTAAGTTAGGTGACATTGTTAGTGAGGTAGTTTCGATATACGATAGACTTTGTTAAGTAAATTGGGTTGCAAGTGTTGGAGATTCTTATCATACAAGGCCCGTACTTTAAAACTGTGCATCTTATATTGAAAGGGATGATATACAGTGAAATCTTTATTGAAATAATAGTTTAAGAAAACTAAAAAATCACGGTTTTGTCGAAAATCCAACTAAAAAATAGAAAATAATTTTATTTTTCATTTTTAAGATAAATCGCTAATCATGATTATCCTAGTAAGGATAACGGGTCTAACTCTTTAAAATATTGAATTGTCATCGGTCCTCGATAAGTCTACAAAGTGATGAAGGATGAAATCTGACCGTTCAAAGTGGGTCAAAATCGGTAACGGTAACAGCCGTGCAGTCGCGAATTCAATTGTTTTTTCTTATGAAAATATGGCCACCGCGCCTAATGAAGTTTTCACTTCAATAACTCAGTATATTTTTGATAATATTACAATTAAACTGATTTTGTGCCAAAGAACGTCATCACTACATAGTATAAAACAAAGTCGCTTTCTCTATCTCTATATCCCTATGTATGCTTAAATCTTTAAAACTACGCAACGGATTTTGATGCGGTTTTTTAATAGATAAGAGATCACTCTTATCTAGAAGAGAAAGGTTTTTATGTTTAATATATGTGACATCCCACGGGAACGCGGGTAAAACCGCAGGGGACAGCTAGTTATATATATTTAAAAGAAAAAAACTATAAGGTAGTAAAACTTCTTACAGGTCTTTCATAACTCCCTTAGTGAAGGCAACTCTCGTAAAACTGCATCAGAACTACAATGTAAGCTCCAATGCTTCTCGATCCACTATAAACTTTTATATGACAATATATTCTTTGAATAGAGAAAATATGCTTTTAGAAATAACTTTTATTCCATTCCGCAGTCATTTTAAAGAGCTTTTAGTTTCGCTGCTATAAAATTTAGGGAAAGCTGGTTACCTATTTTTCGTGGCTTTATATCTTTTAGACTGGGAATTGAGTATCTTTTAGACTGGGAATTGAGTATTTTATCTTAGCTTTGATAGTGTCACAAAGGGTATGGTAACTTATTTATGTTGGTTTTAAACCTAATTGTCACAACAATCCTACCAATATTAGAAATGCAAAAGTTAGCGTACAGATCTGGTCTTTTTTTATACCTCTGCGCGTCTCTGGAGCGTCTGCTTATTTGTGGTCCAACAAATAAGCAGACGCTCCACCTGGTGGTAAGTGGTCGCCGCCTATGGACATTTGCAACACTAGGGGAAGGACCAATGCGATGTCGGCCCTGAGACGTGAAGTTGTTAAGTCTCATGTACCTGTAAACTTGGCACATAGATAGAACATGACCTGAAATAGCAGAGAGGATACTTTTTATCCCCGGGAATATGTAAGATCCCTCGGAAACCGCGAGGAACTAGTAAGTTAAGGTAAGGGGGCCGGTGAAATTACCGGCACATGAGACTTAACAACTTCACGTCTCAGGGTCGACAACGCATTGGCGATGCTCCTAGTGTTGCAAATGTCCATAGGCGGCGGTGACCACTTACCATCAGGTGGACCGTCTGCTTGTTTGTCGGCCCAAGTAACATAAAAAATTCGACCACATATTCGTAAATGGCTTTACAAAAGCTGTCATATTTAAAACTTGAAGGATGGTACGCTAACGTTTCTATATAGTTTCAATAATATGTAGCAAACACTTGTATTAGGTTAGGTTAATGAAAAATAAATAACATTTAGATTCTTCAAAAATGTTTCTACGATTGAGAAATGCCTAACGCATACCCACCGCTAAAGGTAGAAAACCGGCGGGTTATGACTAGTTCGCACGAACCAAAACTCTGTTCAAAGTGAACTGAACAAAGTTCCTTCTTGACATGGGTAACTCAACCAAAATGCATGAGCTGCGGTTCAGCTCACGGCTCTGAACTGGCTGCGAACCAGTTCACAGATCAGCTCAAGTATTGCAGACCGATCCCAGTCTCTACACCGCTACCGCGCCGCAGTTCGACAACGACTCAATATGACAGAATAGATGACAGATTGTATACAGACTGTAAAATAATAAGTGAGCCGTGAGCTGTTTAGTTTGCTCTTAAGCCGCAGCTCGATATTTCAAGTAGGTGTCTGTTGAACCGGTTCAGAGCGGAGTTACACATGCCTAGTTCCTTCTCTCGCCGTTGACGGGGCTGCGGGACCAGTCGCGTCCTGCGACAGCCGTGGTAGAATGATATTATAATAATCTTAACAGAAACTTACCCCAGACCAAGGACCGGCTACCCAAACCGGACAATCGTGTTGATTGCACGGCTGTGTGGATCTTGGAGCTGGTGATACGCATCCAGGCTCTGAACTGGTTCCTGAGAATAAATAAATAGGTCTAGATCAGTGGATTTACTAGTGGATATAGGAATTTCGGTTATCATTGAGAATTGGGATTTACAATCACGCATAAAAAAGCAGTACAGATTTGTTAACAACTTAATTCGGCACCCAGATTTCACCAAAAGAACATTTAAAGGAGTTTGAAAATTGTAGTCTTAAAAAAAAAGTTTATCTTTAACGCAACTTGACACCGGGTAAGATTATACAAAAAACAAATATCTAGTAACTAATTCCGCTGGATCTCGTCCCCTGTCAAGTCCCAAACAAGGAAACTCAACAGGAAATCGACACGTGTTTCGCTTCTGCACGATGCATCATCAGGACGTAAACTAAAGGTTATCCAGCGGAATAAGTTACTAGATATTTGTTTTTTGTATAATCTTATAATGGATTTCCGCTAAGTCACGCCTGAGTGAATTAGTTTATACAGGATTCCAGGAGCATTATGCTCTGGTATAAATATAGCGCGACGGGTAAAAGGCGACTTGACTCAAACGCCATTTTTGACGAAAGTAAAATTTTTCTCAATGAATTATACTACTATGATGATGGCCCATTGACAAATTCTTGCTTGCATTTAATTTTAATATTCAACAGCTTCGATGTGGAATGTTAAGAAGTTTAGATGCAGTATCTGTTTTTGGGTTTTAACATTTTCAAATAGCTCTCCTGGAAAGTTTTCAAAATGGCGCTTGAATCAAGTCGCCTTTTATATGTATTGTAAATTTTAGACCCTTGAACATGTTAGTAAAAAGGGGCAGAATATCTTACATACCAGGTTCATAAGTGTCAGCTCTGGAGACGTTGGCAGATCGAGCGCACAGCACTTTGCGCGTGCGCTCTCCAATTCCACATGTCACGCTGCATGAAGACCACTCGCCGACGTACCATCTGGGAAACAAAGGTTTTTAGAAACATTGCTCACAAACAGGCAGACGGTCCGCCCGATGGTATGTGATCACATGACATTTGCAACACCAGGGGCATCGCAATGCATAATCTTCATCATGTCATTACACATATTACGAATTTCGGTTCATAGGTAATTATTTCTGACAAAGATACCTCAACTGTATGTTGTCCCACATGGGAATTGAGATCCCCGAGAACCTACGCGGGAACCTTAAAAAATTTTTTTTTTTCGAGCGGAATTAGTTACTAGATATTTGTCTTCTGTATAATCTTACGCCTGAGTCAATTAGTTAGCCAAGAGTGTTAAATAACTACAAAATAAATAATATTAATCAATAGATGAACCTGATCTCAAAAACCAAAAAAGATTTTTTTTTCTATAACATACCTACTTTTAAAAGCAATGGAGTTTACTTTACAATGACATTACTAAAATTTAAAACAGTATAATGCTAATACTTACTTGAAGGGACAAGGATGGGTGTTACACCTAACAACTGAAGCTTGAGGCTTGCTTGACGCGTCGCAGAGCTGTTCCGGAGCATCAGAACCGGTGAGCCGGTCTCTGCACACGGCTAGGGACATCTTGTAGCCTGTGGAAGAGGTTTGAACTTAGTACTTCAATATACAAAGAGGTTACACGTCACCTGTTGGAATTGCATCGAGATCCAATTATAAAAAAAAAACACAAAACTGTTACGGAATTGGACATGAAAATAGTTCATATCTTCATGGTCATTATTTTTTATCTACTTTTGGAAATATCAGCGATATGATGTTTTTCAAGGATGTGCAATTGCAATGCAATTTTTGACATCCGAGCGATATCAAAACCAAACTTAAACTGTAGGTCAAATAGGCACCATTAGTTGTCCGGAATTTGCGGGTAGACTAAAAATTTGTAAAAAAAACGGAAATTTATCTATGAACAATTAATTCCAAATTAGGGAGGTAATAAAAAAAATGTCACAGTAAAGGAGGTAGAACACACTCGCTGTCTCAATTACAGAGATAATAGGCATGTTGACATGTCAAATAAGCAACTTTTTATTAAATGCCAAAACGAATGTATGGAGTTTTGTATCAAATACCAAGTTGTAACGTCATAATTGTACAGCATCAAAAGAGCTTCTCTTTATGGTTAGAATGTACTTAAAATCATTTAATTATGAAATTTAGATCACATTTGATGTATCCGTGTAATTTTGGATGTTCAATACACTGTTTAGTGTTTGATCATGTGTTTTAAACATTGGATCCTTCCCTATTATGACGATAACATCGAAAAAACTAATGGCAGATATATTATAGATGTTTCAATTGTCCCACTAAGAGGTGTGATTCAGTGCTCAAGTTGCAGTTATGGAGGTTTCTCACTTATAACCCCATTTAACATAATGTTTACACGTAGAAACATAGGAATGTTTGAGTCAAATTTAGATACTCATAGTATAAATACAAGACAAAGGGAGAAGTTAGTTGTTCCATACTTTAGACTAACTAAAGTTAACAAGTCATTTCTTGGTAATTGTGTTCGATTTTATAATAAGATACCGCTTTCAATAACCAAAATGTCTGATCATAAATTTAAAAATTATATTCGGAAAGTTTTGAAAGAAAAAGCGTATTACAAGGTAGTTCATTATATTGAAGATAAAAATGTATGGAAATAGCTGCTCTCTGCACAGTGCACCTCTAAATCTCTTGTTTAAGTTGTAAGTACCTAATTATTGTCATTTTCTATTTTGTAGTCTTGTCATATTTTTTTTGTTATTTTTTTAATGTCACCTATAATAAGTATTTTGTAATTGTTAAATATAAAATTATGTAAAATTGAAATTATAAAATAGCCAAAAAGTCAGAATAGATAAAAACTTATATAACAAATAAAAAAGAATGTAACCTTGCTGAGTTTCTAGCCGGTTCTTCTCAGTTGAAGGCTGACTTCCGAATCGGTTGTAGCTTCAGTAATTTTAAATTTGACCTTCATAAGTGCCTTCCGAGGGCCCAAACTGAATAAATGGTTTTGAATTTTGAATTTTTTTTAAATTTTGAATGTTCGCTTCGATTTCGGGTATACTACTAACGGTAAATGTTGTTTTACTAAATGATATAAAAAATTAATTGCTTGTCAAAGAATAGGTACGTTGTGATTTGAAAGTTTGTCAGGTAACGATTTGAAAAACTTGTTGGTACCATGGTGAAATGTCAAATCATGTTTTTGCCAAGCATGGGTAAAATGAAAATTTGTAAAATAATATTTGGGGAATTGACAGGACCCTGGATTAACTTCCCCGTAAAGCTAAAGTTTAAAAAACGAAAAATTACGCTTTTATTAATAAATTTGAATTAGGAATAGTGTAAATAAGAAAAGAAAATATTTTATTGTATAAAAAGCGTGGGGTGCATGGTGTCAATAGTTATAAATATTTTATTGACAGATATGAGTAGAAGAATTATTATTTTGATAATAACTATCTTAAAAAGCACCCCACGCTTTTTTTCTAATTTACACTTAAATACGAAACTTTATTAAACATTATTTTATATTTTGAGTTGGATTTTTGTTAAAAGCGTGTTTTTTTAAACTATTATTTATTTTTAATTTTTTAGTTAAATCTCTAATCCTGATTTTCCTAGTAAGTATAACGGGTCTAACTGTTTAAAATATTGAATTGTCATCGGTCCTCGTTAAATCTACAAAGTTTGAATGAAATCTGACCATTTAAGTTGGTCAAAATCGCGTCCAATGGAGTCGGTTACAAAGATACAAACAAACATACAGGTGAACCTAATAAAAAGCGTGTAAAAAATAAAATTTATTTATAAAATTTTCCCTTTTATATTATATTATTTTATTTATATTTCCATATTAAATTAGCTTTCCCAGGCTTCATAGGCAAAGGCACTTATAAATGGTTCGACTCTAACGCCAATTCAATTCACGACCATTTATTCAGTTTAGGCCCGCGGAGGGCACTTATGAAGGTCAAATTTAAAGTTACTGAAGCTACCACCGGTTCGGAAGTCAGCCTTCAACTGAGAAGAACCGGCAAGAAACACAGCCAGGTAACATTTTTGTTATATTTTTTATGTAAATTTTATCTATTCTGACGTTTTGGCCATTTTATTATCTGTAACATTTACAAAATGCTTAATATAGGTAACATTAAAAAACAAAAAATAAATGACAAAACTACAAAATAGATAATAATAATTACTTACAACCTAAACAAGCAAATTAGAGGTACACTGTGCAGAGAGTAGCTATTTCCATACATTTTTATCTTCAATATAATGAACTACCTTGTGATACCTATGAACAACGGTTGGTAAGGTTGCTTTTACTAAAAATACTGATAGAACTTTAGTGTTGTTACCATGGCAACCACAGTATAATAACCTACGCTAAATGTCTAATTATATTTCCATTAGTAAAGTGTTCCTTTATCAGATAGAATCACCTTTAGGGAAAGAATGAACCGTTATGCCAAGAAACTTGCAGTGTTTAAATAACCATTAGAGAACGCTCTCAGACGAAATTACTATACATTACTTTGAAATAACTGGAAACGGTACAGGCGCGGTGGAAACAGCTATGTACTGACACTGTTATTCTGTCGAATTTCGTGTTATGGTACCTTTTTTACCAGCTTTTATCTATTTATTTATTTACCAAAAGATAGACAGACACATTGAAGTAATTACAAGGTAATTTTGATTTAATGTTAGACAGACCGTATTTGCCAGTTACAGACTTACACAGCGTAAATAAATTGACAGCATGAAATATACAACTAAAACACAATACCAAATAAAATATGAGTATCCACAGAATAATATTTAAAATTGAGTAGTAGAGCTCTCAGTGCAGAGTTCGTCCGAGGAAGTACTACCACCTTACCCATTTCTGCCATGAAGCAGTAGTGCACTTGTATTACTGTGTTTCGGTTAGAAAGGTAAGGGGGCCGGTGAAATTACAGGCACATGAGGTTTAAGAACTTCACGTCTCAGGGTCGACAATGCATTTGCGGTGCCCCTGGTGTTGCAAATGTCTATAGGGGGCGGTGACCACTTACCATCAGGTGGACCGTCCGCAAATTTGTGGTATAAAAATATGTTCGGGATATTGTGGAGAATTTTGTCTTACACTTAACTGGTAATATTTGTTAAAATTCAAAACCATTTATTCAGTTTAGGCCCTCGGAAGGCATATATGAAGGTCAAATTTAAAGTTACTGAAGCTACACTCGGTTCGGAAGTCAGCCTTCAACTGAGAAGAACCGGCAAGAAACTCGGCAAGGTTACATTCTATTTTATTTTTATTAAATATTTTTTTATATATATTTAATCTATTCTGACTTTTTGGCCATTTTATGATATAAATTTTATATATTTTTATATTTAACAATGACAAAACACTTAATATAGGTAACATTCAAAATCAAATCCTGCAAGCTGAATTAGAACCACTTTCTCTTATCCTACGGAGTTGAAATTTGACAAGTTGGTAATGTTCCAATGACAATGCATTTTTATGGTAAGCATGACCTGATTTTGGCTTTCCAAGAAGGAACTCCTCAATGGTCAGTACCATAGACACGAAATTTTGTTAAGTCATTTAATTTTATTACTCCCTCATCATCATCATCAGCCTATCTCCGTCCGCTGCTGGACATAGGCGTCACCTTTGGCACGCCACTGAGCTCGATCTTCAGCTCTTTGTTTCCAACTCCCCATTAAAATTATAAATGTGAATGTAAGTTTGTTTGTTACGCTTTCACGCGACAACTTAACCGATCTTCATGAAACTTTGTTCGCATATTCTTGGAGGTATTAGAAGTAACATAGGATACTTTTGGGCCGGGAAAATATTACATCCCTTGGGAACGCGGGTGAAACCGCGGGGGACAGCTAGCATCTCTATAATCATTACATACGAGATATTAATTTATTTCATGCTCTTAATATAAAAAAACTAAATGAAAAGAAATATTTTATTCAAATAGGACTTCACAGGCACTTATGAATGGTCAGACTCTAACACCGGTTCGGAAGGTTGCTTTTACTAAGAAGAGCCGGCAATAAACTCAGCAATTACTCTTTTCAAAATAAGATTTTGTACATAAAGATGTGTCCTGCTGGAGCGAGCGCTACACCAAAGCATTGTCGTCATTAAAATAATCACTTGTGTCGTAGAAAGCCTTTTGTACTAAAACAGTCTTAATTCTTTCCTTAAATTTTGGTAAAGTAACTATAGCTGTGCCAATCTCACACTCTTCCTCTCTCCCAATATCCATAAAAAGGGTTACAAACTTTTCTCTTCACTTGAATAAAATAAGATACATTAAGAAAATCATTTTATCATTGCAATAACAACCCTTTGAGCTATATTCTAGTAATCAAATTCCTCTGTAAGCTACGGACGTAACTTCACTATCATCAAACGATTCGATTAGAGACAGCTAAATCCGTTCCAAAACATAATTATTCTGTATATTCTGAGAGCTGTATCGACTTGTCTTACCTGGTCTCTTATTCAGTTAGTGTTATATTTGTAAGAGAACAGGTACTGGGGTCTCGGAGAGTGGACCTCTCGTGGGAATGTAAATTAAAGCAAGTTTTGGAAGAAAGAGCGTGTTACAAGGTGGCTCATTATGTTGACGCATCTAATTCTTTCTGGACGGTTCTATGCTTGTTTCGGTTATTTTTATACTAACTGTCCCCCGCGGTTTTACCCGCTTTCCCGAGGGATTTCACATTTTCTCGGGATAAAATGTAGTGTGGCGCTACGATCGAATTTCTGCATTTTTGTATGGACTTATTTCGAGACAATGTCTGTCCGGACAGTTAATAATATTATAAATGTGAATGTAAGTTTGTTTGGAACGCTGTAACGCGAAAACTACTTAACCGATCATCATGAAACTTTGTACATATATTCTTTGAGATATTAATAGTAACATAGGATACTTTTTATCCCGGGAAAATGTTACATCCCTCGGAAACCGGGGTGAAACCGCTGGGGACAGCTGTTTATTATAAATGGATGGACAACTCACATTTTTTGACATTCGTATTTGTCAAAACGTTTGTGACAGCTTTAGTTAACTTAATGTCTCACCCAGAACATGTAATTCTTGGTGAACAGAACAACTGGAAGGTAATGAGCGATTAGCAGAACGGAGCGGAGGAACGAGCACTTTTGAATATATAAATGATAGCTGTCCCCCGCGGTTTCGCCCGCGTTGCCGAGGGATGTTACATTATTATTTTGTTCATTCTATCATCAATAGTTTTCGCAGCGTACGCGACGTAAGGAATTTTTCAGGTCATTTTTTTACACCTTATGTTACATTATTGGAGTTTTAGTAAGGATCCCAAATTTTTTTTTTCCAAAGGTGAAAGAATTTTTGAAATCGGTCCAGTAGTTTCGGAGCCTATTCATTACAAACAAACAAATCTTTACTCTTTATAATATTAGTATAGATATAGATAATATGTACGGAGAATCATTTGGCTCAAGGATTTCGTTAGAAACCTAAATATTCTGTGGATTTTGGATACCGTAGTAACAAAAATAAATAATGCTAAATCTGTTCCAGAAATTGAACTTAAATAAATAATGTTTCTTTTTAATTAGATTTTTTAGTATAATAAACTTTTCATTAGACACCCATGACATGGAGGTGGCTTATGAATTAATAAATGACCTTCACAACGCGGCCGCCATATTGTATTATGAATGACGTCACTTAGCTTTTTAATATTTCATAAGTCAAGGAGGTCGACAAATGTACATGCCTATGTGCCTATGTACATTTGCAGCACTAGGGGCATCACCAATGCGTTGTCGACCCTGAGACGTGAATTTGTTAAGTTTTATGTGCCTGTAATTTCCCCGGCCTTAACTTTCTAACCGAAACACAGTAATACAAGTGCACTACTGCTTCACGGCGGATGGTATGGTGGTAGTACTTTCCCGGACGAACACTGCACAAAAAGTTCTACTCAAGAAATTGATACACGTGAAGTTAAGTCTCATGTGCCTGTAATTTTACATAACCCTTCTGCAATTGGTACACTTTACAATTGATCACTACTCGCGCACACGTCTACTCCACATACACGCATAAACACATCCCACCATACATAGAATCATTTGTATATAATAAATATCCCGGGACATTCTTTAGACACGACTATTTGGTTCCAAACTAAGCAGAGCTTGTACTATGGAAACCAGATAACTGATATACTACTTTTTTCTTTCTAAATGCATACTTATATAGATATTTACACCCAGACACAGAACAAACAGACATGTTCATGCACACAAATGTTTGTCCTGGGTGGGAATCGAACACGCGACCTTCGGCGTGGCAGTCAGAGTCGCTAACCACCAAGCCAACTGCCCTGTCAAATAAGTTCACTTTTATTAACATACATTTAAGATAGATTATGCTTTAATAAGAAAGGGTACTGGCTTCTGTATCACAGGTATGTGTGCCTAGCTCAGAAGTCAGAGACTGCATTTAAATTGTGAAAGCTTATTTATGTGAATAAATTTATTATTATTATTATTATTATTGGGTAAAAAGCGATCATGCGAATAAAAAGGGAATGGAAATGGGTATGGTGGTACTTCCCCGGATAAACTCTGCACTAAGAGCTCTTAGTTCTGGCTTATCGTGAATTGTCACCAAAACCAAATGTTGTGTGCAAGAATTCAGCTCCATCGGTTGAAGTTTAAAATTAAATCTTGTAAAATTATGTAAGTTTCACTTCATACGCTATGATGGCCGTTTTGATGTTTCAGATTGTCATAGGAAAAGAAACTGTATTGCTCTTAAATATGGTTGATTTCCATCATCATACAATTAGCTGTTAGATCAATAGAAGCACCTTATGTTTGAAGGAATAAAGGTTATTTTTCTTTGTCATTGTTAAACCTCAAAACGGGCCGCAAGTTTAAAGGGTAACAGGGATAACAGGGGGGAGGGAGATAGCTAAAAAAAGTTCTGTTATTTCAAATTGTACGTCAAATATTTACATTTCCCAAGATTTGTTGGCTAACGTTTGATTCTACAAATATTGACAAAATAGGGCTATATTTGTCCGTATTTTGGCCATGTTTATTTTATTTACTAACCCTGCTGTCAATACATGTTAAAAAAAATAATTTACAACCTTTTTATTCGCATGATCGCTTTTGACTCAATTGCAGAGTTATACGTTAAACTAGCTGTCCCCCGCGGTTTCACCCGCGTTTATCGATATTATATATAACCTATAACCGTCTAGGAAAAATTCCGCGTCGAATGGTAGCAGTCCCATCCCGATATGTTCAGTAGTTTTGAGGTGATGGTGCGTCAAAGGAACCCTGATTTGCTTATATATATAAACTAGCTGACCTGGCACACGTTATCCTGTATTCAATGAATATTTCATTCGAATTGGTATCATTAATACAAATTAAATACCAAGGAAATTGTGTTTATTATTCTTGACAATTAAACTTTTAATATTAGGCGTGATGGCGCTCTGAACTAACCGTGATGAACAAACACTTATTAAAAAACTCACTGTTCATTACAATACAATTTTCCGATTGAATCGACTGTGAAATGTACACTAAGTAATGATTAATTAATTATTTTATCAATATAATTTCGACCCTAATATTGACAAAACGACTGACATTTATGTCAAACACCATAAGAGTTTATATTGTCAAAGCGGTAAGATTACATTAGAAAAGTTAATTGTCGTTATGTTTTCTTAAATTGTCGAATTATCTGCGCAACTTTCTTATTTTTTTCTTTCATAAGAACCTTCTCCTAACCATAACAAACACAACAAAAAGAGAATTAGCGAAATCGGTCCAGCCTTCCATGCATGATGCCGTGACCAAGAGAAATAGGGATTCATTTTTATATATCGCACCCTCAGTACGATAAGGGCTTAACTCAAAATTTTGCGAAACGAAGTTACGATCATAGAGAGACTAAACAAAGTACGCTCTATCCGATGAAGAGTAAAACATAGTCAATTTAATGATAGAATAAGCATACCGATACTTCAGCCTCTTTAACACCGGGACCCCACCCTCCCCGCTCAGTGCAAAAGTCACCCAAAATCGATATGTGCCAAAAGTGATTTTTGAGTTAAGTCACTATCGTTCTGAGGGTGCGATATATAGATATTACATGAGACTTAACAATTTCACGTCTCAGGGTCGACAACGCAATGACAAAGCCCCAGTTATTGCAAATTGTTTTATAAATGCCATGACACGTTAAGAACATAGTGGTAAACATTATTATACCTGGTAACTTATAAAGAAAACAAAAATAGATTCAGATTATGAAAAAAAAAACATCTTCGTTCAACTTTATAATGCAATACCGCTTTACGTAATCAAGATGTCTGAACTGTAATCATAAAACCGTATTAAGACAGAGCTTATTAAAAGATATCTAAATTAAGAGCTGTCTGTAAATAGCTGTACACAGCACAAGTCCAGTTTGCATGTTTAGGTTATATTTTCTTTTTACGTTTATTAGGCACTAGCTGTCACACGCGGTTTCACCCGCGTTCCCGAGGGATATAACATTTTCCCGGGATAAAAAGCAGCCTATATGCTATTTCAATATATGCTCTATCTATGTGCCAAGTTTCATCCAAATCCTTCAGGTAGTTTTTGCGTGAAAGAGGAACAAACATCCATACATACAAACTTTCGTTATATTATGTAAAATTTTTGATTTAAAAACGTAACGGGACATTACAAGTTGCAGCCGAAAAGCCGAAAAATGTGTATTTTATAAATAAAAATACTCAGCACATTTACTTCGCACAACTTTAAAACAGCGAATATATTGCTAAGTCCCCAAAAATCCTGACACTTCAACATTTAACCCCCACGACCCAACCCTGCTAACGCGGCCTGCGGCGGTACGGCGGTTTGCACTCCGTCGTTACACCTAACTGCGTGTAACGGGTTAGTTACAAATTAAATATGCTCGGGTCGTTTTGACCCCGGGTAGTTTAGGGTGGGTAGTTAAGACATTTTTATTTTTTCGACGTACGTTTTATGCTTAGGCTGCGGTATTTGCTTAAAGCCACATACGCAGTTTAGGTTTTTAAATTATAGTTGCATTTTAAGTTCTAATAAATAAATGATTATTTCCAGTGTTCGCCTGCTGGCTGAAATTCAATGATAATCAAAAATAACCTTACATTAATAGGAATGTGTCTTTATGAAATGTCAAAACGATCGAATGTATGGAGTTTTGTATGAAATAGCAAGTTGTGACGTCATAATTGTACAGCATCAAATAACATGAGATCAGATCGGTACTTACAAATCAAAGTAATGATTTAATTTTGAACATATTTGAGGTTTTCGTGTATTTTTTTATGTTTAATACACTGGTTAGTGTTTGATCATTTATCTTTAATACAGGACAGTACCCTATTCACTGAAATTATTTTACCCCAACTTATTTACTAAATTCTGCAATTTACTGGAAAAGACTGAGCACCATTCGGCTATTTTTAATCAACATTGAGGTAGCTTATGTATTAATAAATTACTAATCGTCCGCCATATTGGATTTAGAATGACGTCAAAATTGTGCAAAGTTTCAGCTCGATAAGGGAGCTGGTCCAAACTTCAGTTGCAAGATATGCCCTAAGCATGTAAAGTAAAATAAAAGCTCTTTCTTTCTGTACCCAAATTTTACTGCAGGCTGCACGATGTAAAGTACACGCCGTCATCGGCATAGTCTTTAGTCGTGAAACCGCAGAGATCAACCCAAGAGATGTGGTGGTAGTATACAGAATCTATTCAATACCCACACATACCTCAACTACAGAATCCTTACAAGAACATAATATACTTTTTCTCCTACCCTTTTACCGGCTACAAATCTTAACCCTACCTTTCCAAGATTATCTCCCGACTGACCGGGCCTCAGTGACCCCCACACCTAGGTAGACGTTTCAATTGTTAATTAGGTGTCAGTGTCCCAATGATAAATGGGGTCTGTCAGACCCCTTCCACGGTTAAAGGGTTGATGGGCGGCGTTTGAATGGTTTGAGCGGGTTTTGTGAGGTGATTGTGAGGAAGGATTAGGTTTTGGTTAGGGCGAGTTGGTGCTGACTTACTGAGAGGATTTTCCTGTATCTATTGCTAATATGATAACTATAGATGTACATATCATGGGACAACATTTACATGGTTATCTGATCCCAAATTAAGCAGAGCTTGTACTGCTTGTACTATGGTAACCAGATAACTGAATTTTTTTTTTTATTATTTATTTCTTTTTACATTTTCTACTGACCGTTAGTCCGTGAATTTTTCTATTGCTGAATACATAGACTATAAATAAATAACTTAAGATTTACTTAAACTTATTCATCAAAATTTATAATTCTAAATCTTAAAGTTTAAGCTATTTCGGCCTCGACCACTGACTATATACTTATTCTACTTTTTGAGATACGGAAACATGGTCAGGGTCCGGGGTCTCTAACCACCAAGCCAACTGGCTCATTACTAACTTCCACCATTAAACGTATGCGTCCACCATATCTCGTATTGTCAGTAAAACTAAATAAATTTGATGAAATTAATCGAAGTTTTGAAAAGAGTACTTTGCCGAGTTTATTGCTCAACACAAACAACCATCCAAACCGGTATAGTATCAGACTATTGCTTGTAAAGGCCTATTTGAATTCTGTTTTTTATCCCTTTTGGTTAAAAAATTAATATGAGTATAACTCTGCGAGAAGATGTCCTTTTTTATTTATCCCTGAAGAAGTAGGCAGATGTTAGTTCTAAGATCCACACCCGACCGAAGAAATTTGGCACAGACATAACCTATGTAGTGGGACGCAGGCTAGTTTTTATGCCAGACACGCAGGTGAAACTGCGGCGATAGCTAATATTTTAGATCTATAAGGATTTAGAGACAAATAAACGAGTGAAAATCTCTAGGAACCGTTGGCCAAACATTTGATCCATAATTTGATCAAACTCGATCAGCGCGACCCACGGTAATGGGTAGCGTGAAACAAATTGCTGTTACGCCGCTCGCTGGTGCTAATTCTTATCAGGATATTCATCTTTCAAGGGTTCTTAATTAGAATCGGCCCTTACAAATTTTGCTCGGGTAATGGGGAAGGGCGACGGGCGACTTTTAGTCGCATGCATCTCTTTTACTAAGTTTTTCGAAAGATCAGTGCCCTGAGCACGAACATCTGTCGCAAGCATATCGTCATCGTATCGAGTGCGACAAAAACCAATGCAATGGGAAATTGAATATCGCGCAACGTCACGGTATACGCCATGTAAAATTTTCTGTAAAAACCAACTTTTTGACGCCATTGCTACGATGACGCTTGTTCTATTTTAGGGTCATAACATCGCCTGTTGCACTCGAAAATGGAGAAGCTTAGACAGTTTTAAGTTATACTTCCTTAAGGCGAGTGAAATTTTAAGATACGCGCGCATCAGTGTAACACAAAATTCTCACGGATGAAGTTAGCTGATAACGGTCTCTCCGGAACATCGCACAAATCGCAACTGTCAGTATCAATGAGTGAGTAATAATCACCTAACAACGTCAAAAATTGTTATTCGTTGCTACAGACAGGTGCAAAGAGTTTGGACACTATAATTTCACAACTGAATAGTAAAAAATGCAGTTCTCATCAATAATTTATATAACTTCTTACGTGCGTACATAAGTACACACACCCGTTTTTTTTATTAGGATGAGTACGAAAGATAGATTGTATCCCGGAATTATAACATAGGCTATGACACTCGGGAATAGTTTTGTTTACTATTAGCGAAAGAATTTTCTATATCGGAGTAGTTTTGATAATAACCTCCTAAAACGAAAACCTCTACATTCTACTAATCCAACTTCACTACATAGTATAAAACAAAGTCGCTTTCTCTGTCCCTATATCCCTATGTACGCTTAAATCTTTAAAACTACGCAACGCATTTTGATGCGGTTTTTCTTAATAGATTGACTGATTGAAGAGGAAGGTTTTTATGTCTAATACTTGTGACATCCCACGGGAACATGGGTAAAACCGCGGGGGACAGCTAGTATATTATAAATGCGAAAGTTTGTGAGTATGTACGTATAGATGTATGGATGTTTTCTCTCTTTCACGCAAAAACTACCAAACGGATTTGGTTGAAACTTGGCACATATGGTTTATAACCTGGATCAGCACATATAATATACTTTTAACCTCGGGAAAATGTAAAATCCCTCGGGAATAGCTAGTAAACTATAAATCGCAATCGCAAAGTCGCAAGTCAACCTACCACTCATCCTAAGGAACTGTTGCTCGACGGGCAGAGACAAAAGGAATTTCTCCACTGATTTATCGTAGGCTTCGGCTAATGGTGGATTCCATGATATAAATTACAAGCCAGCCCGACGCGCGCAATTAACAATGCTACTGTAATGTATCGGAGGAACGTAGCCGAGTTTCATAATAGAGGATTTGTAATTCTATGTTATAGGAGTTAGAATTTAATTTAAATTGGTTGATAGATACTCGAACTAATCAGTAGGGTAAGCGAATTAAGAGTATACCGATGAACACGTGCACTTTATACTGCTCCTAGTGGGGAACACGGTCATTCCCAAAGAGGCTATTCGACAGGGCGTGAACATTTTGAACGGAGAGAGAAGGATGAAAATTTCGAAAGTCAAAGAATATTTCACATATTATTATCATTATTTTAATGACGACAATGCTTGGGTGTAGCGCTCGCTTCAGCAAGACACATCTTTATGTACAAAATCTTATTTTGAAAAGAGTAATTGCTGACTTTATTGCCGGCTTTTCTCAGTAAAAGTAACCTTCCGAACCGGTGTTAGAGTCTGACCATTCATAAGTGGCTGTACAAGGTTTTTTTTTTAAATTACACTGCTTATGAAAGGGCTTTGAAATTCGGATCCGCAACCTTTCTGTGTGACGAAAAATAAATGAATGATAAACACAATGTATGCTATTCAAAAGTGATTGATGAATAATTAAATTGTTTCTCTGTTTTAAAGCTTAAATTCAATCGTGTGTCTTTATGAAACGCTGAGACGCGAAGTTGTTAAGTCTCATGTGCCTGTAATGTCACCGGCCTTACCTTTCTAACCGAAACACAGTAATACAAGTGCACTACTGCTTCACGGCGGAAATGGGTAAGGTGGTAGTACTTCCCCGGACGAACTCTGCACTAAGAGCTCTACTACTCAATTTTAAATATTATTCTATGGATACTCATATTTTATTTGATATTGTGTTTTAGTTACTTCCCCGGACGAACACTGCACTAAGCGCTCTGGTACTCCTAATTTTTTTAGTATTTTAATAATAATTGCTTACGTGCGTGTAAGTAATAGCAGACGTGGCAAAAACAGAAGAAGACCTGTTCACAAGTATGAACCATGTGCCAGCCAACGCGTCCTGGCCATATTGAATGGAACATAGTATATATAGTACCAATGCGGCGTTTTCAAAGGAAACTCTTCAACTTACCTCCTCCACAAGTAGCAGAGCACAGGGAACCAGGGGTCGCCAGCCAGTGGTACCTCGGCCTCGAGCAGGAGGTCCCATCACCTCCGCAGACTCCACACTCATCCACGCGACGTGTAGACCCTACGCGGAGGTCACATCCGACCCTCTGTGGACAAGAGATACATTACTTATTAAAAAAATATCTTCCATACTTTTATCCTTAAAGAGTGAGAGAGAGGGATAATTGGAAAAATTGCACGCATTTATTAAAATTTGGACGGATCTAAAAATCATTTGTGAACGACCTATCTGCCTACCCCTTAGTGATAATGGGCGTGAAGATATATGTTACATTACGTTGGACAAAGTTTGATGGGTCAGCTATTATCTCTAATAAAACGGTTCTACAAATAATCAGTGAAACCTCTGCCTACCTCTTAGGGTATATAGTAGGTATGGTAGTGATAAGGGGCGTAAATATAAACTTGACTCCGGTACGCGGTTTCACTGCGATCCCATCTTATCTTATATTCTCCGTTATTTAATTATTTCTGAGCTAATTCAGAAAATATTATTCTGTAAATTTTCATTTATTACAATTATTTCGGAGTTTATTCTAAAAATCTAAAAAGGTAATTTCAAAAATCGCAGTCTTACCACAATTTTTGCATACACATTGAAATCTTATTCTCTGCTACACATAACCTAAAAGATGTAGACTTCGAATCTGGTAAGAAAAATCTGTTATTCACCTCACACAGTAAATGTTATATCATAAAGATTTCGCATAAAAATACCCTGAAAATCCTACATAAATTTTTAACACATTACCACATCCTTGAAGACATCATGGCGTATAAATATTCTATAAGGCTTCTAGGCCAACTCGAGCGATCTGTCACTGGTGTATCCGAATATATATCGCTGCACGTCCCGACCTTATCTCAGGGGTATAGAGCTGATTATACCATGGCACTATATGTAAATTTAACACAGATGTCTTAGCAGCTGTGGTAACGCGTATTGCAATGATATATGGTTTATTTTTGATTGTTTTTAGGGTTTTGTTAGTGTGTTTGGAACGAGGTTAATTTTAACCAATAGATCCTACTAATATTGTAAATGTGAATGTTTGTATGTATGCATGTTTGTTACTCTTTCACGTAGAAACTACCGAACGGATTTGGATAAAACTTTGAACATAGGTTGAGCATGCTTTGGAATAACACATAGGATACATTTTATCCCGGGAAAATGCAATATCCCCCGGAAATGTGACCCCTGGGAACAGCCAGTTTCAAAATAAATGCCAAAATTTTAATGGAAACAAATTTTTAGATAAAGATTTTTTTAAATAAGAAATTACCTAAAAGTAGACAAATTGGCTCTAAAATTCAAAACCATTTATTCAGTTTAGGCCCTCGGAGGGCACTTATGAAGTTTAAATTTAAAGTTACTGAAGCTACAACAGGTTCGGAAGTCAGCCTTCAACTGAGAAGAACCGGCAAGAAACTCAGCACCAACAACTCTTTTTTATTTTTTATTAAATAATTTTTTGTATAAATTTTATCTATTCTGACTTTTTGGCTATTTTATAATTTCGATTTTACATAATTTTATATTTAACAATTACAAAATACTTATTATAGGTAACATTAAAAAAACAAAACAAAAAAAAAAGGAATAACAAGACTACAAAATAGAAAATAACAATAATTAGGTACTTACAACTACCTACAAGAAAATTGGAGGTGCACTGTGCAGAGAGTAGCTATTTCCATACATTTTTATCTTCAATAAAATGAATATAGCTTCAATATATGACTTGAAATCAGCAATTCTTTATGAAATGTCAAAACGATCGAATGTATGGAGTTTTGTATGAAATAGCAAGGTGTGACGTCATAATTGTAGAACATCAAATAACGTACACTTTGTTAATAGATAGGTACTTACAATGACATTAATGATTAAATTTTGATCATATTTAATGTTTTCGTATATTTTTGGATGTTCAATACCCTGGTTAGTGTTCATTTATGTGTCATCATTAATCTTTAATACAGGACAGTTCCTTATTTCACCGGCCTTACCTTTCTAACCCAAAACACAGTAATACAAGTGCACTACTGCTTCACGACGGATGGTATGGTGGTAGTACTTCCCCGGACAAATTCTGCACTAAGATCTCTACTAGTAGTGCGAGTGTGTTTATGTGAATGTGTGTGAGTGTTTATTTGTATTTGTGTATACGAGCATGTATGTATTATTTTACAATATTAATTGCTGTAAAGATTGTTTAATTGTTCTATAGATATGTTGTTACTGAAGTGAAAACTTCTTAAGGCGCGTTGGGTATTTTTGAGATGGGAAAAAACAATTTAACTCGCGACACTGTTACCGTTACCGACACCTCTGTATATGAGTATCTGCATATATTGGCCGCGTTTACACGAGAGTTGAGTTTGGGTTGAAATATATTGATAATTATAACTATATATATAATATAAACAAATATTGTGTGTACTCGTATACGTACAACATAGATATATTCATGTCAGTTTTCACTTCTGTCGGCTCTCTCTATTTTTATTATTTGATTTTAGTTTTTCTAGTTCTGTAGGATGGAGCTACGAAATAATTTCTTCTCTTATTCAATTTTGTAGGGTTAAAGTTAAAGGATAAGTAAAATGTTACTTAGTGTTTTTATTGCTCGTAAAATATACAATTTTCTAACGGAAAGAATTATGGTTATTCTGTAAAGCTCTGTAGTTGGAAATGTATATTAATTACATCGAGATGCAGTTGTCATGGAAAGTTTTTTGGGAGCGAAACCATCCGAGGCCGAAATAGCTTAAACTTTAATATTTAGATGAATAAGTGTAACTAAATTTAAGTAAATGCTAAGTTATTTATTAATAATCCATGTATCGGCAATAGAAAAATTCAATGTAACACTATTATTAAGGAACCACAAGCCTCAGTTCAAAACAACGAGCGGAAAGATGTAAATTTTTAGAAACACAATACAATTGCTCTTAAAATAATTTGTCGTAGAATCTTCAAAGAGTACGGACTAAGAGTCCGTAGAAAATGTAAAAAGAAATAATAAAAAAAAAATGTATATTACTTTAATAATTATTTATTTGCATATGAAAGTATATACAGTACCCACTTATAACATTTTATATTTGTCTGTCTGTTGTTCAAGCTAATCACCAAAATGGCTCGACCGATTTTGATGGCACTTTCCGGGACAATCAAACATCCCTAGGAATCACGGATGAAATCGCGAGGGACCGCTAGTATTTACTAAATAATACCCTTATTTTTGTACCGAGGGCCTCTCCTTGGCTTTATTATTTTTTCAGCTATCCAGTATAACGTAAAAGCCAACAAAATTAACAATATATCAAAAGAACTGTCAATTTTAAACCAGTAAATCAACTCACACTGTGCTCGTATACATTGAGGGCGCTACTTTATTATGATAATCGGAAAATTCCGGTAAATTCCGGCACATTCCGGCAAACACCGGCTCTCCACTCGACTTCGGAGGGAACTGAATAAGTGATGAGCAAATTCATTGGTACATATCATGGCAATTTATAACCGGGTGTGCGGTCTGAAATTATTCTCTGTTTGTATAAAATTGGTGAAATAAACGAGTTATTTCGATGTTAAAAGGTTCTATTTAACTGTACCTGTTAGCTGAGGTTTGTGAAAATTTTTACTAATATTATAAATGCGAAAGTTTACGTATGCATGGACGTTTGTTACTCTCACGCAAAAACTACCAAACGGATTTGGACGAAACTTTGCACATATATAGAAAATATCCTGGAATAACATAGGATACTTTTTGTGCCGGGAAAATGTTACATCCCTCGGGAACGCAGGTGAAACCGCGGGGACAGCTAATTAATTCTAAATACGAAAAAGATGTTGAAATTGATGGATGTATGTTACTCACTCACGCCAGAACGGCTCTACCGATCTGGATAAAATTTGGCACAGAGATAGATTAAAGCCTAGACATAGCACGTAGGCTTATACATTTACTGGAAAAATGTAACATTAATCGAAAACGCGGGTGAAACTGCGGGGGACAGCTAGTTCTAAATAAATACAGAACGATAGATGTTAATTTTATCGCTTAAAAACTAAAAAACTAAAAAAACTATTTTAAATATTTCGATTGACTTTCAAAAGGCACTGCCCCTGCCGGCAATGACACTAACTCGAGGATGTTTCGTCGCGGCGTCCGTGCTCTGTCTCTGTCGCTAACTACGCTAATACTACTAATCACGTGAGAGGTAAGCTCTCCGACGCCTCCGTGAAGCGGCTCGCCAACGAAGTATCTGAATAAGGGAGCTGATCGAAACGAAGCAGATCATACGTTCAATGTAGATATTTACATCAACACCGACTCAGAACAATCAGACATGTAAATGCACACAAATGTTTGTCCTGGATGGGAATCGAACCAACGAAGCCGAAATTAAAACACAGTTTTTGATCTACTAGCGACCCGCCGTGTCTTTGTTTGAGTAGAATTATAGAAATTATAGATATTAAACATATATTATAGATATTAAAATATAATCCAAATAGGGTTCCTTTGATGCACCATCACCTCAACTACTGAACATATCGGTATGGGACTGCTACCATTCGACGCGGAGTTTTTCCTAGATGGTTAAGCTATTTATGATATCGATAAACGCGGGTGAAACCGCGGGAGACAGCTAGTGTATAATATTCATAAACCATCCGGAAGAATTTTTTCAGATGATAGTATTGTTTTTTTTTTTAAATCCTTTATTTCAAAGTAAAAAATAACGAATTACAGTTTTATTACAAAAATAGTGACTCTGTTTTATACCACTCGGAATTGTTTTAAAATAACCTCCCCCTTTAATGTCGGTTACAAACTCGTAAGAAACATGAAAAATCTAAGCAAAAAACGCAAACATCAAAGCTATTACCCAATCATCTCTTCGCTGCCGAAACTTTCCTGTCAGAATTAGTATTCCTCCCCCTGGGATTATGCAAACGATGTTCCCTCAACTTTGTACTTAAATAATATATGAAATTATGCAAAATATTCACAAGAAAGTAGGTTAGTGGCGATTCCAAGTTCCCAGTATTTGAGTAGTCGATGATCACGACTGCGAAGTTCTTGAATATACGTGACTTCGGTATAATTGACTGTAAGTTTGGTGCTATCAAAATTTATGTAACCCTGGTACTTGTCCGGTTAACTCGTGGTTTTACGCGCGTTCCCCGGGGTTCTAGCGTATTCCCGTAATAATACATTCATTAGTCAATAATCCTTACTTATTTGACGGGCTAGTTTACCTAGTTTTACACTCTGGCTGCCACGCCGCAGGTTGTGGGTTCGATACCCACCCAGTGCCTCTACCATGAGTTGCTATCGAAACTTACTTCAGTCACTGGCGAGTAAACGACCATCGAACCCGATCGACTCATACTACAGATTTTAGTTCTTTAGGTGACCGCTAGTGGCGCTGTACACAGTTGCCATAGAAATGTTTTACGCCGTCGCTAGCGAGTACGTACGCTAAAAACTCATGGTAAAGGCACTGGACAGACATTTGTGCGATAACTACTCAATTTCGATTTGGATCAAACTGGCAAATAGGAATCGATGGGCAAGTTGGCTTGGTAGATAGAGACCCTGACTGTGTGCATGAACATGTCTGTTTGTTCTGTGGCTGGGTGTAAATATCTATATAAGTATGTATTTAAAAGTTTGTATATTTTTTTCGAGTAGTAGAGCTCTTAGTGCAGAGTTCGTCCGGGGAAGTACTACCATCTTACCCATTTCCGCCGTGAAGCAGTAGTGCACTTGTATTACTGTGTTTCGGTTGGAAAAGTAAGGGGGCCGGTGAAATTACAGGCACTTGAGACTTAACAACATCACGTCTCAGGGTCGACAACGCATTGGCGATGCCCCTAGTGTAGCAAATGTCCATAGGCGGCGGTGACCACTTACCATCACACTCTGCTTAATTTGAGATCAAGTAACCCCAAATATTAAATGTAAGTGTGCTAAAGATAATAACTTTTTACTTAAACACTGCAATGATCCTGTACAGTGTACATATCAAAGTAAAATACAACCTTCTTAAAGAAGGTATGGAGAGTATGCAGGGGGTTTCAGGGGCGTGAAGTCGATCTAGCTAGGTTTAATTTTCAGAAAATGTCGTAGGCAATGAAAACTGCAACTGCAATGTCATTAGAAGGTAAGGTTTTCAAGTTACATCTTTTGTCTACACTAATATTATAAAGAGGAAAGATTTGTATTTTTGTATGTAACGAATAAACTATTAGACCGATTTCAAAAATTCTTTCAGCGTTGTGTAGCTATGCCATCCCCGGGTGACATAGGCTATATTACATTTTCAAAGAAATTAGGGATCCTTACTTAAACTCCAATAATGTAACCCAAGGTGTAAAAAAAGCCTTACATCCTGTGCACTGCGAAAACGATTGATGATAGAAAGAACAAAATAATGTTATGTACCCAACATCCCTCGAAAACGCGGGTGACACCGCGGGGGACAGCTAATGAGAAATACTGTTATAGGGAGCCCTTTATTATCGCATCTAATTCGTATCTAGGTATATACGAGTATGACAGTGCTTTAAAAAGAGAATACGGTAGAAGTCATGTTAGTAAAGAAATCCCGAGCATTTTTTTTTTTTTTTTTTTTTATAACAATTTGAGCGCAGTGTAGCTTCAGTAACTTTAAATTTGACCTTCATAAGTGCCCTCCGAGGGCCTGAACTGAATAAATGTTTTATTTTCCATGTATTTATGTTTGTTCAATAATAATTAAAAAAAAATGGTTTTTAATTTTTTTTTAATACGTGAAGCAAAAATTTTTGTCCCCTTTTTAAGCATATTTTCACACGAAGGCGAGTGAGAATTGGCATAGTTAAAGTTAATATGGAGAAGGAGTGCAGAAAGATTAAATTTATAAATATTTATTGTTACAAACGCATTAAATTAATTAAAATAAACATCACACACACTACCACACGTTTGACACACACACATACACAGTTTACAATTTAAATAGCTTACGCTCATACAGCCAATGTCAAATAGAAAATTCAAAAAAGTTCTATGCAATGATCACAGAGGTATATACTTTGACAAAAAAACCTCAATTAACTTTAAACTTAAAATATACAATATTATGGTTGAATTTCGATCGCTATGCGACCTCTAGTTCTTGTAAATTACTATAAACATTTCGAGCCAATTCACTCTTTAAAACAACCGAGGAAAACCCTGTTACGTCCGAATAGATTTAATAACAAAAATTCTCATTCCCGCTGCACCGCTGAGAAAAATTAAATATTCACTAGAATTCTTGTTTTTGTAAGTAATTCAAGTTATTTGCCGAGTGCTCCCGAGTGCTCTCGGTACTGAAAATCATATTAATGATTAAATTTTGATCATATTTAATGTTAGAGACTAGACTTTGCTCCTATCCCAAATTATTCTAAACTTTAATATTGTCTAACAGTACAGATGGTTTGATAGTTAGAGATCCTGAAGGCCTCACCACCAATAGTTTCGATACCCACCCAGGTCTACCTGAAAATATCTAATTTTAGAAAACAGTATAGTAAATCAATTTCTGGTATTACAGGACAAGCTCGGCTTAGTTTGGGATCAGATGGCTGCATATTTAAAAATGTCCCAGGATATTTATTTATTATTACATCAAATTTGTTTGCGGTATCTGATATTTTTTTCGGATATTCGATAGTTTCGTATAAGGTTACGGGACTTCATAATACATCTGTTTTCATTAAAACTATCCCGCCAGTTTTTTTTTTATGCCACTTGGGCCGACAAACAAGCAGACGGTCCACCTGATGGTAAGTGGTCACCGCCGCCGATGGACATTTGCAACACTAGGAGCATCGCCAATGCGTTGTCGACCCTGAGTTATTTCACCGGCCCCCTTACCTTTCTGACCAAAACACAGTAATACAATTGCACTACTGCTTCACGGCGAAAATGGGTAAGGTGTTAGTACTTCCCCGGACGAACTCTGCACTAAGAGCTCTACTACTCTAGAATAAAACAATGAGGTGAAGCGACGCTGGCGGGTCATTAAGCCAGCTAAAAAATATATGCAAGAGCTAGCATGCATTCTTTAATAAAAACTACATCGGTAAGCCGACGCAAAAAACCCTCGGAGAACAGACCTCTCATGTGATCGTATAATTAATTAAAGAGATAGAGCATATAAGCGAAACATCGTTGAGCTAGTGTTATTGACCAAACGGAATCTCACTCCAGGTTTTCCAAAATATTGTTAATGTAGTATAGATACGTCTATTTTTGATTTAGAGTGATCTTGGGATATTCTTTACACACGGCCACCTGATTCCAAATTAAGCAGAGCATATACTATGGATACCAGATAACTGATATAGTACTAAAAGAACATATCTTTCTTTTAAATATGTACTTCGATATTTACACTCGGACACAGAACAAACATGCTCACACTAATATTTGTCGTGAGGGGGAATCGAACCGCAACCTGCAGACAATCAGGATTACTAACCACCAAGTCACCTGGCCTTTCTAGAAATAAATTCACGTGCATTGCTTGACAAATTCTACCCACATTTTCGTTTGCCAGTTTTTCCCAGAAATCAGTTCTGTTCAGTTGGGTTGCTAGCACAGAAATTGCGAAAGCCAAACAAAGTCCTTTCTCTGTTGTACAAAAAAAAATGGGTATTGAAACCTTGTGTCACAATGCCGGATGCGACCTGACATCATCAGGGAATGGGGACGTGAAATAATAAGGCTTGGTCAGTGGTCCAAGAGGTGAGGACTAGCGAGTTTGTGGTAAATTTAAAAGAAGCGTAAACCGCGCCACGACATGGGGACATTTTTCTATGAGTTTTGGCCTGCGAAAGTCACCACTGGTTCGGAAGTCAGTCTTCAGCTAAAAATAACTGCCAAAAGCGGACGGGTGGGAATAGATTGGGTGGCATAGATTTCAAAAATAAAAATAAAATTACCTAAATTGCTCACTGGCAAAATAATGTACTCTTCTTTTTTCTAGAATCACTCAGCCAGTTGCTAACATTTCTTAATCTTCAAAAAAGGTTTATATACTAGATCATGAGTATTTGCTGGAGAACTCTCTTGTCTCTGAAGAGCTCTTTGACTCGGATTTGTCGACGTTGTACCACTGCGAGGAAACGATATTGATTCGATCCTTATGCTCCTTCACCTTAATAATGAACTATACTACCGGCACGCTATGATGACCGTTTTGACGTTTCAGATTGTCATAGGAAAAGAAACTGTAATGCTTTGGAATAAGGTTGATTTCCATTTTGCATACAATTAGCTGTTGGATCAATAGATGCATCTTATATTTAAAGGAACTTGGGTTACTTTTCTTTGTCATTGTTAAACATCAAAACGGCCATCGTAGCGTGCCGCAGGTTTAGTATTCTGTACATGAGAACTTATTGAGAAGGGAGAAAAGAGAGAGGTGTAATATTGCGTCTCATCGCTTATGCCTTACTCCGTGCCTCGCGCCGCCCGCAGTACGAGCCCCTTTGTCCTAGGACGTGACGTTTGCTCTCGTTTTTAAAATTAAAACTATGCGGCCCGGAATGTTAAGCTTGTAATATTTCGTTTGCCATTCCGACGATAGGAAAATAGCCCGCGTGTTTTTCTATCATGAAAAGCTTCAATAATAATTTCAGGTAAGATGCTACATAGTATTATAAAATAATACTTCATGAGTGTTTGGTGTCTGTTTAAGACTGGTTTCTAGGCAACTCAAAATAAAAACAAAAATTCAAAACCATTTATTCAATTTAGGCCCGCGGAAAGTTACTCAGGCTACCACTACTGGTGCTATCGACTTGAAGTTAGAAATAGTTGTAGAAATTGCTTGCCTGCATCTAGGTATGTGGGCGTAAATATCTATTTAAGTACCCATTTAGAAAAAACAACGGGTTGCACTCCCGGAGTGCCGGCAGAAGTGAAAACTTGAACATTAACGTTGTGCATTTTACCGTCTTACGAATGTTCGATCAGGTCACGTGTCCTGACGCGAGTTTAACATTTTATACCCATCCCAAGAAAGGTGCTCAACGCTGCTAAAGAAGTTTTCACATCAAAAAAATAGCATATGTAATAAACCAGTTATGTATTTGGTTACCATATAAGCTCTGCTAGGTTTGCGATCTGAAGGCCGTGTAAAGAAATTCCTTGGATATTGGTTAAAAAAAATATATATAAAAATAAAATGAAAATATAACAGGCCAGTTGGCTTGGTGGTTAGCGACTCTGACTGCCAAGCTGAAGGTCGCGAGTTCGATTCCCACCTAGAATTATGTAAATTCTCCATGAAACTTGCTGAGCTGCTTGATGAGCATGCTCTGGAATAACATATAGCAATCTTTTTATCCCAGGAAAATGTAATATCCCTAGAAAACGCGGGTAAAACCGCAAGGAACAGCCAGTATGCAAATAAAATTACAATTAATTCTAATACCAAGTCCACATTAAAAGAGACATGGAGTAATTTTGACATATGGTACACAGAGATGATTGTTAACAAAGCAACATTCAACAGCCTTTCTACGTGTCAGAATCATTTGTGAGGTAAAAAACAAGGGGTACAATGTTTTTCAATGTTTTTTGCAGTAAAACTTCGAGCATAAATTATGTTTCCACTTCCTTTCATTCGTTTGTGATTCATTTTTTTATCCTTTCGCATTAACTTCTCCGAGGCTATAGTTTTGTACTTATTTTTTATCTGTTACCGCAGGAATATCTGTGTTTTATTTTTCTATAATAGCATGATGAGCAGTGATACTTTTTCGAACAGACAAGTGAATGATCATGCAATATGTAGGGTCCCGTAGTAATTATTTTTGACTATGTAGCCGCATAGGCGTTTTCCTGTATTTTGCATTTTAATTTTTTCGGATTTCTCCAATTTTAAATATAAATGTCCAGGAACATTTTTTAAACATGGCTATCTGAGTCCAAAACTAAGCAGAGCTTGTAGTATAGAAAACAGATAACTGATATAACTACTACATATATGTACTAAGTTATTTTTTCTAAATACATACTTAGATATTTACACCCAGCAATAAAAAATACACTAATTTTAAAAACACAGGAGATTGATGGACTAATGTTCATCACCTTAATTATTTTTTAATTTAAGTCGGGTTTGATTTATTCGTCATAATCGTTTTGTGAATTTTTTTTAATATCACTTGGGCCGCCAAACAAGCAGATGGTCCACCTGATGGTAAGTGGTCACCGCCGCCTATGGACATTTGCAACACTAGGAGCATCGCCAATGCATTGTCGACCCTGAGACGTGAAGTTGTTAAGTCTCATGTGCCTGTAATTTCACCGGCCCCCTTACCTTTCTAACCGAAACACAGTAATACAAGTGTACTACTGCTTCACGGCAGAAATGTGTAAGGTGGTAGTACTTCGGACACTCTGCACTAAGAGTTCTACTACTCTAAAAGTGTTCTCTACTGAGGTACGATCCTCTTAAATACTACTAATATTATAAATGCGAATGTTTGTATGTATGGATGTTTGTTACTCTTTCACGCAAAAACTACTGGATAGATATCGAATAATATAGGCTAATACTTTTTATCCTTGGAAAATGTGGCTTCCCTCGTGAACACAGGTAAAACCGCGGGGGACAGCTAGTATTAATGATTTTTCAATAAAAATAACGATTGGTGAAAACTTTCTGTCCGGCGGTCAGCGAGGTAACACGTCTGCGTCGACTCGGTGACAGCGGGTCTAATAAGTCCTGAAGATGCTTCGTGTAAAAGCGAAAGTGTTGAGTTTCCGTGTTTGGGACTTGACAGAGAAGGAGATCCAACGAATTTTTTTTAGTAGATATTTGTTTTTGTATAATTTTACGATGAATTTCCGCAAGGTCACGCCTGAGTCCATTAGTTAATAAAAAAAAATTACCTTTACATGTATTATTAATACATTATATCAGAGTAACAAGGGGGTGAAACGGGGAGGGGTTAATTTCCATAGCTACCCAAAGTTCCAGTGCGACACTGTATACAGATTTAATTATAATTCACCAACTCCAAGTTTGCTTTGACGAAACATTGTTTGTTTTATTTTAAACTTAAGTATTCCCGACGTAAGTTTAACTTGTCTTTGTTTTGTGTATGTTATTCCATATTTCGATTAAAGTTGAACCGATTTCAATCAAAATTTTTGACAACAGTTGTTCGTAATTAAAATATCGAAGCCTTTCTCATTTAAGGGTCACGACGGGCACTTCGAAGGTACTAAAGTTGAAGAACTGAGAAGAACTGGTAAGTTATTTAGAAAGTTTTCATTTTCCATAATCTAACTAACCTGTAAAGTACAAACAAGTAGACGGTCCACCTGATGGTAAGTGGTCACCACCGCCTATGGACATTTGCAACACCAGGGGCATCGCCAATGTTTTGTCAAACCTGAGACGTGAAGTTGTTAAGTCTCATGCCCCTTACCGTTCTAATTGAAACCCTATGGACATTTGCAACACCAGGCCAGCTTGTTTCCGACCCTGAAACGTGATATTGTTAAGTCTCGTGTGCCTCTAATTTCACATGCTCCCTCACCTTTCCAACCGCTATACAGTAAAACAATTGCACTACTGCTTCAGCGCGGAAATTGGTATGGTGGTACACTATTGGGCACTTCTTAGCAAAAGCGACCTTCCAAAATATAGAATCTGACTATGCATTAGTGCATGTGAAGGCCTGTTTGACAACATATAATTTCATTATTTCTCATAAACTCTGTACTAAGAATCCTATTATTTTCGGGCATGCAGATGCGCACTGAGCGGGGAACAATAACATTCCCAAAGAGGGTTGAAGTCCAACAGGCGGTCATGAAAAGTCACAATCTCACCATGGTAAGTGATTGTGAAGTCCAATGTGGTGAACTCAAAAGGTATTTGGCTCTCAAAAGTATACAGGTAGCTTATCTTTGTTTTTTACACCAGCGTGTGATTGAGGGTAGGTTTGGGGTGGAGGCTAGCTAGGGCGTACTATAAAGTACCCGAATGTAAATAATATCAAAAGGTCAACTTAAATATTGGATCTATTATAAATAATTGTGTTCGTTCATAAGCACATCACCAGAGAATGGTTTGACCGATTTGTCATTAATTTTATGTTCGCCGTAGTCCGGATAAGGCTTTTAGGGAAAGAAAAAAAAGCTGTTAAAAGTTATTTTAGTGTTATTTTTTTCTATGAAATGAAATGAAATGAAATATTTATTCAAATAGGCCTTCACAGGCACTTATGAATGGTCAGACTCTAACACCGGTTCGGAAGGTTGCTTTTACTGAGAAGAGCCGGCAAGAAACTCAGCAATTACTCTTTTCAAAATAAGATTTTGTACATAAAGATGTGTCCTGCTGGAGCGAACACCCAAGCATTGTCGTCATTAAAATAATCATTTGTATTGTAGAAAGCCTTTTGTACTAAAACAGTCTTAATTCTTTCCTTAAATTTTTGTAAAGGCAAATTTAAAATTTCAGCAGGGATTTTATTATAGATGCGTGCACTAAGTCCTAAAAATGAGCCTTGCACTTTTTGCAGTCTATATGCAGAAGTGACAAGTTTATCCTTATTTCTAGTATTGATGGAGTGCATATCACTCTTTTTGACATAAAGACTAATATTTTGATGTACAAATATTATTTTTGCATAAATATACTGCGATGCAACTGTGAGGATATCAATTTGTTTAAACTTTTCTCTGAGGGAAGCTCGAGAACTCAAATTATAAATTGCTCGAACTGCTCTTTTTTGCAATATAAAAATTGTTTCATGAGAATTTTATATGACGATCTGGACTAGCAAGGTGTGAGACTTCTTCATCTTAAAGGGAAGATCTTCCACCGCATGCCATGCCTCTATATATGGTCAAATCTTGAGAAAACTTCGCTAGTACGCGATGTAAGGGGTTTGTCTATAGATTAAGCGACCATAACTCGCGATTCGATGACGCATTGTAAATATAACCCAAAAATGATGTAATATTTACGATCGAGAAAGACACGAGGCTCAAACAAAAAAGAACTCAAACAAATATCCTTTGCAACTCCGCTTTCAGAATCAGCAATCACTTAAGAGGTAAATAAATGAATAGATAATTAATTAGTGCCAGTAACAGTTCCTATTGAGCGAGCTCCTCAGCCAGTCATTTGTTTATAAACAATGAAGCACTCTCTTCATTTCGGCAACGCCTTTTCAATACGGGAAAATCAAAATTGTGGTTGCAAAACCATTTATAAAATCATTTTCGAGATTGGGAGAGAAATACGCTATGGAAATTTTGAGACATACTGTTTGAATCGTTGGTCGGCTTGCTGGAGAAAAATTGCCAGCAAATACCTTGATTTATATAGATGTACGAGCTGTTTCTGGTATGCGTTTAATTATCTTTTCACGTCTTTTCGCTGAAGAGTATCAAACCTGAGAGGAGAGCAAGAGGTAAGTAGAAAATCTGCTTTGTAATGGATCAACACAGCCTCTTTGCTTTGTCTCTTTTGTTAACTACGCAATCGTTGATTGGTGCGCTCTCCAAGGCCTTAGTTAGTTAGTTATACAGGGCTTCCTCCGCACTTAGCCTCTTGAATGGGCCATTCTCTAAGGCCTTATTGCACCAGACCGCCGTGAAGCAGTAGTGCACTTGTATTACTGGGTTTCGATTATAAAGGTAAGGGGGCATGAGACTTAACAACCTCACGTCTCAGGTTTGACAAAACATTGGCGATGCCGCTGGTGTTGCAAATGTCTATAGGCGGCGGTGATCGCTTACCATCAGGTGGACCGTCTGCTTATTTGTCGGTCTGCTAGATAAAAAATGAATATTATCATATTTACTAATGGAATTTATTTTGATCCAAAGGAGATGTTTTTTTATGGAGATGTTTTGACGATCATAACTTTCAAGTCAATAATCACTTTACTGACTGGTCAAACACAAAATTGATGATACCAATCAAACTTTGTTGCTCACTCCCTGTCCCTCAGGCACGTTACCATCACCGGGGTATACCCCGGTTATATATCTTCTTCTATATACATCTATATATACCTATATAAGCATAATGGAGTACCTTTGACGCACCATCACCTCAAACCTACTGAACATATCCAGATGGGACTGCTACCATTCGACGCGGAATGTTTCGTAGATTGCTATAGGCTATATATGATATCGATATATGCGGGTGAACCCGGGGGGGCAACTAGTATTATATATATACATATATTATGTTAATTATTTCTAAATAAAGAAATGTTGGGAATCGAACTCAAGGCATACGGGACTATTGTTCTCGTTTTTTTCTGTAGGTCTCACTTCTACCGCGTTAATACCTTTATATACTTAAATCAGGAAAAATATAAGTTATTAATTAGTACCTACCTTTATTTTTTGACAAAAAACATAGTGTCCAAACATAGCACCAGTGTGTGCCTCGGCAAAATCTCTTTGAGGAAATCCGCGAACAGATCGCAAAATTTGAAAGGAAGCCGTCAAAGCGAAGTGCCGGCTCTCGGGCAGTTGAATTAATGTTATTTGATGATTGTACACGATTGAGCGAGCTACTCACAATGCTCTGAGCGATACAAATGAATGTAGTCCGACTACTGGTGGACTGGGAGGTAGTATAAAGGAGAATACGTTCAATTCAATCTTTCTCTAAATATTTAGGGTAAAATCCTGCTATTATCACCGAAATCAGCATTTTATATGCATACTTGTCTTTTTAGCACGCTTTTATTTAGTTTTGCTTGTCTTTGAGTCTTTTTGTTTGTCTGTTATCAAATATTGTAAGTTTTTGACCAAGTTCCCGGCTTCCGATTAAGCTGAAATTATACACACCCATGGTTTTGGTGCTACGCCCGATTAGCTAAGTGACGTCATTCTAAATCCAATATGGCGGACGTGACGAGATGGTCATTTATTAATTCATAAGCCACCTCCATGTCATGGGTATCTAATGAAAGGGTTTGCCGAGCAGCATATGTGACGACAGTTTTATTAGTTTTATGGGCTCGAAAAGACTGTTTTGTGATTCTTGTAGAGAACTTGTAGTTATACGTAAATAACACACAGCTACACTTTAAACACGTAAACACTCACTACACATACACACACTACACATACATTCACTCACACGTCTACTCCACATACACGCATAAACACACCCCACCATACACAGAATCATTTAAATATAGAATAAGTTTACTTTTATTTACATAAATTTAAGATTGAGTATGTCTTAATAAGAAAGGGCACTGGCTTCTGTAACACAGGTATGTGTGCCTAGCTCAGAAGTCAGAGACTGCATTTAAATTGTGAAAGCTTATTTATGTGAATAAATTTATTATTATTATATTTTAACTTCAGCTGTAACTATACGAGTATAATAAAATCTTGGACGTCGATAATAACCTGCTTATAATTGTCCTATTAATTTGAAACTTCTCAAGTATATGGGATCAAGATGACAATACAATAATTTGATGCCATCGAGCTGAACTGATGATGAAGCTAGGAAGTGGAACCCCTTTGTATCGGTTTACGCCTATTTGTTTTGACGAGTTCTATCATTACTTTGGTGACAAGGTAATGAGAACGCGCGAGTGATGCCCATTGGAAGATGTTAGCTTTCTCCAAGGAAACTTCGGTGGAGGTCTGACACCTTCTGGTAAAGATATGAAACAATAGAATTTAGACCCTGCATGTGAGGGAAGGAGGAGAAGAGGATAGATAGGTGTCTTACCTCGGGCTCTGGCTGTAGGTATCACGCAGCACACGTTCCTGGACGACACGCGGTAGGTAGATATAATATGGTTTGTTGATTAGTTCTCACTTCAGAACATCCCGGGGTAACAACGGAATATATAAATAACACAGTTTTCCAGCACTTTTAGATTATTTTCGTCCAACACGGTTTAAATGATGGCGTTGGCGCGAACGAGTTCAGATGACTGTTTTACGTCAACCGCGTTCGATGATAGTTGCGCAAATAACACCAAGAGATGGCGCTTTTGATGAGCCGAGGTAATGAAGTAGGAAAGGTGGAAGGAATCAAAGGATTATATGCTCTAACACCCATGTTGTTGCAAGCGTCTATAGGCTGGGGTGACCGTTTACCATCAGACGGGCCATCAGCTTCTTTGGTATGTAAGTAGTATAAAAGAAAAAAAGGTCCATCAAACATCAAAAAAGATGGAACTAGGAGGTGGATAGTGGAACTCTTCCATGGATTCTAGTTACCTCTAGAGTTTGCACACACGTTTTACAAACACCATCAGCAACCTACAGTGCACAAGAAATAATACACTGTAGACCTTTTCTTTTCATCAAAAAACATTTAAAACAAATATTATTTCTCTCAACGAAAATGCAGACTTTGAGTTTAAAAGAAACCACTCGTTAACATAAAAAAACGTCCGGAAACAAGGATTGAACTGAAAACTTTGGCTGCACAGTTTTATTCTATCTCAAGAAATTATAATTTTTACAACATTTCTATTCTTGGCAACACCGCATACCTATAGAAAAAAATATGATAAATTAAGGTAGTTAAAACTACATCTGTACTAAACTAAATTACCTACTTCCTTCTAATATTATGAAAGTTTGTATGTATGGATGTGTGTTCCTCTTTCACGAAAAATCTACCCAACGGATTTCGATGAAACTTGGCACATAGATAGAGCATATATTGGAATAACATATAAGCTACCTTTTATTCCTGGAGAATGTTACATCCCTCGGGAACGCGGGTGAAACCGCGGGGGACAGCTAGTACATTATAAATGCGAAAGTTTGTGAGTATGTATGGATGTCTGTTACTCTTTCACGTAAAAACTACTTGATGGATTTGGATGAAACTTGGCACATAGATAGTTTATAGCCTCGATTAACACATAGGGTACTTTTTATCCCGGAAAAATGTTATATCCCTCGGTACCGCTGGTGAAACCGCGGGGGACAGCTAGTAATTAATAAAGTTGAAATGTTGCTTAATTTTGTTTCAAAGCGCTAATCTCGAACTAACAGGCGGTTTAAACAATCTTGAACATTATAGGCCTATACTTGAGGAAGGTTACATGCAACTAGCTTTCCGTCCACGGCTCCGTCCGCGTGAACTACATTTTATATCGTGCCCAGCAGTGGAATAACAAGTCTTGCCTTCGTCAATAAATGAGCTATCTAACAATGCAAGACATATTCAAATTGGACCATGAGATTAGCGCCTTCAACAAAACAAACAAATTCTTCAGCTTCATAATATTGATTTGTATAGATATATATAGCCGAGAAAAAAGTCAGTAGCAACGCTAAGCGTAACAAAGTAATAGAGAGGGTGGACGCGATTTTCCGAAAAGTAATATTTTTTGAGTCGAGAATATATTTTACTACTTTTCACTCCTAACCAAAACGCGTCTGAAACTACGGAAACAGATAGTCACTTTAATACATATAAGGAGTAAATATTTGTTTCATTGTTTGCATTGAATAGACTCCGCAACTACTGGACCGATTTGAAAAATTCTTTCACCGTTGGGAAGCTGCACCATCCCCAGGTGGCATAGGCTATATTATAAAATTAAAAAAAAAAATGGGATCCTTACCTTATCCTTAACACTAAACATACCATAACCGGGTCAAATGACCCATTTTGAAATTTGCATTGAAAATGCACGCATCATCTTATTGCTTTTGCACATTTGAATTCATGACTTTTACTTACTAATTAATATACAGTTATACTATTTATTTCCCTTCCAAACAACCATATTTCATACATTCAAGCAGGAAAATTAAAGTCACATTTGACCCGCTATGGTAGAAATGGGTAACTAGTAAGTGTTGGTATGATTAGTGTTAAAACACCAATAATGTAACCCAAGGTGTAAACAAAATTATCTAAAAAATTCTTTACATCGCGAGCGCAGCGAAAATTACTGATGATAGAAAAAACAAACTAATGTAAAAACTCTCAGGAATACAGGTGAAACCACGGGGGACAGTTAGTATTTAATAAATAGAGCGCATATTTAATAAAGTTTTGAAACTACACTCGCTATGAAATGCGCTCGGCCGAATTTCATAATAAACGAAAATAATCGGCTATTAAATAAGCCATTGCAACTTAATTTCATATTTTCACGGGATATTTTCGACATTGTTTTCATGCACAAAGCTCGTATGAATTCTGGTGGCGTCGACATGTATACCTAAGTTACTGTTGTGTTGTGGAATACCTACTTTATGGGTCAAGTTAGGAGATGGAATAAAATACTGGAGGTGGCGAAAGTTGTTTCAGCCCCCTTATTCAGCTAATACAACTTCGTCGGCGAGCCACTTCTCGGAGGCCTCGGAGAGCTTATCTCTCACGTGATTAGTAGTATTAGAGAAGTTAGCGAAAGAGACAGAGCATGGAGACCGCGACAAAGAAACACAGAAAATGATTGCGATCAAAAATTCAAAATTCTAAATCATTTATTCAGTTTAGACCCGCGGAGGGCACTTATGAAGGTCAAATTTAGTGGTCAAAGTTACTGAAGCCACTACTGTCAGAATTTCAAAGCCCACCCAGAAGTTTCACTTCAAAAAACGTCAAGACAGAAAACTAAATCATAGTTTACGTCAAATAATAAACAGAAGAAATAATAACAAACAAGGTTTATTATTACAGAACATAAACAACAATACAGCGGTACAAATAAACTGTAACTGTGTGCCATAAACGTTTGTAAATATGTAAGGAATTTTTGTGGCGAAGACGGTTTAGAATGTGACTACAGTGTGACGGTATGCATGTTGCAGGGTGTGTGTGGAAGAGGGAATATTGTGGTATACCTATTTTCCAGACTCAGTATCAGTATCTGTATGTTGAAAACTTAAAAAAATATTATAATATAACATAGATAAGGTATTATTATACGTATATTATTACTATGTATTTTTTTAGTTTATTAAACAAAAATTATAATGATTTTTTTTTATGCCACTTGGGCCGACAAACAAGCAGACGATACACCTGATGGTAAGTGGTCACCGCCGCCTATGGACATTTGCAACACTAGGAGCATCTCCTATGCGTTGTCGACCCTGAGACGTGAAGTTGTTAAGTCTCATGTGCCTGTAATTTCACCGGCCCCCTTACATTTCAAGTTTTCAATACTTTTGTATACTGCTTCAATAAATCCATGATTATTTATATATTTGATCTGTGGTATCTTGAATTATAGTCTTATCAGAAACAGCTTAAATAAGGTACTTAAAATATCTACGAATTTATACTTTTTACAAAAAAAAAATTAAATATTCGAATTTTTCAAAAGTAAATAAAAACCTTTTATAACCGATATATTTCAAAGCTGTTTGCTGTACATTTAACCAACTTATAAAGGAGGTGGTTCTAATTGCGACTTTTATAAGTTGTTAAAAACAAAAGAGCTTTTAATAGATGTGTACAGAAAAGTATAAATTAATAATGCAGGTACTCTAAGTGCAGGTACAGTATCTTTTTTTGTATAAAGTAATTTCTAAATCTATTTTTCGCATAAAGCACAGAATAACAATCAAAGCCTATGGGATAAAAACGATACATAATTATAATGAGCGATCTTTTAATTTAATAAATAAGAAATTAAAAATTAAAATTAAAAAAAAATTACACAAAAAAATAATTACCCTATGAGAAAATAGAAATTTCCACAGCACTCTGCGGAACTGGGAATATTTAAACATGCCAATTTCCACAACACACTTGCGACATTAATAATAATAACCTGCAGTGGCGCGGGGCGCCTGTGACGTCATTCCGCGGCGTGTACGAGCCACCTCCATTTTTAAAAGAGATAGTACCCTTATTTGTTATTATACCCGCTTTCCCTAGGGAAGTATAATTTCTCTATGTTCAGTATTTTTCTAATCTAATTTAGAGTTATATTGTAGTTAGTTAATGTACCTATAAAGTATTAGGGCTCATAGTGCAGAGTTCGTCCGAAGAAGTACTATCACCTTACCCATTTCCGCCGTGAAACAGTAGTGCACTTGTGTTTCGGTTAGAAAGGTTAGGGGGCCCGTGATATTATAGGTACATGAGACTTAACAATTTCATGTCTCAGGATCGACAACGCACTGGCGATGCCCCTAGTGTTGCAAATGTCCATATGCGGCGGTGGCCATTTATCATCAAGTGGACTGTCTACCTATTTGGCTAAAATAACCATTTAATATGAAGCTTTCGCTGGGAATCGAACCTGCCACCTTCAGCTTGGCAGTCTGAATTGCTAACCACCAAGCCAACTGGCCTGTCATATAATATTTTCAATGAATATATTCTAAGTAAGTATAGTGGTCAGGTGTGAAGGATGCACCTGAATATTGATGAGCAAAATATATTGTTATAGATAGAGTATTTCAAGTGAGCTGCTGCAGTGATGCAGAATTAGCCGGTTTCCTCATTCCAAATTAATGGTTGCTAAAGCTGAACATGTGGCTCTGAAAACAGAGACACTGTTGGGAACGATTTGTCGTTTTAATTATTAGTTCCTGGATGCCCGAGCATTGCATCGGGATTTCTTTACTAACGTGACTTCTACCGTATTCTCTTTTTTAAAGCACTGTCATATATACCTAGATACGAATTAGATGCGATAATAAAGGGCTCCCAATAACAGTATTTCTCACAAAAGATGTAACTTGAAAACCTTACCTTCTAATGACATTGTATCAGTTTTCATTGCCTAAAAACACGAATAAAACGTCATTTCCTGAAAATGAATCCTAGCTAGGTCGATTTAACGCCTCTGAAATCTGAAACCTGCATACAAAATTTTATGAAAATCGTTGGAGCCGTTTCCGAGATCCTAATTATATGTATATATTACAAGAATTACTCGTTTAAAGGTATTAGATAGATAGATAGATTAGATACTCGTGATCGCTTGTCGATCAAAATTCGACATAAATTCAATTAGCTGTAAGTTTAAATTTTATTGAGATTATTTTATGAAAGAGATGCATGTATTTAGTCGGTAGAAAAGTCGTGTTTGTGAATTGAGTGATACTGAAGTCTTATTATGAATGTTTGTCTGTATGCGGGCTTATAAATCAAGATTCACTGGACACATTTTTATGAAATTTCATGTTACTGTAACTAACGCCGGTTCCATTGCCACACAAGAGCCGTAGTGCGCTCATCATAGAATAGATTCTAGAGACACCGCTATCGAGTAACACATAACAGGTGCACTATACAGCTCCTACGCTGGAAATAGCTCTGCTTTGAATATTCACTAAAGTTTTACAGGTCTCGCCTCCAGGTACTAGTTTGTTTCTGTTTGGTGTGTTTAGTCAATTATTGTTCTGTTTAGTTTTTTAGAACTATTTAACGAACCGTGGTTAGGTTTTTAGTTTTTGTGGTTAATGGTTATGGGCACTTGCAATACCAGGCCATAAGTGCATCGTTTCTATTATAATTTTTATATAGGTCGACAGACAAGCAGATAGTTCATATTATGATAAGTAGTTACCGCCACCTATAGACATGTGCAACACCAGGGGTATCGCTGAAAAGTGAAGTTGTTAATAAACCTTTTTAACCGAAATAAAGTAATACAAGTGCAATACTGTTTCACGGCGGAAATGGTAGTTGGTTGTACTTCCCCGGACGAACTCTGTACTAAGAGCTCTACTAAATAGTAACCTAAATTCTTGGTCTCGTCTCAGGATCAGAAGACATGGATAACTTCTGTTTTTTTTTAGTATTAGAACCTACGGCTCTCACAGCAATCATCTTTACAACCACGGAGCTATCATAGCCTTAAAATTTATTACCTGGGTGACCAAGCTTTTTCACGAAATACACCTATTGGTCTGCTCTCTGCACAGTGCACCTCGAAATCTCTTTTTTAAGTTGTAAGTACCTAACTATTGTTATTATCTATTTTATAGTCTTGTCATATATTTTTTTGTTTTGTTTTTTAATGTTACCTATAATAAGTTTTTTGTAATTGTTAAATATAAAATTATGTAAAATTGAAATTATAAAATAGCCAACAAGTCAGAATAGATAAAAATTTATATAACAAATAAAAAAGAATGTAACCTTGCTGAGTTTCTTGCCGGTTCTTCTCAGTTGAAGGCTGACTTGCGAACCGGTTGTAGCTTCAGTAACTTTAAATTAGACCTTCATAAGTGCCCTCCGAAGGCCTAAACTGAATAAATGGTTTTGAATTTTGAATTTTTATATACATAAACTTAAATAAAACCCCCCTTTCCCTAAATAAAAACATTCATCCAAATCGTTAAAGCCGTTTTCGAGATAGCGATGTATATAATAACTTACGCAAACATCTCCATTTTAATTTACACCACAATCTTATTCTTCTTCATCTAAATGTTATCATCACTCAAGATTTTTTTTAATTTTATTTATTTATTTATTTCGACATACATTATAACATCTTCACAGAAAAATAGTAATCCAATACGATTATATATATATTACGACTAACAACAATAATAGATTCAACATTACAAGAAAAGGTATTCGAAATAATGTGTCACCATACTCGATACATCTCTGCGCTGCTTCGGTAAACTTCGGCAAGGTCACTGTACCTTTATGCGAAAAATTGATATTTTCCACTGAAAATATCAATTTTTCGCTATTTCATTTATTGATCAAATGCCATGTGACAAGGGGGCAAACTTATGTTAAGTGAAACTTACCTGACAACGGCCATCGATGCACATATCCAAACTCCCTGGTCTGCACCTGGTTCCATCTGACACCCTCGCAGCCAGGACAGCTACCACCACTCGATCTTCTTCGTCCAGGGATACCGTCTATAACAAACCAGATACCAAACTCTTTATCATAGAATTTGTATAACCAGCTTCATGCTGAGTTGCTGGACCTTTTTGTGACACATCAGTTAATTTAATTTGTAAATTAATATATATAATATTTATTTTATAGGTCAATTAATATTTTTTTATTTGTTTATGATTTTTTAATGTAATATTCGTCACAAATAAACATTTCTTTCTTTCTTCTATTGTTGATACTGTTGGCCCCAGCTTAGGTCCTCGGAGGCACTTACAAAAGGTATTTGGCTGCATAGAATATAAGAATAAAAAAACGTAAAAAAAAAGAAAAAAAATTGTAAAAAAGTGTAATTAATCTAAATTTAAAAGAATAATTGCTGAGTTTATTGCCGGATCTTCTCAGTATAAATAACAATGAGAATATCTAGCGATTGTAAAGGACTCTTATTGAAAAAAAAAGAAACAAATAATTTATACCAACCGGTTCAATAGCCTGTCCAGAATGCTGCGGCAGACCCCTGCAGGTCAAAGCGCAGGGTTCGGAGTCGTCTCTATGAGCTCGCCAGTGGAACAGCTCTCCACCGTAGGGTGTGGTGTCGTGAGCAGCGCACTGCTGCTCGCGCCATATGTCCTCTTCTAGCAGCGATATGTTGCCGCGGCATGGCTGTGGAGGGCAAATCTAGGTTAATGTACTGATAAAATGAAACGCAATCCATGGAGAAAGGTTGCTTGATGCTGGCAGAAATAATTCTTCAAAGATAGTGTTGCCATATTTGGATGGGGAAGAAAGGTTCTCGAGTGGAGACCACGTACAGGAAAACGCCGAGTGGGATGACCTCCCACCAGGTGGACCGACGACTTTGTCAGAGTCACTGAGAGTCGTCGGATTCGGGCGTCTTAGGACCGTTTGAGGTGGAAATCCAAGGGGGAGGTCTATGTTCAGCAGTGGGCATCCCTCGGCTGATATGATGATACTTAAATTAAGATGTAAGAGGGAGAGAAATATACTTACTGTAGTTATAATCTGTGCAATATAAGAAACCTCTTTTGACGTTTAATGTCATGTAACTAATATGTGCGAAATTTTATTCAAATCCGTTCGATAATTTTACAATTGCACAAGATTTCATAATAATAATAGCTGCCACGATTTCATCCACGTTCTCGAAAAAAAAAACGACATTGTCCCGGTATAAAAAGAATACCATATGTTATTCCAGGACATCCTCTGTTTATGTGCGAAATTTCTTCCAAATCCCTTTAGCAGTACTTGCGTTAAAGAATAACAAACATACATACATCCACAAATACTCGCATTTACAATATAAGTTCGCCTTCGATTCACAAGGCCCTTTTTACCCTGCGAAAATACAAGTTCCCTTTTTACATATTCCTCGACTTATAATTAACCTTTCGAGAAATATTATTGTGTCCTAAACAAAGAAATATTGGGACAAAGAAAAATCTATTTCCCCATTACACCATTATTTCAATATATTATATTATCTTTGTTCAAAGGGTCGGATATAAGCAGATTTTAATAAAGGATCTTCCAGGTATAACATCGTATTTATAATATACACTAACTGTCCAGCGCGGTTTTACCCGTGTTTATCGATACTATCCTATAAACCTATATATATATGCCTATCCACAAAAAACTCCACGTCGAATGGTAGCAGTCCCATCCCGATATGTTTAGTAGATTTGAGGTGATGGTGCGTCAAAGGAACACTATTTTGCTTATATAAATATCCTGGGACATTCTCTTACACACGGCCATCTGATCCCAAACTAAGCAGACCTTGTACTGTGGAAACCAGATAGCTGATATACTACATACACATTTTTTTTTCCAAATTCATATTTATATAGATAAAAGACAGATATCCCGGAACATTGCTTTTCACACGGCCATCTCGCCCCAAATTAAGCATAGCTTGTACTGTTTTACTTTTTACGTATACACGTACATTATCTCCAAAGAGGTGGGCAGATGATTCAATAAAACCCACATTTCATTCAAGATATTTGAGTTTTAATCAGACAGGACATTTTAACAGGACATTGCTCACCGCATTGCAGTCTCTCAGACATTACCAATCTCGAGCTTCGGGTAAGTAATAATAATTTTATTTCTACTTCAAAATCCGAAAATCAAGCCCATATTAGAATTTTGTTAGCATTCAATCAGTGAATCATTGTCTCTACCCACCACCCGACCAACTAAACGAAGTCTAAAAACCATCGTTTAATTTCATGCGTTTTAATTACTATACTGTATTCAATATCATGTTAAGATAGCAAGAGTTAAGATTTGAGTAAATTGCAAGAAAAACAGTACGTAAAGAATTGTGAACAGGGGTTCGATTCTGTAAGGAAAATTACACTAACTAGAGGATGTTTCGTCGCGACCTCTATGCTCTGTCTCTGTCGCTTACTACGCTAATACTACTAATCACGTGAGAGATAAGCTCTCTGAGGCCTCCGTGAAGCGGCTCGTCGAGTTTGTATTAGCTGAATAAGGGGGCAGGTGGCACTTGTTCAAAGTGGTCTGCGTTAGTTAGGTTCTTATCTAGAATTCTTTCTTTTTTTATTTCCGCTATAACACGAAAAAGTTTAGATTGAGCCATAATAAATGTTATGTAATTAATCTAAGTTCGTTTTGAAAAGAGTAATTACCAAGTTTACTGCCTGCTCTTCATGATGAAAAAATACTTTCGAAGCGGTATTAGAGACAGACTATTCATAAGTGCTTGTGAAGGGCTATTTGAATAAAAATATTTTCGAGCTAAGGCAAAAGACAATTCCTGTATTATAGCAGAAATAAAGAATTATTAAACAATAATATTATGAATCTAATTAAAAAAAAAAAAAACACAGGACAGGCCAGTTGGCTTGGTGGTTAGTGACTCTGACTCTCAAACCGAAGGTCGCGGGTTCGATTCCCACCCAGGACAAACATTTGTGTGCATGAACATGTCTGTTTGTTCTGTGTCTGGGTATAAATATCTATATGTATATTTAGAAAAAAAAGTTGTATATGTAGTATATCAGTTGTCTAGTTTCCATAGTACAAGCTCTGCTTAGTTTGGGGCCAGATGGCCGTGTGTAAAGATTGTCTGGATATTTATTTATTTATAAAGCCGACCAGCCCCCACAAGCAGCACCTGTTCACAAGTATGACGCATGTGGCAGCCATCGCCCTCCTCGCTTGCAATAGATATTCGTGCAAAGGTCTCTGGTGTAATTCGGTTCAGTCAGGTGTGCGAGTTTAGTTTCAAGATATTTCCCGAACAGGTGAAGTTTATTAACCCTTTCGCGAGCATTGGCAAAATAATTGCCAAACCACTTTAAGATTCTTTTTAGATATAGTTTATGATCTGCGATTGTAATCATATTATAATATGTAATTCAAACTGGGCATTGGCAATACTTTGCCAAATAAGAAGTCACAAACGGGCATTGGCAGAGATATTGCCGTAGCCCAATAAAAACGGGGGGCGTAAGCGGGGGGGGAATTGATTAGTATTGTTTTAAAAATGTTATTTCACAATGTTTTGAATAAATAAAATCAAAATCGGAGGTGTTATTAGTATTGTAATATGATGAAATAGTTATTCACAAAGAATACTAACACCCACAAACAGCACCTGTTCACAAGCATGACGCATGTGGCAGCCTTCGCCCTCGCAGCCATATTGTTTCATTTATTTATTAGATAACCATAAAACTCACGTCTATCTTTACAGGCAAGCCCTAATGCGATAGTAGTTGATCTTATTATATACCTCATATCTAATCTATATTATTCCTAAAAGCACAAACTATCATGACCCGGTCCCAATGGAAGATCAGCGCTGCCGAACAACCAGAATCATGCTGAGTTGGGACCATTTTATGGCAATCGTTATGTTTAATTTTTTTTTTTATTATTTTATATTATGTTATTTGCTAATTGCCTTAAATAAATGTTTTTTTTCTTTCTTTCTTTGTGAGTTCGTTCAGTTGTTGTGAAATGACTCGCCATTTCTATTTATTAACGAGTATATCATTTACCAATTTAAAACAGTTGTTTAAAGATTATTCAGTACACGACCGGGAGTAAACACTTCTACCGCAGCATCAATATAATTTTTAATAACCAATTTCCAAACCGGAGGATGTTCTCAATTCATACAATATATGCCCCCTTATTCAGCAAATACAAACTTCGTCGGCGAGCCGCTTCACGAAGGCCTCGGAGATCTTATCTCTCACGTGATTAGTAGTATTAGCGTAGTAAGCGACAGAGATAGAGCATGGAGGCCGCGACGAAACATCCTCGAGTTAGTGTCATTTTCCTTACAGAATCGAGCCCCAAATGCAAGTCATTGTGTGCCTATCTTGTAGCCTACTTGAAGGTTTTAATTTGTATTATTATTATACTTTATTGTACACCAATAATTTACAAAGGTAAGCTTAACCTTTCGAATGTCACGAGGGCGCCAAAAAAAATAACGTCGTCTGTCGCCGTTTCAATCTTATTTCGGATTAGAAGTGGTTAAAAAGAAGCGGGCACAGATCTGTGACACGACGGTTTAAGAGGCGCACAGAACTGTGTCAAAACGTTCGAAAGGTTAACTCAAAATTGTGTTCTCTACCAGCAAACCTTTGAGTGATAGAGGTAACTATATTGAGGGCAAGAACAGAGTACAATTTAGATAAAATGTATCAAATACTGTGCATAAACCTATTTCATGTATAAATAAATATTGTCCATCGAAGGGTAACAAATCATAGCTGTAAATCGACAAATATTTATAAACCGTATCCGGCTTTGGATTAAAAGCCATTTTACGAGAAAAACCTTACAAAATGGGCACAAAAATCTTTTAACACTCCATACGAAATCCTTGCACTTAAAAAAGCATTGGAACCCCATTCGTTGGAGGCAATCACCGCCGTCTCTCACACCGAATCGCAAATTTGCATTCGTTGAAAAGGATATAGTCCAATTCACTTATGAGTTTAATCGGCTCCTTGAGTTTTCTCGCGATCTCAGCCGATGTGGAGGTGTAATGGGGTGAGAAAAGGGCGGGATAAAATAAGGTTGCCATTTTTAAAAAAGGTTTTTGTGAAGTCTTTTGTGATTTTACTTACAAGAAGGTAAAGAGTGAAGGAAACAGTTTTGTGATAAATTGCAAGTAAATTTTCGTGAATACGTCTTTAGTACCGTTCTGATTTGCAACTCGATGAAACGAAAGGCAAGATCTATAGGATTTAGCTTCCGAGAGAGTGAGACAGGTATAAAGTTAATTTCCTTAATTTCGAGTATTTTTAATATTCTTATCAAAACAAGTGAATATAGATAGTTTGAGACATAATTCTAATGAATTGTGACGCAATTTTGTTGAAAGACAGAGATAAAAGATCGAATGAGTTAGTTCAGTGGAAAGAGAGAACAAATGTCTTGTGACTTATTGTGAGATTAGGACAGAAAAGTTGGTATGAGTTGAAAATATGCCGGTGTCATTGATTTTACGTCAGAACCAAATAGGATTGTGAAAAAACAAATATCTAGTAACTAATTCTCTCTCAAGTCCCAAACAAGAAACTCAACGGGAAACACATGTCGATTTCCTTCTTATAATCTTTTCTATCAATCCTTTATAATAATCTTAATAGGACTAGCTGTCCCCCGCGGTTTTACCCGCGTTCCTGAGGGATATCACATTTTCCCGGGATAAAAAGAAGCCTATATGTTATTCCAGGATATGCTTTATCTATGTGACCAGTTTCATCCGTATCCGGTTAGTAGTTTTTGCGTGAAAGAGTAACAAACTTACTTACATACAAATCTTTCCTCTTTATAATATTAGTATAGATTTCCGAAAGGCCACGACTGAGTCAATTAGTTATCTAAGAACCAACTGTACACTTTTCTAAATTAAAAGTAAAAATGACAAAATAAAATAATTTAAAAAAAACGATTTTTTTTTTACTGCCAGCTGGCAACCCTAACGTAAGCGACGGTAGTCTGTGGACGGAATGACAATAAGATATAGTATTTGCCTTCGCTTTATTGACTGCCGACGCTTTTAAAACTGATTGGGCTCCTGTTTTGTTTCTTCCCCCATTTTTTTCTGTCACACAGTTTTTTTTCTTTTTTACTTCTTTTGTAACTTGACAAATCCCTCTAATATAAGGATTATATGACACTGGCCGCTTTGAGTTGAAATATCTGTGTGTTGATTTGAAATTCTTAGTTCGAACAACGTTTATTAATACGATTTTTTTAGCTTCATACGTGTGTATGTATGTTAGTATGTCACGGAAACTTTGAACATGATTTTGATCCCCTTAAAAACGTCGGATTAATTCTAAATGTGGCATAATTATTAAGGACCGATGACTATTCAATAGAGTTTTTATAGAAAATTCAATCAAAAATAAATAATAATTAAAAAAGTCTAAAAATCACGTTTTTATTGTAAATTCGACTAAAAAATAGAAAATAAGAAATTTAAGAATAATATAAATACATTTTTTTTTAAAAGCGTTTGGTGCTTTTTAAGATATTATCAAAATGATAATCCTTCTACTCATATCTGTCAATAAAATATTTATAACTATTGGCACCATGCACCCTACGCTTTTTTTTTCTATAAAAGCGTGTTATTTAGTTTTTTTTAACCATTTTTATAATGTTTTTAAGGCATGTTCTACTTTTAGAAATCAATCATGATTTGTTTTTGGGTTTAGTCTTTCATCAAAAAACAATATGGAGCGGCATCTAATACTATTTTTGAATCAAAAATTTGATTACACTATAAACAAATAAAACTTATTACGCACACAAATGTTTGTCCTGGGTGGGAACTGAACCAGAAATCAGGACTTACTATTACACTAATGGGGCTGACAAAGTGACAAAGTTTTAATACAATATCGCTATATGAAACACATTTACAAAGTTAGTTCAAACACAAAGTGACTCCAATGAAATAAACTATCGAAATTGGTATATCATACCTTTAACAATGTAAGTAATTCTCAGTAAAACAACTTCTAAGTTTCTTGCTAAGTTATATTGAAATGGATTCAGTCACACCGTGTTGTAACACCATGTTTTTTGAAATTTTAAGATATATATTAAAATTTCTTGACAGCCCATTTGGCTTGGTGGTTAGCGACTCTGACTGCCAAACCGAAGATCGCGGGTTCGATTCCCACCCAGGACAAACATTTGTGTGCATGAACATATCTGGTGTAAATATCTATAGTATGTATTTAGAAAAAAAATGTAGTATATGTAGTATATCAGTTATCTGGTTTCCATAGTACAAGCTCTGCTTAGTTTGGGCCGTGTGTAAAGAATGTCCCGAGTATTTATTTATTATTATATATCCAATACGTTGGCGCACCAAATTTCGATAGTTTCGTAAATTTTAGGGTTCCACACCCAGAGAGTCGACAGCTAATGCAACTTCGTCAGTGAGGCGAGGCAATGGAGCCTCTGAAAAAGGTTGCGGAAAAGGAGGACCACATACAAGGAACGTGTTTACTTTCATATACAAATCTGACTCTCACTTGACTGCTTCTTTTTATGAAAGGACTTGAAGATGTTAGCTTCTAACAGCTTTTCATCCTAACGTGGACAATTCGGCGAGCGCTGACGGCTCTCAGCTGGAGGTAAGTCAAGCAACTGCGCTGGGGTGCCCCAGGGGGGTAGAAGCTCAACTCAGGGCGTTGTTGGGGGTAGGGACATACCCACCGCCATCCCATGGCCTGACCAACCTTGCGTTCATACAAGCCGAATCGTGGGGGTCGCAAGTCGCACATGACGGTACGACAAGCTTTACCTCTTGTGTTGCTGGAGGTAGTATGTATGTAAAATTAATTGTTTAAGGCTGCTGTTGATTGCATTTTAATAAATAAATACCCCGGGACATTCTTTACACACCATCTGAACCTATAATAAGCAGAACTTGTACTATGGAAACCAGATACCTGATATACTACTTTTTTTCTAACTCTTACAGTGTTAAGTATCACTAACCACCTTTTCCAGCTCATTTAATTTAAAACAGCACTTTCTCTCGGTTGCTGGTTGCACTTACATGATACACATCTTCTTTAACAAACACTGAGTACTACATTTCTCCGCACATCGGTCATGAAGTCATTACTAAAATATTGGTATTATTATACATGAAAACGTGTGTCTGTAGGAGTAAATGCATACTGCCAGACAGAGCAAACAGACATGTGCACCATCTTTTTAGCCAGAGAGGGAATTGAACCCACAACATTCGGCGTGACAGCCAGGTTTTGTAACCATCTAAATATATTATCATCCAATTCAATTCATTTATCAAAGTGAAGCAGCAATAGTGCACAAATACCTAATCTTAAAATGTCCATATCCTATCGCACCCTCAGTACGATAAGGGCTTAACGCAAAATTTTGCGAAAAGGAGTTACGATCATAGAGAGACTAAACAAAGTACGCTCTATCCGGTGAATAGTAAAACCAATCAATTCAATGAAAGAATAACCATACCGATACTTCAGCGTCTTTAACCCACCCTCCTCGCTCAGTGCGAATGTGACCCAATCAGTGCCTTTACCATGAGTTTTTAAAGTACGTACTCGCTAGTGGCGGCGTAAAACATTTCTATGGCAAATGTGTACAGCGCCACTAGCGGTCACCTAAAGAACTAAAATCGATAGTACGAGTCGAAACCCAGTTATTGTGAATAACCTATCGAAATGTAAATACTAGCGAGTAACGTTTTTAGCCTTTGCTATAGAAATTCGGTACCATGAGTCACAAATTTGACAGAGAAATACTGTATCGATAGTAGTTTACTCGCTAGTGACTAAAGTAAGTGTCGATACCAACTCATGGTAGCGGTACAGAGCTGTACCAAAAGTGATTTTTTGAGTTAAGTTATCGTTCTGAGGGTGGGCTATATCAAACATTCGCGATTACAGTTCGATTACGCAACGGTGTAAATGCATCCATATCGACTATTAATCACGCCGGTATCCCGTGGCGCGTTAAAAGCTAAGTTTTCACCTCGTTCACTTAACTCTGATATTGTTTCGAATATGTTTACGGAGAAAGTTCCAGCTCGTATTGTAATATTGCTCGAGTAAACGTTGTAGTTTATAACAATGCTGAAGTTCAGCGAATCTGACTATTGTAAAGGGTTTCGGCAGGTAAGGGTCTATCGTATTTCTATATCTATATATATACTAGTTGCCCGGCCTGACGTTGTCCTGTCGAAATAAGTCCATACAAAAATGCAGGAATTCGATCGCAGCGCCACCTACCGTGTCCAATTGTGAATGTAAACCATCCAGGGCGCCACCCAAACGCGTACAAAAACATTAATTCAAATCGATCCAGCTGTTTAGGAGGAGTTCACTGTCAACACACGTACAGAAGAATTATATATCTAAAGATATAGGGTTCTTTTAACACACCATCACCTCAATACTGAACATATCGCGATGAGACTGCTACCATTCGACGCAGAATTTCTAGGTTATAGGCAATATATGATATCGATTAACGCCGGTAAAACCGCGGGGGGCAGCTAGTATATATAAGGAAAATAAGGTTCCTTAGACGCACCATCACCTCAAAACTACTGAACATATTGGGATGGGACTGCTAACATTCGACGCGGAATTTTTCCTAGATGGTTATAACTATATATGATATTGATAAACGCGGGTGAAACCGCAGGGGACAGCTATAATAATAAATATACTTTATTGTACACTGAAAAAAGTGTGGTACAGATGTTGATTCTTAAATAAAGGTACAATTGGCGGTCTTATCGCTAAAAGCAATTTCTTCCAGACAACGATTGCTAATAACAGCTATATTATACGTCGAAAGTTTGTGAAGATAAATGTAGGCAAGGATTTTTGTTGCTCTTTCACGCAAAAACAGATGGATGGATATGGACTATACCTTATCACTTAGATAGAACATGTTTTGCTTTGATTTGAAAATGACACTAACTCAACGATATTTCGTCACGGGCTCTATGCTTTGTCTCTTTCGCTAACAACGCAATTACGTGAGAGGTAAGCTCTCCAAGGCTTCCGTGCGACGGCTCGCCGACGAAGTTTGTATGAGCTGAACACGGGGTCTAGAATAACATAATACCACCATAATGGTCCCAAATAGGATCATGGCATACAGATACACTATTATATCTCCGGGAAAATATCAAAACCCCGTGTGAAAAGTCAATGAAATAGTCACAAATCCACTTAACGAACGTTTCTAGTATTGCAATTTACTTCACTCGACTCCGTGAACAAGTTCCGACGGCATTTATTTAATAAACAAGCGAACGTGACGTTGTTGTATTTCCGAACACGGGTGTCATTCTATAAGGTATAATGACGCTCTCGAGGATGTTTCGTCGCGCCCTCTGTGCTCTGTCTCATTTGCTAACTACACAATCACGTGAGACGGAACCTCTCGGAGGCGTCCTTGCGCCCGGCTCGCCGACGAAGTTTGTATTAGCTGAACAAGGGGATAGTTTACAGTGAAATATTAAAATAAATAGTGGTCTTCAGATAAATACAAATGGTAAATGGCAATGCAATTTGTTCCTTAAGTATATTGTAATAGCTTTTAACGTGAAACTTTTATTAGATCGTCTCAAACTTTTTGGTCTGTGTGTTGCATGTCGCGTGACGATCGGCCGCGGAGTAGGGATAAATTGTAAGGCACTCGCCAGAGCAGCCAAGGCCAATATTAGTTGGAGATTTAGTCTACTTTTATCATTTCCCATTATCATTCCTATTTTCCAAGTGTGAAATTAAGATTGATGAAGCGATTTTTATACCCTTAATGGAATATTATTCCAAACATTTTTAGTTAAATGTCTTTAATGTGAAAAAAAGTTTCACTTTTACCGTGGTTTCATAAAACCACACAATCTTTTTTTTTAACGGTCCATCTGATGGTAAGTGGTCACCACCTATGGATACTTGCATTCCAAGACGTGAAGTTGTTAATTCTCATGTGCCTGTAAGTTCACCGGCCTCACCTTTCTAACCGAAACACAGTAATACAAATGCACTACTACTTCACGGTGGAAATGGGTAAGGTGGTAGTACCTCCCTGGACGATCCCTGCAATAACTACTCAGATTCTTCAAAAATAATGAACGAATCTCAAACAGTACTTGAACTATAACAATTAGATAACTAATTTACTGTTTCAAAGGTGTGGCAGTAACCAACACAATTAAAAAGTAGAGTTGTAATGCTGAGTTTATCCGGGGAAATACTACCACCTTACCCATTCCAGCCGTGAAGCAGTAGTGCACTTGTAATACTGCATTTGGTTAGAAAGGTAAGGCCGGTGAAATTACAGGCACATTACTTAACAACTTCACGTCTCAGGGTCGACAAGGCATTGGCGATTATTGTGTAGCAAATGTCTATAGAAGGCGGTGACCACTATTTAAAAAAAAACCTGACATACATCTAGACACAGAACAAAGAGACAAGTTCACGCCCACAAATAGATATCCAGGGCGGATTTTGGGTGGGAAACCCACGTACAATATCTTGACAGGTAGGGTACCCAACAAACTCGTCTAATAACTAGTGTTTTGCTGGGTATCTAACCTCCACATCAAGCGACCCATTTCGAGTGCACCACAAAGTCAATTATCGTTGAGTTCTCAAAGTCCCTAGCGACAGTTTGATTGCGTCTGAACAAGACAAACTAAAACATTGCAAGCACATTTCTTGCCAAGTTCCCACGTCATGTTAGTTTATGTGTTCTTGTTACAGTCTTGGATTGAAGCTTGGTGTATTATTGTTTAATGTCGTCACTACTGGAAAAGGATTTAACAATGGTGGAGCGCAATTGGATTTAGAGTTTTCTTAATTTTTCTATCAGACAAACAGCTTGCTGAGCAACCTTCAGGTTATTTATATCCTTCTTCTACCATGAGTAGTTTTTTTTACTATTATATAATCTATAAATATCCCGGGACATTCTTTACACACGGCCATCTGTGCCTTTACAATGAGTTTTTAACGTACGTAAAACATTTCTATGGCAAATGTGTACAGCGCCACTAGCGGTCACGTAGAGAACTAAAATCGATAGTACGAGTCGATAGGTAAAAAACCTATCGAAATGTAGACACTAGCGAGTAACGTTTTTTAGCCTTTGCTATAGAAACTGCCAATGTCCATTTAGTTGCAACTTACCTGCATATTACAGATCTTGTACCGCACCGGCTCTCCGCGACATCCAGCTGGTGATGAGCAGGTCCGAAGCTGGCGCGACACTCCGCCATCGCAGGTTCGCGAGCACAGCGACCATTCGCTCCACTGGGACCAGCCGCCGCGCTCCTGTTGGTATGAAGGTGGCTTTATAAAAATTATTGCTCACATTCCCAAGGGATGTCTGATTCAACTTCCACTTCTCAAACGCACTCTCTTTACAACTTGCATCATACATCAAAACATTAGTGAAGTTTATGTAAACCTACCCTCAAAAATTAATAATTTTAGATTATAGGTAGAACAAATTTTTATAAAATAGTAAACGGTTGTTGTAATTTTATTTATTACCTAGTCAAACTTGGGAAACCCGTGAAGACGTTTTTAAAAACAATAATAAAGCTATTGCAACAGGGGCATCGTCAATGCGTTGTCGCTGAGACGTGAAGTTGTTAAGTCTCATGTGCCTGTAATTTCACCGGCCTTAACTTTCTAACCGAAACATAGTAATACAAGTGCACTACTGCTTCACGGCAGAAATGAGTAAGGTGGTAGTACTTCCCCGGACGAACTCTGCACTAAAAGTACCAACCAATGCGTAAATCAACATAATATAAACATGCATCATCTATATTCAAAACTAAAAATTGATTAAACTACCCTAAAGTGTTAGTAATAAAGTCGATAATCAATCTGAATATTCGACTTAATTTGAACGACTTAACTTTCAAGTAAAGAATTTGAGAATTCAAAACACAGTCGTGCTTCCATTAAATTTACGAACTTATCTATTAGTAAATAAAGTTTACAATTGAAAACAAATACGAGCGGCAATTTTCGAATTCAAATTTAAATAGAGAACCGTAACGAGCTCGAGGCTAACAATCATACATACTAATTAGAGTCTTAAAAATTGTACATTAAGAATCAAATTTATAACTCGATTATGTCGTAGTTGTATATCTTTTTTATCTAAATTTAAATAGAGAACGGACCGAGCTCGCTTCATGATGGTTCACTTTCCTATTTACATACAATTTTGAGTCTTAGCTTCTACTCAATAGAGACAGAATTTAAAAACTCAGAGTCGGAACTTTCTTGGTGTGTTAGGTTTTTTTTTTCGTTACGGAATATCTGGATTCGGTCCTCACGCTCAAGGCCCGCGATAGAAGCTATGCAATAGCTTAAAAACAATTAAAGTTGAACTGAATTTAATGTGTGAACTGACTAACGACTAATTACAGACTGACTTATTCTAAAGCTTCGAGTCCCAGGGCTCGGTGATGCTACATCAGCAAAACGACCCGCCGGATGGCGCGACGTCGCGTCAGGCCGCGTGGGTGCATTGACAAGCACCTGGTGCTAATAACAATTCTAAGAAAGTCATCGGATGTTTTTAACGGTTACTTATGATGCTAGAATTATCTGATGACTTGGTGATGTTGATAACATAACTACCTACCTGATTTTTTGTATTTTTTTTATTCTTAAAGTAATATTAATTTTTTATGTTTTTGTCTATTGCAAAAATATCTAAAGTATGGTAAGGTAGAGCGATGGCTCCTAATACAGGTTTTCTATACTTAAAAGGAGGCATCGAATCACTGTACCGAAAAATGTTAAACATGTTATGGAAAATAAATATTTTGTATTTGTTTTTTTTTGTATTATCCAGGGATAAAAAGCCTTAGTAACTTCCTATAAAATCAGCTATCTGCCAGTGAAAGTTACGTCAAAACCGGTTTGGGCCTAGTTCACCCTCTCAGGGGATGAAATTTTCAAAAACTCCTGCATAAGTGTACATTTACCGAACTAGAGGCAGGTATATGAAATTTCGCCAACCGTGCATCCCTTAAGGGGTAAAATATTCAAAAATCTCTTCCTTATTGTTCTCTTAATTAATATTATAAAATCAGATGAGTAACCGAAGGGGTGACTTCAGAATCGAACCAAATATTGTCTCAAGCCACCACTCGTTGCCTCGTGTTACTACGTCAAACCTTTTGCCATCGTACATTTATTTATTATTTGTATAACATACAAAGATCAAAGATGCCAATCTAAACAAGGAACGAGAAATGTCGATCAGAATATAAGGAAGCGAATTACATAGTATTGTTACGACTTATACAGCCTCCTTATTCAGCTAATACCAACTTCGTCGGCGAGGCGCCACACGGAGGCCTCGAAGAGCTTCCCTCTCACGTGATTAGTAGTATTAGCGTAGTAAGCGACAGAGACAGAGCATAGAGGCTGCGATGAAACATCCCCGAGCTAGTGTCATTTTCCTTACAGGACTTATTGCTTCACAGCGGAGATGGGTAAGGTAGCAGTACTTCCCCGGAAGAACTGTACTACTTCTAAAACTACATATAAATTCCTTTAATGTAGCATATTTAATTAAATGCCTTTGTAAGTTCCATGGGGGGAAATCAATCGCAACATATATTATATAGCTGTCCCTCGCGGTTTTACCCGCGTTCCCGAACGATGTAACATTTTCACGTAATAAAAAGTAGCCTATATATTATTTCAATATGCGCTCTATTTATGTGCTAAGTTTCATCTAAATCCTTTGGATAGTTTTTGCGTGAAAGAGGAACAAACATCCATACATACAAACTTACAACTTGACGGACGCAAAAAAGCCATCAACCGTATTGTTGGCCGTAAGTCATTCAATCCAGGCCCATATCTATAAGTCGAGGGTACTTCACGCGCGTCAATAATACTTGGGGACAATGGTACGCTCTGGACCCTTTTTATCGAATTTTCCGACTGATGTAATCCGTTACGTGAAAACTTACGGGAGACAGTTTTGTGCGTAAACTTTTTATATTAAATTTTAATAGAAATATTCCTTACTAGTATTAAGTCTCGCGGTTTCACTCGCGTTTAAAAATAAAGTATGCTATATTTCGCTCCGATTAATAGGCTACGTGTGTGCCAAATTTCAGCAATATCGGTTCAGTCTTTTAGCCTTTAAATTGCTACAGACCGACAGAGACACATTTAATTTATAATAATAGTCGATTTATTTCGTGCTTTTACAAGTTCATAAAAAACGTGTTTTCATTTTTTTTTAATAATGGAAACAATATTATGTACTATAAATCAAAATGTATTGTTTTTTTTTATTGTGTCTATAGTTATTTTAATAATAATTTAGAATTAAAATTATAAATTTTTTAATGTTACCATATCACTAGGTGTATTAAGGCCACTATCACACTTAGAGTATACAGTGGCTACGCAATAGTAACCAGTATATTTTCGCTATTGTAAAGCTCTTTAAACGAGAGTAAATGTAGGTGTGAGACAAGTGTTACAATGTCCAACAATCGTAGAATTGTTTGGGAATTCTTTGTATAATGTGACGGTGATGCAATGATGTACTATACAATGATCTGGTAGTTAAAGGGAGAGACCATAGAGACCGCGGCGTGTACATGGTCAATTCTTTTTCGTTTTTGACTATTACCTCTATTATGTACATTGTAAATGTTAAATATAAAATTTAAATAATGATATAGCCAAAAAGACAGATAAAAAAAAATTGTAATAATAATGTAACTTGCTGAGTGTCTTGCCGGTTCTTCTCAGTTGAAGGCTGACTTTCGAACGAGTAGTAGCTTTAAATTTGCCCTAAACTTAAGAAATAGTTTTGAATTTAGATGGCCGGACGACCTCTTTATAAATGAAACCCTATAAGCAGTACATTTAGTATACTAGTTATCTGGTTTCCATAGTATAAGCTCTGCTTAGTTTGGCCATGTGTAAAGAATATCGCGGGATATTTATTTTGTCTATGAACCTTAACTAGTATGTACTTCATAAAAATTGTAGTACACTCCTGGCTGCAGTCCTCATATTGAAATGGCTCTGTCCCTACCTTCAGACGAGTCTAAAGAGGCTGCCTGAAGATCGAAGTACAGTTTTCTATATACTAATAAATTAATAATAATAAATTCTTTACTGACACATTATTGGGTACATACAAATACATATGACTACAATCTTCATTGTGCCAGCTCTTTTCAATGAAGTTGCATAGATGAGCACCTAATGCCTAAACTAGGCTAGCCTGTGACATAGGCATTAGGCCTCTTCCCTCCGCCAGGTAGACACAGTTAAGACTGCATGAACTCTTTGAAACTATTATATATTAACTTTTATTCTACACTTACATTTTTTTATAAATCTAATAAAAAAACATAAATTATTGATAGGTAATGTGTGTGTAGTGTGTGAGTGTTTGTATGTAAGTTATTTATTATGAATTGACAGAATACATTGAGATGATCATCTTTGACGGTTCCTTACTTAAGTAAACACAACAATTTGGATAGGTGTTACATATTGGACCTTAACCTAATGATGCCTCACCGCTAAGACCGCTTATCTTAGCCTCCTGGCTTCACGCTCAGACTCGAGGAGAGTAAGGACGTCGCCATCTCTTACGGGTCCCTTCACATTCCTGATGATCTGACGCCTGGTCTCTCCGATGAACTCAACCTTCACCTGGGTACACTGTCCGTGGGATCCAGTGCGGTCGAGGACTTTGACGACGCGAGCAAGAACGTTGGGCTTGTCCATTTTCGCTAGATTTATCGAGGGAAGTGTCCAAATACACGTGCACCTGGAATGGCGTGTAACGAAAAGCAATGTGTGTGTGTGTGTGTGTGTGAGCGCGTGTGTGTTAGGTATCGAATTACGATTATGCAAGAATTTCGAGGAGCTTTTCCTTCCGAATCATAGATTTACATCGAGCTCTAGGCAAAGAGTACTTACTCAACATATCACGTGAATTTAAAAATAAACAGAACATACAAACGAGTGGAAATTTAATATAATATCGCGCGTATTCTCCTGCAGCGTATAAGGAAGAGATTTGGCGCACGTGACGTTTTTGCATACACGCGATATGAATTCGTAATTACACGAGACTTTTCGCTATCGACGGTCAGCGGTTGAGAGGCATTTTAAAAGCAGCTTTGGATTCTAAAATGATTCGTAAAGTGAGGAGTGTAAGTGCGAAAGTATGTTTCTTGTAATTTTTTATATAAATAATAATAAATATCCCGGGACATTCTTTTACACACGGCCACCTGATCCCAAACTAAGCAGAGCTTGTACTATGGGAACCAGATAACTGATATACTACATATACTTCTTTTTATTTTTCTAAATACAGACATTACAACAGACATTGTGACTTCGGCACCTCGCCGATGGATCTAATTTTTGGACTCCATTGCTGCTTCAGATCAGGCAGGGTGGAGTCATCTTGTTAGGCTCAAAGTCATCTTGTTAGGCTCAAATAAAAAAAGAAATGTTCATGCACACAAATTTTTGTCCTAGATGGGAATCGAACCCGTGACCTTTGACTTGGTAGTCGGGGTCGCCTATCAATATATAATATGCAGTTGGAGATATTTAGTAGTCTCTTAGTTCAGAATTGACCCCTTTCCACTAAGAAGTAGTGCACTTGTATTACTGTGTTTCGGTTAGGAAGGTAAGGGGGCCGGTGAAATTACAGGCACATGAGACTTAACAACTTCACGTCTCAGGGTCGACAACGCAGCGATGCCCCTGATGTTGCAAATGTCCATAGGCAGTGGTGACCATTTAGGTACCATCAGGTGGAATGTCGGGCTGTTTGTTGGTCATTAAAAAGAAATGTACAGTTCTTTTTCATTCAATTCTGTTCTACCGTTCATGCGTCATTGAGACATTAAAAATTTCTATTGATGGGCCAGTTGGCTTGGTGGTTAAAGACGGTGGCTGCCACGCCACAGGTCGTGGGTTTGATTCCCACCCAGGACAAACATTTGTGTGCATGAACATGTCTGGATGTGAAAATCTATATAAGTATGTATTTACAAAGTAGAATAGATAGTTTATCAGTTATCTTGTCATAGTACAAGCTCTGTGTAAGGAATATTCCAAGATATTTATTATTACATTAATATTATTTAGTCTAAACCATTCAGAAATGCCAGAGCTTCAATGTCATTATAAAGTCCTCTACCTACCTCTTCGTGGAAAATAAGCATAATATTATCATTTCCATTGAATTTCAACTTGCTAGGATTACGTAGGCCCTATCTCACCGTCTCGTAGCAATCAATAAATGCTCACAGCTTTGTTCTTCAAAATTATTTGATACTAGCTGTCTCCCGCGGTTTTACCTGCGTTCTCGAAGGATGTCACGTTATCCCGGGATAAAAATTTGCCTATATATTACTCCAGGATATGTTCTATCTATGTGCGAAGTTTCATTCAAATCTGTTCGATAGTTTTTTCGTTAAAGAGTAAGAAACATACATGAAAACATTTGCGTTTATAATATTAGTAGGGATTTTCTATATTTCTCGTAGCACACGCTACGCCGTAGAGGTAATGCTACGATATTTTTTCTATATTTTCTACGTGGATACTGTGTACTTTGGAAAATTATGTTCATGTTTGTTTTCTTTTTATTTCTTTTTTATTTTATGTTTCATTTCAGTGGCGATGAATTTCATGCATATAGTAAGACTATCTCTTTATACTAATACTAGCTGTCCCCCGCGGTTCCACGCGCCTTCCTGGCACAGTAAGTGTCCTATGTGGTATTCCAGGGCATTTTCTATATATCTATGTATCTATATACCCTATATTCCTTCTGAAGATAGGAGTAAGATCCTTCCTAATGAAGGAACATAGGGTTCCTTTGACGCACCATCACCTCAAAACCACTGAACATATCGGGATGGGACTGCTACCATTCGACGCGGAATTTTTCCAAGATAGTTATAGACCATATATGATATCGATAAACGCGGTTGAAACCACGTACTCTGTATAATTAACGGATAAAAACCACATTGTAAATTCAATCTTATTACAATGTAATTACATTCCCCAGTCGCAATAATCGCGTTCACAGATAATAAATGCGTATAAACAACAGTATATATTTTCAATGAAGAGTTATTTCCTCCCGAGCGACCCAGCATCCATCATGCACGATGCGTTAAGCTGTATTTTTATACGTGGGTTAATTAAGCATTTTTTGTTCACTTGATGTTTTATTGACGCACTAATATTATAAGTGAATGTAAGTTTGTTTGTTACGCTTTCACGCGAGAACCACTTAACCGATCATCATGAAACTTTGTACACATATTCTTGGAGGTATTAGAAGTAACATAGGATACTTTTTGTGCCGGGAAAATGTTTCATCCCTAGGGAACGCGGGTGAATCCGCGGGGGACCGTACTTAATATATAAAACTGAAGATTTTGTTTGTGTGCTTGAACGCGCTAATCTCAGGTACTATAAGTCCGATTTGAAAAATTATTTCAGATTTAGATAGTCTATTTAACGAGAAATGCTAAAATTCTCAACTAGATACATATCATCACGCTAAGACTAATAGGAGCAGAGCGTGAACGGATTAAAAATATTCCTTTTGAGAGCTTCCGTGCGCTGTGTAAACGGTTAATCTTAATATATATAAATCTCCTGTCACGATGTTTGTCCGCGATGGACTCCTAAACTACTTAACCGATTTTAAATTAAATTGGTACACCGTGAGCAGTCTGGTCCAACTTAAGAGATAGGATAGCTTAGATCTTTAATTATAGTCGCAATTTTATTTTATTGCAAATTATTGGTATAGACCAATAATTAATCTGTTAACTCCAAAAGATTCTAACAGATGGCGCTGTGTTGAAAGTACCAACGTAAAATTTTTTACGGAACTTTTATATGGACTCATTTCGACAGGACAACGTCTGTTGGGACAGCTAGTCTATATATATAAAAATACGCTTCAAAAACTCAAAAAGTTCTGCACCGATCGAGCTGAAATTTTAGCATGATATATAATCCGCATCAAGGATTGTTTTTATCTGTTTTTTGCATCAGTCACATACCGCACAGCCGCGACCGTCATTGTTTTGTTTCTCATTTCTCAATCATTCAATCACAATGTGCCACAGAGAAGCGTGGCGGGGTACAGCTAGTATTATCTAGAAATTTTAGTCTAGAATAGCGCATTGCCTTCTATTTATCCCGGGAAAAAGTGATATCCCTCGGGAACGCGGGTAAAACCGTGGGAGACAGCTATCAAAAATAAAACACTCGCATGTTAAAATCGTACTTTTTAAATGTACCTACCACAGGCGCGTAGATACATGGAAAACATCATGTTATTGTATTCTCTGCCACATACGTGCATACACATTTCATATTCAGCCCATTATCCCTATTGTGTGGTGTCGCCTTTATTTTATATCCCTGGAAATTCTCTGTCTTTACCAAGTGGAGGGTGTTCTTTAGAAGATTTATTTTTTAAACAGAAATGCAAATTATATACATTTTGGGATTAAGAGGTGTTATTTCTTTCGAGAGTTTTTGTTTAAAATTACAATACACACAAACAAAAAATCCATAATTTGTATATAGATGGCTTATCTATATATATAAATATAATAGCTGACGGCAAACGTTATTTTGCCATATTTACTTTATTAAAAACTATACATGAAAATGTATCGTACTATCAATATATAAAAAAATCGCGATTTATGAACAGCCCATCGTAGAAGGGTGAAAATTTTTAAATTGTATGTATTTTTGAATGTTAAATCATAATTAGATAAAAATAAAAAAAATGTACATAGAATTAAAAAATAAATGCTAGGAGTGGACAACCCTTGCCTTGGGGGTATAAAAAATAGATAGTAGCCTACTGAATATGCATATAAAATTCCATAAAAATCGGTCAAGCCGTTTTAGAGGAGTATGGTAACTAACATTGTGACACGAGAATTTTATATATAAGATAACTCCATGGTTACCAAGTAGCACAGGTCACGTCAGTTTTATTTGTTTTATTACTCTAAACCTTTTGTAAAAAAACCTTTTTTTACTGAATATTACTTACAAAAAAAAAATTGTCAAGTATGTAAAACGGCTAACGCTCATAAACAGTATGAACTACCGAGTTAATACAGTTAATGCAGAGGCAATAAACCAAACAAGATGGCGGAAAACATTCCAACAGTGTCACTGCAATACGATGGAATTTACAATCAAAACTACAAGAGTGTCAAAGGGTTAGACTATGGTACAAGGCATGGGGATAATATGTGACTCTGTTAAGGAAATGACACAAGCTCGACGTGGGATCAGATCTGTCTCTTTCGTAAGCTACGTAGTCACCGGAGAGGTCCACTCTCTGATGCCTCGTGGCTCCAGGATCCGATGAGGTCACTGAAGGAGGAAGGTGCCCAGCCTTCGGTCGCTCGCTACGCTCATTTGACTTGTGATTAAACAAAAGCGGTGTTTTTTTGGTTCGCACCTTTATTTCCCTTGAACCGATGTTATGTTTAAGCTTCAACTTTTATAAGTGTGTGTAAATAATTATATAAGTATGTAATTTGAAAAAAAAGTAGTATATCAGTTATCTGGTGTCCATAGTACAAGCCCTGCTTAGTTTGGGATCAGATGGCCGTGTGTAAAGAGTGTCCCGGGATATTTATTTATTATAAGGATCCTAGAGCCTCTAAACTCAAATTGATTTATACTATTACAGTATTATTATTATTGACAGGCCAGTTGGCTTGGTGGTTAGCGCTTTGACTGCCAAATCGAAGGTCGCGGGTTCGATTCCCACCCAGGACAAACATTTGTGTGCATAAGCATGTCTGTTTGTTCTGTGTCTGGTTGTAAATATCTATTTACATAAATAGATATATGTAAATAATACATACATATGTATTTAGAAAAAAAAATAGTAATTGTAGTATATCAGTTATCTGGTTTCCATAATACAAGCTCTGCTTAGTTTGGGATCAAATGGCCGTGTGTTAAGAATGTCCCGGGATATTTATTTTATTATGATCTGAGAGGCACTTCTGAAGGTCAAGGCTATTAAATATCACTGATTCGATAAAAAGAGGTTATGACTACAAGCATAGCAAGCATGAGCTTATCTGAAGCTTCCATTGATTCCGAAGTCAGCTTCAATTAAGAATAACCGGCAAGAAACTTAACAAGATAACTTTTTTGTAATCTGACTATTGAACGTGTACCTTACCTGTATAAACTTAAGGCTGAATTAGCTTTGCCTTTGATATTGATCACGACTAATATACACAACTAGCGACTCCGTAGTTTAACACGTCCTGAGCGATCTCATAAATTCAGGATACAAAGTCCTATTTTCATTTCCCTGTCGCGGATTACGTGCGTTACAAATGTCATCACGATCGTCTACGCCAATGAGTCGTCATGGACCAACAATCACCCTCACAATAGCATTAATGTGAAACTAGCTGTGCCTCCCGGATTGCCTCGCTTTCCCAGAATAATAACTAGCTGTGGCGACATCTATGAACACGCCTACAATCCTTCACCGCCCGCACTACAGTCATGTGGCGACATCTATGAACGAGTAGAAACACGCGAGAATCCTACATCGCACTATCAAGATTCTCTCAGGGTTTGACATATATACAAGCATCCAACATCAACAGTCGGACCGCGGTCCCCAGGCATGATCACCTAGCCTGGCGGAAGATCTTCCCTTTTGAATGGAAGAGTCTCATACCTCGCTCCTCCATATAGCCATTGTCCTTCTCCGTAGTAACTTGTGTGTGCCAAATTTCACCAAAATCGTTTCAGTCGTTTTAGGTTTGACAGCGTAACAAACAAACAATCTGACTTTCGCATTTAAAATATAATTTGGGATATTACAAATAAAAGCAGAGGACAGAACAAGTTTGACGCATGTGGCAGCCATCGCCCTCGCAGACAATAATATGAGTTAAGACGCTCTGAAACAGTATCGCAAAAAATCAATGGAATGGGAATTGAACATCGCTTTACGTCACGATATGCGCGGTGTGCAATTTTACATACAAACCAACTTTTTGGCGCACTCAATACGTTGACGCCACGTTTGCGATAGACATTCGTGCACAGTACATTTTTCGCACGTTAGTTCGTTTTGCCAATTTATCTAAGCCAAGGATCAACGCTTTCAGCTCATCACTTACGGTAACAAAACAGACAACAGTCACGTATGTAAATTTGAGCCCCCAGAGCCCGACTTCAATTTGTCAACTCTACTGCATGACTCCATTTTTTTACCAAACAAATCCCCTACAACACCCCTAAGTCAATGACATAGGGTTGATATTGAACTGACAAACGGTTAGGGGGTAACAAAGTGGACGTTTTTAAAAAACGGTAAAAATATTGCTGTGTTTTGACTGGCTCTAATTTGAAGCGGCTTTGAATATATCGTTTTGTTTATGTTTGTGTGGGAAATTGTATTTTTGAAACTTTGCATACTATTCTTGTGTATTTGTTCAGTGAAGGATTTTCAGAATATCATTTAAATTCGCTGTAGATTCTAAAAAATCCTTCTAATACATTATAAATGCGGTAGTTTATATGTATAGATGTTTGTTACTCTTTCACGCAAAAACTACCAAACGGATTTAGATAAAACTTGGCACATAGATAGAGCATATCCTGGAATAACATATAGGCTACTTTTTATCTCGGGAAAATGTGTCATCTCTCGGGAACGCGGGTAAAACCGCGGGGGACAGGTAGTATATCATAATGTAAAACGATATACAGTTATGAAAAATACTATGCAATTCATGAAAGAAGATCATCTAAAGACAAAATAAAGACACGATAGAAGTGAAAATTTAGTATTACGGAGAAACATTTTAATTATTCATCAATCACTTTTGAATAGCATACATTGTGTTTATCATTCATTTATTTTTCGTTACACTTAAAGGTTGCGGGTCAGAATTTCAAAGCCCTTCTATAGGAAGTTCTACTTAAAAAGAAAACATTCTTAGGTTACAGTAGCTCAGTCAAGAGAGACTGTAAACCAGGATATCCCAACCAGGGGGGGCACGCCCCCCTCGAGGGGCACGCATAGGTATGATTGCTTTTACGAAAAAAAAAACAATAAATGAAAATGTGAAACTAATTCATGATTTTTAAGTGTACCCTTATATTAATTATCCTTAATAAATAAATCTGTATTGTACCTAATTTTTAAGTACCGATCTAATCATAAAGAGTATGCTATTTGATGCTGTACAATTATGACGTCACAACGTGCTATTTCATACAAAACTCCATACATTCGATCGTTTTGACATTTCATAAAGAATTGCCGATTTGACATATCAGCCCCCTTATTCAGCTAATACAATCTTCGTCGGCGAACCGCTTCACGGAGGCCTCGAAGAGCTTACCTCTCACGTGATTAGTAGTATTAGCGTAGTAAGCGACAGAGACAGAGCATAGAGGCCGCGACGAAACATCCTCAAGTTAGTGTCATTTTCCTTACAGAATCGAGCCCCTATTTAATCATCCTTTAGAAGAAGCATAAGCTCTCTCCTACCAAACTTTTAGCCTACATTAGCAAGGCAAAACCAGCTGGTTTACATTACCCCTATAATCTATTTATCCACAGACAGAGGTTCAGCATTAGTCGGCAAATTGATTGTAAATACGCAGTGAAATCCAACTCCGGGTCAATGTAAATTGTCGTAGGGCTGATCCGATTTGCCAATGTCAGCCTGTTGGCTGTAAGTCACTTATAGTCCCTGTTACGTTGTTCATGAACTTAGAATCAATTAAATACTAGCTGTTTACCGGTTTACCAGCGTTCCCGAGAGATAGCACATTTTCCCGGGATAACATTTTAGAGTAGTAGAGCTCTTAGTGCAGAATTCGTCCGTGGAAGTACTACCACCTTACCCATTTCTGCCGTGAAGCAGTACTGCACTTGTATTACTGTATTTCGGTTAGAAAGGTAAGGGGGCCGGTGAAATTACAGGCACATGAGACTTAACAACTTCACGTCACAACACATTGACAATGCCCCTAATGTTGTAAATGTCCATCGGTGGCGGTGACCACTTACCATCAGGTGGACCGTCTGCTTGTTTGTCGGCCCAAGTGGTATAAAAAAAATGTTGCCTATATTATTACCTATTACTACCTTATTCCAGGATATGCTCTATCTATGTGCCAAGTTTCATCTATATCCATTTAGTAGTTTTTGCGTGAAAGAGTAACAAACATACTTACATATAAATCTTTCCTATTTATAATATTAGCATAGATATAGATAGTGGGGCTCATTGGGCGGGTGGGGTTTGAGGGTGAGTTTCTTGCCAGCTCTTCTCAGTTGAAGGTTGCCTGCTGCACCAGTGGTAGCTTTAGTAACTTTGATCATTAGCACCCTCCTCGCTTTATATTAGATCAGTAAATGGTACGAATTCTACAACCTATCTTACGATTAGTCACCGAACCCCACTTAGTCCCAGATCCGAGAAGCAATACCGAAATTTAAAAAATAAATTCAATATTGTATTCTTTTTTGTTTTAGAAGAAAGAAATTTGCAGATTGTACTGCTTGTATTATGGCGCCCTATTAACTGATACACTAAACAAACTCCTATTTCTTCTCCCTACTAATATTATTAATGTGAATGTAAGTTTGTTTGTTACGCTTTCACGCGAAAACTACTTATCCGATCATCATGAAACTTTGTACACATATTCTTGGAGGTATTAGAAACAACATACGATACTTTTTGTGCCGGGAAAATGTTACATCCCTCGGGAACGCGGGGGACAGCTGGTAGTTATATATGTAGCTAGTCACACACATTAAAGTACTTAATTATAATATTTTGTTTCTACGAAGTAGTAAGTGTGAGGTCTTAAAAGGCAAGCGTTACCTTCCCGTGATGCGTGACGTTGTCATGATGGATGTCAATCAGTTCCGGGTCTTCTGTGGAGATGTCATGTCCATGCCTATGAGCGCCATATTCTCGTATCTGAAACAATGGAAAATAGGTCATAAACTATACCTACTAGAGCTCTAATTGCTTAGTTTGTCCGGGGAAGTACTATCACCATATTTCTATTAAAATTTGATATACAGTAGGAGTAGATCTTTAGAAGTAGTAGAGCTCTTATTGCTTAGTTTGTCCGGGGAAGTACTACCCCCTTTCACTAAGAAGCAGTAGTGCACTTGTATTACTGTGTTTTAGAAAGGTAAGGTCGGTGAAATTACAGGCCCATGAGATGTAACAACTTCACATCTCAGGATCGACAACGCATTGGCAATGCCTCTGGTGTTGTAAATGTCCATAGGTGGCGGTGACCGCTTACCATCAGGAGGACCGTCTGGCTGTTTGTCAGCTTACTTGATAGATAATGATATAACCAATAATTTTTAGTTGACGTTATTTCCCAGAAGAAATAGGCTCTTGTCTAAGTAACTGTTTATTACTTTTCTTAGCTATATAATTAAGTTTAAGCAATCATAATCGTTTTTATTATTATTTAATTATACATAATTATAATTTATAATAAATAAATATACCGGGACATTCCTTACACACGGCCATCTAGTCTCAAACTCAGTAGAGCTTGTACAATGGAAACCAGATAACTGATATACTATATATACTACTTTTTTTTTTTCTAAATAAATACTTATATATATATTTACATCCAGACACAGAACAAACAGACATGTTCATGCTCACAAATGTTTGTCCTGGGTGGGAATCGAACCGCGACCTTCGGCTTGGCAGTCATTATAAAAATAGGGCGCATTTAAAAATTGTTCCACACCAGCAACGGGAACAAGGTACAAGTTACCAACAACCTTCCAAACCGGTATTAGAGTCAGACTATTCGTAAGTGCTTGTAAAGGCCTATTTGAATAAAAACATTTTCATTCATTCATACCGGTGGACAAGGCTCCAGAGACAGGAACTTCTTCACTATGCGAGCCGTCTCCAGGAGTACTTAATTCAGAATTTGGCCCTTGATCCAGACAATTTACAAGTAGAAAGGAATAGGTTAGAAAGCGTATCTTAGGAAATTGCTCTAACTCCAATTTATTTCAAAAGCAGAGTTCGTTATTAGTTAAGCAATAACTTTGTTTAATATCCAACAAAAAAACCCCTACAATAAAAACGAGCAACAGCTATATTAAAAAATGCCATAATATTTTCAACTCGAATGCATAAAGTTGAACGAAAACACTGAATGAACTCGATGGCAGTTTGCACAAACGATAACCTTGATGAAATGTAAGCGATATCGATGCATCGATTCAGTCGAGCGTGTGCATAATCGATTGATTCGATTCAGACGTTATCGAATTGCGATATATCGATTACTTGGCGAATAGAATTGCAGTGGGACGTCGCGGGATTATTTTTGTCGTTGGAATGCGCCGGTGAAGTTTTTGGAAGGTGTTCAAGTCAATTCTAGTAAAGATATAGTTTTAAAGTTTAATGTGAAGCCTTTTGGCTTGAAATAAGGTTTTATTTATCTAATGGTTAATTGACCAACGTACCTATTTTCTCTTTGTATTACTGATTATCGTTTAGAAAGATATCTAGCATATTCCTGTTTAGATTAAAAAAAATCTTGATATTTTTGGAACGGTTGTGAAAGGGGGCTAGACGGAAAAAATTCATACGAAAAGTTGAAACTACACTTTTTTTCGAAATTTAAATGATATGGTTTATTATTGAGTTTGTTTTTTTTCATAATTTATTTAAAGGCTACATACAACATGTTTAAAATTCTGTTCCATTTATAAATTAGTATAATTAGAAATTATTAGCACAGTCTTGATCTTTTATTGAAGACCTTTACTAAAGACGAGAGATTGCAAGTTTTTCTCAACACTGGACCTAAACTCAGCGTTTTGGTCAATTGCAATGCGTATCTTCGTTCCATCCGGGTGTCCCTTGACACCTCTCAAGATTTTTTTTAAATATTTCGAAATGTTATATGCATATTAAAAAAAATATGATTGACTTCCGAACCAGTTGTAATTTTAGTAACTTTGACCTTTATCTACTTATGTTTGACCCTCTACGAATCTAAACTAAATAATAGTTTAAAAAAACTAAAAAATACGCTTTTATTGAAAATCCAACTAAAAAATAGAAAATATTTTTAATAAACTTATTCTTTTTTAACTATTCTTTTTCATTAAAATATTATTTATTAAATTGGAATTAATAATATAATAGTGTAAATAAGAAAAAAAAAATTATTGTAAAAAAAGTATGGGGTGTTGTTTAAGATATTATCAAAATGATAATCCTTCTACTCATATCTGTCTATAAAATATTTTTAACTATTGACACCATGCACCCCACGCTTTTTTACAATATTTTTTTTTTCTTATTTACACTATTCTTAATTCCAATTTAATAAAAAATATTTTAAATTTTTTGTTGGATTTTCTATAAAAACGTGTTTTTAAGATTTTTAAACTATTTTTTTTTGTAAATCGCTAATCCTGATTATCCTAGTCAGGATAACGGGTCTAACTGTAATATAATTGTCATCGGCCCTCGATAAACCTACAAAGTTTGAATGAAACCTGACCGTTTAAAAAGTGGGCCAAAATCGCGCCCAAAGGTTAAGTCGGTTACAAGCATACAAACAGGTGAAGCTAATTTATTTATTAATAATATTATTAATAATTATTAATAAAAAGCGTGTAATATATGGTTTGGAACTTTGAGTTTTACAGGCACACGAGAGTTCACGAAACGAGGTCGACAATGATATACTACTAACTATATCATTTTTTTTGTTCTAAAATGTCCTAATCATAAATTATATTCTTATTTTTTATTCCCAAGTAGGCTGACAATATGGACATGTGCAACACCATCGCAAATGCCCTGTTGACTCTGAGACGTGAAGTTGTTAAGTCTCATGTGCCTGTAATTTCACCGGCGTTACCTTCCTAACCGAAACACAGTAACACTGCTTTCAAGGGAAATGTGTATGGTTTTTTTTTATTCTTCTTGCGCCGACAAACAAGCGGACGGTCCACCTGATGGTAAGTGGTCACCACCGCCTATGGGCATTTGCAACACCAGGGGCACCGCCAATGCGTTGTCGACCCTGAGACGTGAAGTTGTTAAGTCTCATGTGCCTGTATTTTCACCGGCCTTACCTTTCTAACGGAAACACACGAATACAAATGCACTACTGCTTCACGGCAGAAATGGGTAAGGTAGTACACCTTCTGAACTGATATTAGAACGCTCTTAAAGCCTATTTTCATTACATTTCATTTATAACAAAACCCTAAGCAGTAAACAACAAGGTGTAGTCCACCAAGTAAAAATAATAAATCTGTTTACCATACGGTAAGTATGTTGGGTTGCGGACCCTTGCCTAATGTACCATGAAATGGTCAGCGGGCCGGATAATGCGTCAGTGACCCCATCCTAGCTTGTCACAAACAGCCCTTGTATTCTTATACAAGCCTCGATAGCGACGAGGCCTTGGAGAGTGGACCTCTCACGTCATTGCGCAGTAAACGAGAGAGACAGAGCATAATACATCGTCGAGTTACATTCACGGATCGGACCGAACATTCGACCCTTTCATAATTCAAAATGAAATTAGATCTGCATAATAACAATTTATAATCCAATTACTTAGAACGTAACAAATTTTGTTTTGGCTTGAGTATTATCACTAGTTTCCGCTCCGCGGTTTTACTCGCTTTACTAAGTATTCTGAGGTTTTTTTTGAAATAACAGGTATGCTATGTATTAGTCCAAGGTGCGCTCTATCTATGTGCCAAGTTGCTTCCAAATGCGTTTAATCTTGTGTGTGTGCATGTGTCCGATATTCATCTCTTCCTAAACTTTTAGGCTTGCCCAATTTTGATTTATTTGCTGTTTCGGACACGATAGATGTCGCAATAGTAAATAATACTGGGATAACGTCTGCCGAGTCAGCTAGTATGTATATAAATTTGTATGATGAAAATGAAAATGAAATGTATATGAAATGAAAATATTTTTATTCAAATAGGCCTTTACAAGCACTTACAAATAGTCTGACTCTAATACCCATATATACACATACAAAGTGTTATCACTGTGACCATAACATGTTCAAAGTTATCGATAAACTTACGTGGCAATAAAATAAAAAAATTAAAATCATAACATACAACTACACATTTACAACCAGGCATTATTATCATTTAAATATTCATTTATTTTGTAATAAGCCTTTTTTATCACATTAAAATTTTAATATAGTCCTTAAATTTTTGCAAGGACGAATCTAAAGTCGATGCAGGGATTTTGTTATAGAAGCGCGCACCTAGTCCTAGAAATGAACCTTGCACTTTTTGCAGTCGATAAGCAGAGGTCACGATTTTGTGTTTATTTCTAGTATTTATTGAGTGAATATTACTTTTTTTTACAAAATGACTAATGTTTCGATGGACAAATAATATGTTTGCATAAATGTATGTGTGTATGTACATCTATATTTAACAAAGGATCATAAAACGGTATGCGAAGATATTTATTAAGATCTGCATTCAAGTAAATCTGCGGCCACAGAGTAAATAAATGGCCAGTCCAACTCCATCACAATATAATATTTGGCTCACGGCCAACACAGACGGGCTATACAATAACTTCACCTGCCAAACGTCGAGGCTGTATCATTTAGTCTGTGTCATGACCGAGCCCCATCGATTCACAAACGTAGATAAGATGCGCCGAACTGATTATAAAATTTGTATCTGTGCTTTACTTTGATAAACGTTTCGATAGGAATTTAATGACATTATTTCTACTACCAGTATATTGAATAAAATAATTGCTTATGAACTAAAAGACAGGCCAGTTGGCTTGGTGGTTAGCGACTCTGACTGCCAAACCTATGGTCGTGGGTTCGATTCCCACCCAGGACAAACATTTCTGTGCATGAACATGTTTGTGTTTGTTCTGTGTCTGGGTGTAAATATCTATATAAGTATGTATTTAGAAAAAAAAGTTGTATATGTAGTAAATCAGTTATCTGGTTCCCATAGTACAAGCTCTGCTTAGTTTGGAACCAGATGGCCGTGTGTAAAGAATGTCCCAGGATTATTAGTTTATCTCTCACGTGATTAGTAGTATTAGCGTAGTAAGCGACAGAGTCAGAGCATAGAGGCCGCGACGAAACATCCTCGAGTTAGTGTGATTTTCCTTACAGAATCGAGCCCTAGTAGTGCACGTGTTGTTTATTTCGGATAGATGGCAATGCTAGTGATCTTACAGACAGCCTACTAATATGATAAATGCAAATGTTTGTATGTATAGATGTTTGTTACTCTTTCACGCAAAAACTACCGGACAGATTTGGATGAAACTTGGCATATAGATAGAACATATCTTGGAATAATTATCCCGGGAAAACGTGACATACCTCTACGCGGGTAAAACCACAAGGAAGAGCTAGTATAATATATTTAAGTACCTTGTTAAGCCTTTATTTTATCTTATTACGCGAATGAAGTCGCGGGCACAGCTAGTCGTAAATATAACGTTCTGTTAGATTTGTGGTTAGAGACCCTGACTTCCATGCCAAAAAAAACCCTCAGGAAAAAGCGCAGAGTATCTAATATCTTTTATTAACAAAGCCGACAATTTTATTAACAAAGCAGGCTTTAGAAACAATTACCAAACACTTTGTCGTAGGTTAGAAATTGATTTTCTACTAGCCCTTATAGGTACCGCAAATGCTATGCTAATCATGTCTTACTGTAATATGAATAGAATACATTTTGGATTAACACATAAAACATAAGACCATTAATTTAAAACCAACAATATAATTATATCAGTTGATTCTGTACATGATTAAAAACAAAAGCGCCTGCTCAATACTTAATAGCAGCAATTTACAATAGCACGTATCATGAACGACACTCCAGGCGCCGTCGGTTGACTGCCTTGAATTAATTGCTGATGGTGTATACCTACTGCTTAATTTACATTCGAATTTAATTAGCTTGATATATTTGCTACAGCTGGAAAGAATACATAATTAAAAGCGTATTCATTTAATAAATTAATCCTACTAATGATGAAAGATGTTGCGGTATTCAAATAATTAATTAGTAGAGCTCTTAGTGCAGAGCTCGTACAATCATCATACCCATTTCCGCCGTGAATCAGTAGTGCACTTGTATTACTGTGTTTCGGTTAGAAAGGTAAGGCCGGTGACATTACAGGCACATGAGACTCAAAAACTTCACGTCTCAGGGTCGACAACGCATTGCGATGCTCCTGGTGTTGCAAATGTCCATAGACTCACTTATAATTAGATGGACCGTCTGTCAGTTTGTTAGCCTACAATTCATAAAAGAAAAGAAAAATGCACTGCCTTTCATTTCGTCATTTTTACATTTTTAAGCTTACATATTCACTACGAGCATTCATAGCAGAAAATGTTGTTAGAAATCTTGCATGAGAGAACTTTAATTCAATAGGATGAAAATCCGCCCGATACTAGGGCCCACAGTAAGTTTAATTCCCTCGTTTCAGAATTTCAAAGCCTAATTGCAAAAATCGTTACTCCTAAACCTTCGCCATATCCGTCTGTCCTTGTATCTATCGTATCATATCACAACCAAACGTCAAATTTGACGTTTAATCGTATTGTGCTAAACACGCCAACGATCGAACTGCGGTTGTGTTTCGGTAATGGTTCACATTCGTTGGAAAGATTAAGTCAAAATGTATGTTTGTTTCGGTTGTAGTGCGTAGGAATACCATATTTATGGTTCAAAGTTCAATTTGACATTAATCGTAACCATACCATTGCCGAACCAAACGTGCTACTCGAACGTTGCATTTAGTCGAATTGGGCCCCTGCAGTGAAAGCTATGCAATGAAACTCTATCACTAAAAGGACTATATTTTACATGCGCAGCTATTCACCTTGCTGATTGTACCACGATAAGACGCTTGTTAATCCATGGCAACCGTAACCATAGTAACCAAACAACCACCATAGCAACTCATATTTAGTCAATACCAATTCTTTTACTACCGAAGAGCAAGGAACAAAATGGTGATCTTCCACGTGAAGAGAGGTGATGAGAGTCAGTTTCTTTACGAGACCGATGTTGAAAACCCCGTAGATAATGTCGTGAGGGATATCGTTGCCATTTACAATGGAAGATTGAAGATCACGAGGATTTGCTATGAAATGGACGAGTTGCAGAAGCATGGGACTTTCCTGCCTCCTGAAATGCAAGGGCTTAACGATGATCAGGTATTTGTTCTTTAGTATCATCTTTTTAAGGTTCTAAATCCTTGGATTTTTATTTTGGGTGCTCTGTTTTAATATTACGACCAGATATATTATTGTCTATCAGAGCTTCTTAATAAAGGGTGTAAAGAGGTTTTGAAAGGTCTAGAACGCACAAGCGATACCCTTGGTGTTGCCAATAGGTTGGGTGATCGTTTGCCATCGGCGAGCCGTGAGTTTCTTTGTCACCTTCAATCTATATAAATCGTTGAAGTGTTTTGTCACATCAAACTTAAATTCAATGCCATTTTATTAAATAAAGGACCTAGAAGGGTATAGTTATTAATGTTACACAGGTTTTGACTGAGGAGTCCAGCAAGGAACTGTGATAGGTTACATTTTCAATTAGTGCAGATTTTATCCGGGGAAGTACTGACACCTTACCCATTTCTGCCGTGAAGCAGTAGTGCACATGTTTTACTGTTTCGGTTACAAAGGTAAGGGGACAGGTGAAATTACAGGCACATGAGACTTAACAACTTCACGTCTCAGGGTCGACAACGCATTGGCGATGTGTGTAAATGTCCATAGGCGGTGGTGACTACTTACCATCACCGTGGACCGTCTGCTTGTTTGTCGTTGTGTTTGTACACAAATAATTATTGAGTAGGCTTAAAGTGATGTGACAAAGTGTGAAGAATGTCAGCTACGTAAATGTAAAAAAAAGAATGACATGGCTCAGAAGAAGAAATATTTATAATTCCGTGATATAATTAATAAAAATTATGTTTACAGATAAAAGAGCTGAAGCTCGAAGACCCCTGGGCAAATCGATGTGCTCCTCAGGACTACGTATTTGAGAAGGATGACATGGGCAGGAGATGTGGCCTGGCACCACCTCCTCATATGCAGGAAGTCCTGAAGAAAGCTGCTGAAACTGCTAAGGAGTTTGTTAGTAAGAAACATGTACGTGTTTTATTTCTGCTCTTATTGATATTTTAAGCTAATGGTTATTTGTTTTACATCACTTTGTTGTGTTCTTTAAAATCTTTAACAAAAGAACTAACTTCACTGTTTCTTTTTTATCTAATTCTAATGTTTTCTTATTATTTTCTACTGAATACGAACATTATAGTAATACCAACTAAGAATTACACCATCAATCATAAATTGCACAAAAACTGTTTAATTACCTTCTGGCTTTGTATAACTTAAGCAACAAAGTAGCAATCCATCCACTATCCATTTTTCCAATCATCTGTCAAATCCTAATTCACCATCAAACATTATCACAACCTCAGGTGGACCTCCGCAAACCCCTAACTCAGAAAGACGTAGCCAACGCTATGGAACAACTAATTGGCGCAACAAAGATAGTATTCCCAGCTGGCCTTCCTCCTCACGACCCTGTACGAATGGAGCTGGACAATGTTGAAGATCTGTCTGGAACTCAGGCTGCTAGCGAAGTGATCGACCCGTCCAGGGCTTGCTTGTGGACTTGTGGGAAGAGGTTCATTGCTGGGAACCTGCTATCGGATCATTTGGGTATGTATTCTTACAAGCTCTAAAGGATTTTTCAATCACATCGGTGTAGACACAGTGTTTCTAATGTACATTTCACATACATTTAACATTTCTGTATCAGAATGGAGATCAGTGGCTCTCTTAGAGAAAGGTTTAGTTCAATGTGTGACACTCACTTAATACGTGTATGTATTACTGCCTTCAACCGTAAAGAGATAAAGAGAAGGAAGGAAAAGTCAACAACAAACTCCAACAACCTCAGGGTCAATAACGTTTTAGCGATGCCCCTGGTGTTGAAAATGTCGATAAGCGGCGGTGACCACTTAGCATCAGATGGACCGAATGTCTTTTTGCAAAATCTTGACTATAACAATTGATAAGCTTCCTTAACACGCAAGAGACTTCAAAACATCATAAAAATTCATAATTTGAAAACTCTTTCAGGTAAAAATAACAAGTGTAAAGTGACAGTGAAACTCTGCTCCAACTCCGAGGGTGCTCCCGGTCGAGAGCCTGTCATGACTGAAGATGAACGCAAGCAGTTGATGCTCCATGCTTACAGGAAGCAGGAGGAGTGGAAGAAGCTGGAACAGGACGATGATGACAGCTACATGGACTCCAAATGGGCTGATGGCCACAATCTGAAGAGGCAGTTCCATGGAATGAATAATATTTCTTGGAAGCCTGCTGCTAGGAAGCTGAATTAAGTTTACTTGATTTACTCTATGATTAGTTGACCTCTGTCTGCTATTTCACTGGTTGTTATAGTTTGTTTTATTTTAATAAACCAGGTTTTTCATTTATCGTCAGTTGTTTGGAATTTAAACTATCTGTTCTCCATCGTGCTGTCATATATGTTCTAGATTATCTTATCTATCTTATATCTATACTAGCTGTCCCCCGCGGTTTCACCCGCGTTCCCTAGGGATGTAACATTTTCCCGGCACATAAAGTATCCTATGTTACTTCTTATACCTCCAAGAATAGGTGTACAATGTTTCATGATGATCGCTTAAGTAGCTTTCGCGTGAGAACGAAACAATCAAACTTACATTCACATTTATAATATAAGTAGGGACGAAGAAAATAGGGTTTATATATTAAAATCGATGTGTGTATGGATGTTTCCTATGGGCTCCATAATGGCTGGACTGATTTTGACGGGACTTTCACTGGCAGATAGCTGATGTTATAAGGAGTAACCCAAGCTAGTTTTTATGACAGGAAAATGTGACATTCTTTGGGAATGCGAGTGAAACCGCGGGGACAGCTACTTAAAGAAAAAAAAATAATAAACCTGTGTGTGTACTTACGTAAGAAGTTATACCCGAAATTATAAGTGAGAAAAACTGCAGTAAAAGCATACTACATGCAAAGTGCAGGTGAAGCCAGGGCGCTGGTTAGTGTGTAAAAAGTAATCAAAGGCAACTCTTTTAATATTTTCCACTATCAGACTTCGAAATAATCGAATACCCTAATATTATGAAGCGAAAATCTTACAGTTTTAGCTTCCAAGGCCAGAATTTTCCAGGCAATTTATATAGAAACAAAATATTTTACCCAACGTATATTTTAGGACGTAAAGCCTAACTAGATCCCTATTCTCTGAAGGCTACTTTACTGCCTAGAACGTTATTTGTTTGGCTTCAGAAAAATGAGAGACTTATTAAGGAATGTTCATCAATTTTGCTCTTACTAAGTTTTTAAAGCCCTATGAATACTGCCTCTGATGGTTAATATAACATGTATGTAATATGTTTCACGATATTACTTTAATTAAGAATTACATATAGGATCAAATATTTTTGAAGTGAAAACTTCTTTAGCGGCGTTGAGCACTTTTCTTGGGATGGGTATAAAATGTTAAACTCGCGTCAGGACACGTGACCTGATCGAACATTCGTAAGACGGTAAAAATGCACAACGTTAATTTCTAGTTTTCACTTCTGCCGGAACTCCAGGAGTGCAACACGTTGTTTTTTTTACAAGATATGGGTCGACAAACAAGCACGGATAGACTGTCATTTATCAATTCATGCCACCTCCATGTTATGGGTATCTAATGAAAGAGTTTGCTAAGCAGCAAGACAGGTAAATTCTATTTGTTTTTTTTTACCACATCGGCCTACAAGCAAGCCGACGGTTCACCTGATGGCGCTTACTGCCACCGTTGTCGACCCTGACACGTGAAGTTGTTAAGTCTCATGTGCCTGAAATTTCACCGGTCTAACCGAAACACAGTAATACAAGTGTATTATATTTATATGGAACTCGTAGGAAAGATAAATTAATATTATTAATGTAATTAAAATAAAGGTAATTTATTTATTTTGTTTAAAATAACTTACTCTAACATAAATCGTAAATTTTAATAAATAAATGTCCTGGGACGTCCGTCACATACGGTTTAAAGATCCAAAGTTACTATGGTAACTAGAAATAATTTACAGCCTATATTTATCAATAAGAAAAATACAAATTAATATACACATTTACACCCATATCTAAAACAAACAGATTTTCACGCAATTTTTTCTCCTGGGTGGTAATCGCACCCAGCGACCAGCGGCATGATAGTCAGGTATCTAACCACAAAACCAACTGGCCCTTTAATCAATCACTATACTGCTTTTCATTCAACCCTTCTTAGAATCATTTTAACGTTCAATCTTTTCAAAGTTCAAATATTATGTATTTGCGTGCTCACATTACAGTTTCAAAGAATCCCTCAACATTGTACTCTATTTTACATGACAAAAGGATTATTTCCATTTGACTGGGCTCGGCAGAAAGCAAGTTATTAGCACCCTATGATGAATGGTATTTACTAGGAGATTGAATTTAGAGACATACTGCTCATTTGGTCTGATAGCGAGAAAAGAGAACAGAGTTAAATCTGCTAACAAGGAGTTTGTGAATTAATGCAGGGTGTCGTTCTAAATTTGAAAATATTAAAAAGCAGAACCGCAGTCAGCTTAGTAGTTCTAAATTGAAAATAATGTGACAAAAGTGAAAAATATCGCAGGTTCGATGTGTTGTTTTAAATTCAAAATAATTCACACGAATGAAAAGCAAAAAGCCACGTAGATCAGCAGTTCTAAATCCAAAATATCATAAATTAAAAGCAAAAATTCAAAATAACTCACACAAATAACAAGAAAAACCCAGCCAGGTATACCAGTAAGTAGTTCTAAATTTAAAAACAAATCACTATGAACGACGAAATTTCGTTCCCCTGATTCAAAACTCATTGGTGAATCAGCGCAAAGAGGCGTATTAGAGCAGATCTCACACACGATCTCGTAGCGAAAAAGAGAGAACATAGAGGCCTTAACATAACACGACCTTGCAGAATCAAACCCTTGAACATGTTGGCTAACTAGTTCGCTAATCAATACAGCCGTATGTATCCCAATCTAGGGTAACTCGTCCGTCATTCTCAGAGCTCCTTTATGCGTGATCATTCTTTCAGCTCCAACATTATCCATCAGATTTGGAGACTGTGACGTTAAGCCTAAGAAATTAGAGGATGTAGTACTACCATTTTGGTTTTTACTTATGTGTTTGTAATAATAGGAGCATCGCTGCGTTGTTGATTCTTCTATTTATATGAGAACTAGCTGTCCCTCGCGGTTTCGACGTTCCCAAACTATGTTGCATTATTTTGTTTTTTCTACCATCAATAGTTTTTGCAGCGCACGCGATGTAAGGATGTACACCTTGGGCTACATTATTAGAGTTTTAGTAAGGACCCAAATAAATTAATTAGGACGTGTTTCCCTTCACTTATGATCCTGGGTCCTTTAAGCGGGGCGTGAAAAAGCTTCTTTCAAGGCTGTCAAGGTGAGGGCCATCATGCCACAATGCTACGCTGGGTGCTGGGATGGTGGCCATCACTAGGGGACTTTATTGACTGCTTAACATCAGGCAGCATGGAGTCAATTTGGGCGGTAGCAATAAAAAAAAACCCCAATTAAAAAAATATATATAATATAGCCTATATCACCCGGGTATAGTGTAGCTTCCCAAAGGTGAAAAAAATTTTCACACACACAAAAAAAAAAAAAAATTCTCTTTATAATATTAGTGTAGATTAATGTTTGTCTGTATGTCCTTTATAGAATCGTAAACTATGGAACAGATTTTAATGCAGTTTTCAGTAATAGATAGAATAATTCAAGAAGGAGGCTTATAATCAGTAATGAAAGCGGGCAAAGCCACAGGGCGTGGCTAGTTATGAAATATAGAAACTCCTTTGTAGGAATGTACTATATATTGTACATGTATGGCTGTGATTACAACCTCTTTTGTGGGCTGGATCCGCGCCTGGTCTCTTCTGCCAGTATTTTCACCTTCCCTTCCCTTTCTAACCGAAACACTGTAATACAAGTGCACTACTGCTTCACGGTGAAAATGGGTATGGAAGTAGTACTTCCCGATAATGGTCACTCCGGAACATCGCACAAATCGTAACTGTCAGTGTCAATGAGCGAGGAATGATCTTATCGTCAATAATAACCTAACAACGTCGAAAATTGTTATTCGTCGCTACAAACAGGTGCACGTTTTTTTTATTTGAATATTTATAGATAGATTTAGCTTTTCTTTAAGCATAACCTAGATATTGAAAGGTCAACTTATCTCTACGAGGCTGCGTTAGCCCTTATTTAGGGATGATATAAGTCAGTTACTCCCCCAACCCCACAAACTCAATTGTCTGAGCGAAGCGGGTCGGGCGAAATTATCAATATCTCAGAATCGGCGACCCGATGGGAAAAATCTGCAGTAAGCAGACCGCACGTGATGCCAATAACTGAGATTGTGCCGCGTTTACTTGGGCGCGAGTCACTTGAGCAAGTAATTGGAGCGAGTCACTTGTGCGAGTAATTGAAGCGAGTCACTGGTTGGAAGATATAATTTGTAAGTCAAGTAGGTTGACGGCCTATGGACATTTGCAATACCACCCAGCACCAATGCGTTGTCGTCCTTGAGACGTGAACTTGTTAAGTCCCATGTGCCTATAATTTCACCGCCCCTCTTACTTTTTTTACCGAAACACATATAACTATTGCTTTATGGTGGAAACAGGTGGTACTTCCATGGACGAACTCACGAACCCACTAAGAGTTCTTCTAGCTCTAGATAGCGTTAGCTCTGTGATTTCCAGAACTGTATATTTAAGTGTTCGGTTTCCCATGACCTGTATTATCGAACTTTTTGAACGTTAAACGAGATATATACAATTTTTATAAAACTATTCAAGGATCAAATGTCTTCTAGTTGAACATACTTTCGGTGTTTTTGCTTTATACAAAATAAATGATCAAATACTAAGGACTAATTTATACAAAACCCCATAGAAATGCGACCATTTTTCATCCAAATATTTTTTTTAGTAGAAAACAATAATTCATTTAACATGACATTTAACATATTTAGACCAATATACCACTTGAACCAAGCTACCACAAAACCAAGCGAGTCGCTCCCCCATCTGAACGCATCACGATTTCTTGGCACGTCTGAAACATCACGTAGACGCACTTACTGTGATATAATTATACGTTGAGCCGAATTTGCGAGCATCCCGCCCTGGTATTCAATTTTACAACTGTGCCGTAAATCTAAGGGAATCATAATATGCAAGTAGAAATAATATTGGGGCCATATATTGTTTGAATACTTTGGAAGCCATAAAGGGAGAAGCCCAAATGCAAAGGCATTCGATTCGAAAAGGAAAATTACACTCGAGGCCTCTATGCTTTGTCTCTTTCGCTTACTACACAATCACGTGAGAGGTAAGCTCTCCGAGGCCTCCGTGAAGCGACTAAGTTTCCATTAGCTAAATAAGTAGACATGTGTAACTCAGCTCTGAATCGGTTCAACAGATCAGATCACACCTACTATAACTGTCGAGCTGCAGCTCAAGAGCAAACTAAACAGCTCACTTATTATTGTACAGTCTGTGATCTATTCTGTCATATTGTGTCGTTGTCGAACTGCGGCGCGGTAGCGGCGTAGATACTCTGTGATCACCATGAGCTGATCTGTGAACCGGTTCGCAGCTCCGCCTCACAAACGTGAGCCGTGAGCTGAACCGCAGTTCATGCATTTTGGTTGAGTTATCCATCTCTATGAATAAGGGGGCTGATGAGTGCCTAACTATTATAGTGTTAAATTTTGTGTTTTTGTATATTGTCTTGCGAAATAAACGATTATTTATTTATTATTTTTTATATAAAAGGGAAGATCTTCCGCCGCTAGGTGACCGTACTTGGGGACCGCGGTCCAACTGTTGTTCTTGGAAGCTTCTATATATGGTTAAATCTTGAGAAAACTTCGTTATCGCGATGTAGGATTCTCGCGTGCTCATAGATGTCGCCACAAATGAATGTGTCTGAGTGTAAATATCTATGTAAAAGTGTTTTTAAAGAAAAACTATTCTACTAATATTATAAGGACGAAAGTTTGTGAGGATGTATGGATTTTTATTACTCACTAGCTGTCCCCCGCGGTTTCACCCGCGTTCCGGCACAAAAAGTTTGCGTGAAAGAGTAACAAACATCCGCGTATGTAAACATTGGCATTTATAATATTTGTAGGATTCACGCTAAAGTTGCCAAACGGATGTGTATAAAATTTTGCACAAAGATACAGCATGGCCTAAAATAGCTTACAAGCTACTTTTTATCCCGGGAAAATTCAACATGCCCCGGGTACGTGGGTGTGAACTTTAACTACGGAGGACAGCTGGTAAACAGAATCTACAAGAATTACTCGAATGAATTAGATAATAATTAGCTGTTGCTGTGTTGCCAGTACAGTGAAAATAAAAATTGATTAAAACAAGTTTCAAGAATTTAAACAAATAAAACTGACGTGAGGTATGCTGCTCGGCAGACCCACTCCTTATAAGTTTATTTGACACAAAAAAGTAATAAAATTATTCAGTATACATAATATAGTAGCACATTTTGACCATTCATGTCTAAGCTAGTTGCACAAAGCAACTGTTTTATAGACGTCATTATTCCATACCTTCTGTGACAAACATGTATCTGTTATTTGATTTATAAATGGATTTTAGGTTAACTAGGTTATTTGCTTACGATATAATAAGTGCGAGTGTAAGATGTTTCATTAGAAACCCATGACATGGAGGTGGCATATGAATTAATAAATGACCATCTCATCACGTCCAACACTAAAAACAGTAACAATAATAAATAATAAATATCCCGGGACATTCTTTACACACGGCCATCTGATCCCAAACCAAACGGAGCTTGTACTATGGAAACCAGATAACTGATATACTACATATAATACTTTTTTTTCTAAATACATACTTATATACATATTTACACCCAGACACAGAACAAACAGACATGTTATGCACACAAATGTTTGTCCTGGGTGGGAATCGAACCCGCGACCTTCGGTTTGGCAGTCAGGGTCGCTAACCACCAAGCCAACTGGCCTGTCAAAAAAACAGTGTGTTATTTATGTGTTTTTTAATATAAATTTCCATATTATTCAAACCACAGTATTTCCTTATTATTAGAAACAAAACCCTTTTATAATACGAACCAATTGCAAACAAAATAAGACTCAAATTGAAAAGTTGAGCGCTTTTCATAATACTTCTCAGACTGGAGGTTTTTAATCAACGGCTAGAAGTGTTATTTAAAAGCAATGGAAAGTTTTAACAATGAACTTTTTATGGACTGCGATTTCAGTGGTTTTGTGTGTCATGGCTATTTTTATTCTTAAAGTGAAGCTTTCTCTATATCAAGCAGCCTGATAAACAGGCAAACCACCTGATGGGAAGTGGTCACCTCCTATGGATATTTACAATACCAGGGGCGCCGCTGCATTGTCGACTCTGAGACGTGAAGTTAAGTCTCATGTGCCTGTAATGTCACCGGCCTTACCTTTCTAACAGAAACACAGTAATACAAGTGCACTACTGCTTCACGACAGCAATGGGTAAGGTGGTACTTTTCGGACGAACTCTGCACTAAGAGCTATATCACTACATAGTATAAAACAAAGTCGCTTTCTCTGTCCCTATATCCCTATGTATGCTTAAATCTTTGAAACTACGCCACGGATTTTGATGCGGTTTAATAGATAGTGATTGAACAGGAAGGTTTTCATATATAACTAGCTGACCCGACAGACGTTGTCCTGTCTTCAATCGCGCTAACTGTCAAACGACTGACAATAAATTCAAACATGTTACGTTAAAAAAAATCGATAGGTATTTTCAAAAGCGCTAGTAAAGTCGTTGAGTTTTCTTAAATTTTCCATAAGAACCATTAAAACCAAAAAATGTTTAGAGTAGTAGAGCTCTTAGTGCAGAGTTCGTCCGGGGAAGTACTACCACCTTACCCATTTCCGCCGTGAAGCAGTAGTGCAAGTGTATTACTGTGTTTCGGTTAGAAAGGTAAGGGGGCTGGTGAAATTACAGGCACATGAGACTTAACAACTTCACGTCTCAGGGTCGACAACGCATTGGCGATGCTCCTAGTGTTGCAAATGCCCATAGGCGGCGGTGACCACTTACCATCAGGTGGACCGTCTGCTTGTTTATCGGCCCAAGTGGCATAAAAAAAAATATATATATAAATATACATACATGTGACATCCCACGGGAACGCGAGTAAAACCGCGGGGGACAGCTAGTGTGTCTATAAAAGAGCATTGGTGAAATTCCAAAGGGAGCTATTCAAATTTATAGAGTTTTATGACATAGTGTAACTTTCTTACATTGTAGCATTTTTCGTCATAAATAAATCTATTTATTTTACTTATGCTGGAAAAGCAAAACTAAGTTTTTTTAAACCATGGTTTTATTTCTATTAACTTTGGCTCTACTATCACTCTTTCACTCAAAAATTACTATACGGATTTGGATGGAACATGGCACATCGAAACTTTTATCACGGAAAAATGTAAAATACTCGAACGCTGGTGAAATCATACAGTGACGGGCCAGTCGGCTTGGTGGTTAGCGACCCTGACTCCCAAACCGAAGGTCGCGGGTTCGATTCCCACCCAGGACAAACATTTGTGTGCATGTACATGTCTGTTTGTTCTGTGTCTAGGTGTAAATACCTATAGAAGTATGTATTTAAAAAGTTGTATTATGTAGTATTTCAGTTACCTGGTAGCTATACTACAAGCAGTACACTCTGCTTAACTTGGGATCAGGTAACCATGTGTGAAGAATGTCTTGGGATTCATTTATTTATTTGATACATATTATCCGAGAAATATTGTGGTACCTACCGAGTACAATATTTCCAAAATTAGAACATGTATAATTTTATTGTGATTTATTTTCCAAAACCTGATACCTTCGAATGCAAATGTTTCTGAATATTTTCAATGCTGTAAAATCTGAATTTCAGAATGTATTGCCTTAGTCATGTCTTGGTCCTGTATCGAAAATTGGTATCTTGTATTTTAGGTTTAGTATTAAGTTAGTTTCAGAATAATAAAAAGCGGCCAAGTAATATATTATCAACTCGAGGGTAGTAGCCAACCAGGGTACTATAAAGTACCCAGCCACCGTGCTATTCAACCCGATGTTTTTCTTCACTGGAAGCTCAAGGTCATTATAGGATTGGAAACCAGGACTTCCGTCACGGCAATTGACGTCACTACCGACTGAGCTATCTACCTTTGAGGGAGACAAATCAAAATCAAAATCAATAGGGCACTGTTCTGTATTTGAAGATAAATGATCAAACACTAACCAGCGTATTGAACATCCAAAAATAAACGAAAACATCAAATATGATCAAAATTAAATCATTAATGTGATTGTAAGTACCGATCCAATCGCAAATGTGTTATTTGATGCTGTACAATTATGACGTCACAACTTGCTATTTCATACAAAGTTCATATTATTCAATCGTTTTGACATTTCATAAGGAATTGCTCATTTGACATGTCAGTACACCGTGAGAGTATAAATGTTCTATGCAGTACACATCCCTATTGTAAGCAATCAAGACTCTTTTAAGAAACCTTCTGACCCGGTATTAGAGTTGAACTATAAAATAAAACATGCTTGTAAAGGCCTATTTGAATAAAAATATAAACATTTAATTCCTACACATATTAACCGGATCCAGGCAGGTGTAGCCGGTGACGTTCCGGATATATCCAGTTTGTCTCCGTCGCTAATGAGCGTAGTCATTATGAACGAGTCTTAGCATATATAACAAACTGGACATGACATAAAAATATAACCTGAAATTAATCAAAGCGCATTTACACCAGTCGCCACGGATTTTTATGTGTTTTAAGTTAGCTGCAGGTGGATTAGCGCATAGGTCTCTTACTAAACAACGACGTAGTCGCTTCCTCTCCACCCATCCCCCTTTTACCCCTGATATCTGTTATCTGGTTTACATAGATTAAAGACTGCTTTTTATTATTATATTAATTTTTTTTCATATGGCCGTGTGTAAATAAAGTCCCTAGATATTTATTATCTATGTTTAACTTTCCACGCAGTGTCTTATTGCTGTATTCAGATTCACAAAGATCGATTTTGCAAACAGAGAATTTAAAGTCCTACCACTTCCAGTCTTACAACCTTTAATTCTCCTGAAATAATTCCACAAACACACATTTAACACATGTAATTTTATCCATACGTGGCAGTTTTCATATTGCTTATACCATTTTCGTTACTTAAGATGTATTCGTATATGATATAAAACGTACTGTCATACGTAACATAATATTATTTGCTTTGCATCTGTAAGGAAAATGACACTAACTCGAGGATGTCTCATCGCGGATTCTATGCTCTGTCTCTTTCGCTAGCTACGGAATCACGTGAGAGGTAAGCTCTCCGAGGCCTTCGTGCGGCGGCTGGGTTAAATAGTTTGTATTAGCTGAATAAGGGAGCTGTAAACTCTGTCTCTTTCGCTAATGAAATCACGAGAGTCCATTCCCAAGGCCCCTAAAAGTGGCTTGATTCTAATTTGCATACGCAGCGACCAGCGTGTACAAATACGTCATTATGTGTTTGACATTGGCCGTATGAACGTACACAATAAAATTAATGTGTTTGTAGTTTTGGCGTTTATTTGTGCAAATTTTTGTAGTCTACAACTCCGCCAGTCTTTCACCAATCTCAATGGCTTTTTAAAGTGAAAATTTTATTAGATCGTCTCAAACTTTTTGGTCTGTTTGTTGCATGTCGCGTGACGGTCGGCCGTGGAGTAGGGATAAAGTGAAAGGCGCTCGCCGGAGCAGCCAAGTTAGCATATTAGTTGGAGATTTAGTCTACTTTTATCGTTTCCCATTATCATTCCAATTTTCCAAGTGTAAAATTAAGATTGATAAAGCGATTTTTATACCCTTAATGGAATATTATTCCAAAAATTTTTAGTTAAATGTCTATGTGAAAGGAAGTTTCACTTTTACCGTGGTTTCATAAAACCACACAATCTATTCTTCGGCAAATAGATCTTCTTAAAGACAATAAAGGTACATAAGTATGGGGCTATACCATTAAAGGGCACCTTGTGGTGCTCCAAAGTTAGGGGTTGGTGGCACCCAAACCGACTGACTCAGCAACTTGCCTACACGTATTTTGGTTCTTCGAGTCACACTCTATCACTGCACTATAGTTTAATTGGTGTGAAATTGTTTTTACTATTTTTAAGGATATTTTAGCGGAGCTAGATGTTAATGCGTCCGATATACGATTGTGAATCTTTGTGATAATTTGAGATTTATGTACTCTCAAAAAGGTTTTTTTTATTTTTTTTTAAACAAGCTGACGGCCTGTCTGATGGTAAACGGTCACCGCAGCCTATGGACGCTTGCAACACCGTGGGTATCACTCGCGCGTTGCCGACCCTGGAAAAATCTCTTCACACCCTTCTTGAAGGACTCCATGCTGTATTCCCTTGGGAAAACCACGACGGGGAGCTCATTCCACAGCTTAAGCGTGCACGGCAGAAAGCTCCTTTGGAATCGCACAGTGCGAGATCAGTTTGGTTCCAATGTGTGAGGATGAACTCCCCGTCGATGGCGAGAGGTGCGATGGTAAAAAGTAGCCGTGGGCATTCAATCAAACAATTCCTCAGAACACAGTCCCGTTGTACAAGCGGTAAAAAACACATAAGGAGGAAATGTCTCTCCTTATAGTTAGGGGCTCTTAACCGCTTGTGAGCTCGGGATCGTTGACAATTCTGACGGTACGTTTCTGAACCGAGTCAAAAGGCCCAAGCTGGTATCCAGGTGCCCCCGCCCACAAATGGCAGCAGTACTCCTTATGGGGCCGGACTTGCGACTTATATAGTTGCAGTCTTTGCCCCGATGAAGTACCGCCTGGCTCTGTTGAGCACACCTAGCTTTTTATATGCCAGCTTAACCTTTTCTTCTAAGTGACTACAGAACTGAACGCCGTCAGAAATATCAACGCCAAGGATTCCGATGCTCTTCGTAATGTCGTGTTCTGGAATTGTGGAGCCACAGCAAATGGGATTTTTTATTGGTGAACGCACAGGCTTGTGTCTTAGAGGGGTTGAAATCGACTAGATTTAGTCGACCCCAATCGGAGACACTAGTAAGTGTGCACCCGATTCCAGACACAAGTCGTTCGCGGCTTTCCTCTACCACGGAACGAGGGATATTTGCACGGCCCGTGTAATAAGCATCCCAAGTACTGTCGTCCACATAGCAATGAATGCCGTCAATAGACAGCATATCATTGATATGCAGAAGAAATAGTTAGGGATAGCACAGAACCATGCGGGATGGTGTCCCGCATGGTTCTGTGCATTTATGTCCATGCTATCGGAGCAACTACCGTCGACGATGGCTTTTATGCATCCGCTGGACAGAAAACTGGTGACCCATTTGCATAATCCCTCGGGTAGCCCGTATGCTGGTAATTTCGATAGAATACCCCGGTGCCAGACCCGATCGAACGCCTTCGACACATCTAGGCTCACCGCAAATGCCTCACCTTGAGTCTCTATGGCGAGTGACCAACGATGCGTTGCGGACTAGAAGATCACCAGTCGAGCGACTATGGCGAAAGCCATACTGTCGGTCGCTCAACAAGTCGTGATCCTCCAAGTACCTCAGCAGTTGTGTGTTGATCACTCGCTCCATCACTTTGGAGAGAAGGGAGGTGATGGCGATCGGCCTGTAATTTTTCGGGTCTAATCTGTCGCCCTTTTTGGGTACAGGGTGCACGTGGGCCATTTGCAACACTAGAGGCATCGCCAATGCGCTGTCGACCCTGAGACGTGAAGTTGTTAAGTCTCATGTGCCTGTAATTTCACTAGCCTTACCTTTCTAACCGAAACACAGTAATACAAGTGCACTACTGCTTCACGGCAGAAATGGGTAAGGTGGTAGTACTTCCCCGGACGAAATCTGCACTAAGAGCTCTACTACTCTGATGATTTATCATTATGCATACCTATACATTTTTTAAGCTACTTCTAATTATTATGTACTTAATTTGTATTGTTTGTCATTATTTTATTGTTATGTTTAAACACCGTCAGAATCAGAAACGGATAAAAAGGCACCAGCCATTTATTATCCTTGTAAGGGTGTAAGAGTTTTTTAACACCTATATTTAAAGCTGATAGCAAAATCATCCGAAACCAAGGCATCGGAACGGCTTTAAGTGCGCAAATCGCGTGTGTATGGCGTACTTGAAAATTTATGATAGTTAAATAACTGAATTTACAACGCGGTACGCGATATTTCAGCCTGCCGTTACGTTACACTATCATTATTACCGAACTATGCTTGAAATATCGACTGGACGAAACTCCATAGTCTATGTATTGTACGAGTAGCAAAAACGTTTAGAGTTGTTTTTCAGACGGTCCAAGTGATGGGCAATTGTAACACCTGGGGAATTGCCAAGGCATTGTCGACCCTAAGACGTGAAGATGCTCTTGGTTCAGAGTTCGTCCGAGGCAGTACTACCACCATTTCTGCCGTGAAGCAGTAGTGCACTTGTATTACTGTTTCGGTTAGAAAGGTAAGGCCGGTGAAATTACAGGCACATGAGACTTAACAACTCCACGTTGCAGAGTCGAGAACTGTTATTCTCTAATAAACTCTAATTTCTAGCAATAAAGTTCATTTTTCTATAGCATTCTTAATTTTAAAAAGGCCAGTTATACCTAAGACTAGACACATCAAAGCAGCAAAAGTAGTCCAGGCGTCCCAAACGGGGAAAGATAAGGAGGAATGCAGAATTTTGGAAGTACTTTAATCTTGCTAAGAAGTTTAAAGTCAGCACCGTGCCAACTTGTTTAAAAGTAGAGATTATCTCGTACAATAGGCAAGTCTACACTGAACTATGGCCTAGATCTTACACATTGGTTAGGTTGTAATAAAAATCTTTCGTATCAAAACGTATTTGGTTCTTACCAAGAGATAGATCAAGAAGTTTTTAGATAAATATCCTGAGAGATTCTTTACGCACGGCTATTTTAAACCAAACTGAACAGAATTGTAATTTGGTAACCAGATCACTGGTATACTATTTAAACTCCTATTATTTCTTCACTAAGCGAGACGGATGCTTGCAAAGATTCCTTGAAGACCTAGAATCCCGAATTTTCATTTATTTCTAGTGCTAGAGTTATTTATTTCTATAAAACATGTTTTTTTCTGAATTTCAGCCAGCCGTTTAAGAGAAGTTCACTAACACACGGACAGAGGAATTATATACCTACTAGCTGTCCCCCGCGGTTTCAACCCGCGTTCCCGAGAGATGCAACATTTTCCCGGCACAAAAATTATCCTATGTTACTTCTTATACCTCCAAAAATATGTGTACAGAGTTTCATGATGATCGGTTTAGAAGATTTCGCGTGAAAGCGTAACAAACAAACTTATATTCATATTTATAATATTAATAGGGATATTAAGGTATATGTAAACATGTTGAAAGATTAAAATCAGACAATTAAATGGAATAATTATAACAATATTGCATCGACTCCAAAAAATGAAACAAGGCGGACACATAAAACAAAACGTACGTTAGCGGTGGACTGCAGGGTGTTAATATAAATTCGTGAGCAAATAATTAATTAACATTACGTTACAATATCACCGTAATTAAAAGCCGCGATGAAGAATTTTAACAAAATTTATATTTTGGTTTTTAGGTAGAATTAATTTTACGATATGAATTCTCGTTTTTTACTATGACCTTGTGTTTGACCATAGTCTTACTATGGTAAGTGATTATATGGTATGAAGTGGTAAGTCTACAAATCTAAATGAAATCGGTGTTTGGAGACAGAGTTTCAAGTTTGTAGCCACGTTGGCGATACTATAAAATACCTTTCAAAGTTTTTTTTCAAGATAATCATAATATCTCCAGAACATTCTTTACGCATGGTTCCCATCAAATTAAGCAGAGTGTACTGCTTGTACTATGGCTACCAGGTAACTGATATACTACATATACATGCACTAATTTTAAATGCATACCTACTTATATAGATATTTTCACCGAGAACAAAAATTTGTTTTTCTTCATTGAAAACAAGTTCATTGTGGCGCTTAAAATTAATAAGGATTTAGTTTTTAATAGTCTGCCAACAAGGCTTATAAATAGGAAGACGGTCCACCTGATGGTAAGTGGTAACTACCGCCTATGGACATTTGCAACACCAGGAGCATCGTCACGTCGTCGACCCTGAGACGTGAAGTTAAGTCTCATGTGCCTGTAATTCCACCTTACCTTTCTAACCGAAACACGTGCACTATTGCTTCACGGTGGATGGTATGATGGTAGTACTTCCCTGGACGAACTCAAGACTAAATGGTCTACTACACTTTCTTACCGAAACACAGTAATACAAGCGCACTTCTCCTTCACGGCGGAAATGGGTAAGGTGGCGGTGCTTCCTCGAACTCTGCACTAAAAGCTACATAACTCTGCTACTATTTCTAACCGAAACAAGTGCACTACTGCTTCACGGTAGAAATGGGTAAGTAGTAGATAAGAACAGTACTCTGCACTAAGAGTTGAACCAGGTCAAACATAAATGTCATGGTGAAATTCCATCAAAACATCCGCCCATTTGAATTCAAACAAATCAAATTTTCGTGGAAAAAATCCCATATTTTGATGTGGAAATGTTTTTGTTGACGTTACCATCTCATCAATATTCATTGACGTCAGACGCAGGTAGATTTATTAGCTACAGTCATATCATTACAGGTTTTTCACCCCCGCATTATCCGGAATACATCGTGTAATGATGACTGATACGGTGTTTGTTTTTGTGTCTAAAAATTATATTTGATAATGGATGATTTTTTGTAAGACTTACTTTCGCGGTTTGATCCGCGTTTATCGATATCGTATATATATACAGGGTGTTATACAGTAAAGCCGAAAGAAATTCGGCACATGAGTAGTTTATGTTACGGAGAGTGAGGTAGACTTTTTAACCCGAGTTATACCGAAGCTATTGTACAGGCTAACCAAATATTCATTCTATCGGCACCATGTTGAAAACAAAACAGTTTCAGTCTTTCAGGAATTTTATTTATATTTTATAACGTGAAAATTTCAACTGAAATAACTGTGAACTGAACTATTGTTTCGTCTGGCAACATTTTATTCCACCTGTTTCCAAGTGTGTGTTACCAAACGGCACACACACTGGCAAATTCCAGTTATCGCTAGCAATTTTCAGCTCGAATTTCAGTATGTTTTTTTTATTTTACAGAATCCTCTCTAGGAAATGGTAAAATAGTGTTTTACTGTGCAGCTCTTTCGGCAGAAAATCCGTACGTTTTTTTAAATGAACGAAACAAACAGAATTGTTTTTATTGTACAACCGCTTTCTGGATTGTTAATAAGTAAGGACTGCATTGTGCCTGGTCTGTTGTTATCTGGGGCTTTACATTATAAATAAATAAATAATAATAAATACCCTGGGACATTCTTTACACGCGGCCATCTGATCCCAAACTAAGCAGAGCTTGTACTATGGAAACCAGATAACTGATATACTACATATATTACTATTTTTTTCTAAGTACATACTTGTGTAGATATTTACACCCAGACACAGAACAAACAGACATGTTAATGCACACGAATGTTTGTCTTATGTGGGAATCGAACCCACGACGTGGCAGTGTCTCTAACCAAGTGGCCAGTCGAATATGTCGAATATCTCGCGGGAGAAACCCCGGGAACAGCTAGTCCTTGTATATATTTACTCGGAATAGGAAATATCTTGGGGCACGGTAGATGAGCCAAGTGAAGCGCAGGGGCACTACCTTTTCTCGAAGCCCATCGTCGTTTTTTGAATCCTCATAACTTGGGCTTGAATAATCTTTGTCCTGACAACAATAGATGATGGAGCACCAAGAGAATATTCGATATTTTAATACTCAAAGTATGTAAGTAAAGTTAAAGAGATGAAGGTACTGTAAATATGGTTTTGATTAAAAAATATTATAAAGGAATCAATACAATATTCGTTTTTTTAACACAGAAAAAAGTATTGTTCGTTAGCCTGTAATTTCAGCAGCCTTACCTTTCTAACCGAAACACAGTAATACAAGTGCACTACTGCTTCACGGCGGAAATGGATAAGGTAGTACTTCCCCTGGCGAACAAAAAGGACAGGCCAGTTGGCTTGGTGGTTAACGCTCTGACTGCCAAACCGAAGGTCGCGAGTTCGATTCCCACCCAAGACAAACATTTGTGTGCATGAATTTCTCTGTTTGTTCTGTGTCTGGGTGTAAGTATGTATTTAGAAAAAAAAACGTAGTATATGTAGTATATCAGTGCAATCCTCTAAATTTAAATATACATACATCCTACTTATATTTTTATTGTATGTATGGATGTTTGTTACTCATTCACGCAAAAACTACCAAACGGATATGCATGAAACTTGGCGCATAGATAGAGCACGTCCTGGAATAACATATAGACTACTTTTTATTCCGGGAAATGTGACATCTCGGGAACGCGAGTAAAACCGCGGGACGGCTAGTAATTCATAAATATTAAAAAAAACTAATAAGCACCTATGCTAGCTCACCCAGATGACTGTCCAATCGCGTCCAGAATGCTGGCAACACCATTTATTTAAAAAAAAAACTTTCGCTGCCCTTTAATTTCTCGAGTGTTCCTCCTTAAGTTACACACAATAATATTGTGATTTAAATTCCCTTCAGCAATACCTTGAACCTCCCGTTTGTCCATCAAAGGGAGTACAATAAACATTTGACGTAAAGTGCCGCAATAAAGTTGGAGGGGGTAAATAGGGGGGATACAATTTGGGCAAATCGACACCCAGCGTGGACGGAGCATTTTGGGGATCTGTTGTGATCGCGGTATGTGAGTGGGAGCCAAGAAATATAAAATATAATGAGGTTTGAGTACCAAGCTATAATTTACTTGATTGAGGTTATAGTCATTGATGGCAAGATATATTTGATGGTTGGTGGTTAGGTTAGTGAGTTTGATTCCTACCCAGGACAAACATTTTTATGCATGAATATGTTTGATCTGTGTCTGGGTGTAAATATTTATTTAAGTATGCATTTAACAAAAAATAGTATATCAGTTTTGTGGTTTGCATAGTACAAGCTCTGCGTTCGGGATCAGATGGCCGCGTGTAAAGAACCTTCCAGGATATTTATTTATAAACATCAACCAAACGTAACAATTTACAAAATATCTCATTAAAATAAACATAGTTTAAAAATCATAAGAAAGCTCGTCTCACTCTGACATAAAGCCGTTCCTAACCCGCTTACAACGGCCCAGTAATATGACGAGATACGCCAAGACGATTCCCCGGACATTGCACCATACATTGCCTGCCGTAAATAACTGCGCGAATAAATATTAGATTGACACAACGCAATCTACTCGGCACATTACGTTTTAAGTGTTATTGGTTGGATGACAGGGTTCTTTCGCTGATGTCGTTTCGTGTTGATGAAATGAGTAGCATCAGACTGTATTGGTCTGATACTTTTTGCGGTTTTTGTATTTTATGTTCGTTCTATTTGAAGAGATAAAGAGAAACTCTATTGCTATTTCAAGCCTAAAATATAAACTCGTTGAATGGCCATCCCCCTTATTCAGCTAATACAAACTTCGTCGACGAGCCGCTTCACGGAGGCCTCGGAGAGCTTACCCCTCACATGGTTAGTAGTATTAGCGTAGTAAGTGATAGAGACAGAGCACGGAGGCCGCGACGAAACATCCTCGAGTTAGGGTCATTTTCCTTACAGAATCGAGTCCCAGTTCATTATTAAACGATAGCAGAAGTTACATATACAAACTTTTTAAGGTTGGAACTCCTTCCGTCCCACGTATTATGTATAATAATAGCAATGTTTTAGTAATGACTTCATGACCGATGTGCGGAGAAATGTAGTACTCAGTGTTTGTTAAAGAAGATGTGTATCGTGTAAGTGCAACCAGCAACCGAGAGAAAGTGCTGTTTTTAATTAAAAACATCTGAAAAAGGTGGTTAGTGACACTAACCACTCTGGCTGAAAGAATTAATGGTAAAAAAAAGTAGTTAGTGTTTATTTATGTTTAAAATTATTATAATTATTTTGACAGGCCAATTGGTCGATGGTCGCGGGTTCGATTCCCACCCAGGACAAACATTTGTGTGCATGAACATGTCTGTTTGTTCTGTGTCTGGGTGTAAATATCTATATAAGTATGTATTTAGAGAATTATAAGTAGTATATGTAGTATATCAGTTATCTGGTTCCCTTAGTACCAGCTCTGCTTAGTTTGGGACCAGATGGCCGTGTGTAAAGGAATGTCCCAGGATAAAAAAAAATAAAAAAAAATAACGACTATGAAAAGTATTGAAAAGAATGTTCCTTTTTTTTAAATGTAAATGTCACTTAGTATTTTCGCCAAATTTGAAACAAATTCGATAATAATTTTTTTTTTTAAGGTCTGAATTTTTATAGTTTGCATATCACCCAAAAATAAAGCTGTATTATTTTTATGTTTAGGGAATTTTGATGCAAAGTTACTAAAACTCTAGAAAATATAATAAATTATTAATATTAATAAATAATCATTAATAAATAAAATATTTAATTTCATTTCATATCTCTACCCGCTAGATTAACTGAATATCATTGTTGAGTAAAAAAACTAAACTGTCAAATTTAAATCTCTCTTTCAATTGATATCAATTTCAATTCTTTCTTGTAACACGTTCCATCTAAAATAAATAACTGGAAATATTTCCAAATTCAAAACTGTCGGCAAACATTCGAAATTCAAAACGTTCTCTTATTTTTATTTGACTGTGACGTTGCTTTGCACGCGTCGAACCACTACTGGCTGGAAATAATTCCCACCTACCCTCAGGTTGGGATAAACTTTTAATTAACATCCGGTTTTGCGCTACAGTTTGAACCTCTCGCATTCCATTTTTGTGCAATGTTCAAATCGTTCGATGGGAGAATAGAAAAAGTATTTTTTTGATGAACAAGTTATGATTTTGTTTTCTTTATTTGAAAATGCCTTAAAATCAACCACATATACTGGTATTAGGTGTAATTATAGTTTTAGCTGTGGAAAAAAAAACCATAAATAATACCGCCTATTTTGAAATGAGGCGGAAATTTTTAGAGTAGTAGAGCTCTTAGTGCAGAGTTCGTCCGGGGAGTACTACCACCTTACCCATTTCTGCCGTGAAGCAGTAGTGCACTTGTATTACTGTGTTTCGGTTAGAAAGGTAAGGGGGCCGGTGAAATTACAGGCACATGAGACTTAACAACTTCACGTCTCGGGGTCGACATCGCGGCGGTGACCACTTACCATCAGGTGGACCGTCTGCTTGTTTGTCGACTCAAGTCGTATAACAAAAAAATGAGGACTCTCTATTGTCCACCGAACAGTTTAATTATTCTTTGACGGGCCAGTTGACAGGATTCAATTTCCACCAAACACAAAAATTTGTGTTCATGAATGTTTGCTTGTTCTGTGTTTGGTTGTAAATATCTTTATAGTCAAGATAGTTTACTATATTAGTTAACTGGTTGCCATTTAGAAGCTCAGATCAATTTATGATCGGATAATAGTATGTGTAATTTTTTCTTTTTTTTTACTCTGTTGCCAGTGTTATGTTCAGATAGATTGTATGTAATTTATGCTAATGCTCTATGCCGTGTACCGATCGACTACCTCATTCCAAATTCAAATTATAAATTACAAAATAGGAAGCCATTAAATTTCGTAGACGACCCAATCGGTTCGTCAGCCGAATCACTCCCGAACAGCTCCGAATAACCCCGCTATTAAGACGAAGTGAGAAGACATTTCCCTAACGTTACATTTTAAGCTTTATTGAGGTAGAAGCACGATGTAAATTTCATTAGCCTAAAGCTAGATTATTAACGATCTATCCTAGTTGATTTATACAGTTAAATTAAAAATAGAAGACTTCATTAAACACTGCTTCGTTTTAAATGTAATGAAATGGAAAACGGAACGTAACAAGATTAGGTAATACTACAATGAAATGGGACGCTTACTTTATCATAGTACCACTTCAATTCATCTCTAAGGTGTAGTTCAGAATTCAAAATATTAAACCCTTTATTCAGTTAAGGCCCGCGAAGTACACGACGGCCTTCACCTGAGAAGAACCGGCAAGAAACTCAGCAATGTTACATTGTATTTTTTTTTAAATAATTTTTTATATAACTTTTATCTTCTAACTTTTTGGCTATTTTATATATTTATAGCTATAAATTTTATATATTTTTAACAATTACAAAATACTTAATACAGAAAAAAAACAAAAAAGGTTAAAATTTTTATATATAAATTTTATTTAGACTTCAGTAAGCGACTAAAGAGTATACCGATGACCGCGTGCACTTTACACCGCGCAGCAAGTGGGGAATAAGAGCATTCCCATCGAGGGTTGGCATCAGACAGGCCGTAAAAACTCTGCCAAACTTTTAATTTGAAATTCGTTGGAAGCCAAAGTATCGAAATCGTACATATTGTGAGTTATTTGGGACAATGTTAAACGAAATCTATCTATAGCCATATTTTTGTTCTCGTACCTGCTCTGGTCATATTCAAGGTTTACAAAACGTACTATGTATCAACCTTGCCTTCATGATTTTAAACAAAAAACAGGTAGAGCTCTTAGTACAGAGTTCGTCCGGGGAAGTACTACCACCTTACCCATTTCTGCCGTGAAGCAGTAATGCACTTGTATTACTGTGTTTCGGTTAGAACGGTAAGGCCGGCGAAATTACAGGCACATGAGACTTAAAAACTTCATGTCTCAGGGTCGACAACGTATTGGTGATGCCCCTAGTTTTGCAAATGTCCATAGGCGGCGGTGACCACTTACCATTAGGTGGACCGTCCGCTTGTTTGTCGGCCTATGTGGTAGATTACCATGGTATATGGTATGGCCAGCTATAAGGGTACTATTAAGTACCCTATATTTTTTTATATATGGCTGGCACAGACTGGTGGACCTGATGATAAGTCACCACCGCCAATGGATACTTACAACTAAAATTCAAAACCGTTTATCTAGTTTAGCAGAGGGCACTTATGAAGGTTAAAATTACTGAAGCTAGCACCAGTTCAGAAGTCTAACTGAGAAGAGCCGGCAAGAAACTCAGCATGGTATTATTTTTTTATAATACAATATTAGTAGCATCAATGGATTTCAGCAAGGCCCAGCCTGGGTTAATTAGTTACCATGAGCAGCGACAATGGGTAACTGATCCTGAGACGAGAAGTTAAGTCTTTTTTACTTTCAAAGGCCCTACCTTTCTAACTGAAACACAGTAATACAAGTGCACTACTGCTTCACGTTGGAAATGGGTACGGTGGCAGTACTTCCCCAAGCGTGGAGCCCTACATTTTCTGGCACACCATCTTGAATAACCAATCCAAATGTCACTCAATCATTTGCAACCCCAAACGCAATATTGGAATACAAAATTTTTATTCTAAAACGCTAAAGGCTAAATTTCCGCTTGGCTGCTTAAAAAAACAGTTGAATCTAACAGTCAAACACAAGTTACAAGTCTGGAACCTGATTGCAGTCAGCCGGAATATTTCATCCAATAAATATTGATTTATTACATAAACCCTCCAAGCGTAGCCTTGCCCGAGGACTTTATGCGATAAAAGGCAAATCTTTGAGCGGGAACGTTGATTGCTTATTTTTTTTTAATCTTAGACGTTGGAAAGGAAAGTTGCTTGTCAAACATGTAGCAATTTGCTCTACTTTGACACTCCGGGCTCTATCACAGAAACGTGTACAATATTTAGAGTTAATTTTAGATACGACGGCGAAGTAAATTTTATACGGCATTATGACACACAGGATTTTCTTTTTAACTAAGTTAGTAGATTATTTTGGAGAAAACATCTATCTATATATATGTATATAATAGACTAGCTGTCCCCCACGGTTTTACCCGCATTCCCGTGGGATGTCACATGTATTATAAATAAAAACCTTCCTCTTCAATCACTCTATCTATTAAAAAAACCACAACACAATCCGTTGCGTAGTTTTGAAGATTTAAGCATACATAGGGATATAGGGACAGAGAACGCGACTTTGTTTTATACTATGTAGTGATAAGCAAAATAGGGTTCCATTGACGCACCATCACCTCAAAACTACTGAATATATCGGGATGGGACTGCTACCATTCGACGCGAAATTTTTCCTAGATAGGTAGGTAGAGGTAGTAGGGGGTGAAACTGCGGGGGACAGCTCGTAATTTATACAATTATTGTAGTTCAAAAGCCTACAAAATGCTATATTCTCTCGTTGTCAAATGTCATGCATAGGACTCGTCAAGGAACCAATGAGCCCAAGCTCGAGAAGCTTACTAGTACCTACAGAAAACTTCCCAAGGAGCCCAAGACCGTTCGGGATGGCGATGTACTGTGGACGCCCTCTGCCCTATCCAGGGGACACAGGACATTAAGTCAAGACAGAAAGTTTAACTCTCCACTTCCTAGCTCCATCACCAAATCAGCTGAATGTCATCAAATTACGAAATAGGTACTGCCTTCTAAAACCGTCAAACTTTCAAATCGATACTAGGACTCGTCAAAGCAAAGAAATGAGCCCAAACTCGATAAGCTTAGTAGCCACGGAAGACTTCAACTCTCCACTTCCTAGCTCCATCACTAAATCGGCTGAATGTCATCAAATTACGAAATAGGTACTGCCTTCTAAAACCGTCAAACTTTCAAATCGATACTAGGACTCGTCAAAGCAAAGAAATGAGCCCAAACTCGATAAGCTTAGTAGCCACAGAAGACTTCAACTCTCCACTTCCTAGCTCCATCACTAAATCGGCTGGACGGCATCAAATTACTAAATAGGTACGGTCTTCTGAAACGTGCAAAGTTCCAAATCAATAGTACAATTAGAAGCTAAAACCCACTTCCAAAACATAGTTACAAGTGAATCTTATAAAAGCGTGCTAATAATACTTGAACAAAACGATCTTAGCTTTATAATTTTGCCAAACTACTGTGGCAATTGAAACATTGCCGAACAGCGGCTGTCGTGTCCGACAAACTATTTGCATATTAAGCAAATTAGCTACAGTTAAATGCCATGCTTCTGTAACAGCAGAACTCCTACCTACTAAAAGTTTCGAGTCAGCAATATTTCACGCTGGGTTTTTCTTCACATTTCTCAAGAGAATTCTGGATGATACATTGCTCAGCTTTTGAGCTAATATTTGTACGCGTATCTAACGTTTTGATGTTATAATTTGTGAAGCTTAAATTTTATAGGTTAATAGATTTAATGGAGCAATTAGTTCTTCTGCCTATACCGTATAGGGCTTTAATTATGGCTTAATTATAAAATATCTTGTTTGATGAGCTTATGATCTAATTAAAAGGTATTATGGTCTCAATAGATGAAATTTGCGAGAGATCAGATTGTTGTCAGAATGGAAGCCTGTATACAATTTTGGCTTCCCTCCAGGTATTGCAAATGTTCCTGTAGTGTTGTCTTACCATCAGTTGCTCCTTTCATTTCCCTGATTCTGAATCTTCTGTCATAGAAACAGAACAATAGATTCTAGAGTAGTAGAACTCTTAGTGCAGAGTTCGTCCGGGGAAGTACTACCACCCTACCCATTTCTGACGTGAAGCAGTAGTGCACTTGTATAATTGTGTTTCAGTTAGAAAGATAGGGCCTTTGAAAGTAAATGTTTGATGAACAAGTTAAGATTTTGTTTTCTTTATTTGAAAATGCCATAAAATCAACCACATATACTGGTATTAGGTGTAATTATAGTTTTAGCTGTGGAAAAAAAAATCATAAATAATACCGCCTCTTTTGAAATGAGGCGGAAATTTTTAGAGTAGTAGAGCTCTTAGTGCAGAGTTCGTCCGGGGAGTACTACCACCTTACCCATTTCTGCCGTGAAGCAGTAGTGCACTTGTATAACTGTTCGGTTAGAAAGGTAAGGCCGGTGAAATTACAGGCACATGAGACTTAACAACTTCACGTCTCAGTGTCGACAACGCATTGGCAATCCCCTAGTGTTGTAAATGTCCATAGGCGGCGGTGACCACTTACCAGCTGGTAGACTGTCTGCTTGTTTGTCGGCTCAAGTGGTATAAAATAAAGAAATGAGAAAGTCCAATCTTGATCACATTTTGTTTGAAATTTCTTTACTTCATTCTTCTGGTGTTCCGCGCAAAAGTTCTTCACATGCATTTATGAATGTGAAATACAATGGCTGGATTTTTGGTGCTCAATCACGCCAAAACAGCTAACAGGATCTAGATGAAATTTGGCATAGAGATAAATTTATAGCAGACAAATTATTTTTTTCCAAGAAAATGTAATATCCTGCGGGAGAAACTGCGCGGGACAGCTAGTGTATCTATCATTGTAAGTCTATATTCCTAACTAGCTGTCCCCCGCAGTTTTACCCCGTGGGATGTCACATGTATTATACATAAAAACCTTCCTCTTCAATCACTCTATCTATTTAAAAAAAACCACATCAAAATCCGTTGCGTAGTTTTAAAGATTTAAGCATACATAGGGATATAGGGACAGAGAAAGCGACTTTGTTTTATACCATGTAGTGATAACAAAGGGTATGGAAGGCCTAATAACAAAGGCCATGGTCTCGATGATGGAGCTGTCAGGTCATTAAACATACGATACCAACCTCAAAAACCTGTGGCAATGTATAACGTATACTCGACTTTATTGACCGCTGCCACTATTTTTTATTAGCGATCTTACTGCGATCTTAATTCATACTTTAAAAGCATTTTGACGTTCGGTGTCTGCTCGGTTCTGTTCGTGATGCATATTAAATAACGATGTGGTTCCGACATATTTATAATAATAATAATGTAAACTGAACAAACTTGTATTTGTTTTTGACATTGGCTAGGATTCTACTGTGCATTTAAGTACACCTCTTTGTCTTTTCCTAAAGTTGAAAAGAGAGATCGATAGGTATTTTAAAAGCACACCAGCACGTGTCATTATTAAAACACTGGCATAAGCGAGGCAGTGCTTAACTAAATCATTTTATTTCTCTTTCTATCTTTTAGAAAAATTAAGTAATGTATAAATAAGATAGATACATTTTGTTGCGATTTAAACCATTATTTTGGAAATTTCTTCCAGGAAGCTTTTGTATTATGCATCCATATCTTCCCAATCAGTCGAAGCCACCTTGATGCTCTAGTATTACATAAGAATTTTCTGTCTTCACTTACCGCCACAGCAAGCAGTACCGTAAGTAGAAGACCAGTTTTCGCAGCCATTTTGTCAAAGGACGGTCGCATGAGTGTCAGTTCTCATATTACAGCTCTACGCCATTTGTGCCTGGAACAAAATAATAAATATAAGTTACTAAAATTTGCAGCTTCATACAACTCTAGAATTTAGAAATTCAGAGATCCTCACTTATTTGGATGTTACATCAGTCATATTGATTTTGTGGATATATAATGTAACTTATGTCATCAAGATCATTTTAAGGAATCGATTGATACCTCATTCATAAAAATCGGCTTTATAGTTAAGGAGCTAAAGTAGAATTTACTTTAATATTAACAAAAACATACATAGGCCCCTTACGTCATGCCCCTCCCTTTTGGCTTTGCCGTAGTCGGTAAAAAACAGTATTTTTGAAAGATTGAAACTTATAATAGGGACGTGTCCTGACATGTCAAATCAGCAATTCTTTATGAAATGTCAAAACGATCGAATGTATAGAGTTTTGTATGAAATAGCAAGTTGTGACGTCATAATTGGACAGCATCAAATAACATACTCTTTATGATTAGATCGGTACTGAAAAATCATATTAATGATTTAATTTTGATCATATTTTATGTTTTCGAATACTTTTGGATGTTCAATACACTGGTTAGTGTTTGATCATTTATCTTTAATACAGGACATATTCCAATTGCAATTGTTTTTTTCGGTATCCTTTCGGTAATCAATTTTAACTTTATAATAAAATTTATTTGCCAAAGAGAATACAGTTAATTAAAAACTTTGAATGTAGTCACTCAGATAAGGTTTTGGCAACTGTAGATCAAAAATCAAATCACTGTAACAAGGAATTTATCAAGAGACATTGAAATCGATTGCAAAAGTGGATAAATCGAATAATCAAGATTGGTTCAATCGAGTTGATTGACGTCTGTCCGATTGACTTCAAACTTTACGCCAATCGTTTGGCCCGATTTATTTCCTACTTATTTTTTTGTTTGCCGTATTTCCAGATTGGAAATGTTATTTAAAAATAAAATAGGAAAGGTAAGAGAGGAAATACTATTAGTTGTCCCCCGCGGTTTCAATCGCGATTCCGAGAGATATTATATATTGTGTGAAAGGCCCGTGGCCAATAGTTTATTTAGTCTTCATTCGCCTCTTATGCAATCATAGAGATTAAGTAGTGGTAGTAGGGGTAGTAGGGTAGTAGGGGTATTAGGGTAGTAGGGGTAGTCGGGTAGTAGGGGTAGTCGGGTAGTAGAGGTAGTCGGGTAGTAGGGGTAGCCGCATGTATAGATCTTTTCAATAGGATTCAGTAAAACTAGCCCGAGTTACAAATAAATATATTTCTCACATTTAAATATTCACACCCAGACTGACAACAAACATGTCTGTTCTGGGTGTAAATAATAATAATAAATAAAAATAATAAAAATGCGTTTATTTCATCTCCACAAATTACAACACTAGGGATACAAAAATTGAGCAGAGTTTTACAATTGGCAGGTAGTAGGTACTTATTTTTAGCATTTATGAAAACCATGACAGATTTGATCTGTAATTTGTGGGAGATCTGGAGTCTAAACTAAGCCTAGGCCTGTATTTTAGCACTCCAGGCCCCCCAAAACTCTAATGTCACAAATTGTCAAGTAAGTAGTTCGATAAATAGTAAATAAATAAATAATGTGTAATAATAGTAATAAGTGTTGTGTATTTGTGTCTATGTGTGTGTGTGTGTCTGTGAGTGTGTATTTGTGCGTGTGTGTGTATGCGTGTGTGTGTGTGCGTGTGGGTGCGCGCGACTGTTTTTATATTATAAAAAAATAAATAAAATATGTTTATTTTTCTCCCACACATAAAAAAAATCCAACATTTTTTTTTTGTCTTAAACAGGTAGGTACATTTAGTTGTGGGAGGCAGGAGCCCAAACTAGGTTACCCTGTGCTATGAGCTTCCTGGCTCCCCCTCTTGGTAAGAAGAAGTTACTATTGAGTAATATATTGTTATTCACGTGAAAAAAGAGAAAATAATTACTTTTTTTAAAAAGAGAAGAAACCGACAAACATACATTATTGTCATGATACAGTTTTACCGTTATTTATTATGTTTCCTGCTAAATTACGTGTTCAATGATTTTTGCAGTATCAGTATAGTCCAAGTCTAGTAACCATTCCTTGAGTTTCTTTTTACACTCGACTTTTAGGGAATCTGCCATGGTGACTATTTTATTTATCTTATTATAGAGCAAGTTTCCTCGGTATAGAAAAAATCTTTGAGCGAAAGCAGTGTTCACGATAGTAGGCTCACAGACTGCGAAATTTCTTCTAGTATGGGCTATGCGATTTTTTCTTGCTTCGGGAATATTACTATGTTTAAGGAGTACGGATAACATTATGTAAAGTTGGCGTACAGTTAACACTCGAGTTTCTTCATAAAGTTTTGAAGTGGGGTATAATCGAGCCTTCGAATGACTCACTTTTAGTATCATCCTCTGAGCTCTCTCAAGGGTTATCAATTTAGATTTACAAGCACCACCCCATGTGGTGAGGCAATAGGATATGATGGATTGCACCAAAGCCTCATAAACCATCTTCATAGTCTGCTTCTCTGCCACATTACGAAGGTCCCTAAAAATGTATGCAAGTTTGCGTATTCTTTGGGATAGCGATTTTATATGGTTCTCAAAAGTCAAATTAGCATCGATTTCGATTCCTAGGTATTTAATACATTTAGTGGGACTAATATTGGGGCACGTACAGTTGGGCATAGGGGGAAAATTACATCTATGAGCAAAGATAGTGTGTGAGGAATTTATTGTAGCTTTCAGTCGATTTTGGATTGAAAATAGTAGGTAATTGGTTTTAGTTTCATTTAAGGTGAGGAGATTAGAAGACAGCCAGTGACACACTGTATTAAATCCATTTTGAGCAATATTAAAAAGTTCATTAGTTGAGAGTGCAAAAAAGGTTAACGCGGTGTCATCTGCGTAAGCAGAGATACGACAATTTCTAATGTTGAGGCTACAAAGCTCATTAATGTAGCAGAGAAACGGGCTGCGTCTCAAAATACTGCCCTGAGGCACTCCAAATTCGACCGGCAGTTCTTCACTAATGTGATTACTAATTTTTACGCATTGTATTCGATTTTTTAGGTAATCCTTTAATAATGCCAGTGGGATACCTCTGATGCCCAGGTCCTCAAGTTTTTGCACAAGACGAGGAACAGAAACAGCGTCAAAGGCCTTCGCGAGGTCTAGAAATATTGTTAAACACTTATTTTTAGTATCCAATTTATTCACTACGAAGTTAACCAGATCAAGTACTGCGTCATTGGTTGAGCGCCCTGATTTAAAACCATATTGTGCGTTGGAAAGTAAATGGTACTGTTCAAGGTATTCAGTGAGTCTCTTGTTAATAAGGCGTTCAAATAATTTTGATAGTGTTGTCAATATAGCAATGGGCCTATAAATACTGACGCTGTTTCTGTCTCCTGCCTTATATATCGGGAGCACTAGAGCTTTTTTAAGGGCCGTCGGAAATACTCCAGAAAGAAAACAGCGATTAATTAAATTGGTTAAAACGGGAGTAATGGTTGCAGAGAGAAGTTTTAGAATCTCAGCAATAATTTCATCCCACCAAGGAGCGCAGTCGCTTTTCAGTTGTAGAATACATCTCTTGACGAAGTTAACAACTGAAAATACTGTATATAAGCATGTATTAAGAAAAAAAAGTCAGTTATCTGGTCCCCATAGTACAAGCTCTGCTTAGTTTGGGATCAGGTGGCCGTGTGTAAAGAATGTCCCAGGATATTTATTAAAAAAAAAAAAAAATAATAAGATGATAATTTTTTAGTAAATGCTACTACTGTCAACCTTTTTGTCTGATATTAAAAGCATTTTATTATTTATTATTATTGTTAACATACCATACTTAATTTGCAAAGTTCTCTGTTACAGGGAAACATTTTAACTATTCATCAATCACTTTTGAATAAATAAATATGCTGGGACATTGTTTACACACGGCCATCTGATCCCAAACTAACCAGATAACTGATATACTACTTTTTGTATTTTTGTATATACATACTTGTGAAAGATATTTACACCCATACACAGAACAAACAGACATGCTCATGCACACAAATGTATGTCCTGGGTGGGAATCGAATCCGCGACCTGTGACTTGGCAATCAAGGTTGCTAGCCACCAACTGGCCTGTCAAAATAAATAATGAAATAGTACATTGTGTTTATCATTCATTTATTTTTCATCACACGAAAAGGTTAAGGATCGCAATTCCAAAGCATCATAAGAAGTTTTACTTCAAAACCATTAATACTTCTTGAATAACGTTCACTTTGATTAAAAAAATAAAATAGAATATTTTACATTTCGCCAACGTTACATGAAGGGTAACATTCTTTGTTTCCCAAACACAATATTATTCCCAAAAACACCAAAAGCGGAAGCGGTAGGGTATAAAACAGTACAAATATAAAAGATATTAGCCATTAGCGAGAGAAATAACAAGCGAAACTCGAAAGGAGCTGCAAAAACATAATAATGATTTCAAACACTCATCCCCTTACAAAACAAGGGTATAAAACAAAGAGCGAGACGGCGTATACCTCCATCTCACTCGTGAAGAGTAATAAAAAAAGTTTGGTGACAACGTAACGGATCCAATCGTACACCAATACATACATTTGGGCGACAATAAAATATTTTCAGCCAAACCCGGTTTCATTGTCATAGATGAAACAAGTGCTTAAAAACAGAACAGCTTTTGGGAATTGTACGTACATTATTTTGTTACTGGTAAACATATTTATTTGTAACACGATGACCTGACAGACTCTGTCGTGTTAGATTCGTATATAAAATGTATACGATATTCCAATTTTCCTGGAAGCTTTATTTATTTTCCATAAAACAGTATTAATGTATATCTGTCCGGCTAAGTGACGACTTGACCAAAAAAATAGCATTACAAGTACAAACAAAAAATACATTTAATAATGGAGCAACACTGTGTTTAGGAGCTATTCAATAGTCTATATATGAATATTCGAAACCTGCGATTAACGCGTGTACAATAAAAAAACAACGGGTTGCACTCCGGGAGTGCCGGCAGAAGTGAAAACTTGAACATTAACGTTGTGCATTTTACCGTCTTACGAATGTTCGATCAGGTCACGTGTCATGACGCGAGTTTAACATTTTATACCCATCCCAAGAAAAGTGCTCAACCCCGCTAAATAAGGTTTCACTTCAAAAACAGGCCAATTTTTTTTTGATAATTTTCACAATAGTTAAACATAGAAAGTAAAAGATTATTTGACGTGATAACGCTGAACACCAGCGGCACGCACGAAAAAGTGTCACGTTCCACGTGTACAGACAACCGACATTTTTATTTTTTAATTTCATTCAACTAACAATATAATTAATCTAATTATAAGTCATTATTTGCCAGCCTTGTTTCCAATCATTTGTTGTCGCAATGTATACTTTCTACCCTGTCGGTGCATTACAAGAGATTTGACAGTTTTTTTTACGGCCAGCCACCTGCCTGCCAACCCTCCTTGAGCATGATTTTTGTTGTCCACTCGGTGCCAGGTGTAAGCACGTGGTCATCGGTATAAATAATAAATAAATATCCCGGGACATTCTTTACACACGGCCATCTGTTCTCAAACTAAGCAGAGCTTGTACTATGGAAACCAGATAACATATATACTAAAAATATACTTAACTATATACATACTTACACCCAGACATAGAATAATCAGATATCGCACCCTCGGAACGATAGGGGCTTAACTCAAAATATCACTTTTGGCACATCTCTGATTGGGTCACTTTCACACTGAGCGGGGAGGGTCGGTCCCGGTGTTAAAGAGGCTGAAGTATCGGTATGCTTCTTCTATCATTAAATTGTCTATGTTTTACTATTCATCGGATAGAGCGTACTTTGTTTAGTTTCTATGATCGTAACTCCATTTCGCAAATTTTTGAGTTAAGCCCTTATCGTAGGTACTGAGGGTGCGATATGCTCACACGAATTTATATCTAATATACTCTTTAGTCGCATTTTACAGCCTAGGTATGAGTTAGGTATTCTATTAAGAAATATAAAAAACCTTTTTCTATATTTAAAATTTCCTAAAAACCCTAACAAATTACTATTTTTAATTTTACAGCGCTCATGTAGATGTTAAAATGAGGTTTGTTTGCATTAGGCAGATATAACTCCGGGTTTCTTCTATTATCCTTACCTTTCATAATCTTTGAACGTATTTATCACCTCGAATGCAGGTGTATTTTCAATCATGCTGTATGCTGCGTCAAAAGTATTTTTGATTGAGAATATTAAATATTTTACTAATATATAGCTGCCCCCCGCGGTTTTACCCGCGTTCCCGAGGGATATCACATTTTCCCGGGATAAAAATTTGTTATTCCAGGATATGTTCTATCTATGTGCTAAGTTTCATCTAATAGGTTGGGGAAAAAGTTACTTCGCATTTTTTAAGAAAATTCAAAACATTTTTTAATATAGTTTTTTTACATTTAACTAAAGTATGTAGGTACCATTTTGTTCGATAACTTTTTGCCATCTTGTAGGTAGGGACATGATCCTATTGCTATAGAAATTTTGGGACTGCTGATCAAAACACCGCGACAAGTGGTTTTGGCAGTCCTCTCGTGATGTTAACCTGACACTGCCTAAAGAATTCTGAAGAGACCGAAACAGGTGGAAATCTGAAGGTTCAAAGTCAGGTCTATACGGTGGATGCATTAATACCTCCTAGCCAAACTCTCTTAATTTTTGCTGAGTGGCTAAAGATGTGTGATGATCTAGCGTTATCATGATGAAAAGCCACACCCTTTCTGTTGATTCATTTCGGCCGCTTTCTCTCAACTTCTTGCTTGAATCTTATCAGTTGTTCGCAGTAGAGTTCAGAATCGATGGTCCTGCCTGGTGGTAAAAGATCATAATGAATAATGCCCTTCCAATCCCACCGCACACACAGCATCACCTTGTTGCGAGTTATCCCGGGTTTCGCCACAGTCTGTGAAGCCTGACCGGCCTTTGACCACGACCTTTTTCGCACGTTCTTGTCGTACGTGATCCACTTTTCATCACCAGTTATCAGCTTCTTCAAAAATGGTTCGATTTCATAACGACGTAATAAAGAATCACAAATCAGTACACTGTTCATCAGGTTTCTTTCAGTGAGCTAGTGAGGTACCCAAATATCGACCGTTTTTGTGTACCCAGTTTTTTTCAAATGCGCCAAAACTGTTGTGGCGACATCTATGAACACGCCTACAATCCTTCACCGCCCGCACTACAGTTATGTGGCGACATCTATGAACACGCCTACAATCCTTCACCGCCCGCACTACAGTGATGTGGCGACATCTATGAACGAGTAGAAACACACGAGAATCCTACATCGCACTATCAAGATTCTCTCAGGATTTTGACATATATACAAGGATCCAACATCAACAGTTGGACCGCGGTCCCCAGGCATGATCACCTAGCCTAGCGGAAGATCTTCCCTTTTAAATGGAGGAGTCTCATACCTCGCTCCTCCATACTGTTTTGTGGTCAATTCCCAGTTCTTCAGCTACGTCGTAACTACTGATATGCCGATCTTGCTCCACTTTTTTAAAAATGGCATCCATTTTATCCGTAATGGGGCGACCAGAGCGATCTTTGACATCAAAATTTCCGGATTGAAAACGCTTAAACCAAATTTGTGCTACTCTCACAGACACTGCACTAGGTCAATAAGCATCGCAATTTTTTTTCGCGGCTTGCGTTGCATTTATCCCTTTTTTGTAGTAAAATTTTAAAATGAATCGAATTTCTTCATTAGATTCACTCATCTTGGCGGTACGAAAAACAAATGCAAATCACACATTTTCCTAATTTTAATTTGGAATTATGTTCTTTAAAATTCAAACTTTCAATGATACCGAAACCAGCCAGATACAAATAGTATAGCCAAAGAGATTTTATTACAAGTTCATACATACTATAATGCGAAAAGACTTTTTCCCTAACCTAATATATCAGTAGTTTTTGCGTGAAAGAGTAACAAACACACTTACAAACAAATCTTTCCTCTTTATAATATTAGTATAGACGAAGCTTGTCCATTTTTTATTATTCTTGAAATTAATATTGGTTTTTTATGAATCTATCTATCACTACATAGTATAAAACAATGTCGCTTCCCGCTGTCTGTCTGTCCCTATGTATGCTTAGATCTTTAAAACTACACAACGGATTTTGATGTGGTTTTTTTAATAGATAGAGGGATTCAAGTGGAAGGATTTAATGTATAATACATGCATATTATAATTGAGAAAATGCGAGAATTCTCTTACTACAATATTATTATTTATATTGTATTATTTATAAATGCGAAAGTTTGTATGTATGGATGTTTGTTACTCATTCACGCAAAAACTACCAAACGGATTTACATGCAACTTGGCCCATAGATAGAGCATATCCTGGAATAACATATAGGCTACTTTTTATCCCGGAAAAACGTGACATTCCTCGGGAACGCTGGAAAAACCGTGGAGGGCTATTTTCTTAAATAAAGCGTATTTCTAATAACTTAATTCGCTTAACTCTTCCAGTCCCACGTATAATGGATAATAATACCAATATTTTAGTAATGACTTCATGACCGATGTGCGGAGAAATGTAGTACTCAGTGTTTGTCAAAGAAGATGTGTATCGTGTAAGTGCAACCAGCAACCGAGAGAAAGCGCTGTATTTAATTTAAAACATCTGGAAAAGGTTAAGCAACAGAAACTTTGTTTTTCGTCGACCCTGAGACGTTAAGTTAAGTCTAACGTGCTTGTAATTTCACCGCATTTACCTTTCAAACCGAAACAGTAATACAAGTGCACTACTGCTTCACTGCAGAAATGGGTAAGGTAGTACTTCCCCGAACGAACTCTGCATTAAGAGCTCAACTACTCAAACTGGCACAAAACTGTCAAATTGCAACCTTTTGGCACGGAATACTAAAAATCGTTACACTTTACGCGACAATCTATATCTATAGGTTTGTACAGTGAGCCGCATTTTTGGCAGTCGTCCCACGTCACGTTTTGATTTTGAAAATAAACAGCAGCCCTGTATATTCAATCTATGTATTTGTTTTTACAATCGAATCTGTCCATTGCTTACACAGTCCTTTGTGTTCTTGGAATTTCTTTGAACTATATTGAGGCGTATAAAAGGAGAGATTGTAGATTGTATGGATTTCCGGTTAGAATAAAATATGTATTGTGTATTTTTTGTTTGCCACTCCAAACTACGTATTTGTTTATTTTCGTTTTATATTGTATACGTTTGTAACTTATTCCTTTGAATTGTATGGTTCGAGGAATCTACCCTAACTAACGACAAAAGATGTTTCACAAACTAGTGCTTAGATTATCACGATTCAAATTTCAGCACCTAAATGAAAATTAGCGTGAAGGTCAACGAGAAAAATCTTTAAACACATCGTGAATTTTTTTTTACCATTTGGCTAGACGTACAGGGAAACGGTCCACCTGATGGTAAATGGTCACCACCTATGGACGTTTGCAACACCAGGGGCATCGCTGTTATGTCGATCCTGAGTCGTAAAATTGCTGAATCTTATGTGCCTGTAATTTCATCGGCCTTACCTTTCTAACCGAAACACAGTAACACAAGTGCACTACTGCTTCACGGCGGTAATGGGTAAGGTGTACCTTCCCAGGACGAACTCTGCACTAAGAGCTCTACTATCCAAATCCAGACCACTTTCCTATCACACTACTCTACCATTCCCTAAGTTAATAGTGTAAAAAAAACATTGCAAAGTCCCACAAGCTTCAACATTTCGTCGAGCGACAAGCCAATTTCCATTTTGGAACTGAAAGATTCCCGATATCTTAAACTTTAGTTCGTCTATAAAATCCTTCAAAAGCTTGACTTGGATTTCATTACGTATTGGTATAAAAGCAGAAAGCGAGATAGCATACTGAACTAAAAGATAAACTACCGTATTTAAAAAAAAACAAAGAGCCAACTTTGCTGGGCAAAAAGGTTTATCTTCAACTTGTTACTCGCTTCATCAGTTTCGAAGATCGAAGTGTTCATGTAAGGCTGGCGGTGCGGGCTGATAAGGTCCAAGTTTCCTTGGCGGCAAGAATGCGACCAGTATAAGTGTGTCTTTCGCTAGAAACATTAGTGAAATGACCTTTAACTCGCATAATTAAATGTTTATCAGGTCATACAGTTTGATCCATGAAGTGGACATATAAAACAAGAAAGTCAGTTTGATAGATTTTAGACAGTCTTTAGGCGCGTTCTGAAATGACAATGTAACACAAAATTCTCACCGATGAAGTTAGCTGATAACCGTCTCTCCGGAACATCGCACAAATCGCAACTGTCAGTGTTAATGAGTGAGTAATTATGTTATTGTCAATAATAATAATAATCAGGATGGTAAACAGTCGTTACACATTTAAAGTGAAACTTAAGAGGCACCTAGGCCTGATAAGTTAGCGGAATCTATTTCTTATTTATTCTCATATATCTATTAATGTATTTTTATATATATATATATATATGTATTATATATGTATATATATCTTATGTAGGTATATGTAATATTGTATTATTGTAAATAAACTTATTATTTAACTATTTTATTACAATATTTTAAAAATACGTATATATATATATATTATAGAATTATTATGAAGAATGTTTCCATAAGTTTTTTTTTTTTAGAAGTACACTTATCTTGACCATTCTTTAGTGCACCTGCCTCGCTTGTTTCTGCATCACCCCAAGGTAGACAGGTAGAAAATGCCTAAGGCATTATGTTCGCCTTTGTACTTTAGTGCATAAATTTTAATAAATAATAAATAAATAAATAAGCTAACAACGTCAAAAATTTTTATTCGTTGCTACAGACAGGTGCAAAGAGTTTGGCCACTACAATTTCACGACGATAGTAAAAAATGCTTTTAGTGCTGTTTTTCTCACCTATAATTTCGAGTATAACTTCTTACGTGCGTACATAAGTACACACACGTTTTTTATTCGCAAAAGAACAGAGTAAATTTTTCAGCAATTGGTTTTTTTCATTCATTCATTCATATCAGCACAGGGATGTCCACTGCTGAACATAGGTCTCCCCCTTGGATTTCCACCTCGAACGGTTTTGAGCCGCCTGCATCCAGCGGCTTCCAGCGACTCTGACCAGGTCGTCGGTCCACCTGGTGGGAGGTCGTCCCACTCGGCGTTTTCCTGTACGTGGTCGCCACTCGAGAACCTTTAATCCCCATCGGTTATCAGTTCTTCGAGCGATGTGGCCTACCCATTGCCACTTCAGCTGGCTGACTCTACGAGCTATGTCTACAGCCTTTGTTGTTCTACGAATGTCCTCTTTTCGGACCCTGACGCGTAGAGAAATTCCGAGTGTAGCCCGTTCCATAGCAAGCAATTGGTGTATCATGTTAAATAAATTAAAAATAAGGGTGTGATTCTGTATGATGATACAAGCACGACAATCGTCGCGGCCTCTGTGCTCTCTCTTTAGTAAACCAGGCACCACAATCCAATTAATATTACAAATGCAAAAGTTTATATGTATGGTTGTTTGTTACTCTCTCACGCAAAAACTACCAAAGGGATTTGGATGAAACCTGGCACATATATAGAAAATACTCTGGAATTACTCAAATTACACTTTTTGGGTGGGGAAAATGTTACATCCCTGCGGTTATTCCCGCGTTCCTAAAGGATATAACGTTTTCCCGAGATAAAAAGTAGCATATATGATATTCCAGGATATGCTCTATCTATGTGCTAAGTTGCATCTAAATCCGTTTGGTAGTTTTGCGTGAAAGAGTAAAAAACATCCATACATACAAACATTCGCATTAATAATATTAGCGAATTCAAACCGCGTCGCCTAGCAATTATAAAATAAAACTTATGAAATTAGGCCCACAATTTTGAAAGCCTCTGGTCTAGAGGTAGTATAATACGACAATCTAGTTCAGACTGACAAGGCGAGGTAAATCATTCCACTGTTCGAGACTTTGTCGACTTTGTTGCTCGAGGTTTGAGTTACAGGCATGTAGAAATGAATTGAAGCGGCAATTGGAAATTCTTCATTTATAAAATCGAAATTCAGTACCGCTATATCAGAACAGTACTTAATTATATAATAATTTTCACCGAACCATACGTTTCTTCCAAAAGACAGTAATACAAGTGCACTGTGGTGGAGAACAGGTAAGTCCAGAAATTGTAGTTTCCCGGACGAATTACAACTTCTAAAGCTTCTCTCCTAATTACCTTTCTACTACTAAACTACCATCATTCAATCCAATCGGTTCCCACCAAGTTAAGTAATTGTATTGAACATGTCGTTATGTTCTGGGTCTGGGTGTAAATATTTACATTAGTGGGTATGTGAAATATAATTGTGCAGTATTACGTATATAAGTTAATTGGTTGCCATAGTGCGAGCATTCTGCTCAATTTGGGATCAGATAAAGATAGTTTGAACCTTATTTTAGTCTTTTTGACAGAGTATAAATTATAATATTATACAAAAAACAAATATCAAGTAAATAATTCCGCTGAATCTCCTTCTTTGCGAAACTTCTTTTATCCTGACAGTGATTTGTGTAGAAGCGACGTGACAGAGAAGGAGATCCGGAATCCCACGGAATTATTTACTAGATATTTGTTTTTGTATAATCTTAGAGTTTAACCTCTGTAATCATTGCGAGCGTTTACAAATACCTCATTATGTATTTGTCATTGGCATATTTACTGTAGTAAATGTATGTATACTCCGAGCGCGCAATACGGTTAAAGGGAGGAACTAAGATTTCTCTTCACATATCAATAAAGTGTATTAATATATAGTACCTGGAGGGCCGAGCATTGCTCGGGATTTCTTTACTAACGTGACTTCTACCGTATTCTCTTTTTTAAATACCTAGACACGAATTAGATGCGATAATAATGGGCTCCCAATAACAGTATTTCTCACAACGAAGTTACTTGAACACCTTTCCGTCTAATGACATTGTAGCAGTTTTCATTGCCTAAAAACACGGATAAAACGACATTTTCTGAAAATGAATCCTAGCTAGATCGATTTAACGCCCCCGGAACCCCCTGCATACTAAATTTCATGAAAATCGTTGGAGCTGTTTCCGAGATCCTTATTATATATATACAAGAATTGCTCATTTAATGGTATTAGATATCGTACCCTCAGAACGATAGGGGCTTAACTCAAAAAATCACTTTTGGCACATCTCTGATTGGGTCACTTTCGCACTGAGCGGGGAGGGTGGGTCCCGGTGTTAAAGAGGCTGAAGTATCGGTATGCTTATTCTATCATTAAATTGACTATGTTTTACTATTCATCGGATGTAGCGTACTTTGTTTAGACTCTCTATGATCGCAACTCCATTTCGCATTTTGAGTTAAGCCCTTATCGTACTGAGGGTGCGATATATAGATTTATTATGTATCCCTGACACTGTATAGAATAGAATAGAATAGAATAAAACTTTATTGTCAATTTGTAATTAATTAACTACAGAATCTACCCATATCGGGCATACAATAGAAGTCGGAAACAAATTTAAATGATGTCACAATAAAATATACAGACATTCAGTAATAATAAGTACATTTTTCACAAATAATGAATATAAAAATAAAATAAGAAAATTAAACAAGTCAAAAAGAAAAAAAAAAAAAAAAAAAAAATGGATCAATTACAACTTATTATACAATTATGTCAATATTTATTATAAAAAAATTCATTCAAGCTATAAAACACATTTTGAATAAGCCATTTCTTTAAACAATTTTTAAATTTTATGTTTGGTAAATCCTTTAGATAAATTGGCAAATGGTTATATACACGTATTGCTGTAATCAGAGTACTCTTGGCATAGATCATTGATTGAATTTTTGGCAAGTACAGGTTGTCATATTGCCTCATAGGAGTCTCCCGTGTACGATAATCAGAGTTTTTATTAAAATAGTGGCCTTGATTTTTTACAAATAAACAGAGTTCGAGTATATATATATTAGTAAGTGTAAGGTAACCTTTTTCCCTAAAAACTAAACGTAGAGAATCATGTCTAGACATACTGTGAATTATTCTGAGACTACGTTTTTGGAGAATGAATGTACTATCGACATTCACAGAGTTTCCCCAAAATATAATTCCGTATGTAAGTAATGGATAAATGGATCCATAGTAAGTATTGCGTGCTATCTCCACCGACGACACATCCACGATCACTGACAAGGCATGGCACAAACCGGTGATTCTGTTATTAATTTTGTTTATTTGTGATTTCCAATTCAAATGCATGTCTAATGTAATACCTAGAAAATCAGTCTCATGTGTCTGCTCTATAATACTACTATCTATATTTATGTTTAAATCAAGTTTTGCGCTTTTGTAATTTCTGAGTTGCATAATTTTAGTTTTAGTTGGATTAACTTTTAAATTTATTCGTTCTAGATAGGATGTTATGTTATTTAAGGTAGAGCAGATTTCTGTTTCATATTCTTTTAAATTCATTCCTTCATTTATAAATAAAATTGTTGCATCATCAGCAAACAAGATGCACAGGTGCTTTGTAAAATCAGGTAATTCGTTAATATAAATTAAGAACAAAAGCGGACCTAGTATACTACCCTGAGGAACTCCTATATCAGACTTTTCGAGAGAGGATTGTATTTGTTCCACAGTTTTTGTCGATTTGTTAAAATGACTCAGAACAGTTGTTTGATATCTGTTCGAAAGATATGATTGTAATAAGTTATGGGCATTTCCTCGAATACCGATATTTTCAAGTTTTTTAAGTAAAACCGAGTGTACTACACAATCAAAAGCCTTTGACATGTCTAGGAATAAGGCAGTACATTGGCATTTATTGTTAATGGAGTCCCATACTCTGTCAAGAATTTTAAATATAGCCATTGATGTTGATAATCCCCCACGGAATCCAAATTGATTTTTATGTAATACATTATTTTTATCCAGAAATCTTAAAACTCTGCTATAAATGATTTTTTCAAATATTTTGGACAGACATGGTAGTATTGCTATGGGTCTATAATTACTTGGATCATCTTTGGATCCCCTTTTATGTAATGGTTTTATGATTGCTATTTTCAGGCTATTTGGGAATACTCCCGTTTCAAGCATAATATTTGATAAATAAACCAATGGTTTCGAAATACTTCCGATACAGGCCTTTACAATTTGAGTTGATATTCCATCAATCCCACAACTTTTTTTGTTCTTAAGATTTTTTACAATAGATAATATTTCTGTTTCATCCACTGGTTCTAAGTAAATACTTTTACAAATTGTGTTGAAAGTAGGTTGGAAATTATGGTCATCAAAAGATTCATTACAATTTTGTGTGGCATATAATTTATTCATATAATTAGCAATGTCAAGTTGATTTGTAATAATGTCCTGTTCGGTGCGTATTTTATTTATGGATTGCTTTATGTCATTATGTGGCGTAGTATGTAGCTTAATTAAACCCCAGATTGCTTTCGACTTGTTTGTACTGTTCTTTATGTAGTTCATATTTGAATTCTTTCTTGAGTACCGAATAGACTTTTTAAGTATATTTTTATATTTTCTGTAATAATTATGTTTACAATCTGTTTTGCTTTTTTGTAAATCAATATAAAGTTGTCTCTTTTGTTTACTAGATTTCAATATCCCCTTTGTTAACCAGTTTGGTTGTTTTTTATATGTAATTTTGACTTTGTGTACAGGTATACATAGTTTAAATATCATTTCCAAAATTTCTAAAAACTTATCGTAAGCCATATTTACATCGTTCTCATGACTATATATTTCCGCGAAACTTATTTGATCTATATACTTTTTAAATATATCCAGATTACTATCAACTTGTTTTTTAAATTCAAACCAATATTTTTCAACATAATTAGAACTGCACGTTATTTTGATTTCCTGACCAGTGTGGTCCGAAAGGCCGGCATTAACCACTTTTGAATGGAATTTACGTAGGTTTGTGATAATGTTGTCAATGCATGTTTGTGAGTGAGAATTTATACGAGTAGGTTCCTTAATCGTGCATTGCAAATTATAGTTTTGTAATATCGTTGAAAATTGTATGGTAGTTTTATTTTTTTCTAAAATATTAATATTAAAATCTCCTAAAATTATAACTTTTTTACTAAGGTTTCTTGCTTGACGCATTATTTTAACTAAAGTAGTTTCAAACTTATTGAAAAACAAATCTACATCACTACTTGGCGGCCTATAGACACACAATATATAAAGTTTGAGTTCTGATAAAGTAATTCCACAACATTCATAGATTCTTTCCACAGAGTGGTCAGTTAACCAGTCCAGTTTACTATAGCGTATCCCTTTTTTAACAAATATACAAACTCCTCCTCGACTAGCTAGGTTTCGTGAATAATGAGTGGCAAGCTCATATCCCTCAATTTGAACAGTATGCACATTATTATTTTTTAGGAAGCTCTCAGTGAAGCACATTACATCAATGTTTTTGGCTTGGGATTTCAAATATGTTTGTATATCAGAGATTTTTGACTTGATACTCATTATATTTTGGTGGAATACTTTAAAATATTTGTTTGCATCATTCACGAAAAAACTGGTTTTCTGTTTGTGTACTAGCTGTAGCTGTTTCTTTCATCAGAACGACGTTTCTTATTGACTTATGATTAATTTGTTTACGGCAATAATCTTGATATTTATATTTATTAACCAAATGTAAAATATCCCTTAGAATATTCTTACTCAAATTCAATAATCGTTGCTTTGGCAATGTCAGCCTGTGCGAGTCGTATGTGTAGCCAGTGAACATAGCCCAATCAAATTGTTTACATATAAGTTTGTACATATAACGAATTTCATTAACATTAATACAATTATTTCTCAATACTTCAGTTAAAATAACATTAGTATTGCACAATTTATTAAGATAGTAATACAAATGAGCTTGTAGTTGTAAAGGATTATTGTCATTTGAACCACCTATTATTATTACTACAGTATCACTCAGTCAACCCATGCCACTTCCATCACCCCTACACCACAGTTCCACACACACGATTTGACGTGAGTGGTAGTCGCGTGACCATTTTACCTATTCCTTTACGAGTACCGAACTAAATCGGGTTTGTAGTGACTTGAGCTTTATTAATATGGCCCCATTTTTTTCCGTCCGTACTTCAACTCAATATGTAAGCTTTATTCAGTTGATCTACTTACAAACGACTGGATTTATAAGTTAGCTATTGTCCTGCGGTTTTACTTACTTTAGGGGTCATTTTATAACAGGATAATAGTATTGTTTAGGAGAGTAATAATGGGAGTCATGCTGACAACAAGTCACGTTAGGATTTCAAAATGTTGTCGATGGAATGTTGATCACATTTTTTTTGGAACCTTCTCACCACTTTAGGCGATATAGGCATGAAGATATTATTATGTTATATTAATATTAATCTAGAATATTTATTCCCAGCCAGGACAATCATTACTCTGCATGAAAGTAAGCTCTGCTTAGTTTGCGATTTGATAACCTTGTGGGAAAAGTGTCCCAGGATACTCTCAGCTACTCTCTGCACAGTGCACCTCTAATTTTCTTGTTTAAGTTGTAAGTAAATATTGTTATTTTCTATGTTGTAGTCTTGTTACTTTTTTTTGTTTTTAAATGTTACCTTGTATGTAAAGTATTTTGTAATTGTTTAAAATACAAAATTTATATTATAAAATAGCCAAACAGTCTGAATATTTATTTATTTAATAAAAAATAATGTAACCTTGCTGAGTTTCTTGCCGGTTCTTCTCAGTTGAAGGCTGACTTCGGAACTGGTTGTAGCTTCAGTAACTTTAAATTTGACCTTCATAAGTGCCTTCCGAGGGCCTAAACTGAATAAATGGTTTTGAATTTTTAGATATTAATTAATTCTTGTTGTCCTGATATGTATCAAACCTTTCAGTTTGAACTGTTTAAGTTCTGGTTTAAAATCGACATATTTTTGAGCTACAACCAAAAACCAGAATCTCTAGTTCCAGAAATAACCAAAAAACATACAAACAAACTACAAAAACCTCATTGTATAAGTGTAGATATTAAAATTTTATTATTATATTTTTAAACTCTTTGACGAGTTTTTTGTCGGTCCTTTTCAGTTGAAAGTTGCCTTCCGAACCGATGGTAACTTCACTTTGAAGTACCTTTCTAGGGCCTCTTAACACTAAACATACCATAACCGGGTCAAATGACTCATTTTGAACTTTGGATTGAAAATGCACGTATCATCTTATTGCTTTTGCACATTTGACTCCATGACTTTTTCTTACTAATTAATATACAGTTATACTATTTATTTCCCTTGCTAACAACCATATTTCATACATTGAAGCAGGAAACATAAAGTCACATTTGACCCGCTATGGTAGAAATAGGTACCTAGTAAGTGTTGGTATGATTAGAGTTAATATAAATTCAAATGGCTTTAAAATTATTATAACAACTCATAAATATACGGGTATCCATTTTAAATTAGGTAAAAAGAACTAATCCACTATTTACTGATTTAATAATGAACTTTCAGCTTCACGAAAAGTTCAACATAAATAAATTATTCGCGGTCCACACTTGAGAATACGTTAAGTATGCCTGTGTATTAATATTATTATGAGAAAGAGTGGATTTTGTAAATCTCTAAACAATTTAAAACAGTCTACTTTAGGTTAGTTAGAATATAAATTGTAATGTTTTATAAACGACGCAAAATATTCTAATGATTTTTTTTCAAAAAAAGTTTACGAAAGATCTTTCGAAATCTTCATCTACACTAATATTATAAAGATCTGGGTGTAAATATCTATATAAGTATGTATTTAGAAAAAAGAAAATGTAGTATATCATTGATCTGGTTTCCATAGTACAAGCTCTGCTTAGTTTGGGATCAGACGGCCGTGTGTAAAGAATGTCCCGGGATATTTATTTATTTATACAGGAGTTGCTCTGCCTAGTAGGTGGCGGTATGAGCTAAAAGTAACATAATTTTAACGACACCTGAGGATCTACTCACACCCAAAATGTCATCAAAATTGGTGAAGTCGTTTAAGAGCAGTTAATTGACAAACACACGTAAAGAAGAATTATATATATATAATGAGACATATACACACAGAGAGGACAAACAGACATGTTCATCAACACAAATACTTGTCCTGGCTCGAATCGAAACCAAGACGTGGGGCGAGACTGGATATCACCACAACAATCACCAGATTAAACTTCCAAACTGATCAACCTAAATAAAAACGTACGACTACTTAACTAGAGCTTAAACTCCTAAAAAAGAAACTCCTAATCTTCGAGGACGTATTCATAGAATAGTCCATCTGAATAGAAAGGTACGCCCTCCAATATCCTCAAGAACAACTTGGCCGACAATCATCCAAGTTTGCGCCAACTTCGGCTAAGTTGGGCCACGTTTGCGCCGAGTTTGGTAAGTTTCCGAATAAAGGATTCTCGGAAACCGTTCGGATTTTCCAACAAACGGTGTAACATTCAACATTTATGAATGATACGTAAATTATATGATTTATTTTGATACTTGTTTTTTGAGGAGATTCTTTGTAGTTTTTGGTTTTCTTGAAGAATAAGAGTTGTGGTCTTTCAGTTCAAATACCTTTTCAGAAGCCACGGGGGATCTTATCATCAGCTTTTATTGGGACCGCAAGTAGCCTATAGGTTGTGATTGGAATTTGCGAATAAATGACCAAGTATTAATATTGCATAGACTTAAAAGTTACTTTCTCTTTAAAGGTCCAAGGTATTCCAGACTCGAGTATTTGATTTTAATTACAAATTGATACCTGTACGCTTTCCTGAGAAAAAGGGTCTTGACAGACAAGCAAGTGATCCTATAAAGGTTCCTTTTTGACGGTCCAGTGGGCATAGTAGTTAGAGAAGCTACAGCATGACTGTGGTGCGTTCGATTCTCACCCAGGACAAACGTGTGCATGAACATGTCCGTTTGTTATGTGTCTAGGTGTAAATATATATAAGTATGTATTTTAAAAGTAGTATATCAGTTATCTGGTTTCCATAGTACAAGGTCAGCTTAGTTTGGGTGTAAAGAATGTCCCGGGATATTTTGTTTCCATTTTTCCTTCTGAGGTACGGACCCTAATAATAAACTAAACACACTTTTGAATTCAACTGATACGAAACATCATCCATAGATAATTTGCAATCACAGCTGTGTACTCCATCTGACAGGCACTTATCAACATGTGTTCACTATAGTGTATCCATTAGTATATTTGTCACCATTAGACTTGACACGGCTTTGGCATTAGACATATTTATACCCCTTTTATCAATACTATTATATAACGTAATCTAAATATGTCATTATCCTTATCAAATTCTAATTTTACTATACTTTTATAGCCACCATACTTATTGACGCTGTGAAGGAGTATACACTTGTATTACTGTTTCGGTTAGTAGGGAAGCCGGTGAAATTACAGGCACATGAGTCTTGACAACTTCACGTCTCAGGGTCAACGTAGCGATGGCCCTGGTGTTGCAAATGTCTATAGGCTGTGACACCTTACCATCAAGTGGATCGTGTTTGTCGGCTTAGATTAAGAATCAATAAAAGGCAAAAAAAATTTACTTGTCACAAGTCGTTTTTTTTATTTCATGTATATTTAATTTAGTTTTAAAATTAAATAATAAAGCTTATTGCTTTAAAAATAAAAAACTGAATTTAAATTTGTAGAGCTGTCTATGGGTAATGTAGAAAGCTGGCTACGTTGCCTCTTTGTTACGTTGTCTCTCTAAGCTTATTCTCTGACCAAAATACGAGCCAACGGATGACTCGATGAGGTGCGTCGAATATTATATTATCATTGATATATTTTCTAATATTGTTGATAATAAATAAATATTCTGAAATATTTTACCCAATCCTGAACTAAGCATCGATTTTGATATCAAAAATTCACCAAGTTTTGAAATTCTGATGGCTTTTATTTACAGAGTCCTGACATAGTGACCGCAACCCAGACAGCCTTTGGTGTTGCCATATAAAAAAAAATCCTGAACTAAGCAGAGCCCGTACTATGGCAACCAGTTAACAGATATTAGTATCCCATACTACTTTCTTAAATACACATTTCTATAGATATTTAAACACATTCACAGAACAAACAGTCATGTTCATACACAGATTATCGCCCATAATCGAATTACAGTAATTGAATTCATATTTTTGATTACAATTATATTCATTACCACATAATATTATTCTTAACTGACCAAAACCCCCAGTACTCATTCAGTCCCTTCTGGGGTCCGCCTGGGGGCCTCTAACCAGAATGCCAACTGGTCAATGTGATATACAGTAAATTCTTCGTTATACAAACTGGTAAAGCGGCATTGATTTTTTACCTAATAAAATATTCACGGCTCGCCGAGTTGAAACCAGGTCGTTACATATTGCGGTATTCTTCAGAAACCTTAAATAGTTGTCATGCATGGAATCAAATGAAAGTTCAGATGCTTGAAACTCGATAATACTAATATTATAATAGCGAACTTTTGTGAGGATAGTAGTATATATATGTAGAGGAAAAATTACTTAACGGATTTGGATGAAACTTGGCACGTAGATAGAATAAATCTTGTTGTATTAATCGCCAACAAATGATACACAGTTATTATGCAGGATAACATATTGTAAAGGTGTTACAATAATACATGCATTGTGCTCATTCAGTTATAGGCAACCACAACTAACACAGGAAGCACCAGTACAGTTAACTGATAATTATTAAATAAAGAAAATATGAAAATGAGAAGAACAAAAATAAAATTATTAATTTTTAACAATGGTTAAAAGTGTAGAGTTATATTAATACTTATAACTCTGTAATTTTGAGATATTATAAAATTATGATTTTAAACTTAGGCAAAGTATCACAAAAAATGACAAACTTTCACAGACGAGCGAGATCGTTATATAACTTCGTCTTGGAATAATAATATATCCCGGGAAAATCTAAAAACCCTCGGGAACGCGGTTGAAGCTGTGGAATGGACAGATAGTCTATGTAGAAATGGGCAAAGACAAAATCAGTAAGTAACATTTTCACTTCTGTTATCAAATCGTTAGCTTTTATCTTTTCTTTTGTAGCTATCGACAAGCATTACTGTTATCAATAAAAAAACATTTAACAAGCAAATTCATAATAGGACGGACTTCCTAAAATTTTTAATAATTATTACAGGAATTGGGCTTCCTCCATTCACATACTTTCACTTACTTACAACAGAACCAGGGGCTCGATTCTGTAAGGAAAATGACACTAACTCGAAGATGTTTCGTCGCGGCCTCCGTGCTCTAATACTACTAATCACGTGAGAGGTAAGCTCTCCGAGGCCTCCGCGAAGCGGCTCGCCGACGAAGTTTGTATTAGTTGAATAAGGGGGCTGGACCAACTCATCTCAAAACAAATTCGACAAAAGACGACATTCAAAACCGTTTTAAAATCTCAACACGGACCCCTGAAGTTGACAAAGGAAAAAAACTCGTCAGTCCATTCAATTAAATCAGGTACAAACTCCCGCGAAATATAAAGCGACATAATTAATCGAACAAAGGAAAAAGAAGGAACAAAACTTTTACATCTCGCTAAGGACGGTCTGTGCTTAGAGTAAATTGTGTTGGCCGACCGCGCTCTGATGTTGCATTGGCTATGTTCAAAAATATATATATTTTTTGTTATACTTCTTTAGACGCGTTATAAAAAAATTATGAAAGTGAAATTTTAAGATGCGCGGGCATCCGTGTAACACAATATTCTCACGGATGAAGTTAGCTGATAACGGTCTCTCCGGGACATCGCACAAATCGCAACTGTCAGTGTCAATGAGTGAGTAATGATGTTACTGTCAATAATAACCTAACAACGTCAAAAATATTTATTCGTTGCTACAGACAGGTGCAAAGAGTTTGGACACGACTGAATAGTAAAAAATGCTTTTAGTGCAGTTTTTCTCACCTATAATTTCGGGTATAGCTTCTTACGTGGGTACATACAAGTATACGTGCAAGTACACACACACGTTTTTTATATCACAGTAGCCGACAAACAGGCACACGGTCCACCTGATGGTAAGTGGTCACCGCCGCCTATGGACATTTACAACACCAGGGACATCGGTGCGTTGTCGACCCAGAGACGTGGAGTTGTTGGACGGTATGGTGGCAGTACTTCCCCGAATGAACTCTGCACTAAGACCTATACTCTACTAACTAAAATCTTTCACATTTAACATATTAGAAGGATATTTACAACACGACAAGACAACACAACATGTTCTAACGACCAATGGAAACCTCGCAGCGTGTCGCCCTGTAATATTACCGGTTTTTTATCAATTACTTTTAATTATAGGCTCTAAGCGGTGCTAATACGACTGAAAGTTGATAGTTTGTGTAAATTGCTTGGGGAGGAAAGTAAAGGTAATTAGGACAAAGTATTATTGGTATTAAGAGTTCTAAATTTCAATCTTTTAACTTTTTATATTTCAGAAGTCTTAGTGCAGAGTTCGTCCGGGGAAGTACTACCACTCTACAATCCGCCGTGAAGCAGTAGTGCACTTGTATTACTGTGTTTCGATTAAAAAGGTAAGGCCGGTGTAATTACAGGCACATGAGACTTAACAACTTCACGTCTCAGGGTCGACGACGCTGCGATGCCCCTGACCTAATTTCCAGAAACAGGGTGACCACTTACCATCAGGTGAAATCAAACATCTAAAACAAATATATATACATATTTTTTTTCTAGAATTTTTTATTTTTATGAATTATATTTGTAGTTTATTGTCAAGTAATAAAAATGATATCCTTGCTGAGTTTCTAGCCAATTCTTCTTAGTTGAAACCTCACTTTCGAGCCGGTAGTAACTTCAGTATCTTTGTCCTTTATAAGAGTCCTTAAAGGCCTTAAATTCATTTTGAATTTTAAAATCAATAATTTGTCTTATAAATCACAACAAAATGATTATCACGCAACATTAACGTTCAAAAACAAACTTTTCCAATATCCCATTTCGTAGCACGTCAGACTTAGCTTCAAGCCAATTTATTTAGCTAAAAAAATAACTGAGAAACGTGCAGCGAAAACGAAGCTTAGAGAAATGTAATATTGCTAAGTCCCTCGGTAGGTATTAACAGGAATTGTATTACGTTTCGCGTTGTGAAACATTGTCGTCGCTGTAAAATTGTTTGAACAGAGAGGGATGTATGTATGTATAGGTTATTCGATTTATATATTAGTCTACACAATCGATAGTAAACATTGGAACGTAGTTTTTAACAGCTGATCGGGTGATCTAAAGAATTGATTCTTATATTTTGTTATCATTATCATGAGTGAACTATCCGCCGCAGTTTGAACCGCGATCTTGGATAGAAGAAAATTTCTTCGTAAAGAAAGTTAGTTGCTTAGTGCTTATAACATCAGCTACCAGTGACAGCCCGTCAAAATCGGTCCAGATAGATAAACAAAAAAATTAAAAATAGTTTTTTGATATATGTAGGTACCTGCCTAGCTGTTATTTTGACATCCCAAACAGACGCTACAATTTTGTTTATTTATTTAGATTTAAAATTACAATTCGAAATTAGGCAATTGACTACCAACGCATCAGTATACATTTCATCCAATAAAATAATTTAAGATAATTTCATTTTATTGTACAAGAACAAAATAGTGAATACAATAAGTTAATTCACAACGGCAGCATGCATGAATTTGCATCGAAATGTTGGTTCAACTGGTACTTAAATAAATAGGAAAGCCCTGTGCTATAAGTTCCTTCAATGTCACAACTTAATTAAACTGTATAAGAATATAGAGAAACTTTTTAACATACTATCAAATTACATAAAAACTTACCTTACAAAATAGTAGAAAATAATTGCCTGTTTTGTGTGAGTGTGTGTATGCGAAAGTGTGTGTTAGGTGATTATGTATGTAGGAAAATGAGGGTGTGACAGTGAGAAGTGTGTATGTGTGATTGTGTTTCAAAATGGAGTAGAAACCGTTTAAGTTTAATCTAAATTTACGAGAATACATCCAAAGATGGCACACAAACTTTTGCTTTTATACAATTTCTTAATTAAATATCTAAAATTCATATTCTCCTACAGTATAATTTCCAGACACAATGACCAGCTTATGCTTCCAGCTTTCCGCCAAAAGTGTGTCAATCATTGGCGGCCATTAGATTACAGATGGCGCCACAATGTTGGCTCCAATCCAAATCCACACAATTAGGGTATTGATTGCCTTATCAGAGTAGAGAGAGCATCTGATGTGTTTACTGGCCGGATACTTTATATACCATTGTACGATGTTGGAAGTTGGGACAAATGTTTGATGGAATTGTATTTATAATCAACCCTCTCATTCGGCTAAAACAAATTTCCTCGACGAGCCGGTTCAACGAGGCCATGGAGAAGTTACCTCTCGCGTGATTGTGTAATTAGTGAAAGGGATAAAGCATAGAGGCCGCGTAGAAACATGCTCGATTTATCGAGTCATTTTACAGCATCGAAACCCTGGTTCTCCTAAGCCTCAAGACCTCCACTTCCCCCCTCTTGGCCGCATCAGAACTTCGATACGAAATTTAATAAAAAGGTGTAAAGGTTTACAAAACGATAATTAAAGACGGGTCAGTTGGCTTGGTGGTGACCCTGGCTGACACTTTCATAATATATTTAGATTTTTTTTTTTATAATATGTAGTTTATCAGTTATCTGGTTTCTATACAAGCTATAAATAGTTTGCGATCAGATGGGCTCGTGTAAGGAATACCTCAGAAAATTTCATTAAGCAATGAATTTTATACCTTGTACCAACCACCAAACTTAAATTACAATGCGATCCGTTTGATGTGATGACTTTGCGAACACCTTGCAATTTCAGCAGCTTACCTTAGATCACTGGCATATGATCCACAATCCATTAACAAAAGGTCGAAAATCTGGTGGTACATACTCGGTGCTTTCTGGCAAACTGCCGCTACTTGGAAACCATTTATTTAATTGGTTATAAGTTCTTCGAGGAAGTCCCCAGCTCACTTACGGGATATTAGACCCAATCAATAAACCTGCCAGGCAATTTATATAACAAGGGATATGTTCCAATTAAGCTTTAGAGAAACCAAATAACCTTTATTATAACCCAGTATGGTTACTGTAGTTTCTGGAAACCGGCTAGATGAGATTTAGTCAAAATTTGCCCACACGCCCGCCGCTCTGCGGTTTATGATGAGATCGTGACTTGACGCCTGTTAACAAGGATTTTAGGGTCAGGATACGTTCAGGGTGAAGTAGCGTATTGTGGGGATTATTTTGGACGAGTTGCTCAGATGGTAGCACCGAGTTAGGTGTCGAATAAGAATCAAATTAAAATGAATCCAGAGTTGCCAACTTCGTTTGCCTCCGAGAAAGCCTCCTGTCGAATAATACGTACAATTTCCATACACATTTTGTCCATGAATACTTATTTAAAGTTTTATATTGTATTAAATTTATTTTCCTTTTTATAATTATGTGTGGCCATTTCTGGATAATAAAGTATATTGATTTTTTGAATCCTGGTGTTGGGGTGGAGTTATCCATTTTATACCCTGGCAACATAATGTGTAATAAATGGATTCTTTTTTATGATAAATCGTGATTTTTGGAAATTATATTTAGATATGAATTCTCAAAAAAAGAAGGAACTTGAAAAAAAGCGAAAAACTTAATCAGCTGGACTCGAACCGGGGCCTCTTCTGATAACGGACCCCCGATTTCCCACCTGAGCAATTATAATCTTGTAAATTTACCTTTGCATTCTAATATGTAAAACAGATAAAACTATGTGTTTTAAAAATGATAGCTAGCCAGATCGAGTTATCGCCCCCGACCCCCCCTTAAAGGTAAGAGATAGATAGATAAATCGCTACATCCTCCACTCCCGCTCAACACTAAGCCCTAGGCTGTCTAAGTAAAATTGAACACTTTCTAGATTTACCATTAATCTTTAAGGTAACCGATCGATTTTAATTATTTCGTGAAATATTATCGTTTATATTGATAACTAGCTATCTCCGGATTTACGGTAGTTATATGTACGGTAAGAAACAGTTACATAATAAATAAATAAATATCCCGGGACATTCTTTACACACGGCCATCTGATCCCAAACTAAGCAGAACTTGTACCATGGAAATTAGACACTTTCTTTCTAAATACATAATAATATATAGATATTCACACCCAGACGCAGAACAAACAGACATGTTCATGCACACAAATGTTTGTACTGGGTGGGAATCGAACCTGCGACCTGCGACATGGCAGTCAAGGTACCTAACCACCAAGCCAACTGGCCTGTCAAGTATGTAGGTATAAAACAGAAGTTACTATTTTTCGCTGTATGCTGGTGTTCTGGTGATGAAACCTATACTACCGGCACGCTATGATGGCCGTTTTGACGTTTCAGATTGTCATAGGAAAAGAAACTGTATTGCTTTGGAATAAGGTTGATTTCCATCATCACACAATTAGCTGTTGGATCAATAGATGCACCTTATGTTTGAAGGAATAAAGGTTATTTTTCTTTGTCATTGTTAGACGTCAAAACGGCCATCATAGCGTGCCGCAAGTTTAATTACTTTAGGATCGCCATGAGAGGGAAAATGAACATGTGTATGTAATAAGGTACGCACGTAAGAAGTTATACTCGAAATTATTGGTGAGAAATGCGGCACTAAAAGCATTTTTTACTATTCAGTCGTGAAATTGTAGTGTCCAAACTGTTTGCACCTGTCTGTAGCAACGAATAACAATTTTTGACGTTGTTAGGTTATTATTGACAATAACATCATTACTCACTCATTGACACTGACAGTTGCGATTTGTGCGATGTTCCGGCGAGACCGTTATCAGCTAACTTCAGGGTGTCGGTTTTTCGTGACGGTGTGCGCGCACATCGTAAAAATTTACTCTCATCATTTTTCCCTAACGCGCCAAAAGAAGTATAACTTTAAATCGTATTGGCATTTCGATTTTTGTAACGGATATGACGTTTTTATAGCATCACAGCATTTTTTTATACTTTTCCTTTTTAAATCTTTATTAGTGTCTTCTATTCTAATTATTCTGTGATTCTGACTCGGACTTAACCGGTATTTATACTTTATATTGTTTTCTTTCTTGTTTTATAATTTTTTACATCTCTTTTTGTTAGTGTCTTGTCTGTTCATCTAATAAATTTGTATTGTTTAGTGCTTCAATAATTTAAATATATGTTATTCTACTTTATAAAGGCCGAAGTTCGACTAACCTCTACGGGTATAATTAGCGTGAAGATATTTTCTTTTAGAATCACAAACTCCAAATAAGCAGTGCAGTTAAGTAAATGTTTTATGTACTTTTTTAATTCATTTCTTTTTAAATAGGTCTGGCACACGGTTTTAATGTGATGGTAAGTGGTCACCGTCATCTATAAACTTTAGCAAGACCAATATCACCGTCTTTTTTTTTTGTCATCCTGAGCAATGAAGGTACGTAAATAAGGTACCTCTCAAGTGCAGCTTTCAACACCAGCTGCTTGTGGTAACGACTTTAATCTTAAGGTGACAACCATTTTTAATTCGTTTTCGAGTAATTATTAGAAATACAAACACACAACTCATTTCAACATTCGCCCCATGTTTTACTTTTGAGTTAACACAGAAACTTTGTTTGGAACTTCAAATTACTTAAGCTATTGTACTTTTCTTTTAAAAGTACACTGCGAGTTCTCAAAACAGATGTGTATAGAAAAATGCTTGCTAATTATAAGTTTTTAAGGTTCAGTTTTATATGAGCTTGGAGACAGTATTAGTGCTAGTAGAGCTTTTAGTGCAAGGTCCTGGGAAGTACTACCATACACCATCCGCTGTGAAGCAGTAATACACTTGTATTACTGTGTTTCGGTTAGAAAGGTAAATGCGGTGAAATTACAGGCACATGAGACTTAACAACTTTACGTATCAGAGTCGACAATGCCTGACAAACCATCAGGTGGACCATCTGCCTGGTCGTCGGCTTACTTATTTTTCATATCACATAGGCAGGCTCTAGTGGTCACCGCTGTCTATAGACATTTTCAACACGCGAAGAGTAGTTAAGTCTCATGTGTTTGTGATTTCTTCTTGGCATAAAAACGACGTTAAGTAGTAGCCTACTATAAAACAAATATCTTAAAATATAATCTATACTAATATTATAAATCTGAAGAGTTTGTTTGTTTGAACGCGCTATTCTCAGGAACCGCTGGTCCGATTTGGAAAATTATTTCAGTGTTAGATAGCCCATTTATCGAGGAAGGCTAGCATCCTTACTAAAAGTCCAAAAATGTAACCCAAAGTGCAATATTATATAAAGGGGAAAGATTTGTATATAAGTATGTTTGTTACTCTTTCACGTAAAAACTACTAAACGGGTGTAGATGAAACTTGGCACATAGATAGAGCATATCTTGGAATAACATATAGGCTACTTTTTATCCCGGGAAAATGTGATATCCCTCGGTGACGCGGCTTAAACCGCGGGGGACAGCTATAATATATAAAGCTGGAGAGTTTGTTTGCTTGAACGCGCTAATCTCAGGAACTACTAGTCCGATTAAAAAAAAACTTTCAATGTTAGAAAGCCCATTTATCGCGAAATACTATATTATCGTTATATGCTATATATCATCACGCTACGACCAATAGGAGCGGAGCATCAGTGAAAAATGTGGCAAAAACGGGAAAGAAATTTTGAGAGGCTTGCGCGTGTTTGCGAATTATAGAATTCTCGATCACGGGTAAAACCGCGGGGACAGCTATAAAGTACTTGTTACAAGTATAATGCCCAGTAATGTGAAGTATTATATTACAAAAGCTTGTACCTTCACGATTTAACCTATAGGGCACCATCAATTGGGTCTCGCTGTTGAGAAATCTTTTGTGTAGTAGGTACCAACTATTAAACCTCTTTAGATGGACTATTATTGTAAAAGTGAAAGTGTATTTTTGATGGACTTTGTCAAACATACTGAATTATTATCAACATCATTGAATTTTACCTATTATAAGTGGTTTGTAAATGTTAAATAAAAATACATAAAATTGAGATAATAAAATAACAATAAATGTATATATTTTTTTTTTTATATAACCTTGCTGAGTTTCTTGCCGGTTCTTCTCAGCTGAAGGCAGACTTTCGAACCGGTAGTAGCTCCTGTAACTTTATATTGTGTCCTGTTTTTTTATCTCCAAAATATTATCATTGACAAGCCAGTTGGCTTGGTAATTAGTGACAGTCGGCCAAGTCACAAGTCGTGGGTTCGATTTCCACCCAGGATAAACATTTGTGTGCATGAACATTTAATTTTGTTCAGGGTTTCAATATATTTAGATAAATGAGAAGTCGCATATGTATTATTTTTTTTAATAATATAAACTAGTGCTTGACTGCGATCCCACCTGATGGTAAGCAGTGATGCAATATTTGATATTGTATATCAGTTATCTGGTTTCCATAGTACAAGTTCTGCTTAGTTTGGGATCAGATGGCCGTGTGTAAAGAATGTCCCGGGATATTTATTAATTATTATTAATGTAATTTTATTGACTTTTATATATATCAATCAATTGTATTCTAAAAAAATGTGCTTGCTTGGAAAATACCTTAGTAGCCTAGTAAGCTAGCATGCTTCACGGCCATTATCCTTAATAGGTAGACAGAAAGACATATTCCAAAGTGACATATGGCGAACATATTAAAAATTCAAAACTATTAATTCAATTTAGGCTCGCACTTATGAAGGTCAAATTTAAAGTTACTGAAGCTACCATACTGCCAAGCCTAACTTAAGTATATGTAATTACGACTAGCACTACAAATGAGCGTATCATATGTATCGTATCTCTTTCAAACATTCCTATACAAAACAAACACAATACCCCTTATCGTGACGTCGCGTCGGTTAAAAACTATGCTATTCACGAATAGTTACGCTCTTCAAAGTGGCAGGTGCGATGGTAAGTGACGTCGGCAGGAAGTAGGCGTCGCTCGGCTACTTCCGGTTTCCGGTACAGATGTAGAACCTTGCAGCGTAATGTGCGTGTGATTTGTGAGGATTTTCGTTTCTTTTGATGTTAAATAGGTATGCGAATATGTTGTCTATGTACTTTTCTATTTGTATTTGAATTGGCTGGTACCTGTGGGGTTAGATAATCTATATATATATACAGGATGTTACTAAACTACCCGTAAAGCTGAAATGAGGTTAAATGGGGCCATATAGTTCAAAACAACGAGCTGAGAACTAAGAGTCTGTAGAAAATGTAAAATGAAATTTAAAAAAAAATGGGACCTTATAACGAGTCCATTCACAATATTTAAGAACCGTAGTAACGCTGTATAACATACCCCAAAAAATAAAAAAAACTTTTTATGAATGAAAAATAGAAAAACTATTACTATATTAATATAAATATTGTTTGTGACAGTTGTATTATATTCCTGAGTGTTTTGGCTGTCCTTATAAATAAATAAATAATAATAATAAATATCCCGGGACATTCTTATACACACGGCCATCTGATCCCAAACGAAGCAGAGCTTGTACTATGGAAACCAGATAACTGATATACTACATATACTACCTTTTTTTCTAAATACATACTTATAAAGATATTTACACTCAGACACAGAACAAATAGACATGTTCGTGCACACAAATGTTTGTCGTGGGTGGGGATCGAACCCGCGACCTTCGGGTTGGTAGTCACAGCCGCTAACCACCATTCCTACTGGCCTAATTTAAACGTCTATAAAATCAATCCCTATTAATATTATTAATGTGAACTAGTTTGTTTGTTACGCTTTCACGCGAAAACTACTTAACCGATCATCACGAAACTTTGTACACATATTCTTGGAGGTATTAGAAGTAACATAGGATACTTTTTGTGCCGGGAAAGCCTTACAAGCCGAACGCGAGTGGAACCGCAGGAGACAGCTAGTTTCCCAAGTACCTAAGTGTAAAGAAACATCTTTAAATTTATGATTAAATTCAAACATAAGACAGTTACGGGTTATACAAAATGTATATATTATACAAGCCTATGGTTGGAATGGAGCGGAGGCGAGAGGATCGATATCACTCGAAGAATCTACCAATTAAATTGAAAGGGGTAACGAGGTAAGTGGGCTTGCGTATTGTATAGACCAGGATGATTAATAAATAAAAATACATTTGCTGGTATTGTCTTTGGTTGGTTTAAATTGTTTGGAAATGATTTTTAAGTGACTTCAATGAAATGGTTTTTTAGTAGAGGTTATAGTTTTATTGTATGAATGAATTGAAAATTTGCAAAAACGTAAATCGTTTTTTTTTTACTACGTTTATGAAAATCATAGGAGTTCAAATCAAATATAATGAAGAGATTTTGTTTAGTATCTTGTGTTTCTGTTTATAATGAACAAACGCAAAAACTACGGAACCGATTTTAATTATTGTTTCACAATTAGAAATCTGCTTTATTCTAAATTAACATACGCTATTTTATAATCCCGGATACATACAATTTATCAGATACATAGGTGAAAAGGTATTAAGTGATTTTGAAAAAAAAAATTTTTTTTTATTTCTTAAATATTTTAAAGATTATTTTTTAAACCTAACTACCTACTTACAAGTATTCACACTCACTTATATAAAAGCAAAAAATACCTGACAACTCTAAATATTCTTAGCTCTCTCCCTTCCATACATCAAACGTAGCAACAATTCAAGGGACTAATTAAAATAGATGCCCCATTTACATACTTATTGTGATTTAGTACGACCTTTGTTACACCAGTGGTCGGGTAAAAAGAGAAATGTAATGTTGAGGCGTGTCCACACCATGCAAGTGAATGAGCAAGTTGAAGGACACTAACATACTCGACCAAAATCACTACATAGTATAAAACAAAGTCGCTTTCTCTGTCCCTATATCCCTATGTTAGCTCAAATCTTTAAAACTACGCAACGGATTTTGATGTTTTTTTAATAGATAGAGTGATTGAAGAGGAAAATTTTTATGTATAATACATGTGACAAAAAATATATGGTTATGATTAAATAAGTAAAAAAAAAAGCTATTAATAATGTCATTTTGTTAAATACGTACTATCTATGCTACAAAATAAATAAATAATAAATAACAAGATATGTCGTAAAGACACACGATAGAAGTGAAACTTTAGTAATACAGGGAAACATTTTAATAATTCATCAATAACTTTTGAATAGCATACATTGTGTTTATCAATCATAATTTCAAAGCCGTCCCATAAAAAGTTTTAAATAGGAGTTTCTACAACCACACAAGGTAAAAGTTTTCGTCAAAGCAAATCAATCAAGCCCAAACACGATAGGTAAATCATGCGTAGTTTAGGAGTTCTAATGACCTTCCGAGTTCATCATCAGACCAGATTAATGGTACAACAATATTGGATTATCACTGAACTGAAGTCATCATCATATCATCATCATATTAGCCCAGGGATATCCACTGCAGAATATGGGCCTCCTCCTTGAAATTTAATCTGGAGCAGTCCTAAGCCGCCTGCATCCAGCGGCTCGCAGCGACTCTGACCAGGTCTTCGGTCCACCTGGTGGGAGGTCGTCCCACTCGGTGTTTTTCTGTACGTCCGAACTGAAGTATGCCCAGAAATTTTAGCTCTAACGGTTGAAAAATAGATTGATATGGAAAGACATAGAAATGCAAGTTTAAAAGCTTAAAAAAAATCAGATTTTTAGTTATTTGAGACTACAGTGGTAGCCAAGATCCATGATACTCTCCAAGCACAAAGAGTTTGGGCTTTCAGTGACGGGAAATATCGTAAGGAAACGAAAATAGGGTTGTAGGGTACTAGGTAGTTCCTTCCCTCTGGCTGACATTACTAATTGATAAATCTACCGCCAAGAAATTCCAACAGCTACAACTTAGATCCTAAAAGCTACTTTTAGCCACATCTTCGCGAAATATTCGGGAATATTCGGAGCTGCTCCTGTTAGTAACTAATTGGGTCATCTGCAGAATTAAATGGCTTCTATTTCGTGATTTCTATTCTGGAATGAGACTGTCGATGGGTAAACGGCATTTGATTTCATAAAGTAAAGCTGTTCTTACTGATCGGAATGGGAGAAAAAGGCCTAAAGAAAGGTGAATTATAGGAAGATTAGGTATCATAAGTAAGTAAATGACACTAGGACACCGATGTATCGACGCAGTCATGCTCTGTCTCTCTCATTACATAAGCGATCACGTGAAATGTCCAGACTCCAAAACCTAATTGCGTTATGAGCCGACGTGGTTTGTATAAGAGGGCAGAGCTATTCAGCTAATACAAACTTTATCGGTGCAACGAGGCTTCGAAGAGCTAAGCTTTCACGTGATTGCGTAGTTAGTGAAAGAGACAGAGCATAGCCGAGAGGAAACATCGTTGATCTGTTATTTTCCTTACAGAATCGAAGCCCTGGTAGCGGACTGTTTTCTACCTTATCTATCTTTGCGAGTGATGCAGTCTGAATGCACCTTTACTTGGTACCAATATTCAAAGGACCCCAAGAACTCATACAGTATCATTATATCTGATATTTTAAATAAAATCTCGCTCGTTACTATACGGTGGGTGTTAGTTATAAGCGATAGCGGATCCGGCAATACTATTGTGTAATCGTTGTTGCAGTCAATTTTGTAGTGCATTGACGGTGCTACGAGTGTTGTGCCACACTGACCATGCGTCGAACCATAAAATTATCCTGAAGTATATTAATCCGAGAGAGTAACACAATTCTGCTGCGATAGCGGTTGACAGAATGAGGGGGGGGACTAGATTTTATTGATATTGTGAATAAGAACCTTTACATTATTGTTTGTTGGAATGTGGAAAGGATTTGGCATTTTTGTCACAAAATCAAATGTAAATATCAAGGGACATATTAGGATATTCTTTACAATCTAAGCAGTGCTTGTACTAAGGATAACAGATCACTGATAATTTATGCCAAATATGTACATACTTAAATAAATATTTACACCCAGACTCAAACCAAACTGACGTGTTCATGGATACTACAAGCCAGCTGAGCAGCTGTCAACGAGTATTTATTATGTTATGGGTCTAGGTTGAATATTGCAATTTAAAACTGGTTAAATATTGGAATCCAGATACTGGCTATTTTGGCTTTAGCCGGAGCTATTTTCGACATTATAGAGAATTTTCAATGACTTTAAAACCGATTTTAATAAACAAGTGACATACTTTGGTGCCTGAAGCAACAAATAGTAAGTAACTAGATGTAACTGGAAATGTTACCGCTCCCGCCCCCGCTTCCAACTCCGCTTATAACTTAAACCAAACCCTAGACCAATACATCATTTTTTATTTGAAAAATTATAATTGATGAGCTTTTTTACATCGACACATTGTTAATTAACAACTTAACAAAGGGTGTTTGCTATCAAATATTTGATTAACTAACCTTTTGGAGAAGAGGCAATTTGTAATTGCCTTAATTGGTTGAACAAAGACGGTTAGACACCGTCTGTTTAATTAATGATAAACATTCTTTTAGTGAAAAGGTAAGTGAGGTATATGTCCAGCAGTGGGACAGTATTTTGTACTACATTATACGAGTATAACAGATTAGCTAACCCGGCAGACGTTGTCCTGTCTTCAATGAATATTTAATTCGAATTGGTATCATTAATAAAAATAAAATACCAAGGAAATTGTGTTTATTATTCTTGACAATTAAACTTTTAATATTAGGCGTGATGGCGCTCTGAACTAACCGTGATGAACAAACACTTCTTAAAAACCTCACTGTACATTACAAAACAATTTTTCACAAAGATTTCTTAAATTTTCTAACTATCCACGCATCTTTCTTATTTTTTCGTTCATAAGAACCTTCTCCTAACAATAACAAACACATCAAAAAAAGAATTAGAGAAATCGGTCCTGCCGTTCACGCGTGATGCCGTGACCAAGGGAAATAGGGATACATTTTTACATATACAGATAGACGAATAAACGACTTTCTTGTCTGAACGCGCAGATCTGAGACACTAGCAGTCAGATTTGTAAAAATAAAATTGCAGTTGATAGCCCAAGTCTTGAGGAAGATTATAAGATATTTAACATTACGCTAATACGACCTTTAGAATCTGAGCAACAAGAAAAACAGTCCTTAAGGGCACTAAATGAAAACAAAGTAATTAAATAAATATCCCAGGATACTCTTTACACGCGGCCATCTGATTGCAAACTAAGCAGAGCTTGTACTATGGAAACCAGATAACTGATATGCTACATTTTTTTCTAATTACATACTTAAACAGACATGTTCACGCACACAAATGTTTGTCCTGGGTGGGAATCGAACCCACGACTTGCGACTTGGCAGTCAGGGTCGCTAACCACCAAGCCAATTGGCCTGTCTATCAGTAATAGCACGGGTGAATGATGAAACTCGGTGGCCCTACTGCGGCACTATACATATAAATATAAAATAAAAAGTTTACTGACTGCGAAGTGTATAAAATCCTTAAGTAAGCGCGAATGAACCCGCGAGCAAAATCTAGTTTCTAACAATAATGACAGGAGCTTGGACTAAGCAGTCTTTGGCTGTATCTCTTCAATAGTGCAGCACAGATAGAATCTAACGTATCTGCAAGGGACCTCTACGTATTGGTTCTGTATGCCCACCTACTCCTTCCAAAAGGACCGGTCTTCCGCCCAATAAATCCAATAGGAAAGATAAATTTTTTAGAGTAGTAGTGCTCTTAGTGCAGAGTTCGTCCGGGGAAGTACTATCACCTTACCCATTCCCGCCGTGAAGCAGTAGTGCACTTGTATTACTGTGCTTCGGTTAGAAAGGTAAGGCCGGTGACATTACAGGCACACGAGACTTAACAACTTCAGGTCTCAGGGTCGACAACGCATTGGCGATGCCCCTAGTGTTGCAAATGTCCATAGGCGGCGGTGACCACTTACCATCAGGTGGACCGTACGCTTGTTACTCGGCTTAAAAAAAGCAATATGCATTCACTGAGATTAAATCTATTCTAGTATTATAAGTACGAAGGGTACCTAATCTCCGGAACCAGTACACCTATTTGAAAATTTATTTCACTTATTCAAATGCATTCAAATGAATATAGGCTATGCTTAAATCTATGGATACATAAAATCCCTCGTGAAAGTAAGTGAAACCGCAGGAAGGTACCTATCAATGACCTTTTTTAGCCACGACTCTCGTCCCAAACTAAGCAGAGCCTGTACTATAGAAATCAGATACCTGATATACTACGTACATATGCTACTTTTTAAATACATACTTATATATATGGACATGTAGCACACAAATGTTTCTCTTGGATGGGAGTCGAATCCACGACCTCCGACGTGGCAGTCAGGTTCAACCACCAAACCAACTGGCTCATCAAACGGAACTTTTATCGCTTTAAAATATTATTTGCTATTTTCTTATCTTACAAGTCATCTACAGTGCAGTAAGATGTGCGAGATACGATCTGTTAATAAATAATTAGCTCTGAGCTAACCTTACGAACCAAGCTTTCACGAGGTAGCGCTAGCATAAAATATGTACATTAATTAGATTAAAAAGATTTCATAGGTCAATATTTCTTATTTACTAGTAGAGTATTAGCTGTAGTAAAGCTCTTAGTGCGGAGTTCATCCGGGGAAGTACTACCTCCTTACCTATTTCTGCCATGAAGCAGTAGTGCACTTTGGTGTGCTTCGGTTAGAAAGGTAAGGGGGCCGGTGAAATTACAGGCACATGAGACTTAACAACTTCATGTCTCAGGGTCGACAACGCATCGGCGATGTCCCTGGTGTTGCAAGTAGCCATAGGCGGCTGTGACCACATCCCCCTTTTTACCACACAGGTCGCTAAACAAGCAGTCGGTCCACCTAATGGTAAGTGGTCACCGCTGTCTATCGGCATTTGTAACACCAGTAGCATCACCAATGCATGACAATGCATGGAGGCCGGTGAAATTATAGGCACATGATGTCTCATGTGGCCCCCTTACCTTTCCAACCAAAACACAGTAATACAAGTGCACTACTGCTTAACGGTGGAAGTAGTTAAGGCGGCAGTACTTCCCCAGACGAACTCTGCCCTAAGAGCTCTACCAAATAAAAAATACATAAATTAATACGCAAATAAAAAGTTCAGAAATCACCCAATTCACAACAGTACTTTACAGAAACACCTCAGTTTAAAAACCAAGTAAAACACCGCAAAACAACATAACAAATTACTCCAAACACACAAAACAATCAACTAAAATTAAAAGCTATCCATCAGCACGCTTATAACCTCACTGCCACTTTAAGAGCTATTACAAGAACAATACTAGAGCAAATCCGCGAAACAAAAGTACAAATTGTCGAAACGTACCTTGTTGTGAACGAATCGAAAATGTGGGGATCGCGTGCTTAACTAACATTGGAATGCTTATCGTTGCGGGCACGAAATCGAAAGACGGCGTCTTTCAACTGGTTCAGAAATAGCTGTGTTTTACACACACGAAGGTTTAAAGAGGTGGTAAGATTGTTGGTAACGTTCAGAGGACCTTATATACGGTTGTATGTCCTTTTCTTTAAGTCTGATAACCTTATGTTTGATCATTATCTCATTAGTCATCAAACACAGTGTCTGGGTGTAAATATCTATATGAGTATGTATTTGGAATTAAAAATAGTATATGTAGTATATCAGTTATCTGGTTTCCATGGTACAAGCACTGCTTTGTTTGGGATGAGATGGCCGAGTATAAAGAATGTCCCGGGATATTTATTTATTTTATTATTTAGTCATGCAAATCCACTGCTGTTCCTAGATTGCTGCTTTAAGAGCTGGAAATTCGGCAATTCGCCTGATAGGATGAGATCATTGGCTCCAATAGACAATTAATATCAGGGAGATTGCTAATGTCTTGCTGAACTATACCAAGCCTAGAAGCGAACTGGATGCGAACTTCGGTTAAACAATGATGATATGAAATGTTTGGTCCAACTTTGGCTACAACGACATTATGGTAAGTGATGTTGTGCCTGAAAATCGTAAGTCTAGAAGAGTATCCTCATAAATGAAGCATTCAGACCATACCAATAAGAGCTTCATGGCAGATTTCAGGATTTTATAAACCTTATGATTTCTACGTGATGTTTACCTGCGCTGAAAAATTATGCTTATTCCCCGTCAATATAGTCTACTAGCTGTCCCCCGCGGTTTCACCCGCGTCCCCGAGGGGTGTAACCTTCTTTTTTGGAATATAAAGTATCCTACGTTAAGTTAATGCTAAGTATCCTATGTTACTTCTACCTTTAAGAATATGAGCACAAAGTTTCATGACGATCGGTTAAGTAATTTTCGCGTTAAAGCGTAACAAACATACTTACATTCACATTTATAACATTACTAGCTGTCCCCTGCAGTTTTTACCCACATTCCCGTGGGATGTTACATGATTTATTCATAAAAACCTTCATCTTCAATCACTCTATTAAAAAAACCGCATCAATATCCGTTGCGTAGTTTTAAAGATTTAAGCATACATAGGGATATAGGGACAGAGAAAGCGACTTTGTTTTATACTATGTAGTGATTAGTAGGGATGATAGGTAGCTAGAGTTTTCCAAAAATGTTCAAGAAGGGTATGAAGAGATTTTCGCAGGGTTGTCAACGCGAAAATTATACCTCCGGTGTTGCTAACGTCAATAGACTGTGATGGCCGCTTACCATCAAGTAAGCTGGCTTGTCACGTTTGAGGAAAAAAAAGATATTTCAATATATACCTACATACATAGTGACACAAGACATTCGTGTATGAACACTGAACCAATGGAGGAGTTCAAGAACGTATGTGGAATCATTTATTGCGCCTAAAGTCGTTTAGTTATTGCATATTGCCATTTCTAAGTCCATAAATCGTTCACATTTTATTGTCTCGTGACTTGAGCTCGCGTTTTTCGTAACCTTTGAACCTTCGCCGACCTATTTGACTTGTTCTGTAAAACTTGTATTCTTATTGTCATATCTAAGTTTGGGGCAAATATTTGTGGAAAGTTTCCAGGGATTGTTGGTATTGATGTGGCGTTTGGTTGTTCGACGTTCTCTAAATTAAAATCTGCGGATTTGTTTGCTGTGTTAAATTGGAAAATAAATTGAGAATTGACAATATTTCATAAATCGTAAGCCTATAAAATTATAACAATCTCCTGAAAGTTTTATTTTTCTTTTCTGTGTTTCTGAAATATTCGGACGTACAGACAGACGGTCCACCTGGTGGTAAATGGTCACCACTTATGGGCATTTGCAACACCAGGGGCATCGCCAATGCGTTGTCGTCACTGTGACGTGAGTTGTTAAATCTCATGTGCCTGTAATTTCAACAGCCCCCTTATACTTTCTAACCGAAACACAATAATACAAGTGCACGGCTGCTTCACGGCTATACTGGATACGATGATAGTATTTATCCGGACGAATTCTGCACTATGAGCTGTACTTCTTCTAAAACATGTAGCAACGTTTTTTAGTACAATCAAAAAATTATACACACATAATTAGACACATATACTTTATTGCCTAAAAACACGGATAAAATGACATTTTCTGAAAATTAATCCTAGCTAGATCAGAGCCCCCGAAACTCTCTGTATACTAAATTTCATGAAAATCGTTGGAGCCGTTTCCGAGATCCTAATTATATATACATGTGATATATACAAGAATTGCTCGTTTAAAGGTATCAGATAGATAGATTAGATAGAATAGATTAGTGGGATTACGAAATATTTACAGACAGGCCAGTTGGCTTGGTGGTTAGCGACTCTGACTGCCAATTCGATGGTCGCGGGTTCGATTCCCACCCAGGACAAACATTTGTGTGCATGAACATGTCTGTTTGTTCTGTGTCTGGGTATGAATATCTTTATAAGTATGTATTTAGAAAAAAATGGTATAATATATGTAGTATATCAGTTATCTGGTTTCCATAGCACAAGCTCTGCTTAGTTTGGGACCAGATGGCCGTGTGTAAGAGAATGTCCCGGGATATTCATTATTATTATTATTATTCATTTGGTCAATAAACGACCATTTGTCCTGGTAGTGAGTTTGAGCATCACAGTCGCAGATCATAGGCGCTTGAGACATGTCTGTTTGTTGTATGTGTACCTACACAAGTATGTATTTAAAATGTCTTAGTTCAGGATCAGGACACCATATGTAAAGAATGTCCCAGAATATTTATTCACTAATCATCCCTCGTTTATATAGCAAATGCAGAGGCAAAAAATGTTTGCTGAAAAAAGTATCGCAAAAATTCATAAGACCCTTAAAAACTTAATAAACGTATTATTCATCACCAAATCCTCAGAGCGGAGGCTCTTACCGGAAATTTGAAATTTCTCCCGTAAGCTCTCAAGATGTAAAAGTAATGTAGAAATTTATTTTCGTGATTTATACTTCAACATTAAACCTCACATTATTGCTATTAATTCAGATAAAAACAGCGTGTAAGTGGTTAATATTCTACTAATATTATAAATGTGAAAGTGTGTTTGTATGGATGTTTGTTACTCTTTCACGCAAAAACTACCAAACGAATGTAGATGCAAATTGGCACATAGATAGAACATATCCTGGAATAACATATAGGCTACTTTTTGTCTCGGGAAAATGTAAAATCCCTCGGGAATGCGGGTAAAACCGCGAGAGACAGCTAGTTATCTATATTCTATACTTGATTTGATTGCTTGTTTGTTAACATTGAAAAGGCTCCAAAACTACTGGACCGATTTGAAAAATTCTTTCACTGTTGGGAAGATACACTATCCCCGGGTGACATAGGCTATATTTTATTTTCAAAAAAAATTGAAATCCTTACTAGAACTCCGATAATGTAACCAAAAGCGCTGCGAAAACTATTGATGATAGAAAGAACAAAATAATGTAAAACTCTCTCGGGAACGCAAGTAAACCCCGCACGCAGCGACGGAGTTGTAGTTGCCGACTACATAAGAAAGAAGAGAAATTAATTAATGAATTATGAAATCAGATATTCTCTATATTACTACATATATACATTTGTACGATCTGTCTGTACATTGATTGTTAGTCAAATTTGGGATTAGTTTAAATTGATTCACAGACGCCATTTCTACAACTTTTTGAATTTTTTCCCTGTAAGTATGTCCTTTTACAATTTGACCGATCTTGATGTAAATTGGTACATAGTCAGAAAACATAATTGCTCAAATAATAGGCCATTTATAATCGATAAACGCGGGCGTAACCGCGGGGGGCGCTTAGTCAAAAAATCTAAACTCTTTTGTAACATTTTCTCATTACACTATTTTACCCTATTATATCCAACCTTATGTCTAAAATAATCCCTTCATTTTCGACCTCTTTAACCAGAACAAAGGTCTCTGCTATCTGTTCACGCGATAGCTCGTACGGTCGGCATAAAATATGTTGAATAAATCAGTCGAGTCGAGTTTTATAGATAGAAATCACACGTAGTACTTGGTTATTGTAACGATGGAGAAGTTAATATAAATACCAAAAAGTTTCTTTTGATATAACTTTGAAATAAGCGATAGTTAGAACTTGCGGTGGAAGAAACTATACCTATTCTATATACAGAATGTTACAATGACAAAAGGAGGTTAAATAAGGCCTTATAACGAGTCCATTCACAATATTTAAGAACCGTAGTAACTGCTGTATAACATATCCTAAAAAAACGGATTTTTATGAATGAAAAATTGGCTGTTAAAGTAGACAATTATTACGTAAAAAAGGTACGTAGACATGACAGATTACTGGGCGTTGGCTTTGATAATTAATTATATTTTTACGGGGTATTTTGTAATGAAATGAAATGAAAATTTTGTTATTCAAATAGGTCTTTACAAGCACTTATGAATAAGTGTTCCTAATACCTGTTCAGAAGGTTGTTTTTTACTGTGAAGAGCCGGTAAACTCAGCAATTACTCTTTTTAAAAACAATTTTAGATTTTTTTACAAATTATTAATTTAGTCTCACTGACAATACCTGTGTGTTATCGCAGAAGTGAAGAATTATTAAACGATAATATTATGAATATCTAATTTAAAAATATATATATATTAAAACAAGTAGGCGCTGACCAGCCCCCACAAGCAGCACCTGTTCACAAGTATGACGCGTGTGGCAGCCATCACAGTACTAGGGTAATTTTTTTTATTATTTCTTTTTACATTTACGGCAGAATCTGGTATTCTGCCGTCTGCTGTTACACAGTTGATATATGCTGAACATTTTGCTGCTGTAGCACACGACAAACGTTTTTATTAATATTTCATTAAAATTATTATTGTTTTTTGACAGGCCAGTTGGCTTGGTGGTTAGAGACCCTGACTACCAAATCGAAGGTCGCGGGTTCGATTCCCACCCAGGACAAACATATGTGTGCATGAACATGTCTGGTTATTCTGTGTCTGGGTGTAAATATCTATATAAGTATGTATTTAAAAAGTAGTATATGTAGTATATCAGTTACCTGGTAGCCATACTACAAGCAGTACACTCTGCTTAACTTGGGATCAGGTTGCTTATTTTAAACTATTTCTTTTTCATTTATTATTATTATTGTTTTGCTTTTTAAATTTGTAAATTTTGCTTTTTTTTTTTGTAATCTATTATGTGGCAAATGAATGAATGTTTGTTATGTCCATTTTAAAGATTTTATGATAAATTATTGTAAGATCATATTGTATTGCATTTTAATAGATTAACATCTTTCCGCTCTTGCTCAGCTCGATGTTTTGAGCTGAGGCTTGTTGATTCCTTAATATATAGTACTAGCTGTCCCCCGCGGTTTCACCCGCGTTACCGAGGGACGTAACATTTTCCTGGCACTAAAAGTAATCTATGTCACTTCTAATACCTCCAAGAATATATGTACAAAGTTTCATGACGATCGGTTTGATAGTTCGTGTGAAAGCGTAACAAAAAAACTTACATTCACATTTATAATATTAGTAGCGATAACATTTTTTTAATATTGTTAATTAGAATAAATTAATAATTTAAAATTTTTGTTACAATTATATTAATCTAGGGAACTTCAAAGTACCCGCCAGGCTGGCTAACGGTCAGGAACATAAACAAAGTCCTTCAAGAATCGAACAAACCAAACGTCCATACTAGTATTCATTGTACTACTATTACAAATGCCAAAGTTTGAATGTATATTTGTTACTCAATCACGCCAGAACGGCTGAACGAAATTGCATGTAATTTGCCACAGGGATAGATTATAGTCTAGAATAGAACATACTATTATTTTCATAGAGAATGTGGGCAAATCTGCGGGTACAGCTAGTATCACATATAAAGCATCGCGGCATACCTATTAAGTTTTAAATTACATATCAAATTATCCACGATACATTACAAGTAGAAATAAACCATCATAATTCAACTGGAATCCTTTTACCAGGTCGGCGCATCAAAACAATTTAAAAGATGGATTCCGTAGGTATTACACGTTAATATAGGAACAGCGTGGGGTCCGGTAGTAATTCGTTGTAACCAGCGGGATGTCTCACCCTTGAGCTTGAGTTTTGGTCCTGAGTGCGTTCTCATACGAAGTTCTATTTATATTTGTTTGATGGATTTTATGGATGTATCTTTGTGGTGGTTTGGCGGATTATAAGACTAGTAGAGCTCTTAGTGCAAAGTTCGTCCGGGGAAGTACTACCACCTTACCCATTTCTGCCGTGAAGCAGTAGTGCACTTGTATTACTGTGTTTCGGTTAGAAAGGTAAGGAGGCCGGTTAAATTACAGGCACATAAGACTTAACAACTTCACGTCTCAGGGCCAACAAGGCATTAGCGATGCCCCTAGTGTTGCAAGTGTCCATAGGCGGCGGTGACCACTTAACATCAGGTGGACCGTCTGCTTGTTTGTCAGCCCAAGTGGTATAAAAAATATATATAAGGCTTTAATTTGTTGTGAGAATACTGTAAATGTTATTGACTTTATAAGTGTAAGTTTGACTTAATTGTAACGAAACGTATTTAAATGGTTAGCACGCTTCTGGATTAACACTGGATCTCGAGCAAAACCGCCAGGCCAAAGTTAATAAGACATTTATTTCTATTACTTGTAATATCATTTTTGATGAGATAAATAAATTATAGTCTCGTGACTAGTCAATGTTCAATATCAATTTTGACGGGACGTGAAACGTAATAGCATTTTTTTAAGCATCATAGTTTATTCGATATTTTCTCCCAACAGCCAAACGTCACTTGACAACGTACTTGTCACTTTTTGACGCTTCTATAATTTCGGAATTACAAGGCATTTGACGCCATACTTTTTATGAAAACGCGACCAGCCCGTTACGACTCAGTGTCGAAAAAAATGGATTAGGTGGTTGATTAAGGATTCATAAATATCTCGAAAACGCGTGAATAATTCGTTTTTATTATTTGTTGATTGTGTATTATTGTTTTAATATCCATTGTAATTTGAGTGAGAAGCGTACAAATCATTTTTAATGTGCAAAGGTTGGTATGTAATTTAAATGCCTTGTTGATTTGATAAGTTCTCTTTAAAAGAATATCAGAGCCAATTCAGTTTCTTTTTTTATGACACATGGGCTAAGAAACAAGTTGACGGTCCACCTGATGGTAAGTGGTTACCGCCGCCTATGGACATTTGCATCACATGGAGCATCGCCAATGCGTAGTCGACCCTGAGACGTGAAGTTGTTAAGTCTCATGAGCCTATAACTTCACCGGTCTTACCTTTTTAACCGAAGCACAGAAATACAAGTGCACTACTGCTTCAAGGCCGAAATGGGTATGGTGTTAGTACTTCTCCGAACGAACTCTGCGCTAAGAGCTCTACTACTCTGAAGCGTTACGGCCCAAACCGGGACATATAAATAATAAATATCCCGGGTCATTCTTTACACACGGCTATCTGATCCCGAACTAAGCAGAGCTTGTACTTCTCTTGTAAATCTGAAAAAATAATGTCACTACATGGAAAATTATATATTTTTTTAATACCAAATGAGCCAAAAAAACGAGCCCACGGTCCACCTGATGGTAAGTGGTCACCGCCTATAGAAATTAGCAACACTAGTGGCATTGTAAATGCCATAAATAAATATAACAGTATATTGACATTTAAAACAGCATAATTCCTAAACAAATACACGAAACTGCATTGATTTCAAAGAAATTTGCTAACGCGGAAAAAAAAAACATTTAGGTCACTTACGAACGGCTAGCTAAAATTAAATAATAAAGCAATTTCAATGAACAATGGCCGATCGAACGAGCTGCGTTTAAAATAAACACGATTCTAAAACATAATACTATGATCGGTAAAATCGATAACTGATCCGTTTTGACAAATAACAGTGTCATTGAAAAATCTACTTTATTCCCTATAAAATAAGGTTCATCTATAAATTCAGTGGTTAATTATATGATTATGATTATGAACTTTATTCGAACGTAATAGGATTGAATTTTCTATAACACTCTTAGCTGTCAAAAATAGTCTTCCAGCACCCAAATTCTGTAACTCTGGGATTCAATATGGAAGCCTATTTGATAATAGAATGATGATTTAACTCGCAAACAGTGTGGAACGACAGTTGTAGCGCAGTCAATGTAAAACAAAATTGACTGCAACTACGATTCCAGATCTTGGATTTAGCGGCGTTGAATAAACCTTGAAAATTAACACTAATACTGGTTAAATCCATTACGCCCGTTTTGTTATATAACAGTGTCATTGAAAAATCAAACTGTATGACTTAGATAATAAGGTTCATCTATAAATCAAATTGTTAATTGTATGATTTTAATAATGAACCTTATCCTTAACTTTTAGGGTTTATTTTTCAATAACACTCTTTCCTGTCAAAAATGGCCTTCCAGATCTTCAATTTAGTGGCGTCGAATAAGCCATCATCTCTAGAGTAAGCTAGTAAAGAGTATACTGACCGCGTGCACTTTAAACCGCACGCCGAATGGACACGAGCATTCCCGAAGACAGTTGGCGTCAGACATGTCTTGTAATTACAACCGTATGTACCAAATGATTGTTAGAGCAGCTATGATGTTCTGCAATCAATCGACGATTTCCTGTCTCTCTCGCGATTACGCAATTAGACGAGAGGTCCGCTATCCGCGTGTTCACCTGAGTGTGTTTTGTTAGTGAATAGCACTGCGGGCAATATATTCTCTGTAGGTACACACGGCCATCTGGTTCCAAACTAAGCAGAGCGTGTACAGTAAAAACCAGAAAACTGATATACTACAGTTTTTTTATCAATACTTATATAGATTTATTAGCGATTTATAAATCCATCTGTAATTATATATCTTCACGCCTGTTATCTCCAAAGTGGTAGGCAGTGGTCTCATTATTGAAACAGCTTATGTCACTCGGGTCTAGTATAGCTTTATTTTAGTGAAATCATTTTTGTAATAGGTGCAATGGTTTTAGAGATTACGCTGCAAATGTAAACAAACTTACAAAATTCCCTCTCTCTCTCTCTTTGTAATACATGTTATATAGTACTAACTGTTCTTCATCATGGAACAATGCGTAAACCTTTGCGCGAGTGTAAGGAAAAAGTTGACAATATTTCATCGCAATGGGATGAACAGAAGTGCATAAAATACGAACAAACACATAAACATAGATTTTTATCTATAAGACTAGATGTCCCCTGCGGTTTCACCCAGGTTCCAAAGCGATATTACACTTTCCCGAGATAAAAAGTATGCTATATATTATTCCAAGGTATGCTCTATCTATGTGCCAAGTTTCATCCAAATCCGATTGATAGTTTTTGTGTGAAAGAGTAACAAACATGCACACTCATCCTCGAAAACATTCGCATTTACAATATTTCCTCGCGGTTTCACCCGCGTTCCCTAAGTAGTTTGTGCCGGGATAAAAATAGCCAATGTGCTATTCCAGACTATAATCTATATCTGTGCCAAATTTCGTCCAGTTCTGTTCAGCCGTTCTGGCGTTATTGAGTAACAAACATATATACATCCAAACTTCCACATTTATAATATTATAATACCGACACGCTATGATGGCCGTTTTGACGTTTCAGATTATTATAGGAAGAGGAACTGTATTGCTTTGGAATAAGGTTGATTTCCATCATCATACAATAGGGATGTGTCCTGACATGTCAAATCAGCAATTCTTTATGAAATGTCAAAACGATCGAATGTATGGAGTTTTGTTGTGACGTCATAATTGTACAGCATCAAAATAACTTACTCTTTATGATTAGATCGGTACTGAACAATCACATTAATGATTTAATTATGATCATATTTAATGTTTTCGTATATTTTTGGATGTTCAATAAACTGGTTAGTGTTTGATCATTTATCATTAATACAGGACACATCCCAATTAGCTATTGGATCAATAGATGCACAATTGTCAAAAGGAATAAAGGTTATTTTTCTTTGTCATTGTTAAACGTCAAAACGGCCATCATAGCGTGCCGCAAGTTAAGTAGGATGTGCGAAGTCGGTTAAATTAGGTTTGTATATTATCTCAGATAGTGATTAGATCATAAAAGATAATTAAGACCAGATATTTTTATCAAATACGATGCATGTGATCAAATACTAGCATGTACGTTGATTCTCATTGATTGTGTCTCTCAAACTTTTTAACACACATTATTTTTATTAAAAATGTATTAGCTAAAGGTGTCTTTGTGAGCGAAAAGGGGTTCGAGTCGGGTTTTCTTTTTATTATTAAAATAATTAATAATATAATATTAATGCTTTTTGGCTGGAAATAATTAACTGTAAAGGATTGGTACTTTTCCTTCAATCACGACAATGCTCACGTTGGGACTGAATATATGTTTGGTGGATTGATGTTATCAATAATAATATCTCTGCCTACCACTTTGGAGATAACAGGCGTGAAGATATATAAGTGTTTATAATTCGCTAATAAATATCAATATAATTATAGAAAAAAAAAAGTGGTATATGTAGTAATCAGTTATCTGGTTTCCATAATACAAGCTCTGCTTAGTTTGGTAGAAGGGCGTGTGTAAAGAATGTCCCGGGATATTTATTAATTAATTATCTGTAAATTATATTTGGTCACGTAATTAACGTCTCATTTTCAATATTGGCAATAAAGTGGTCAATAAATACGTGATGATACCGATGAATGAGTAAAAAGCTTACAACCAGAAAAACAATAAACGAATCGATCGCAATATCTCAAGAGCGTAACACTCACTTGATATAGAGTGCCAATTAATTAAAGCTGGCAACCCCATTGGCTACGGAAACGATAATTGCTAGCTTCTATTGTTGTGTTCTGCTGATTGTGTCGGTGTTGCCATGGTTGGTTTCGTTGTATGGTTTTTGGATGGATAACCAATTGTTCCTTACTATTATAATAAATTAGCTGTTCCCCGCAGTTTCACCCGCGTTCCCGAGGGATGTAACATTTCCCCGGCTCAAAAAGTACCCTATGTACTATTTCAGGATATTTTCTATATATGTGCCAAGTTTCATCCAAATCTATTTGATAGTTTAAATATATTTGGTTAAATCAAATTGCATAATATTACTACATAGTATAAAACAAAGTCGCTTTCTCTGTCCCTATATCCCTATGTATGCTTAAATCTTTAAAACTACGCAACGGATTTTGATGCGGTTTTGTTTAATAGATAGAGTGATTGAAGAGGAAGGTTTTTATGTATAATACATTTGACATCCCACAGGAACGCGGGTAAAACCGCGGGGGACAGCCAGTATATAATAAATGCCCAAGTATGCATGTATGTGTGAGTGTGTGTCACCACTTAGATCTGTAACCGTGGAACTTATTTGAATGAAATTTATTCCTGAGACAGACGGGAATGTGGAAAGGCCACGGGGAAGAAGCTATTTGAATATAATTCTATAATATTTTTTACAGAGAATCGGAAACGGAAGCTCAAGCTTAAATAATGTCTTTGATTTAATCTGGAAGTAAGAGAGAGAATAATTTAAAAATAACAATTAATAAAACATCAAAAAAGTAGCTTAAAATCATTTTTTTTCATATCTTAATTTACTCAGACCTTTACTTATCAACGGGATTCCATTTAAAAAAAATCCTGTTCAAATTAGAATCCCCAAAGCCCTCGCAATATCCTTTATCACTTCCACCTCTTTTGAGCCGGGTAAAAAGACGCAGAGAATGGAACCGGGCAAGTTTGCGTTGGAAATATCCGGGTCCTCGGGAAAACAATGGTTGATGAAGTTGAAGCGCTGTGTATTTTTATCGATAATTTGATTAATCTGATTAAATATTTAAAAATGGGTTTAGGTGCTCGAATCAAACTAAGCTAGGCTTTCCAAGAGACTGGAGGAATCACCCGCATTCCCGAGGGATGTTCCATTTTCCCGGTATAAGAAATTGCCTAAAAGTGATTTTTGCGGGAAAGAGTTACAAACACCCATACATCAATCCTCATACACTTTTGCATTTATACTAATACTAGCTGTCCCCAGCAGTTTTCAAAAGATGTAACGTTTGTTTTCCCGGGATAAAAAGTAGACTATATGTTATTCCAGACTATAATTTATCTCTGTGCTAGAGTTCATCCAAATCGGTTCATCTCTTCTAGCGTGATTGAGTACTTTTTTACTTTCGCATTTATAACATTAAAGTTAGAAAAAGCATAGGATAACTATAAAACGAATCATACAAAAATCTGATTCACAACGACTAAAACTAGACAGGCCAATTGGTGGTGGTTAGCGACCCTGACTGCCAAGTCGAAGGTCGCGGGTTCGATTCCCACCCAGGACAAACATTTTGTGTGCATTAATTAAATTATGTCTGTTTGTTCAGTGTCTGGGTGTAAATATCTATATATGTATGTACATATTTAGAAAAATAAAAAAGTAGTATATGTAGTATATCAGTTATCTGGTTTCCATAGTACAAGCTCTGCGTAGTTTGGGATCAGATGGCCGTGTATAAAAATAATATCCCAGGATATATATTTGTTATTTAAAATAAACCTTCCATAACAATGTAAAGTATCGATAATTCCAAGTATCGATAAACTCACAGCCCTAAGTTTTGGCGTAGACCGAGCAGGGAAGTTGGTCCGGCATGCTTTTGTCCTATTATCCAAACTAGTACACCTTGTGGGACTCCCGTAATTAAATTATTGAATAGATATTCGGGTCGTTCGATAAATTGTTATTAATGACCCGAGATGGCCGGGAAATGGCGGAGTATTGGCAAATATTATATGTTCATCTCTGTCCCGCTTACTGATATTAAAAGAGAGAGAACGTTTTATTAGTTTGGATATCCTACTAATTTTATAAATGCGAAAGTTTGTGACGATGGAGGTGTGTTACATTTTCGCGCAAAAATGACAAAACTTCAACAGTAATATGATGATAATTAAGAGTTTTTCAGATCGAAATTTCTGAAAGATTTTCTTTTAGTTTTCTCACTAGGCAAACCTGAATCTAGGAAGCCTCCGATTATTTATTAAAATTAGACTAAACCGCTCAGAAGATATAGACATATTAATTTATACCTATTACAATACATACATATTTTTTGGCTCTACAAAGAGCATATTTACACTATACTTTGCATTACGTTAATAACCGTCTCTTAATTCCTCTACTTCCGAAAATTGTCTGGAAGACACGCTTTTTGCACTCAATTGTACGTTTCTTTAAGGTTTGTTTTTTTTTATGTTTTTTTCTTGTTTGGTTTACAATTTAAGAGTTATCAAGCTATCTAACGTATGGGCTACATTTTGTTCTGGGAAAACATAACATTCCCCGGGAATGTGGGGACCCGCGGAGTACCTAACCTAGTCGGTTTATTTACTTATATAATATCCCTTTATATATCTTTAAATATAATTCTACTGTACGTGTGTACGCCCACACATTTTTTTTGTGTGTTCAAGTGGATTCGATAGGTGGCGCTGTGATCGAATTCCTGCATTTTTGTATGAACTTATTTCGAGAGGACAACGTGTCTCCGGACAGCTAGTATAGACGTAAAGAGGAAAGATTTAATTGTTTGTTTGCATTGAACAGGCTCCGAAACTACTGAACCGATTTGAAAAATTCTTTCACAGTTGACAAGCTGCACCATCCCCGGGTTACATAGCCGTATTATATTTTCAAAACAATTAGGGATCTTTACAAAAACTCCAATAATATAACTCAAGGTGTAAAAAAGTACCTAAAAATTTCTTACATCGCGTGCGCTGCGAAAACTATTGATGATAGAAAGAACAAAATAATGTAACATCCTTAAGGAACGCGGGCGAAACCGCGGGGGACAGTTTGAAATAAACGTCGAAACGTGTCACAAACTAAAATAATTGAAAACTTTGAGCATCGCAGTGTAATAGCAAACGTATAGAAATCAAAACAATATAATCTGAGTACAGTGGTCGTCCGGCCGCCATCGCGTTAGCTGCGTGTGCAACAACATGGCGATTACGTTACATTTGTGCGTTTTGTTACTCAGTTTTGTTACGGTGAGGAGTGGAATTCTGACAAAAAAAGGTTAGTAGATAATATATACTTTTATCTGCGTGCTCCAGTTTAGGACCAACCCAAATCCAATGGGTGTCGTTAAAGGTGACCAAGGAAATATACCTGGTGCTCGACGAGGCCTCTATGCTCTATAGCTTACTACGCTAATACTACTAATCACGTGAGAGGTAAGCTCTCCGAGGCCTCCGTGAAGCGGCTCGCCGACGAAGTTTGTATAAGCTGAATAAGGGGGCTGGAGACGGGCAGAAGCGTTCACTTTAGTAACATCTCACTGATATCACCTACTAAGTGTGTTGGACATACTTTTGTTTTAAGAGAATATCTAAGGATATCTTCGAATTCAAGCGATCATGAATGGTACTTCATATAAACCCATATTTTTTGTTAAAGACTCGTCTGGTAAGAAAGGCCTGGGGGGCAATTCCACTAACATATTATGCACCGAACCATTACCATATCACAACCAAACGTCAAATTTGACGTTTAATCGTATTGTACTAAACACACCAACGATCGAACTGCGGTTGTGTTTCGGTAATGGTTCACATTCGTTCGAAAGATTACGTCAAAATGTATGTTTGTTTCGGTTGTAGTGCGTAGGAATACCATATTTATGAAATGTCAAACTTCAATTTGACATTAATCGTAACCATACCATTGCCGAATCATACGTGCTACTCGAACGTTGCATTCAGTGGAATTGGGCCCCGAGCCGCCACTCAGACCTAGTCTTCTATAATCATTCCGTGTCTCAAGTAACACACTGATCGTCAGCCCATTTGCTTAACTTACTCTGTTGAAGTCTTCTGCTCTTTCCAAATCATTCGCTTAAAGGTGCAAAACCAAAGAGACTGGCTTTTCACTAACACATTAAAATCAGTCTATACCAAGAAAAATTTGTAAGATTTTGCATGACATATTTTTTTTGCAATTTTTATAGATAATGGTACGGATCCGTTCGTGCGCGAGTCGGCTCGCACTAAGCCGGTCTTTGACTTTATTTAATTTTTCATCCCCAAAATCTCCAAATAATACCAGACAGGTCTATAAACATAAAACAACATCATTTTCCCATTTTTGCGTTGTTAATTGATAATTAACATCAAGAGATATTGACTGACACAAACGTCCCGCGGTAATGTTCAATGCAAAGTTATTCATATCAAATTACCATGACATCCAAAGGTTTGTACGTATACACATAATATTATTAAAACAGCGGCTCGCAATGTCCGTTTTAACGCTTAAGAATGTTAAAAATAGACTTTGTTGCCTTTGGAATAAGGTATATCTATTAATCCAATAGTTCGTTAAAGGATAGTGCAAATGTACTGTATTATAAAGCAGTTAGGTTCATTTTTCTATGTCTTTGGTTGGCGTCATAATGGTCATCGTTGTTTTAAGTTAATTTGAGACAGAGAATAAGACAGTCGGTCTACCTGATGGTAAGTGGTCACCGTCTATAAATATTTGCAATACCAGAGGCATCGCCAATGCGTTGTCGACCCTGAGTCTCATGTGCCTGTAATTTCACCGGCCTTACCTTTCTAACCGAAACACAGTAATACAAGTGCACTACTGCTTCACGGCGAAAATGGGTAAGTTGGTAGTACTTCCCCGGACGAACTCTGCTCTAAGAGTTCTACTACTCAACTTAAGTCTCATGTGCCTGTAATTACAAATTTGGAATGGACCTACCTAGGTGTTTGTATTTGACACTTCTACTCTTTGATACGTCATGTAGAGCCCTCACTACCTTGACAGGCCAGTTGGCTTGGTGGTCGTGGGTTCGATTCTCACCCAGGACAAACATTTGTGTACATGAACTGATGTCTGTTTGTTCTGTGTCTGGGTGTAAATATCTATATAAGTATGTATTTAGAAAAAAAAAGTAGTAAATCAGTTATCTGGTTTCCATAGTACAAGCTCTGCTTAGTTTGGGATCAGATGGCCGTGTGTAAAGAATGTCCCAGGATATTTTTTTACCATAGATTTTGAGGTCTTCTAAAAAAATCTTGTTTAATTCAGCCTAAATTGGCGAACAAAAAGATCTGTTGCTAATTCCCCTGACGCAATCCCTACTAATATTATAAATGTGAATGTAAGTTTGTTTGTTTTAACGCGAAAACTACTTAACCGATCATCATGATACTTTGTACACATATTTTTGGAGGTATGAGAAGTAACATAGGATCTACCTACGGTCCGATACCTAAGCGTCGTTTATACCGCGTACATCGAGGGACTGGAATAACTTGCCTGCTGCGGTCTTCCCGAGGAACTATAATTTGGGTGTCTTCAAGGCTAGAGTGAATAGGCTCTTAATAAACTAGTGCGTCTCAACATCTAAGATTGCATCACTGCTTACCATCAGGTGGGATCGCAGTCAAGCACTAGTTTATATTATTAAAAAAAAAGGGATACATTTTGTGCGGGGAAAATATTACATTCCTCGGGAACGCGGCTGAAACCGCGAGGGACAGCTAGTAAACGAACCGAAACTACAAATACTAGCAATGATGACCTAACATCCTCTTCGACGAGCAAACAATGAATTTGTTGATGAATCAGTTTACATCACAATTACCCAAAGTGATGACAATGTCAAAATTAAACAAACATTCGATGGACCAATTACATCAGCTGTAAATCTATACTTCTACATTGGTCTGTCTGTACTTTTATGTCAAATGTTGTGCTAAATATTCGTTTTGTAACTCAGTGACCTCAATTTAAAAAATTTGTATTTTATTATACATCCGACTGAAATTATACATGCTAATGTATGTATGGATGTGTGTTACTCTTTCACGTAAAAACTACCAAACGGTTTTGGATGAAACTTGACATATAGATAGAGCATATCGACGCGACGGTTATTAGGCGACTTAATTCAAGCGCCATTTTGAAAACTTTACAGCAGAGCTATATGAAAATGAATTTGAAATGAGAAACAATGTTAATCCTATGTTACTTCTAATATCTCCAAAAATATGTGTACAAAGTATCATGATGATCGGCTAAGTAGTTTTCGCGTTAAAACAAACAAACTTACAACTGTTTAATCGAAGCTGTTGAATATTAAAACTAAAGCAAGCTTCAACGAATTTGTGCATGGGCCACCATCATAGTAGTACTTTCGTCAAAAATGGCGGTTGAGTCAAGTCGCTTATAATTTAATTTTTTACGAGGGGAAATATGTTAAGCAGGTGGTTATGTGGAACTCTCTCCCCAGCCCCTTCCCCTGTGGGTAAGTGACGGGGAGCATACCCACTAAAACCCCTCGAGTTCCTTCTCTGCCGTTGACGGGGCTGCAGGATCAGGCGCGTCCTACGACCGCCTGCCCCATCAGCAAGATAGAGCATATTGTGGAATAACATATAGGCTACTATTTATCCCGTGAATACGTGACATCCCTCGGCAACGCAGATAAATTCGCTGGGTACAGCTAGTATTATTTATCATTGATTGCGCGAATAATATATAGTCATATCATACCGGTAAACGCAAGTCAAACCACAGGGACAGCTAGTATAAAAATAAAATGTAATGATTGTTTTATAGTCTACATTTTACTGCATCGTCACCCAAATAAAAATGTATGATAATAGGTAATGCAAGTGATTAGGTGTCACTTCATAACAGCTGAACGTATTTGCGTGAAATTTGACACAATTATAAACAAATGTTCTGGATACACATAAATCCATCGGCAAACTGATTTTATTATTTTGTGACCTTGCAAAAGCTATTAATTTAAAGCCAAGTACGTTATTCTTCCAACTTCAAAGAATTTGTTGTCAAGATTATAAATTTATCTTTTTAATTTTTCAGCATTCTTCTGCAGAGATCCAGATACGGGTAAACTACACTCTGTCAACTCAACATGGCAGTCGACAACCTTCTGTGGCAACTATACGTGTAAATTAAAACAGAAAAGCAATCAAATAACGAACATAGAACCTTTTAAAAAGGTTAACATCACAAATGTTATAGTGTCCAATGAAAATATTATAGACAATACCGATAATAATAAAACTAAATCTGTTACTATTGAAAAGATATCCACTTTCCGAATACCACCTATACTTCACAAAGAAAGAAATAGTGACATAGAACCAACCACAGACAATAAAGATAGATATCTAACAGAATCAGAAATTAAAACTATATCTGAAATACTGCACACAGTAAAAAAAAGCGACTTAGACGCAATCGTAGATGTTTATAAATTGGCTCAAGATATTTATAAAGAAATGGATACAGAAACTACAGAGAAACCAATGAACGAAACGAATAATGATGGACATGATGAAGCTAAAAGTAAACCAACACCTGACACTGATCATAAACATATTTCGTACTGGTATGAACCATTACATAACACTAATAGTAAAGGAAAAGCTGCTGATATGGAAACTGCAGGAACAAATACTGTAAATACAGCAGAAAATAATAATGTTAACCCTAATTCATATTTCAGAGGGACTATTGCTGGTACAGATTTCAGAAAAGTACCCTATTATTATCCAATGTCTGCCTTCCAAAGGGTAGCTTCATACGCTCATAATGATCAGAGCAATAAGGCACAAAATGCAAAAGCATCATGTAGTAGAAATACTAAAGCTAATCAAATCAATGTTATTAAAGAACCAGGCTACTATTTGGTAAATAAACCTTATGAGAAACAATCACAAAGGATTATACACCCTTCCATTCTTCTGCCCTATCCTTTCTCTTACGTTCATCATTACAATATAAGTAGTTATCCTTATAATATTAACTATCCGTGGATTCAAACAGGTATTAACAAAAGGTATTACCCTGCGAAGTTGCAGACACCAATACATAATACTGTTCCACAATCAATACTCGAAGCTGATGAACTAGAAAACTCGTTACTTCAAGATAGCACATTAGAAGCTTTAGTTAAAAGAAAACTGGATAAAATGCCCGAGTGGCAGACAGAGCAGCTGGCGGCTCAGGTTTTAGATGAAGTGAAGGCAAATATGCAAGCAAAGTCTATGATAAAAGCGTTTCCATTTAGGAAGAAAGTTAAATTAGAGAAGGTTGGAAAAGTTATCAAGTTAGATGAAATCAGGAGATCTAGAAGAGATACTGATGGTTCTAGTGATGAAAATCAGGATTCAAAAGAAGCTGAGGTGTTTGAAGTATTTCTAGAAAGGACTCTGTAAGTATTTCTTAACCATACTAATATTATAAATGTGAAAGTGGATATGTTTGAGACTCAATGACGCTAAAACGGCTGAATGAATTTGAATGAAATTGTACACATAGATAGCGTATGTTTTGTACTAATACGTAGACTACCTTTTTATCCTAAGAAATAATAGTTACCGCCGAATCGAGGGTAATACTGCGTGGTGTTTACTAGATTTAAGTAAACAGTATTTTATCAACTAGGTACCTGCTGTTTGGGGTGTATGTATGGGTGTGTGTGTGTGTGTTTGGGGTGAGATGGTCTGTGTATATGGTGTAAGTGGGTGTGTGTGTGATGTGTATATTTAGTTGAACTGTGCCGAATTATAAATGCTTACAGTCGCTTGATATTTCTCTATGAATTCGTATCAAATATTCAATGGACTTGTTAAATTACATTTAGTCCACACGTCACCCTTAGATAGAATTTTATTCCAGAAAGCTTTTAGTATTTTCACAGAAGTGGATGAATGTATTGTAGTTAAAATTGTATGGAACAGGGGTTTCCAAGAATTGAAATATTAATTTACGTTGCACTGTACTCGTACCAAAGTTTGGATGTACGCCTTAAATTTTGCAGCTCATGCCTGATTCTTGGAATAGTGGTGAAGCACACTGCATTGTGCATTTCTCCTTTGGTAATATGAAAATATTCCATTGTGATACCTGTAAAATAACGGGTCGCTTCTCTAAAATAATTATTTTATACTAAGAAGTCCATAGGAAATGTTCTTTGCAGAATTATTTATAATTCAATTTCTAAGTATTCTTTTATTCGTGTTAAGTCATTTAGAAATAGCGTACATTATTCCAGATGAAGATAGGGCTGTCATCACCAAAATTTTCAACGCCGGACAAAAACAAAAAAAATCCGGACATTTAGATGAAACTGGGTTTGTTCCCGGACAAGTCCTAAAAATATTTTGCCACTTATAGTTAACATTTTATTTGGATGCGGTTCACAACTACGAATCAATTTTTAACTCCTTATCTCCAAATTTATTGGAATTCCCTTACGTAAAAAGTGTCCGGGTTTCATACAAACTCCTTTTGAAAACCCTATCCGGACGCTCCCCGGACACCCTCTAAACTTGGATGGCAGCCCTAGATGAAGATAAGCTATGTTATAATTTCTAGATATATTAGATCCCACAGAAACGCGAATGAAACCTAAGTTAGTAAATAATAAAAATATTCTTTACTAGCGATCCGCTCCGGCTTCGCATGAGTGAAATAATATTTATGTATAAATACGTATTTAGAGTAGTAAAGCTCTTAGTGCAGAGTTCGTCCGGGGTACCACCTTACCCATTTCTGCCGTGAAGCAGTAGTGGACTTGTATTACTGTGTTTCGGTTAGAAAGGTATGGGGGCCGGTGAAATTACAGGCACATGAGACTTAACAACTTCACGTCTCAGAGTCGACAACGCATTGGCGATGCCCCTAGTGTCGCAAATGTCCATAGACGGCGGTGACCACTTACCATCAGGTGGACCGTATGCTTGTTTGTCGGCCCAAGTGGTATAAAAAGAAACAAAAAAAAACTTTCCCAGATAAATTATCTAATGTGGTAGGTAGTCTAAGTGGACAAACAGACAGCCAGAACTAGTGACATTGTTTTACAGTATTTCAAGTTAGGCTAGTAAAAAATCAAAAGTTTTATTGCGCGTTCAATTTCGTAATCAATCCTAGTAATGTGAAAGTAAGTTTGTTTGTTACGCTTTCACGCGAAAACTACTTAACCGATCATCATTAAACTTTGTACACATTTTCTTGGGGGTATTTGTTTGAAGTAACATAGGATACTTTTTGTGCCGGAAAAATGTTACATCCCTCGGGAACGCGGGTGAAACCGCGGAGGACAGCTATATTTTGTAATAGTCAATTCAAAATTCAAAACCATTTATTCAGTTTAGGCCCTCGGAAGGCACTTATGAAGGTTACATTTAAAGTTACTGAAGCTACGAAACTGTGTTACACGTCCTTTACCTCTTCGAGCATAATAGCCGTGAAGAGGACCGTCGGTAAATCAAATAGAACCCTTAATGTCACAAATACATCATATGAATAGAAACATTGTAAAAACAACGACATAGGGTTGTTTTAGAAACGAACCGAGGGTCGGATTCCTTTGCTTTTTGTGAGTTTTTTACACTAATTTGTCAGTGTTTTTTTGAAGTAAGGTGTTACTTCTTGTTATTAGTCTTGTCAGAGTTTACTTTTTGTGAGTTTTTAGACGTTGGTAGTGGAAAGAAAGTATTATTATTATGTTAGTTGGTATCTGAGAGTTGAACTTAATGTCATATTTTTTTTATTATGTATTATTTATATTTAGAGTAGTAGAGCTCTTAGTGCAGAGTTCGTCCGGGAAAGTACTACCACCTTACACATTTCTGCCGTGAAGCAGTAGTGCACTTGTATTATTGTGTTTCGGTTAGAAAGGTAAGGCCGGTGACATTACAGGCACATGAGACTTAACAACTTCACGTCTCAGGGCCGACAACGCATTGGTGATGTCGCTAGTGTTGCAAATGTCCATAGGCGGCGGTGACCACTTACCATCTGTAGGACCGTCTGCTTGTTTGTCGGCCCAATTTGTATAAAAGTTGGTAGGTTACAATGTTAAGTTCCTTTGTATTTAACTAGTGATTTTTTTAAGCGAAAGTCTAAAATTATGAACTATACCTATGCTGAAAATTTTTAGTTGGCATTTGCTTTGATTAATAAGTAATAATAAATATCCCGGGACATTCTTTACACACGGCCATCTGATCGCAATCTAAGCTGAGCTTGTACTATGGAAACCAGATAACTGATATACTATAAGTTCGTTAGTTTTAAATACATACTTATATAGATATTTACATCCAGACACAGAACACACAGACATGTTCATTCATCCATGCGTCCTGGGTAGGAATCGAACCCCGATAATTAACTTTGAAGAAATAATTTTGACGGGCCCGTTGGCTTGGTGGTTAGAGACCCCGACTGCCAAACCGAAGGTCGCGGGTTCGGATTCCCACCCAGGAGAAACATTTGTGTGCATGAACATGTCTGTTTTTTCTGTGTCTGGGTGTAAATATCTTTATAAGTTTGTATTTAAAAAGTAGTATAATGTAGTATATCAGTTACCTGGTAGCCATACTACAAGCAGTACACTCTGCTTAGCTTGGGATCAGGTAACCATGTATGAAGAATGTCTTGGGATATTTATTTATTTTATATTATAGTTTCAAAAAGTCATAACAAATTATTTTGGTACCTAATAGAGACACAAGTTGTCAGTTTTATACCTAGGGTATATAATGTATGATAGTACATATTTCCTCAATACTTAGGTACTGAGAAAATGAGCAGAAATACTCACACATTTAGTTTTGGTAACAAAGCACGATTAGCTAAGTGACGCCATCTAAATCCAATATGGCGGCCGTGACAAGGCGGCAATTTATTATACGCTTAAACCCACCGTGTTATCAAATTATAGGCTCAACCAAGCAGATATGTGACGTCAGTTTCATTCGTTATCACGCCCTTTATCTCCGAAGAGGTAGGCAGAGGTCCTAGTAATGCGACCCACATACTACCCATAACAAGGGTCGATTTAAAATACTTTTTTATAAATGATGATTTAAAATTCGAAACGAAAAAGCGACAATAGAGACACACATATGTATCTCTTTAGGATTCAGCGAACGAAAAAATGAGATAGGCAGTTATCTGAAGGTCACTTCTACCGCATATGAAATTAAACTTTTTTTTTCAGATGCCAGTCCGACACGCAGCCAGGTTTCTTTAGAGTAGGCAACCAAAGCCATCCCTTTCCCGAATGCTGTCCACAAAGAATCAAACCGACGACTTAACCAGTGTAACTATTTAAGTAACCAGACTGATTTCTTTTTCTTCATAGTTATAGTAAAACCTTTTTTTGAGTTTAGAACAGTTTTTGTATAGACACGTTAGAGATAACCGAGAAGCAGTTATCGATTATAAATCGAGTTCTGTAATTCAAAGAACGCAAACAGATTTGAAATTGGAAGCAATCTCTTCAATTTTTCATTGGTATTTTTATTTTGTTTTTTTTTTTCAAATACTGGAGCAAAGGCTTTCTATTTCGTCGGAACAAACTAGAAACATTTGATTGTAAACCTGCGCTGAATTTAAATTACAGAATTAGCAGAGTTTTATCTATTCCACTGAAGTAATATAAACTGAAGCGTTTTGAGGAGTTTGCGAACAACTGATACAAAAAACGAAGCAAATATTCCTGATATTTTATACAGGTATCATAATTTTGATACAAAAATTGATAGATATTCTATTCTCTAGATCTAAATAGAACTTTATCATTTTTTTACTTTTATAACAAGGCTAATGGTTTTTAAAATAGTTTATAATAATTTATGTTTTGTTTATGAATAAGTGAACGTTTTGTAAATATTTTTAATAAAATCTTGGAAATAATTCCCGGTTTTCATTTTGTTTTTGACCTAGTTTTTTTTAATCCTTTTAGTAACATAAATATTCTTTATTAATGTGTCTTTTCATGTTTTTTTATAAATTTTATGCAACATTAAAAAAATTCAAAATTCAAAACCATTTATTCAGTTTAGGCCTTCGGAGGGCACTTATGAAGGTCAAATTTAAAGTTACTGGAGCTACAACCGGTTCGGAAGTCAGCCTTCAACTGAGAAGAACCGGCAAGAAACTCAGCAAGGTTACATTCTTTTTTATTTGTTATATAAATTTTTATCTATTCTGACTTTTTGGCTATTTTATAATTTTATATTTAACAATTACAAAATACTTATTATAGGTAACATTAAAAAACAAAACAAAAAAAAAATGACAAGACTACAAAATAGAAAATAACAATAATTAGGTACTTACAACTTAAACAAGAGATTTAGAGGTGCACTGTGCAGAGAGCAGCTATTTCCATACATTTTTAACTTCAATATAATGAACCACCTTGTAATACGCTTTTTCTTTAAAAACTTTCCTAATATAATTTTTAAATTTATGATCAGACATTTTGGTTATTGAAAGCGGTATCTTATTATAAAATCGAACACAATTACCAAGAAATGACTTGTTAACTTTAGTTAGTCCAAAGTATGGAACAACTAACTTCTCCCTTTGTCTTGTATTTATTATTTATTATTATTTTATTATATATTTATTTATTTATTAGTAGGATACTAATGTTATAATGCGAAAGTATCTATGGATGTTTGTTACTCTTTCACGCAAAAACTATATAACGGATATATATATAGAATACTTTTTTTTCCTGGGATAATGTAACATTCCTCGAATGCAAGTGAAACCGCGGGGGACAGCTAGTAAAAAATAAAGTAGAATTATATCACTACATAGTATAAAACAAAGTCGCTTTCTCTGTCCCTATATCCCTGTGTATGCTTAAATCTTTAAAACTACGCAACGGATTTTGATGCGGTTTTTTTTAATAGATAGAGTGATTAAATAGGAAGGTTTCTCTACATTGCACCTGAGCGAAGCCGGGGCGGGTCGCTAGTATTAAATAAAATAGATAGCTTATCAGGCGACCAACTCGTTGGCAAGGGTTATTAACCTTAAAATTATCAGATACCTAAATTACAAAAGTCCTTTTTGATTAAAAGTTACGTATAATACATATTTTTATTTTTGCACGATTATATGTTTTCAGATAGTTTAAAAAAAGAAACAATTTGAAACTTTAATGATAGTTATAGTTACAGCGAGATAGTGCTTGCTTCTATGAAACATAAATTAAATTCTCAAAAATGTTAAATATGTTCACTTTTTAAGACCAAAAACTAATATAAAATACACAATAAGTACAATAAATCAAAATGACAGTACTTAAAAATCGTGTTAAAGCATTCCCAGAAACAGTACCCCCGTGAACAAAGCGTCCAACTCCCATTTCTACGTTTTCACACCAAGAAAACATTTCAAAAGGGGAAAAAGAACATCCACTACATATCTTTATTTGGGCGAGCCGATAAAAAAATAATGTCGAACATTAAGGGGAGAACTTAATTTAAATATTTCTGACGCAGTGGCCGTCCCTGTCGCACTATAACGGTATTATATAGCGGCGTCCCTCTCTAACGGCCAGCGATAAGTCACCGAGGAGTCGCAGAGTAAATGCCTTTTTAAGCGAACCCCTACAAAGTTAAAGTTCCGTTTTTTGTAGCAAAATGTAATACGACATTATAGGCTTTGGTCGGTTAACTCGACGATTGCTTTTATGATAATTGAGTGTACTTTTTTGTTCGTGTTTGTCAGGGATTTAATTATCCATATTCAATGAACGGGTATTTAAGCTATTTAGTAACTTTAAAAATGAATAGCTGTTTCCAGCGATTTTACCCGCGTTCCCGAGGGATGCTACATTTTCCCGGGATAAAAAGAAGCTTATATATTATTCCTGGGGATACTCTATCTATGTGCCAAGTTTCATCGAAATCAGTTCGGATGTTTTTCGGTAAGATCAATACATCCAATCCATACATCGAATTAAAATTTTAGTAGGTTTTACTCATTAGCTTCCATACCTGCTTTAATAGATATTTTTCCTAGGTTTTGTAGCCGAATAGCAATAAACAGAGACTATCCGTCTGTCCATGTGTCATTGTCATTTGTTTCGAATTGTTTTCATAATGCTGCTGTAATAAATACCGCTTCCGCAGATAAGCCCAAGATGCTGCCGTGGGAGCCATTTTAACATAAATTTTCGTATTACTTTGTGTACAGGATTAAAAAAAATGTATTTTATTAAAGTTAATTACTTACGAACACGTTAGTCTCATGGTTCAACTCCAACAAGTCATTTCAAAAAGTACTCAAGATTTTGACCACTTCATACAACTAAAGGCTAGAGATAGGTCTGTAAAAACTGATATAAATGTTTTTCAAATACCTACTCTTTTATTTATAATAGTTTTTCATATTTGATAAGAAAAACTGACAATCTTTTTCTATGCCAATTAATTGATAAACCTTTATTGAAAATATTGAAGGTAAAAACGGCTAATTTCTATTTGAAATCACACTCGAAGAGTTTCGTACCATTTAACAAAACGCCGAAAACTGCACGTCCTTTTTTATTATTTTATTTATAGTGGCGGAAGTAAGACATTGGAAACTAAGTATACTACCGGCACGCTATGGTGGCCGTTTTGAAGTTTCAGATTGTCATAGGAAAAGAAACTGTATTGCTTTAGAATAAGGTTGATTTCCATCATCATACAATTAGCTGTTGGATCACTAGATGCACCTTATGCCTGAAGGAATAAAGGATATTTTTCTTTGCCATTGTTAAACGTCAAAACGGCCATGATAGCGTGCCGCAAGTTTAAGCGTAAGTATAACGGTTCAAAAGATAAAGCCTTGTGACAAACGGGCGGACAGCTGAACTTTAAATAGGGTCCGTAGGCACCCTTTGGTTACGGAACCCCAAGTAATGAGTCAAAACATTTTTTGTGTCGCAAGTGCGTAACAAGGTTTTTTTTTTTTCAAATGTCAAGTAGGCCGAGAAACAGGTTCCATTATTGTCAAACAAACGCCATCCCAACCACGACATGTGGGGGCGAAGCGTCCCATCTGATTTATACGAACAAGTTTTTTGGTGATTAATTTAAAATTAGAATTTATCTACTTTTGAATTCGGCTTAATTGGAACTTTTTTAGATTGACTAATGGCTTTTTAACAGATGTGTTTTTTATCGATTTTAGAAGTTATGATATTTTACTTTTTGGTGCTAAATCATTATTGATTATAATACGAAGAATTGGTTATATACGCTACACGGAAAAAACACAAGTGTCTGAAAATTATTGTCTTTCAAACACATATTCCTAAGTATACCTACCATATTCCTCTATATATATATAAGGATATTTACACCCTATCACATAACAAACAGACATATTCATGCACACAAATGTTTAATGTTTGTCCTGGGTAGGAATCGAACCCGCGACCTTCAGTTTGGCAGTCAGACTCGCTAACCACCAAGCCAACAGGCCTGTCTATGCTCTGTCTCTGTCGCTTACTACGCTAATACTACTAATCACGCGAGAGGTAAGCTCTCCGAGGCCTCTGTGATGCGGCTCGCCGACGAAGTTTGTATTAGCTGAATAAGGTGGCTGAAAATCGACCCAATACCGAATTTCTAGCCAAGTTTTACCACGGCACTAAAACGATTAAAGAATTTATAAAACAAATAACCTTGAAACGGATTCTTTTAACCTAAAACTTATCACTTACACATCTTAAACCTTTAGAAACACAGGTAGTGAAAAAGGGGACAAGTCAAGTCTAATCCGGGACGACACGCGTTATCATGAACTTAAACAAATATATGAGGCCCTAAAGTTAAATCCGGCCTTGTTAATTCCCTCACATGTTGGATCTTAAGAATACATTCCTGCATTTTAAAGATTACGATTGTCAAATGATTTTGAATGAATCTCTAATTCAGGACAAACATTTGTGTGCATGAACATGTCTGTTTTCTGTTTTCTGGGTGTAAATATCTATCTAAATATGTATTTAGAAAAATAAAAAGTAGTATATGTAGTATATCAGTGTTCTGGTTTCCATAGTACAAGCTCTGCTTAGTTTGGGATCAGATGGCCGTGTAAGGAATGTCCCGGGATATTTATTTATTTAATTGTAAAGATGGTGTCATTATTTCTGGGCTGAATGTGCTTTGTTCTTTGAAAGTGCCCAATGGAGAATCTCTTTATACGTCATACTTTGGTGAACCCAGTCCCGTCCAGGGGCTCGATTCTGTAAGGAAAATTACACTAACTCGAGGATTGTAGCTTCAGTAACTTTAAATTTGACCTTCATAAGTGCCCTCCGAAGGCCTAAACTGAATAAATGGTTTTGAATTTTGAATTGAATTTTGATGTTTCGTCGCGGCCTCCGAGCTCTGTATCTCTCGCTAACTACGCTAATACTACTAATCACGTGAGAGATAAGCTCCCCGAGGCCTCCGTGAAGCGGCTCACCGACGAAGTTTTATGTTTTTTAATAGTAGTATACTTAGTATCAGTTATCTGGTTGCCATAGTACAAGCTTTACAAGCTTTGTTTTGTTTGGGATCAGATATCCGTACGTGAAGAATGTCCCTAGATATTAAAAGGACATCAAATCACAGCCTTAATCACAGATTTATCAACATAGACTATCAATTTTCTTGATGATACTCGTACACAGTATAAAACAAAGTCGCTTTCTCTGTCCCTATATCCCTATGTATGCTTAAATCTTTAAAACTACGCAACGGATTTTGATGCGGTTTTTTTTAATAACTACAAGATACTTGTAAAATATCTGAACTCAAATATTTTTTTAATATCCAAGCCCCTGAACCTGTAATATTATTTTTTTCTAACTCATTTCGTGCTGAGCACCGCGTTTATAACGTAATTGAGAACTGACCAATTATTTATTATTACACGAGACTTAATGGGACACTTTTTATTAATTAAAAACAAGCTTTTTCAATAAAAACAAAAAAATATTTTATCACGAATTTATTATTTTTTTTATTTATTATTCTGCTTGTCAGACTCTTTCATTAGATACCTATTAGATACCGTTTTGGATTTCGAAGGTAAGCTAATCATAATTGTCACCAATATTAAACATGTGTGCAAAATGTCGATACAATTGGTCAGGAAAAACTGGCTTAAATTTTGATGCAAGATTTAACTATAATATAGATACTGCACGATATTTAACAATTTATTTATTTATCATGTATGGGAATCCAACAAACACACGAAAGTCTTGATGTAGCCATATATAAGTATGTAATTAAAAATGTAGCTTAGTTTGAGCCCTGTGTAGAGAATGTCCCGGAAAAAAACGTTTGATAAAGCACATAATCACTTGTATTGTAACTTAAGCCGTAAACTTACAGTAAAGTGATTAACAAAACATTAAATTACAGTAAAATGATTAAGAAAACATTAAATTACAGTAAAATGATTAAGAAAACATTAAATTACAGTAAAATGATTAACAAAACATTAAATTACAGTAAAATGATTAAGAAAACATTAAATTACAGTAAAATTATTAAGATAACATTAAATTACAGTAAAATGATTTAAAAAAAACATTAAATTAAGTGTCCCGTACAAAACAGGACACATAGTCACATTAACTTGCGGTAAGATAATGAAATTCCGACCGTAGCATAATTGAAACTGTTACATCTTGTTAAAATCTATTGTCGCGTACAAACACTGACATTAGTGGGGTTCATGCAACGTGACTTTGTAATGTATTATGGATCGCGTTGAAAGGCTGTAATTAATATCATTTTGATACTATGTCATTATTAATGATGGAGCCGCGAGATAGCGACCCCAACTCAACTCTTATATGTCGTAAGAGGTGACTAAAGAGTTTATCAATGACCGCGTCCACTTTTGGTCAACGAAAGTATTCCCAAAAGTGTTTTTTTGAAGTGAAAACTTCTTTAGGCGCGTTGAGCATTTTTGTGATACCTACGCGAGGCACATACATTGACCATATATACAAGCTTCCTACATCAACAGTTGAACCGCGGTCCCAGGCAAGATCACTTAGCGGTGGAAGATCTTCCCATTTAAATGGAGGAGTCTCACGTCTCGCTCCTCTCTCATTCTTCGGGGCGGAAGCTGGTATCAAATTTTATATTAGGGACCATTCATAAATAACGTCGAACGTCACATTGGCTGATCTACAAAGTGTGACCATCAATTTGGTGAAATGTAGATACAACATTACACATACAACCTTCCTCTTCGATCACTCTATCTATTAGAAAAACCGCATCAAAATCCGTTGCGTAGTTTTAAAGATTTAAGCATACATAGGGATATAGGGACAGAGAAAGCGACGTTGTTTTATACTATGTAGTGTTGTGACGTTACACTAGGGTGGTCTAACAAGGAAGTCCAGGCTTGAGCAGCCTAGTGCGGGTCTAAGGACCATCGAGGCCATTCGTCCAGTGTTGGAGGAGTGGCTAGAGCGGAAACACGGCACGCTGACCTTCCGGTTGACGCAGATCCTCTCGGGACACGGCTGTATCGGGAGGTATCTGTGTCGCATAGCCGGAAGGGAGCCGACCGCCGAGTGCCACCACTATGACGGATGCCTCGAGGAAGAGGCCCAGCACACGCTGGAGGCATGCACAGCCTGGACAAGCGAGCGCAGCGAGCTCTGCGCCGTAGTGGCCCCTCGTTGCCGTGCGTGGTCCGCGCTATAGCCGATAACGAGAGGTCCTGGGGCGCACTCCACTCCTTTTGCGAGACTGTAATGCTCGCAAAGGAGGCGGCGGAAAGGGACAGGGAGGAAACAACCACCCTGGCCATCCGCCGCAAGAGAACCGGGCGCCGGAGGGTGGTATTTTTACGCCACCTTCCCCCCACTTGAGCCCATGGGCGGCAGACTCGGGGGAGTCCGCCGCCCAGCACAACCGGGCTCGGGTAGCGTGTGTTCCCGCACGCTACTTAAGGGGACCCGGTGGTCTAGAATTTTCGAAAAATCGATTTTTTTTTTACATATTTCGAAAGTATAGTATTTCAAAAATATACTGTTAAAATTTGGTGACAAAATTTCGAGTATTTCTATATTTAAAACCCATTACAGGTAGACGATCGGTGAGTTGGGCTCCATTAAACTTTAAACGCGTTTATCTCGAAACTACTTCTTTTGGTCTACTGAAGCTAAAAAAAAAAAAACGGTTCGACCGATTCGTCTGAAATTTTAACAGGTCATTCTCTCGCCGGGACTAGAAAAAATATTTTCTGTTGAGTATTTCTATTTTCTTTATTAAAAAAACATTGCAAAAAAAGAGTCGTTTTCAGACTCGTACTTTGAATTACGCACCATTTTGTCAATTTTTTTTTTTTTATTCTAGTCCCCGCCATAACTATACTTATACTGATTAAAAATACGTCTTATTTTTTAATTTCAGATCAAAGGGAGAGATAAAACCTCCTTCAGCAGCCAGGTCCTTTTTTTTTGAGAGGGGAACTTCAGCGCCACTTTTGGAATTAAAAAAAAAAAAAATTGTGTTTACCATAATTTTTGTATTGTTAATAAGTAATAAAATAAGCCTAAAAAAATTTAAAACCCTTAGTCATTTCTGTCATATCAAAAAAAAATTTAAAAAATAAGCTAAATTTTAGGCCGCTAGACCACCGGGTCCCCTTAAGGCGAGGCGGTGAGGACGAGCTCCGGTCCTCTCTGCCGCAGACGGCTTCGTCGTCAACGAGACGTGGCTCCACCAGGCCGTTGCTGCTGGGTACGCGGACGAATGCCTCGGCGCCCCCGTATACCCAGCCAGCAGCGACAGATAGGAACACTGTGGGGTTTTAGTCAGTAGGAGTCTGACATAACCCGGCCGCTCCCCCCGGAGCCGCCGGGTAACCAACGGAGGATTTCCCCACATAAAAAAAAAGGGTGGTCTAACAAATGTGACAAGGATAGGGGAAGAGTCGAAAAATCATAGAAATCCTGTGACGTATTTTATGGATGGCGCCTAACCATCCACACCCTAGATGCGCAGGTGAAAAAACAAACCATACACCTAACAGGAAAGGTATCCACAAATCTCCACAAGTAAACAGTTCAAAACAATGCGTAGAACAAACACCAAACACGCAGACATGCGGACAAACACGCCGCGCTCACGCTTTGAGATTAGAATGAGGGACAACATGGAGATTATTTGCTTTAGGATTTAATTTTACGTTACATTTCAAGGCATAAGTGCTGAAGGAAATCTCTATATAATAACAACCCGACTACGAAAAATTACGCTTTAAAAAGTATGAAACAAGAAAATATTCTCATGTGAAATCGTATGATCCATATGACCATATATGAGGTGGCATACAACCACGGCTATCCTCTGAATATCACTATGAACAGGTATTAAATACTTTAAAATATATTATGTGTGAGTTTTTTATTTAATAGACAATAAATATTGAATAGTTTGTATATAACAATTTCACATGAGAATATTTTCTTGTTTCATACTTTTTAAAGCGTAATTTTTCGTAGTCGGGTTTTAGTTTTTGAACTAATTTTTTTTATTTCAATTATTTTGGGGTTATAATTTCGTAATAAAGTATTTGCAGATTCGGTTTACATTTTTTTATTTAGATTTTATAGAATTATATATAATATAAGTAATCAATAGTTTGATGGCCAAATTATAACAATAAATAAACATTATCGTGTCACTTATAAGAATTTTTATAGTTAATGCCTTTATGCCCTGTAGAGAGCGCCATATCTAATTTATTGTGACGTCACATATCCTATAACCAGCAGACGATCAAGACGCTTCGAACGATACCTCGTTTGCCAAATTACGATAAGTAGTTTAAAAGTTATGAGGGAACAGATGAACATACATACACACATGCATACCGGTCAAAATCATAACCCTCCTTTGGCTTCGCCGTAGTCGGGTAAAAAATGAATCCCTATTTCCCTTGGTCACGGCATCACGCATGGACGGCTGGACCGATTTCGCTAATTCTTTTTTTGTTGTGTTTGTTATTATCTGGAGAAGGTTCTTATGAAAGAAAAAATTAAGAAAGTTGCGTGGAAAATTAGAAAATTTAAGAAAACATCACGACCATATTAACTTTTCTAACGTATATGGCATTTGACTTAACTGTCAGTCGTTTGACAGTAGCAAGATTGACTGAATGCGCGCTGCAAATATCGAAAAATAGAGGCATGGGTCGGAATTATATTGATAAAATAATTAATTTCTTATTGCACATTTCACAGTCGATTAAATCGGAAGATTCGAATTCAATATTCATTGTTAAGGCAGGACAACAACTGTCGGGTCAGTTAGTAAGAAATAAAAGTGCGGCCAAATGTGTTTCTGACTCTCACACTGAGGGTTCTGTACTACCGTACAATATTCAACAAAATGCCGAAAAAAACACCTATACTATATATAAACCTGTACTATAGTACCCAGAGAACTGATATACTACATAAACGATTTTTTGAAATACATACATAAATAAGATATTTACATCCAAGCACAAAACAAATAGAAATGTTCATACACACAAATGTTTAAATGTATAGCCTGGGTGGGGATTGAACTCACGACCGGCGGCGTGGCAAAGGCCTCCAACCACAAAGCCAAGTGTCTCATCAAAAAGATTGCTTAATAACATATGACGATGAGATTTCAAATTGAGATCATAAATGGGTTTTTTTTCGTTTTTTTTACACCCTCACGCACTTTCCTTGTATATAAAGACCCTAAGGTCTCGTCTACCTTTCAATGAATCATCACATCCTAATAACCCCAAATATTTGAAAACCAACCTCCAGAAAGATAGCGCCCATTAAAAAAAGAAATGACCAAACAAACACTCAAAACGACCAGTTCCTTATCTATGTAGTTCGATTATGAGAACGTATGGAGTTTTGTCACGTTATAGTGCTTCTCTAATAAATTTTGACGCGTTATCCAGCCTGTTAATACAAGCTTCATCGGCTCGCAACAACGAGGCCTCGGAGAGCATTCCTTTCACGTGATTGCGTAGTTAACGAGAGAGACAGAGCATAGGGTGACGAGCTAGTGTCATTTACCATTTTTGTTGTTACAACTTTTTTCTTGGGATGGGTATAAAAGTTAAACTCGCGTCAGGACAACGTTTTTTCTTTTTATTAAGAACTAGCTGTCCCCGGGTCTAGCGGTTACAATCTGACCCTTCATAAGTGCCTGTGAAGACTTATTTGAATAAATATTTTATTTCATACTAGCTGTCCCCCGCGGTTTTACCCGCGTTCCCGTGGGATGTAACATGTATTATACATAAAAACCTTCCTCTTCAATCACTCTATCTATTAAAAAAAACACATCAAAATCCGTTGCGTAGTTTTCAAGATTTAAGCATACATAGGGATATAGGGACAGATAAAGCGACTTTGTTTTATACTATGTAGTGATGGTTAAAGTTATGACCAGACTGAGGATGTAGCACGCTTACCCAGAAAATGGCCTTGAATACATCCAGGTTAAAGGTGCCGGGAAACAGTGACCCCGAAGATAGTTCTACTCCCTTGCTGTTCGTATAACGAACGAAGAAGCGAAACTTTGTGTTTGTATAAGCGGGATGTCGACAACGTGTGGGTGGAAATTCTCCTGGCGGCTTGTGGTTCGATGGAGATATGAGCGATGGAGGAATTATACAGCAATTCAGTAGCACACTCTCCAAAATACATCCTATAGATGGCCGACAGAATCATACTCCAGCTGTGCTAGCTTGCGTTGCAGTGCGTCTTTTGTTTTTTGTGCAAAAATCCTTCATGGGTGAACTCAGTAGAGTTTAATCGCGATCAGCCCCCTTATTCAGCTAATACAAACTTGGTCGGCCAGCCGCTTCACGGAGGCCTCGGAGAGCTTCCCTCTCACGTGATTAGTAGTATTAGCGTAGTAAGCGACAGAGACATAGCACGGAGGCCGCGACGAAACATTCTCGAGTTAGTGTCATTTTCCTTACAGAATCGAGTCCCTGATAAATGGAATAGAGGACAAACATACAAACTTTCATCTATAGTCATATTATAAATTAGAATATATCTCTGTCTGTCTGTTTTTTTTCACGGGTGCACCGATTTACTGAAATTTGGTACACATATTGCCTATAGTACAGAGGTACTCCTTTTTAAAAGGCCGGCTACGCACTTGTACATCAGGCGATACGTCTGATCGTTTGCCTACCAAAAAATTAAAAAAAAATAGTTATTTAGCCATCTACCTGTACCTCTTTGGGGAACAGGCGTAAAGCTACATATCATGTTATGTATGATTCGATTATTTCAGTGCTATTCTAATATTATAAATGTGAGAGTTTGTGAGAGTGGATGTATTGATGGATGCTCGTTAACCTTACACGCAAAAACCACTAATTTTTTTTTAATAAAACTTCGCACATAAATAGTTTATAACCCAGATTCATCATCATTATCATCATCAGCCTATCTCCGTCCACTGCTGGACATAGGCCTCACCTATGGCACGCCACTGAGCTCGATCTTCAGCTCTTTGTTTCCAACCGCTGCCAGCCAGCTTGCGTATATCATCGCTCCATCTAGCTGATCAACTAATCTCAAAACTCAATCTAACCCAGATTACCACAGCATATTTTTTATCCAGGAAAACAGTAACATCTTCTAGGAAAGCGGGCGAAACCGCAGGGGACAGCTAGTTAGAAATATAGTAGGGTAACCTACAACCGACTCCAGTTAATTTAACGTCACAACCTCTGCGCTATCATCGCCTAAAGCCATATTTTATTCAATCATATGACATGAGCAGGTCGCAGGAAAGAGATGGATGCAATCAGTGCTGGATAGAAAGGGATGGCACAAAAAGGCCTAATTCAACAGGAACCTATCTATTATGAACGATGACATCTGAAAATGTTCTCTGTATATCTTTAAACTCTAAACAAATTGTTATTTTATCGAGTTGAGACAGTTTTTTAAAGTGATGAATGAATTTTACAATTTGATTTCTTGTTCCATCTACACTTTGAGGATAAAAGCCTTTGGTACGTAATCAGTTCTTCGAAGAGCTCTTAGTGCAGTTCGTCCGGGCAAGTGCTACCTTACCCATTTCTGCCGTGAAGCAGTAGTGCACTTGTATTACTGTGTTTCGGTTAGAAAGGCCTACAAATTTGCACATGAGACTGACAACTTCACGCCTTAGTGTCGACGACGAAGCGTAAGATGCTCCTGTTGTTGCAAATGTCCATAGACGGTAACCACTTACAATCAGATGTAAAGTTTGTTTATTGGATTACGAAAAATGAACCCTATGGTGTTTTAATAAGATTCATTAGCAACATCATACAATTAACCATTGGATGAATCATATTCATCAATAATGAAACTTATATCGAATTATATTTCCATGACATTCAACTGTCGAAATGGGCCTTTGAAATCTTGAGAACTTTAGAGAATCTAACCTGTGAACTTAGCCTGTGTATCTTAATAACTTAGGGCTGTCATCACCTTAATTGCCAGAGCCGGACAAAAACTTTACAAACTCCGGACATTTAGGGAATTGTGTTTTGTCCCGGGCACGCCTAAAAAAAAAGAATCAATTTTTAACTGTTTATCTACCATTTCATTGGGATTCTCCTGACCCAAAAAGTGTCCGGTGTCCGGTGTCTTTAAATTTTTTTTTCAGCTAAGGATTGGAATTCTCTCCCCTCGTCTGTGTTCCCTGAAAGTTACAACTTGGGGCTCCTTTCAAGAAACGAGTGAACAGACGAGTGAACTAATGGGAAAGCGAGCTCCATCTTCGGCCTCATCTTAATTACCATCAGGTGAGATTGAGGTCAAGTGAGTTTAACGTGACAACGTCATAACAAAACATTGATGAAATGATTGCATAATTTTATGAATAAAATTGAATCATTTTTATTGAATTATCTTTATTTTGTATGGATATATGAGTGAAATGAAATCTACAATTTAATTGATAAATTAACTTTTATTTGCACTCATTAATTCAAATATGTTAATTATAAAAGAATAAATACTTGAAATCTGATTATTACAAAATCAGATTGCAAATGCAAGAATAATAGGGATGTGTCCTGACATATCAAATCAGCAACTCTTTATGAAATGTCAAAACGATCGAATGCATACAGCATCAAATAACATACTCATTGTGATTACAACTGCACTTAAAAATCAGATTAAATATTTAATTTTGATCATATTTGTTACTCTCGTATATTTTTGAATGTTCAATACACTGGTTAATGTTTGATCATTTATCTTGAATGCAGGACATTTTCCTATTAACCTTGTACAATGAGCGTAACGGGACTATTTTTCGTGCATCCAGCGTTCAACGATTTAATAGACGTTGTCACATAAAAAAAAAAAACACTCGGATGCTCCCCGGACACACTCTAAACTCGGACAAATCCGGACGGTTGGCAGCCCTAAACGTTGGTTTAGGGCTGCCTTAAAACACTTATACCGTTTCATAAACATAAATAGATCATAGAGCTATAAAAATATTTTGTCTCCATGATTTGTCCATTAGGATTACAAATAACTTTAACTTAACCAGTGTCATGTCATACATTAGAAAGTTGCCTCTAAGTAGCCTTAAGTATGAGATATGTTATGTTTTCACTACTTACTTGGATAAGTTACTTGATGGTAATTTATTAATAGGTAAAGTACTTAAGTACTTTGTACCTGGATGCCCTGGAAGCTTTGCTCGGTATTTTTTTTTTTTGGTAAATTATGTAAAGTTGATTACTGGCTCAGTGTTCCATCTACTGGAGTAGCTTTAATGTTGTTGTGTCGATAAAACAGTTAATGTCAGGAAGTAATTTTTTTCAGGTTATGTTTATGTCAATTATAGATAAAGTTGATTATTGAAAACACTAATAAAACGACATTTTCTGAAAATGAAACCTAGCTAGATCGATTTATCGCCCCCGAAAACCCCTACATACTAAATTTCATGAAAATCGTTGGAGCCGTTTCCGAGATCCTAATTATATATATAGCTGTCCCAACAGACGTTGTCCTGTCGAAATGAGTCCATAAAAGAGTTCCCAAAAAAAAATTACGTTGGTACTTTCAACACAGCGCCATCTGTTAGAATCTTTTGAGTTAACAGATAATTGTGACTGTCAATTAATTATAGACCAATAATTTGCAATAAAATAAAATTGCGACTATAATTAAAGATCTAAGCTATCATATCTCTTAAGTTGGACCAGACTGCTAACGGTGTGCCAATTTAATTTAAAATCGGTTAAGTAGTTTAGGAGTCCATCGCGGACAAACATCGTGACAGGGGATTTATACATATTAAGATATAGAAGAATTGCTCGTTTAAAGTATTAGATTTATGATCATATAGAAGTATTAATTCTTTATGTATTTAGTACACTGCTACAGGAAAATGTAAAGGGTAGTACATTTTCCTATGTAATTCTTTCCATCCAATGGTCGTCTGGAAGAAATTGCTTTTAGCGATAAGACCGCCAATTGTACCTTTATTTAAGAATCAACTTCTGTACCTACTTATTTCAGTGTACAATAAAGTTTATTAATTATTATTAATAAGTAGAAAAATGATTTTTTAACACGCCGTATGTGTGGCCAGTAGAAATGTGACTTTACAATTATTTGGCTTCTAAATGTGAGTTGCTGAGTTCTTTGATGGAATTGTGGTAACTAATGCCATACAGGGGCTCGATTCTGTAAGAAAAATGACACTAGCTCGAGGATGTTTCGTCGCGGCCTCTATGCTCTGTCTGTGTCGCTTACTACGCTAATACTGATGATATACTACATACATATACTACTCGTTTAATACATCCAGACACAGAACCAACAGACGTGTCAGACGTACAAAATCCTCAATTTTTTTTTTCTAAATACATTCTTATATACGTATTTACACTCAGACACAGAACAAACAGACATGTTCATGCACACAAATGTTTGTCTTGGATGGGAATCGAACCTGCGACCTTCGGTTTGGCAGTCAGACTCGCTAACCACCAAGCCAATTGGCTGTCTAGAAGCTTCTTTCTACGCGACGTATAAAAATTAAGAATGTCCCAGGATATTTATTTATTTATTATAAATTATAAGAAAAAAAAAAGAAAGATTAACTAAATCGGCTTGACTTTCTTAAGTTATGGCGTAACCAAGGGAAATAGGGACTTAATTATATATATACACGAGTAGATAGGAGGAAGATATAGAGTATAAATGAGACTATTTCAAACGCTCGTCCCGCGGCCTCACAAGTTTTCTCTAATGACCGCAGCCCTCGCTCCTTACACGCTTTGTCGGGTCGAGTGCCTGTTTCCAGGTCACCCCCTTTGCGTAGTACCTTCAAGATGCTAACCATAGACTTTGTCCCAAATTTTCACTTGTTATGCACTGCAGTTACCGAGTTTATTTGTGGTTTTCTTTCACAATGGATGAGCTTGTTTTACTGCATTATAGATGGGCTAGTTGGCGTGGTGGTGCTCACTACCTCCACAGATCATTTTGATTGCCATGCAAACTCTAGTCTGTTTGTTCTCTGTAGTTTTAAATATACATTTAAGTATGTATTTAAAATAATAAATAAATAAATATCCTGGGACATTTTTTACACACGGCCATCTGGTCCCAAACTAAGCAGAGCTTGTACTATGGAAACCAGATAACTGATATACTACATATGCTACTTTTTATTTGTCTAAATACATACATATATAGATATTTACACCGTATTTTAAAAGAAAATTGTGCGTGAGTGTCGAGAAACATTCTGGTAGAACGAAGCTCCTTTCGTAGTAAATTATTATTTATATATGATTCAGTATTTTGCATTGAGTAGTCTAGTAGTCTAATAGTCGAGTAGTTGCAAGGTTCGTCCGGAGAAGTACTACTACCTACCCATTTCCGCCGTGAAGCAGTAGTGCACTTATATTACTGTGTTTCGGCTAGAAAGGTAAGGGGGCCCGTGCAATTCGAAGAAATCGGCTGTTCCAAGGAAAATAATTCGAACATATTCTGTTCCACGTCCAGACATGTTCATTTACAAAACAAGCTTTTTAAACCGTAAAACAAATTGAAGTTACCTGTCTATTCTGCTTTGCAAACCCTTTCATTAGACACCCATGACATGGAGGTGGCTTATGAATTAATAAATGACCATCTCATCACGGCCGCCATATTGGATTTAGAATGACGTCACATAGCTTACAGTGTAATGTCACCAAAACAAAACGTGTGCTCAACATTTCAGCTTGATCGATAGAGAGAGCTGGTTAAAAATTAAGTTGCAAGATTTGCCCCATACGCACTAACCGGTGAAGTTAAATAAATCATTGTGAAAACACACCTATTGCTTTGTAATAAGGTGCATCTGCAATAATCAACCATTAGATCAAAATATAAACCTTAAATCAATACGAATACAGTGAATTTTACTTTGACATTAAAAGTCAAAAAGGTTAAGTAAGTCTTTGATTCTGTAAGAAATGACACTGACTCGAAGTTGTTTCGTCACGGCCTCTATGCTCTATCTCCTTTGTTAACTACGAAATAACGTGAGAAGTAAGCTCTCCGAGGGCTCGTTGAGCTTCAAGCTGACGATGTTTAAATTAGCTGCATAAGCTGGGCGATTCTATAAGGAAAATTACACTATCTCGAAAATGTTTCGCCGTGTCCTCTATTCTCTTTCGCTTACTACGCAATCAAGTAAGAGGTAGCTGAGAGTTTGTATTAGCTGCATAAGCGAGCTGGGCGATTCTATAAGGAAAATTACACTCAAAAATGCGCTATTTTCTTTCTCTTTCGCTAACTACGCAATCAAGTGAGAGGTAGCTGAGAGTTTGTAGTAGCTGACAATGGGAGCCGTATCGAATTGCAGACAAAACCGATGGAAGCTTGGAACTGAACCAATAGTTTCTTGTAAACAACTGACACTAATGCTATAATCCTCAAATACCTAATCCAATTTACCTTCCACCTGAACTCGGAGAATTCCCCGGAGACAATTTTCTCGAACCTTTTCGATTGAAACGAAGATAGCCGAATTAAATTATAAAGGACGATTCTGAATTCATAAATGTTTGTTTAATACAAGGTGGCGCGTTAATTTAAATTAGGTTTCGCTAACGAGAAGTTTGTTCTTGATTTGCGTCGGTGATGTTCCGTCTCTTTCTGTTGAATTTTGAATTGCTCTCTTGTTATTTCTTTGACTAAAGCTTGTTATATCATCTACTAGCTGTCCCCCGCGGTTTTACCCGCGTTCCCGTGGGATGTCACATGTTTTATACATATAAACCCTCCCTTTCAATCACTCTATCTAATAAAAAAAACCGCATGAAAATCGGTTGCGTAGTTTTAAAGATTTAAGCATACATAGATATAGGGACAGAAAAAGCGACTTTGTTTTATAGTATGTAGTGATGATTTTTAAAAGGTAAAATACTTGATAGGGAAAGTACCGCGTTGCCCAGGGGTTTGATATTTTCCTGGGATAAAAAATGATATAAGTTAATTTAGAACATGTTCTATCTGTGTGCAAAGTCTCATAACCGGATATGCTATCCGATAACCCAGATTATTCTTTATCCGGCTATCTGATCCCATACTAAATATATCTCAGTCAATCGAAACCAGATAACTGTTACTATGTATTTTCTTCCATATAAAACTTAAACAGTTATCTACTAGCTGTCCCCGCGGTTTTACTTACGTTCCCGATGGATATCACATTTTCCCAGAATAAAAAGTAGGCTATGTGTTATTCCAGGATATGCTCTATCTATGTGCGAAGTTTCATTTATATTCGTTTAGTAGTTTTTGCGTGAAAGAGTAACAAGCATACTTACATACAAATCAACAGAAATTTGATGCACACTTGATGTAAATATCGATATAAGTATGTATTTAAAAATTTAGTATATCAGTTATTTGGTTTCCATAGTACAAGGTCTGCTTAGTTTGGGATCAGAGGGCCTTGTATCTATACTAATATTATAAAGGGGAAAGATTTGTATGTAAGTATCTTTGTTACTCTTTCACGCAAAAACTACTGAACGGATATGGATGAAACTTCGCACATAGATAGAGCATGTCCTGGAATAACATATAGGCTACTTTTTATCCGGGGAAAATGTGATATCCCTAGGTAACGCGGGTAAAACCGCGGGGGACAGCTAGTAAAGAATATCCCAGGACATTTATATTACACTAGCTGACCCAATAGTCGTTGTCCTGTCACTAATGCTTTATGATACACAACAATTGAACATTGAATATAAGGCGTGATTGCCCTGAACTAACTGTGATGAACACACACTTCTCAAAAAAGACAGTGTAAAAATTTTCATAAATATTCCGATAGAATCGACTGTGAAATGTTCACTAAGTAATGATAAATTTAATATTTTATCGATATAATTCCGATCCATGCCTCTGTTTTAAACGATATTGTCAAACAACTGACATTTATGTCCAAAACCTTACATTAGAAAAGTTAATATGGACGTTATGTTTTCTTCAATTTTCTAATATTTCACGCAATTTTCTTAATTTATTCTTTCATAAGAACCATCTACTGACAATAACAAACACAAAAAAAAAAGAATTAGCGAAATCGGTCCAGCCGTTTACGCTTGATGCCGTGACCAAAGGAAATAGGGATTCATTTTTATATATATAGATTACACTAATGGTAGTCCGGGGAGGTTCCAACCTACGACCCGACACCTCTAGGGTCCTCTAATCACAGCCCATCAATATAAAACTTGAAACCAAGTCTTCAATATTAGAGCTACCAATTCTAGTCTAATATAAAAATCATTACTAAACCCTATCTAAAAAAATCTCTCGTAAATAAAAAGGATTTTCATCCCGGATCAAGGGATAATCGGGCTTCATCCCCCTTTGCATTATTCCTGGGTATTGCCAGCAAGGACCATGGGCCAGGTAATAAAAGCTCGGCTACGGCCGCTGGTGTTGCCGGCATTAAAAATTCAGTACATAGCTAATGAAACCTGAGACTACGTTTTAAATATTAATAGGGACCTCTGAAACTCGGTTCGGGCCTGGCTTGTCACTTATATTGTAATGCCTGAAGTTTACTAGCGCGATTAATGTAAAATGTTCTCGTGTTTTATCCCTACTAATATTATGAATGTGAATGTAAGTTTGTTTGTTACGCTTTCATGCAAAATCCGAACCGATCATCATGTAACTTTGTACACATATTCTTGGGGATATTAGAAGTAACATAGGATACTTTTTGTGCCGGAAAAATGTTACATCCCTCGGTAACGCGGGTGAAAACGCAGGGAATAGCTAGTTGTTAAATAAGGCGCAATAAGCGCCTTTATAAGAAATCGTATGTTATCCTGGATTACAACTATCTCTTATGTTTATCTACGCCAATATATACAATTTATGTTTTCCTTCAAAATTTATAAGATATCTGAAAATTTTAGAGTAGTAGAGCTCTTAGTGCAAAGTTCGTCCGGGGAAGTACTACCACCTTACCCATTTCCGCCGTGAAGCAGTAGTGCAATTGTATTACTGTGTTTCGGTTAGAAAGGTAAGGGGGCCGGTGAAATTACAGGCACATGAGACTTAACAACTTCACGTCTCAGGGTCGACAACGCATTGGCGATGCTCCTAGTGTTGCAAATGTCCATAGGCGGCGGTGACCACTTACCATCAGGTGGACCGTTTGCTTGTTTGTCGGCTCAAACACATTGTTTCATAAAAATTCTGCACCCCCGTTTTACCGCATAGGGGGTGAATTTTCAAAAATCCTTTCTTAGTGCTCCCCTATGGTATTAAAGGAACCCCTGTGCAAAATTTCAAGATTCTAACCCTTATAGTTTAGGCCCTGCGTTGATATGTCAATCAGTCAGTCAGGTTCTCCTTTTATATAAATATTACTTAAGTTTTAGTAAGGATCCCTAATCTTTTCTAGCAATGCTATAGCAATAGCCTATGTTACTCAGGGTGAATGTAGCTTTCCAAAGGTGAAAGCACTTTTGAAATCGGCACAATAGTTTTTGAGTTTATTCATTACAAACATACACACACACAAAAATAAAAAAATAAACACTTTATAATATTAGTGTAGGTAGTGTAGATTTTCTGGAAAAAGACATAGTATACGAGTACATTTTAGAGCGAAGAATATGCGGTCCTTCGAGAAAGCAGGTAAAGCCCGGGGTTGTCATTAAAAAACAAATATAGCATTTATTTTGAAAAGGACAGGCACCACAAGTTTATGCAGTAGTACAGATAAATAAACGTAATAGATACCTGTCTAAAACAAAAGAACATTATGTTGGAGAAACATTACAACAGTATTTCAAAATCTGCTTAGTTTGGTAACATGAACGTGGGTAAGAGATTTTTTTTTTCCGTCGAACGCGTAAGAGAAACTCAACAATTTCAGGCTCCTGTAATAATGTGCACAGTATAAATGGACTGGGGAGCAAAATTTCAGACAGACTTTTTGTACCTTTGGTATATAGGTACCTACAATAATCTGCATCAATTTCTATAAATATCATCAAAAACCTAAAGCATTAGAGTTTTGACGTAAATATAATAAATAATAATTAAATATCCCGGGACATTCTTTACTCACTGCCATCTGATCCCAAACTAAGCAGAGCTTGTACTATGGGAACCAGATGACTGATATACTACATATACTACTTTTTATTTTTCTATATACATACTTATATAGATATTTACACCCAGACACAGAACAAACAGACATGTTCATGCACACAAATGTTTGTCCTGGGTGGTAATCGAACCCGCGACCTTCGACTTGGCAGTCAGGGTCGCTAACCACCAAGCCAATTGACCTGTCAAACATATATTTAACACTATTAATATAATATGTTAAATTTGCCGACAAACAAGCAGACGGTCCACTGATGGTAAGGGGTCACCTAGTCTGGACATTTGCAACACCAGGGGCTACGCGCGTCATCGACCCTGAGACGTGAAGTTGTTAAGTCTCATATGCCTGTAACTTCACAGGCCTTACCTTTCTAACCGAAACACAGTAATACAATGCGCTACTGCTTCACGGCAGAAAATAGATTGTATTGAAAATATTTCATATATTTAATTTCATATTAAGTAGAGTTTGTATGGTAAGCAGATAACTGATATCATACTTTTAAATATTGTAGTGATCGCCTAGCAATCGAAATTCGACCGTAATTCTTCATTTGTTTTAAGTACTTTTTTGAGGTTTTTTTGACAGAGTATATAACCTCTATGATCATTGCATAAAACTTTTTTAATTTTTCTTCTTTTACGTCAGCTTGGAGCGTGTCACAAATACGTCATTATGTATTTGACATTGGCTGTATAAACGTAAGTTGGGTATAATGTAATCTTTGTGTGTGTGTCAAACGTATGGCAGTATGTGTAATATATATGAATGTACTTCTTCTGTATTTTGTATTAAAAAATAGCTTTATACACTTCTTCTCCATATAAACTTTAACTGCGACAAGTTTCATGTTCATCGGTACGCGCAATTTTCTTAAAAAAGTGTCTAAAGTTTTCACTTCACGTATAATATACAGGATGTTACAAAACTACCCGTAAAGCCGAAAAATGGGACCTTATAACGAGTCCATTCACAATATTTAAGAACCGTAGTAACGCTGTATAACATACCCCAAAAAATAAACAAAAACTGATTATTATGAATGAGAAATGTAAAAACTATTAAAGTAGACAATTATTAGGTAAAATAGGTACGTAGGCCTTTCTGTTAAATAATCTGGTTCCCCGGCGTGACAGCTTACTAGGGTTGTTGGCTTTGATAATTAATTATATATTTACGGGGTATTTTGTAACACATTGTATAGATACCTTCATAAACACAGAACAAACAGACATGTCCATGCACACAATTGTTTGTCCTGGGTGATACACAAAGTAACCTATATAACCTGTGGCAGTGAATATTTTGATATGAGTAGTAAAAGAAAACTACTTACGATTACTTCTCACTCCTGGCAGCCCGATGATATCTGTAGAAGAAGAAAATATATCAATTTTGAAGTTATACTTCTTTAGGTGCGTTATGAAAAAATTATGAAACTGAAATTTTAAGAGCAACAGTGTAACACAAAATTCTCACGGATGAAGTTAGCTGATAACGGTCTCTCCGGAACATCCCACAAATCACAACTGTCAGTGTCAATGAGTGAGTAATGATGTTATTGTCAATAATAACCTAACAACGTCAAAAATTGTTATTCGTTGCTACAGACAGGTGCAAAGAGTTTGGACACTACAATTTCACGGCTGAATAGTAACAAATGCTTTCAGTGCAGTTTTTCTCACCTATAATTTCGGGTATAACTTCGTATGAGCGTACACACACACGTTTTTTATATTCACACATAATTATAAAGAGCTAAAAGTTGTAAGTACAACTCACGCTATCACCTCTCACGCGATTGCGTAGTTAATGAAAGAGACAGAGCATTGAGGCCGCAACGAACTAGTATAATTTACCTAACATAAACTCCTTTTCATTCGTTTAATTAAGTTCTAGCTGTCGCCCGGGGTTCGACTTCATTCCCTAGAAATGTTACATTTTCCCGGAACAAAAAGTTAAGTTAAGCTATACATATTTATTCCAAGGCATGCTCTATCTATGTTTATCCAAATCCGTTTAATAGTTTTTGCGTTAAAGAGTAACAAATCCAAATCCTTACATCCATACGTCCATCCTCAAAAACTTTCGCATTTATATTATTAGTAACATTAAATCCGATTCGATTGTTTACTCCTTCCGGAATGCTCGTATCCAATCGGTGCGTGGTGTAAAGTGCACGCGGTCATCGGTATACTCTTTAGTCGCATACATCCTAGAGTTGAGTCTATCTAGATATCTATACAACGTGTTACAAAATACCCCGTACAAAAAAAAATATTAAAGCCAACAACCCTAGTAAGCTGTCATGTCAGGGAACCAGATTATTTAACAGAAAGGCCTACGTACCTATTTTACCTAATTATCTACTTTAATAGATTTTCTATTTTTCATTCATAAAAATCAGGTTTTTTTGGGGTATGTTATACAGCGTTACTACGGTTCTTAAATATTGTGAATGGACTACGTTATTAGGCCCTATTTATCCTCCTTTCGGCTTTACGGGTAGTTTTGAAACATCATGTATGTATGTTTTTAGAAAATTAAAAAAGATGGATGTTGTATATCAGTTATCTGGTTTCCATAGTACAAGCTCTGCTTAGTTCGGGATCAGATGGCCGTGAAGAATATTCCAGGGTATTTATTTTAATTATAATGTGGTAGTATGCGTAGTTACCACACACCACCACATCTGTTCATAGCGACATAGGTTTTAATCAAAGCGTCTCGACTGCCAATAAATTTACATAAACGATAAGAAAATACTCCCCGACTTTATTAAATCTTTCCAACCTTTTATATTAGACAATCCATTGAGAAGTAATTGTTTCACATAGTAGACTTTAATCGTAGGCGGATAAGAACCTTTTTGCAACGTTTATTTAATAATCAAAGCTATTGATTTCTTGTTTCTTTTGCTAGTGATTTAATAGACTGTCAATATAATTTCAATGGATGGAGAAAATCACGTATGAAAATTTGTTTTGGAACATACAGTCTATAGAGAAAAAGAGACAGTAAAACATTTCCTTAATTCATTCTGGTTTTTAGACAATTTAAATAATAAATAACCTGGGACATTCTTTATACACGGCCACTAAGCAGAGCTTGTACTATGGAAACCAGATAACTAATATTATTATTTTTTTTGTAAATACATACTTATATAACATATTTACACTCAGACACAGAACAAACAGACATGTTCATGCACACAAATGTTTGTCCTAGGTGAGAATCGAACCCTAGGACTTGGCAGTCAGGTCGCTAACCACCAAGCCAACTGGCCTGTCAAAATATCTAATACATATTGAATATATTCTGAAGTTTTATCACCTATCTATACATATAAATATCAAATATAATAGTTTGTTTGTTCTTTCTATTTATTCGATATCGATGAAACTTTTGTTAGATGTCACGAAAAAGGTCGCATTGGAACGCATACTGGAAACAGTAATAAAAACAAAAAGAAAATACAGGCATTCTTTTCATACGGCCATCTTATCCCACTGACTAACTGACTGATATACTACACATATACATAGTTACATATAAAGATATTGACACCGAGAAACAGAGGAAACAGTATTTGTCCCAGATGGGTATAGAACCCACAACCTATGTCGAGACAGATTGAGTGTATAACATCGCACTATAACAAGCTTACGGTGTCCTTTAGTACTGTTGCCTCCGCGGTTTCACTTGCGTTTATAGATATCATATATAGGCAATAACCATCTAGGAAAAAATCCGCGTCGAATGGTCCCATCCCAATATGTTCGGTAGTTTTGGTGATGTTGCGTCAAAGAATTATTTTGCTTATCACTACGTAGTATAAAACAAAGTCGCTTTCTCTGTCCCTATATCCCTATGTATGCTTAAATGTTTAAAATTACGCAACGGATTCTGATGCGGTTTTTTTAATAGATAGAGTGATTGAAGAGGAAGGTTTAAATGTATAAAACATGTGACATCCCACGTGAACGCGGGTAAAACCGCGGGGGACAGCTAGTATATAGATAAGTTGCGATTATTGAAGTTTATAGATTATTTCTTTTTATAAATTGCTAACAAGGGAAGGGTTAACGACCCAAGTACCTTTCAAGTCACCCCCGAAACCCCTCAACCGAACGAACAACAATCTACAAAATAAACTCAAGTAAAAAAAAAGCTATAAAACTTTTAATTAACCATTACGAACCAATTAAAAAAACAAAAGACACTAATGGCGTGCCCATAAAGTGAAGTTATAATTAAGACCCTTAAATTTTCATAATTGAATTAAACGTGTCAACTAAATTTGATATTTCACGTCGCGGCCAAAAAAATAATTTCCGCAAAATTAATTTTAAATCGCTCTCAAATTAATACTAAGTGGACCCTTACCAGCCGCGTGTTACACCGACACGTAACAAATTCAAAAGCCATTATGCAGTTCGGGCACGCGGAAGGTGATAGTTACTAAAGTTACCTCCGGTTCGGGGAAGTCAGCAAAATTTCTCGACATTGAAGTATATACAAAAAACTAATTTTATAAATGTGAATGTATGTTTGTTTGTTATGCTTCAACGCGAAAACTACTTATTCGATCATCATGAAACGTTGTACACTTATTCCTGTAGAGTTTCCTTGTTTGGGACTTGACAGAGAAGGAGATCCAGCGGAATTAGTTACTAGATAATGGATTTCCACAAGGTCACGACTGAGTCAATTCGTTTTCTAATTTTATTATATTTTGCAAATTACTAAAATAGAAGTAAATTTTATCCATGACCATCTTTTGTCCTTTTTATGCCAAGTACGCCACAAACAGGCAGATAGTCCACCTGATGGTAAGTGGTCACCACCGCCTATGGTATTAGCAACACTAGTGTCAAACCAGTATTATAACTGTAAATATTACTTCAGTACAAAGTAGCTTTCCAATAGTAAAATAAATCATTAAAATTGGCATTAGTTTATTCATTAGAAACAGAAACAGAAATGTTATTTTTTTAAATTTTTAGTCTGGACACTTGTGTACAAGTGTCAACTTAAACGTTGTATAAAAATTTGCTGATTGAAAAACTGGAATTACACAACGGTGTGACATGAGGCCGTCTTAATTTGTAATTTGAAGTTCGTTTGAGGTTAGAGAGATCTTTATTTGGGACCGCCCAACATTTAGGGTGCCATCAAATGGCCCATTTATGTCCCAAACGGGCCACACTTGTAATGGAAAATAATTAGTTCTTGTTTGTGGGAACCTTTCTGTCTTACATACATACATTTCTTTACGCCCATTGTCAACGGAGAGGTAGGCAGACGTCTCAGTAAGGCCCACAATCCATAGAAGAAGTATTTGTGTCCCAAAGCGGAATGTCCAATCCTGGACAGAGATTATTCATTTCTAAACAAATAAATAAATATCCCGGGACATTCTTTTACACACGGCCATCAGTCCCCTTATTGAGCTAATACAAACTTCGTCGGCGAGCCGCTTCACGGAGGCCTCGGAGAGTTTATCTGGCTCGTGATACGTAGTGCTAGCGTAGTAAGCGACAGAGACAGAGCACGGAGGCCGCGACGAAACGTCCTCGAGTTAGTGTCCTTTTCCTTACAGAATCGAGCCCCAACTAAGCAGAGCTTGTAATATGGAAACCAGAAAATTGATAAACTACTTTTTTAAATACATACTTATATAGATATTTACATCCAGAGACAGAACAAATGTTTTTCCTGGATGGGAATTAAACCCACAACCTGCGGCGCGTTCAGCTCAACCAGTGAGTCGAACCTAGGCCCTCGGGGTCCCTACCCGAGTTTCATACTACTCGAATACTGAGGAAATCTCCACTTCCTGCTTATCAAACATCATATTATTTGAACAAATCATAGGTAGACTTATCTTATAAGGTCTACCATCACCTCTTACTGTGATCAAATTCAGTGGTTTAATTCTGTAAGGTAAATGACTCAACGATGTGTCTCTATGCTCTGCCTCTCTCGCTAACTACGGAATCAGAGTGAGAGTTATTTAGTTTCCCCTAACTACAGAATAGCCTTTCGAACCCTTCATCATGATCCTTCACCGAAAGCTCAAGCTTACGATACAAAGTAAAAAGTAGCCAAAAAGGTCAGATTTTTTAATTTATTTTTTGGCTAAAGCTGTAACAAGTTTAAGTTTCTTCTCAGTGAAAAGCTAACTTCCAAATCGGTGGTAACTTCAGAAACTGTGGCCAATCGCAAACCCGTCTGAAAAAAGCAAAAAAAAGTTTTTGATTTTAGCCTTTTTTGGCATTCGACATCCTCGACCACAAATCCGAAAAAATAAAACAATCGCCGTGCAAATTGACATTCTTTACGAGCCTTTATCCTATGTTTAACAATTCCAAAATTAAAAGAAAGAGTTAAAGCTATAAGTGAGTAAAGGACGCAATAACCCATCGATTATAAATAATTTCCCATTCGTACATTGATGGGAACCATTCAACCTTCCATTCACGTAGCATTTCACGCTAAATTGAACCTTTGATTAAAGGAACAAAGTCGAGATTGAAATCTTCAACGCGGCTTCCTTAGTGTATATTATAATCAACGCGTAACACCGCCCTTGGATACAATTAAGTATCATCACGTAGGTAAAGCTGCCGAGGGAATGAGAGTAAATACGTAAATTGGTTTATATAGGCTTGCGTAAGGTAATTAATTTGTTTGTACACCAGACTGATTTAAAGATACAGCTGTTGTACTAACGAGGAAACGACATTCGGGCTTCTTAAAGAAGTTACACTTCTTAGAAGGGCGTTGCTTTTCTGATCCGCAACATTTTTTTTTTATTTTTTTTTTATACCATTTGGGCCTACAAACATGCAGATGGTCCACCTGGTGGTAAGTGGTCACCGCTGCCTATGGACATTAGCAACACTAGGAGCATCGCCAATGCGTTGTCGGCCCTGAGACGTGAAGTTGTTAAGTCTCATGTGCCTGTAATTTCACTGGCCCCCTTACCTTTCTAACCGAAACTCAGCAATACAAGTGCAATACTGCATCACGGCAGAAATGAGTAAGGTGGTAGTACTTCCCCCGACGAACTCTGCACTAAGAGCTCTACGACAATCTATGCTATACAAAAGTGATTGATGATTTTTAAAATGGTTCCCTGTACATAATACAGTTTTTTATTTATTATATTATTATCATAACATAAATACTCGTATACCAAAAAGTATGCATTCACTTAAAAAAATGTTTAGAATATTATTGAAGTTATACTCCTTTAGGCGCGTTATAAAATAATGATGAGAGTGAAATTTTAAGATGCGCGCGCATCAGTGTAACACAAAATTCTCACGGATGAAGTTAGCTGATAACGGTCTCTCCGGAACATCGCACAAATCGCAACTGTCAGTGTCAATGAGTGAGTAATGACGTTATTGTCAGTACTAACCTAATAACAAAAATAGTTATTCGTTGCTACAGACAGGTTAAGAGTTTGGACACTACAATTTCACGACTGAATAGTAAAAAATACTTTTAGTGCAGTTTTTCTCACATATAATTTATATAACTTCTTACGTGCATAGGCACATTTTTTTTTATTTACTTATTCTTTATTTTAAAATACAAAATGATAGTAATTTATTTTGGACCTTAAATGGTACATATTTAGGACAGATCAGTACAGCAGTTCTGGAGCGATTGAGCATCAAACTTTTGTATTTATAATAGTAGTAAATAAATAAATATCCCAAGACATTCGTCACACATGGTTACCTGATCCCAAGTTAAGCAGAGTGTACTGCTTGTAGTATGGCTAACAGGTAACTGGTATACCTACTACATATACTACTTTTTAAAAACATCTTCTTATATAAATACTAGCTGACCCGACAGACGTTGTCCTGTCTTAACTATGAATATTGAATTCGAATCTTTCGATTGAATCGACTGTGAAATGTGCACTAATGAATTATAAATTATTTCTTTTATCAATATACTTCCGACTCATTCCGATAAAAGATATTTGGAGTGCGCATTTTGTCAATTTTGCAACTGTCAAACGACTGACAGTTAAGTCAAACGCCATAAATGATTACATTAGAAAAGCTAATATGGTCGTTATGTTTTCTTAAATTTTCTAATTTTCCGCGCAACTTTCTTATTTTTTTCTTTCATAAGAACCATTTCCTGACAATAACAAACACAAGAAAAAAGAATTAGCGAAAATGGTCCAGCCGTCCATGCGTGATGCCGTGACCAAGGGAAATAGGGATTTACACCCCAACACAGAACATTCCGAGATGTTCATGCACACAAAAAATTGTCCTGAGTGGAATGGAACCCACAACCTGCGGCTTGGCTGTCAGGGTCTCTAACCACCAAACCAACTGGTCCCTTAAAGTAGTAAGTTTATCCTGTACTTCTCCATATATATTTTAACTACGCCGAATCTTAAACTCCTCTATACGAGCAATATTCTTAAAAAGGGTAAAAAGTTTTCTCTTCACAAATTATTAGATAGATGACACAGACAACCATTTTTTGGACTCGGCTTTGCTACCGTAATTCATTTCTGTGTTCAATTTTTGGGTTAATAACCGGCCAAGTGTAATCGTCCATGGAGAGTATGTTGGATTCCCTACAGTATTTTAACTACTCCAATAAGTCGCATTTTTATAAAAAAAAAAATATTATTTACACGCTTTATATTAGCTTCGCCTGTATGTTTGTAACCTCCTTTGGGCGCGATTTTGACTACTTTAAACGGTTAGATTTCATTCAAACATTGTAGATTTATCGAGGTTATTATTATTATTATATCATACAATCTCGGAGTCTTTAAGGCAAGAGTGAATAGGCATTACTTGAGTGTACCATCCTCGACTGCATCGTCACTTTCCATCAGGTGAGATCTAGTCAAATGCGCTCAAGTTTTTATATAAAAAAAAAGAAAAAAAAAAAGAGGTCCGATGATAATTCAATATTTTAAACAATTAGACCCGCTATTCGTTTTTTTAAATGCAATAAAATATTTTGTTTTCTTATTTACACTTAACTATTCTTAATTCAAATTTATTATATATTTTAATAGGATTTTCTATAAAAGTGTGTTGTTATTTGTTTTTGTTTATCAGTGATATTCAATTTTGCGAATTTCGGATAATTGAAAACTTATTAATAAATCTTGTTCATATCTCTTTCTTTTCCACAACGCTGGAATCTATTATCAGGAATTTTCTATTTTATCATGAAAAGATAGAGCCTCCCCTGTAATTATTGAACTATCTCACTAACTAAATAACATCTCCTAAACTATATCCTCTTCTACATAACCAATTACTTCGCGCCTATTTTTCCTCAAGAGGCAGAGGTATTAATAACGTACAAAATCAAATAGAAACAGTACAAAAAGAGATGTTTATTTTTGATCGAACTCACAACCCGTGCCATAACCCTCAGGGTATCTAACCGTCTACCAGCCCGTCACAAGCTACAAAAAAAACCGTTACGTACAGACTGTTTCAGTAAGGGTTCCTCAATCCATTTTCATGCGGAACCCCAAAAAAAAGCTTACCAAAATAATACCCGAAATACTACTATTAAAGTCTGGAAGTCCGATAAGGTTAAGCCCCGTCCACTATGCAGGACACGTCCATTCGGCAGCCATTTTGTATCCGCCATTTTTCTTCTCGTCCGTTCACTCGCCTGTCAACTGAGTGACCCAAACATTTTTCACTCGGCAATTTTCGGGCGCGATCGTGACGGCTCGGTTACATGCTAGATTTATTTTGGATTTTTATTAACATTTCCTATGGGGATTTTGTAGGTAGCTGTTAGTTTTTGCGCGTACTTATCCCTTGACATTTATAAGTCTTCTGATTAGTCGGGGATTTGTTGTAATTAGGAAGGAAAATTTGTTGAGTTGAAGGTCATTTTATGATGGTTTTCTAGAGCTTAATTTGAATCATTTATTTCTGTGTGAATATGTCTGTTTGTTCTGTGTCTGGGTGTAAATATCTATATAAATATGTATTTAGAAGAAAGTAGTGTGTATAGTAGACTAGTTGTCTGGTTTCCATAGTACAAGCTCTGCTTAGTTTGGGAGCAGATGGCCGTGTGTAAAGAATGTTCTAGGGCATATAATAATTATTTTTTAATTGTTTTTTTTTTTATGTCTGGCCTGTCCTAAATAATCTGGAGTCGGTGTAATATGCGTATTCCTTTCATTAATTCCAAGGTGCAAAGTCTTGGGTACACGTGTTCTTCTGTATGCTCTTTTGTCTCTCACGACACCCTGACCATACGAGCTGCAGCACAGCAATAATGATCTTTATACGTATGTTTTATAAAGTATATAATTGACTATAGGTAACTAATTGACTAAGGCGTGGCCTTGCGGAAATCTATTGAAAGATTATACAAAAACTAATATATAGTAACTAATTCCACTGGACCTCCTCTGTCAAGTCCCAAACAAGGAAACTGAACAGGATATCGACACGTGTTTCGCTTCTATACAAAGCATCTTCAGGACGTATTGGAGCCGCTGTCACTGAGTCGACCCACTAGTACCATAGACGTGTTACCTCGACAACCGACGGACAGAAAGACAACCTAGACATAATATCTACAGCACAGCAATTATATATATATATATATAATATATATATATGATATTTGTATAAAGGGTTACAAAACTACCCATAAAGCCAAAAGGAGGTTAAATGGGGCCTTATAACGAGTCCATTCGCAATATTTAAAAATCGTAGTAACGCTGTATAACATTCCCAAAAAAAAACTGATTTTTATGAATGAAGCATAGAAAAACTATTAAAGTAGACAATTATTAGGTACAAAAGGTACGTAGGCCTTTCTGTTAAATAATCTGGCTCCCTGACATGACAGCTTACTAGGGTTGTTGGCTTAGATAGTTAAATATAATTTTTACGGGGTATTTTGTAACACGTTGTATATGTTGTATAAACTTACTTAATCAGTTACTGTTAAATAAATTAATAGCTCCAGCAATAACCCAGTAGTCGTAACGACCAATCAGCAGTTCCTAAACTACCTCTATAGAGAACTATTGATATCGTTTCTGTATCGATTCCATATCGTTCCGTGCATACCGTAGCCTCGTTAGTACCCCGTGGGGGCATGTCAAATGAAATTGGATTGTCAACTTAGGATTACGTAGATTTGGTACATGTTTCGCTAATTAAAGTTACATATTAATATCTATATTCAAAAGTAATATAATGCAAAATAGGGTACCTTAGCTTAAAACTACTGAACACATCGGAATAGGACTGCTACCATTCGACGCGGAATTTTTCGCGGGTGAAACCGCGGGGGACAGCTAGTACTAATATATAAATAAAATTGGAGTGTCTGTTTGAGTGACAATAAATGCTTGAATATAATGAACATTAATATTTTTAAATTGCTTGATCATAAATGACTGTTATAATAATTTTTGTATGACTTTCTGGAAGCCTTGATTAGGCCCGGATATTGCTGATGGAATTTTAATAAAATTTGATAAACTGATAGAATATTTTACTGATTTAGCATTTCATCTCGAAGAATATAACATCGTTCAGGAACACGCGAGTTAGTAATTCAACATTCGAATTATGACATTTTTTCTACACCGCAGTTTCCGAGGAATGTTATGTTTTCCCAGAATTCAAAGTATCCAATATATTAATTCAGAATATATTCTATCTGAATGCCACATCAAATTCGTTAAGCCAAATTTTCCGTCATACAATCATTAAAACATTCGTGTATAATTCTGTGTATTAGACACAACGAATACCCAACTCATTTCGGAGTATCGTAAGCGACTAAAGAGTATACCGATGACTGCGTGCACTTTACACCGCGCACCGAGTTGACAAACAAAAACAGGCGGAAAACAAAAGAATTTGCGAAATATTTTGTAATAGAAAGGAATATCACACTAGCTCGAGGATGTTTCATCGCAGCGTCGATGCTCTGTCTCTTTCTTTAACTACGCAATCACGTGAGAAGTAAGCTCTCCGAGGCCTCCTTGCGGCGGCTCGCATGGCGGACAGGTAGATAAAAACCCCTTAAATGAAAACCTCAACTATTTAATAAACTCTCCATCAACGAATTAAAAAAAAAACCTTTCGAAAGCCATTCAAATTCAAATTCAAAACCATTTATTCAGTTTAGGCCTTCGGAGGGCACTTATGAAGGTCAAATTTAAAGTTACTGAAGCTACAACCGGTTCGGAAGTCAGCCTTCAACTGAGAAGAACCGGCAAGAAACTCAGCAAGGTTACATTCTTTTTTATTTGTTATATAAATTTTTATCTATTCTGACTTTTTGGCTATTTTATAATTTCAATTTTACATAATTATATATTTAACAATTACAAAATACTTATTAAAGGTAACATCAAAAAACAAAACAAAAAAAAAATATGACAAGACTACAAAATAGAAAATAACAATAATTAGGTACTTACAACTTAAAAAAGAGATTTAGAGGTGCACTGTGCAGAGAGCAGCTATTTCCATACATTTTTATCTTCAATATAATGAACTACCTTGTAATACGCTTTCTCTTTCAAAACTTTCCTAATATAATTTTTAAATTTAAGATCAGACATTTTGGTTACTGACAGCGGTATCTTATTATAAAATCTAACACAATGACCAAGAAATGACTTGTTTACTTTAGTTAATCTAAAGTATGGAACAACTAACTTCTCCCTTTGTCTTGTATTTATACTATGAGTATCTAATTTTGACTCAAAAATTCCTATGTTTCTACGTATAAACATTATATTTTCATAAATATATAGTGAAGGTAATGTCATTATATTTATTTCCCTAAATAAATCTCTTAATGATTATTATATTATCTAATACACGAAATTCTATATTGATCATGTTGCCCAATCATTAAACAATTTCTCGTGAACAGATCTGGTATAATACGGAATATGCGGATATCCGGAAAATTGCATTGTCTGCTAACGTGCCGGTCCGGCCGTCAAAGGAGGTAATACCGGCCCAGAGACCGGAACGGATCGCGTTAATTACCGATCGAACGCTCGCCGTATTGGACGATAATGAGGCAGATTCGGCAAGTGAAATCTGAATCAGGTATTGGTGTTGCCAGCGACATCCCAGGATTTATGGAAACAACAAATGAATGGGGTTTTTTGAGCCAGCTTGTTACTTTCACCCTTTCACTAGCTGAAGTCTGTAATTACTGAAGTATACCATGAATGTAACTCAACTCTGTCAAAATCAGTTCCCTTATCCAGCTAAGGCCTCCGAGAGCGGACTTCTCACGTGTTCCTGTAGTTAGTAAAAGAGACAGAGCACGGAGCCCAGGACGATGGGTCCTCGAGCTAACATTTTACGTTACTGAATGACATTCCAGATTCCAAGAAACTTTATTTAGTAATGTGATTTGAAATGATATGTAACACTACTACTACAGTTGCAGAAGCTAATAGGTCGTTTTGACAGATATAAATGTTATTGAAAAATTAACTTTATCGCATTGAAATAAGACTCATCTATTCATCCAACAATTAATTTTATAACGATGTAGATGCACCCTATCATAAAGAGATAGGGATGATTTTGCTATGACATTGTTCCCTGTCAGAACGGACCTTTTCAATTGTGACGTTTTTTCATCACCTATCAGTATATTTGACTCTTATTCACCTATGGAGGAGCGAGGTGTGAGACTCCTCCATTTATAAGGAAAGATCTTCCGCCAGGCCAGGTGATCATGCCTGGGGACCGCGGTCCAACTGTTGATGTTGGATGCTTGTATATATGTCAAATCCTGAAAGAATCTTGATAGTGCGATGTAGGATTCTCGCGTGTTTCTACTCGTTCATAGATGTCGCCACATCACTGTAGTGCGGGTGGTCAAGGATTGTAGGCATGTTCATAGATGTCGTAATACAAATTTCATCAGCTCGCAGCACGAGTCCTCGGAGAGCGGATCTCTCACATGGTAGCGTAGTTAGCGAAAGAGATATAAAAACCTAAACCAAAACCATTTATTCATGATATGCCCATGGAAGGCACTCGTGAAGGTCCATGTTACTGAAGCTACCATCGTCATGCTAGTGTAACTTACATTACAAAAAGAAATCCTAGAAGCTTAACTTGATAACATACAACAAGATAAAAAATACAATCAACTCTTAATTGACGCAGATTTTCGTCCTCAATTAAACGGTGCTGATTTTAACCAAAACCGTGCAATTGTTATAAACGCAAACACTATGCCCGCTCGGGCACTTGCCTCGACAATACATTACCAATAACATATCAAACCCATATAGCCAATGATTGTCCAAACAACCAATAATGGGCGCCAATAATTCATAGCAAGGCGCACAATAGCCCTAAAACAATTAAGCTCTACGCCATACCCTCATTGTTTGAAGATGGAGGGAAGGCGATCAGAATTTCATATCAATAGGGTACCTTTAACATTTGTGCGGGTATGAATGACGTCTCTGACTAATACAGAGGGCACAGGTTCAAAGTTTGACCTGATCCTAAACTAACAGGTGGTTTGAGACCAAACTGGATTCAAGTGACTTGTATTTGGACGTGGTACCAACTTATCGCATTGTAAGCGATTAAAGAGCAGACCGCGTGCACTGAACACTTCGCATCAAGCAAGGAAGAAAACAGGGGAGAGCTTAAATGATTTGAAACACTAAGATCATCCAGAAATGTTGGAAGTTAGTATGAATGAAAAGTAACTCTTTGTCTGTTCTCTTCCAGGCCTAGAACAGCAGGAAGGCTGAGCAGATCTTACTGAAATTTGGAACATGCGTAGCCTTTACTACAGAGACTAGAGATTCCATAGAATATTTTCATCTTAGTTTGGAGTCAGATGGTCGAAAAATGTCCCAGCCTAAAAACCGTTTTAACAAAAACTTACAAACTAATAAGTAAGCATGCTTTTGCATTTTTTTATTATAATTTAATAGGCCTTTTACACATATGAATAGTCAGACTCTTACCGGCTTGGAAGTCCACAAAGGCCTGTCCTAAATACCGCCGGCCAATATCATTTATCAGCGAAAACGATACCCTGACGTGTGCTAGTTATACGCTACTTGGGTACGTCAATCACCTTCGAACAAAACATCCAAATTGAAGGGAGCAGAAGTATTTATAGCCAAACCTTTAGTTCTTAGTGCAAAACTCGTTCTAGGAAGTTTTACCATACTTATGTCCACTTCGAAGCAGTACGCACTTGTATTACTGTGTTCCGGTTAAAAGGTTAGGCCGGTGAAATTACAGGCACATGAGAATTAAAAAACCTCACGTCTGAGGGTCGACATTGCATTAGCAGCCCTGGTGTAGTTTATATCTATAGGCGGTGGTGAGCACTTACCATCAGGTGGCCCCTCTCTCTGTCTACTTGACATGAAGAACCTTAATTTCAGGTAAAATTACGAATAAAAATCGCTCAAATTGGGTCACATCATATAGGGTTGATACCGCGCCAAATAATTTTAGGCTTTTACTAATTTTTTTGGGTGATTGGATTTTTATTAGCTTTTTTTTACCGTGATGGTCGGATATCTTGGCTACTATGCCAAAGGTCGAGAGATCTGTCCGAGTATTGCTGGAAATATCTATTTATTTAAAATACTGTTTACATTGTCACGTATTTATCGTCCGCCTTCCAAAGTTTGGAAAAAAAGTGACGTTATTTTTAATATCTTCTATGGTGTTTAGTTAATTTTAAGAAGTATATGTAGTAAATATGAAGCTGACTGGCTGATCATATCAACGCAGAGCCTAGCCTTTTATAACGTAGGAGATTACTAAAAAGGATTTTTGAAAATTCACCCCCTAAGGGGGTAAAACGGGGGTGCAAAATTTAAATGAAATAATTTGTTTTCTTGGTCTGATCAAGTACAAACTAAACGCGGGTGAAACCGCGGAGGACTGCTAGTGTAGTATATCACTTATCTGCTTAGTACAACCTCTGCTTAGGTCGAAATATTTTCTATTTTATTTTTGTTTAGCATTACCTTAGCTGGTGGAGTCTTTGGTGAAATTTAATTAAGCAAAAGAAAACAATTATACCAGTGTTGACAACCCTAATCAATCCTTTACAGATCGGCCGATCGATATTAATAAAGGCACCCAGATGTTCCCAACCCTAGGGCCCAATACTAATTATTATCGATCAGAATAAATGAATTCATTACAGTAATTAGATACGCGTGTAATTGAAGGTACTCTTTTTTTGGTCTCGAAAAATGTTGGGAACAAATTAATTATATTAGAGATATTTAGACTTAGGTATATGTTACCCTATTTTCATTATTATTTTTCGAGTAGTAGAGCTCTTAGTGTAGAGTTCGTCCGGGGAAGTACTACCACCTTCCCCATTGCTGCCGTGAAGCAGTAGTGCACTTGTATTACTGTGTTTCGGTTAGAAAGAACCGGTGAAATTACAGGCACATGACACTTAACAACTTCACGTCTCAGGGTCGACGACGCATTGGCAATGCCCCTAGTGTTGCAAACGTCCATAGGCAGCGGTGACCACTTCGTCGTTTTATCCGTGTTTTTAGGCAATGAAAACTGCTACAATGTCATTAGAAGGTAAAGTTTTCAAGTTACATGTTTTGCGAGAAATACTGTTATTGGGAGCCCTTTATTATCGCATCTAATTCGTATCTAGGTACATATGACAGTGTTTTAAAAAAGAGAATACGGTAGAAGTCACGTTAGTAAAGAAATCCCGAGCAATGCTCAGCGATCCAGGTACTACAAATTTTATATGCCCTGAAAAAAATTGCCAAACCAAACATTCAAGACGTAGTAGAGCTCTAAGTACAGAGTTTGTCCGGGGTAGTACTACCTAACCTTACCGCTATGAACCAGTAGTCCAATTTATTACTGTGTTTCGATTAGAAGGTAAGGGGTATTTAGGCGGCGGTGACCACTTACCATCAGGTAGACCGTCTGCATGTTTGTCGAAAAAAACATCGCCCCAAATTCGGTCTAACTTGAACACATGTCACCGAGTTTTCGTGCCCCACCTGTCGTCCCTCGTCATTTGTCAAATTTGAGTCTAAAGTTCAGAGTTTACTTTAGCCAATAAGTTTATTTTCAGCCAAAGGTTCAACAAATATGTCTAATAAAATTTAATTTGAATGTACGATTATACTCCGTTCTAATATCATAAAGAGGAAAGATTTATATGTAAGTATTTTTGTTACTCTTTCACGCAAAAACTACTTAACGGATATGGATTGGCACATAGATAGAGCATATCCTGGACTCACATGTAGGCTGATTTTATCTCGGGAAAATGTGATATCCCTCGGGAACGTGGGTAAAACCGCGGGGGACAGCTAGAGTACTATAAAAATAAATGGAAATAAAGGCCTTTTTATGGGTTAAGTTAAGGCCTTTGCAAATGACGTTGAAAGCTAGTATCTAAAACATTATCCTACTAATATTATAAATGCGAAAGTTTTGAGAATGGATGTAGAGATTTACGACTATGTATCTTTGTTACTCTTTCACGCAAAATCTTCCGTACGGATTTGGATGAAACTTGTCACATCTATAGAGCATGCCCTGGAATAACATATGGGCTAGTTTTTATCCCGGGAAAAGGTAACTTCCCTCGGGAACGCGGGTAAAACTAACTAGTAATAAATAACTGCACAGGATGTGTCTATGCCTTTGATACATATTTCTGAACGACACGGCCTATCTATAAAATCAAGGCCTTTTTCCTAAACGAAAAATATAGGCCTTAACTTAAAGTTGAAAGTAAAACGAAGGTTTTATCAAACAAAACATTTAATTAAGCGAATTCCTGAACAATCCAAACTAATACATTTAACACTGTTTTGCAGGAAATAAATACAAGTTAACAGCCTTACCCCAAAAAGGATCTTATCCTGTCTTTATTGACAATCAAAAATAAGCTTAAACGGCGACCAGTTAAGGTAAACTTTTTATTGTAACCCATAGTACGCCCAGTTGATTTTCATTTTATTTACTTAGGATGAAAATTATAACTACAATTTCACGACGATGGGAAAGCTATTCAAATGTAAAAGGAATAAGAGTGGGTTTTGTCTGTGTATTTTTAGGTTTCAATTATGGTGTACGTTGTAAGCATACTATAGTTAATTGTTTTTAGAGAGAAATCGCAAATACCAACATGCTTTAGAAAAGTTATAAATTTATAAAATGTTTAAAACTCCATTGATAAAAATATCTCAACGCCTATTAAAGTAGGCAGAGGTCTTGTATTACTTTGTTTGGGTTAGAAAGGTAAACGAACAACTTCACGTCTCAGCGTCGACAACGTGGCGATGCCCCTGGTGTTGCAAATGTTCATAGAGAGAAGAAAGAAAGAAAACATTTATTTTGGACTCACACAGCATCAACATAGACAATTCCATAGACGGTGATTCATTACTGTCAGGTGGACCGTCTGCCAATAATTAAATGGTTTCCAATGAATGGTCCAGGAGTTTTACTTACCAAAGCATATTTCATGTTTACCTAAGGATATAAAAAGTTTGTAGTAAGTTAAGTGTGATCAAACCAGTTGGCTTGGTGGTTAGCGACTCTGACTGCCAAGCCGAAGGTCGCGGGTTCGATTCCCACCCAGGACAAACATTTGTGTGCATGAACATGTCTGTTTGATCTGTGTCTGGGTGTAAATACCTAGGTAAGTATATATTTAGAAAAAAAAGTAGATGTAGTATATCAGTTATCCGGTTTCCATAATACAAGCTCTGCTTAGTATGGAAACAGATGGCCGTGTGTAAAGAAGGTCCCGGCTTAAAAAAAAAATTGCTCAGGAGATAGTGGCGTCGATAGGCGTGACGAACCGTGGGTTCAAATCCTACAAAGAGCTAGAGGTTATGGAGAAGGACACCATAGGACCACGGTAAGAGACTATGCAGTACCCACTAGACAAGCTTCAACCCTCAAGGGCAAGCACCTGCCTGTTACCGACAGCTGCACTTAACAGCTAGTTTCCTTGTAAACCTTGTGTTCACACCTTCGGTCACATCATCACCCGCCATAGTAAAAAACTCAAAAACAAGCCTTGAAATAGTTAAAAACGCCGCGGAAACGCTTCAAAAAACCGCGCATCATTGTGCTACCGTCTCGAATAAGAGGAAATCGCTAGAGGCGGGCTGCATACTAACTAGGGGTGCCGCTCACATGTAGATAATTATGTCCACGCAACGTATATTAAGAAAACGGTGTCGTCATTTCGCCTATGCTCTGTTATATTTAGCAGCTGGAGTATTGAGGGTGCATACTAATAACCTGTTTAGGAACAGCTTCATAAAGATTTTCTCTTAACTAAGTTGAAAATCTGTCGGTGATTTTAAAATATTCTTTATGACTGTGATTTTTGTGATTCAGCCACGTTCCCGAGGGATGTTACATTTTCCCCGGATAAAGTCCCAAATTGTTATCCAGGTTATAAAAAACTAGCTGTCCCCCGCGGTTTCATCCGCGTTTAGCTTGAAGTTGCTCAAACACGTTGTTCCATACAAACTTTGCACTTCCGTTTTGCGCCCTTAGGAGATGAATTTTCAAAAATCCCTTCTTATTGCTCCTTAACGTTATAAAACGACCCTCTGTGCAAAACTTCTAGTTTCTAACCTTTATAGTTTAGGCCTTGCGTTGATATGTAGGTCAGTCAGCCAATCCTTTTATATAAATACTAGCTGTCCCCCGCGGTTTTACCCGCGTTTTCGAGCAATATCACATTTTCCCGAGATAAAAAGCCTATATGCTATTCCAGGATATGCTCTATCTATGTTTTTTTTTTTTTTTAATAATATAAACTAGTGCTTGACTGCGATCCCACCTGATGGTAAGCAGTGATGCAATCTTAGATTTTGAGGCGCACTAGTTTATTAAGAGCCTATCCACTCTAGCCTTGAAGACACCCAAATTATAGTTGCTCGGGAAGACCGCAGCAGGCAAGTTATTCCAGTCCCTCGATGTACGCGGTATAAACGACGAGGCGAAACGCTTAGTCCGGACCGTAGGAGTTTCGACAACGTAGGAATGGATACTCGCCGTACGACGGGATGTCCGATGGTGGAAAGGTGATGGCGGAATCAAGTCATGCAATTCACGCGCACACTCTCCGAAATGCAACCTGTAAAACACCGAAAGGCTGGCTACCCTACGCCTGTGCTCAAGGCTTTGCAGATTGGATTTAACCAAACCTGGATCACCAATTAGCCTTTTTGCACGCCTTTCCACCGAGTCCAAAAAAAGTGCAAAGTTTCATCCATATCCTTTAAGTAGTTTTTGCGTGAAAGAGTAACAAACATCCTTACATCTGCACATCCGCCCGCACAAACTTTTGTATTTATTATATTAGTAGATATATAAATTCTTTATTTATATTCACTTTCTTGTATAAATGCTCTTATAAATCGTACAACATTACATAGTATAAAACATAGTCCCTTCCCGCTGTCTGTCTGTCCCTATGTATGCTTAGATCTTTAAAACCACGCAACGGATTTTAATACAGTTTTTTTTAATAGATAGAGTGATTCAAGAGGAACGTTTTTATGTATAATACATGCATATTATAATTGAGAAAATGCGAGAATTTTAAAGAATTACAACTATTTTAACTGTGCCCGTTTGACAGTTCAAGTATTACAGTCCTCTGGAATGTGGGTGAAACCGCAGACGTCATATATATCGATCGTGTGCCTGTTTGTCAACTTTTCATATTTTCAATGTTCATATCATTACACCTATGGTCCTTGAAGAGGCATTCCCACAGAAGGTTGCTGTCAAGCTGACAGCTAGCAAAAGTCTGCCAAATCTCCAAATGGACAATAAGGATAGATGATGTGTAAAAAAAGGTAATTGCATTATAAAATCGCCCAATATTTTGCGTCTTACAAAAAAATCATAAGAATATCTCTACATGCAGTTAGAGAACACTGAACCTAAGAGTCTCTCAGATCTCAGAATAATTTCCAGCTTGTTTGTGTAAGCAATTAACGAAGAAATATCAAGAATCATTTCAGAGGGGATCGCAAGAAATGTTGAAAGGGTAGTGCTTGAGGTAAGCCGATTAAAACTCTCTCACTATTGTTTTAGATATTATTTTATAATGACTTTGAAAGGATTATTGCTCGTTTTGAGAATATTGTTTATATTATATAATTCGTGGTTGTAACTAGCGCGTTGAAGCGAAATCACTACATATATTAGTATAGGACAAAGTCGCTTTCTCTGTCCCTATATCCCTATGTATGCTTAAATCTTTAAAACTACGCAACGGATTTTGGTGCTGTTTTTTTTAAGTTGATGTATAATACATGTGACATCCCACGGGAACGCGGGTAAAACCGCGGGGGAGAACTAGTATGAAATAAAATATTTATTCAAATAGGCCTTCATTAGCACTTATGAATGGTCAAACTCTAACATACTTATACAAAAAAAACAATAGCAATTCTTCTTCAATAATATTTATGCTTGTATATATAGGTATATACTAGGTATCTTCCGCGGTTTTACCCCCGTTTGTTGCGAGAATGTTCAATTTTCCAACGATAAAGACCAAGTGCTTTTCAAGATTATAATTTACTCGCTGTCCCCTGCGGATTTACCCGCGTTCCCGAGGGATGTCACGTTTTCCCAGGATAAAAAGTAGCCTATATGTTAGTCCAGGATTTGGTCTCTCTATGTGCCAAGTTGCATCTAAATCCGTCCGGCAGTTTTTGCGTGATAGAGTAACAAACTATTTAGAATAGTAGTAAGATATTTAAGAGATATCAGTTTAAACATTGGTATCTCGAATTAGGTTCTAACGATTTATGAAAAAAAAAATTGGTATTTTCTTTTAAAATTTATAATATCCAGTCCATGAATGCAAATTTCTGAATAACACAATTTTACAGCAAAAAAATAAAACTTGATCAAAACCTCCTTCGCCTATTTTATTAAAAGAGGAATTAATCTAGAAAATCCCTTCTAACTAAAACCTTATTAAAAGTTAATTCTCATTAGGGGAGCCTCTACATTGACCTCTCTGTCAATCAATAAATCAGTCGGGCCTAGTTATTTTAAGTCTATCTATTGGACAACTTAGTAGAACTCTGTAATTGGAAAATGACCTAAAACTAGCACTGAATATCCGATGACAATATTTTAAAAACTGTATATTTGTTCCTTGATTAAATATACATATATCTGTTCTGTGTCTGTGTGTAAATATCTATTTAATTGTATATTTGCAGTAGCTAAATATCTACTATATAAATAACTAGCTGTCCCCCGCGGTTTTACCCACTTTCCCGTGGGATTTCACATAAAAACCTTCCTCTTCAATCTATCACTCTATCCATTAAAAAACCACATCAAGATTCGTTGCGTAGTTTTAAAGATTTAAGCATACATAGGGACATAGGGATATAGGGACAGAGAAAGTGACTTTGTTTTCTACTATGTAGTGATTTCGCATCCACAGCTGGGTTTGGTATCACATGGCTATGTGTCAAAGAATGTCTCAGAATATTTATTTATTTTACCTCTCCTAAGGCTTACCCGCATTCCCGAGGGATGTCATATATTCCCTGTATAAATAGCCTACGTGCTATTCCAGACTATAATCTACACCTGTGCGAAATTTCATCCGGATCCGTTTCGCAGTTCTGGCGTGATTGAGGAACAAACTTTCGCATTTATAATAGTAAAATTATACAAAAACAAATATCTAGTAATTAATTCCGCTGGATCTCCTTCTCTGTCAAGTCAAATAAGGAAACTCAACAGGAAATCGACACGTGTTCCGCTTCTACACGAAGCATCTTCAGGACGTATTAGACCCACTGTCACTGTGTCGACGCACTAGCACCACAGATGTGTTACCTCGCCGACTGCAGGACAGAAATATCCAAGGCCACGCCTGAGGCAATAGGTTAATTGTAGCTCCAGTAACTTTAAATTTGACCTTCATAAGTGCCCTCCGAAGGCCTAAACTGAATAAATGGTTTTGAATTTTGAATAGTACGAAATAATATTTTTCAAATCGCTTACGCTCATCCCTCGCCCCTCTACCGCCTCTCACTAAGCCTAAGCTTTTCACCCGCACTGTTTTCTATAACGTAATGAATTGCACGTCAAAAACAGCTGCTCCCGTGTCGACTGCTCCAGTGGAAAATTAATTTTGTTCTTGCATTGTAATCTTTGCTCGGTCAATTTGTTCTGCGTTCGATATTTCTTTGTGGTTTGGGAACAAAACAATGTTTTTTTGTTGAAAAGGGTGTCGATTTAGGTGCGCTGATTTTTCATTTTTTGTTTGGTGCTTTGTTAGCGATGAAGTAGGCGAAGGTGAGCACCTATGTGCATTAGGGTATACTAAAAGACTGGATTTATAGCGCTGCTTTAACACAAAGTTGCTTGGTACCAGAATTTCAATCAGTATTGTTACTGCCTAAGTTCTTCCGATTCAGATCATATTGATGTCATCAAATTACTGTATCGTAATCCCACATACTTGCGAAGTTACAAATTGATAAGACAATTCGAAGGAGGATCAAATCAAGAAGTTCATAGTTAAATCGAAACTTTAAATTTAGATTAAAAAAAATCGACCGCCGTGCGAAGCAACGCTCCAGATTGAGGTTATGGAGTAAATGTTATGGATAGTTTACATGTAGCATAGCGCATAGTACGAAGTTCGCCCAGGGAAGTACTACAACCTTACCCAGTTCCGCCGTGAAGCAGCAGAGCACTATTACTTTGGTTAAACAGTGTGCCGGTGAAATTGCAGGCACATGAGACCTAAAAACTTCTTGACTTAGGGTCGACAACGCATTGTCGATGGCCCTAGTGTTGCAAATTTTTTTTTTTTTTTTATGCCACTTGGGCCGACAAACAAGCAGACGGTCCACCTGATGGTAAGTAGTCATCGCCGCCTATGGACATTTGCAACACTAGGAGCATCGCCAATGCGTTGTCGACCCTGAGACGTGAAGTTTTTAAGTCTCATGTGCCTGTAATTTCACCGGCCCCCTTACCTTTCTAACCGAAACACAGTAATACAATTGCACTACTGTTTCACGGCGGAAATTGGTAAGGTGGTAGTACTTCCCCGGACGAACTCTGCACTAAGAGCTCTATTAATCTAGATGTATATAGATGGATTACAGATAATCTACTACAAGCTATAAAAAAATCTCCTCAGATAAAGGCTCAGTTGCTGGATTCAAACTCATACCCATCACACCGCATCCAAAGCTACAATCTAAAAAAGACTCTAAAGACCCTCGTAATATATATCATATTTTCATAACCCTATATATTAAGATCACAAATATCCCATTCCTTACCCATAACAATAATAATAAAAATAAACGGCACGAATCATAATAAATGAATAAATATAATATAATGGGTTTCTTCAAACATGGCCATCTGATCCCAAACACAGTACTATGGAAACCACATATCGCATGGTTCATTCTTAGAACTATGAAATCGCTTTTATTGAAGTGAAACTTTTTACCGTCGTATGAGAGAAATTTTATAGAAAATCGTCACGATTTTCGGTTACAAGCCATATTGTTTTTTACTTTCAATTTTCAAATCCCTAGACCTCATACCGATGACCTGAATGATTCAAATAAATGCAAATCAAATGCGATCATAATTGATGAAATACAATAATTATAATAAGCGCAATGATAAAATAAATTACTCACACCTTATCTACCCAATTTCTGTGAAATTGTAAATAGTATGTAGAAAATTTATATGTCATATAGAAATTTCACTTCTTACCTGTGTACTCTGATACACACACATTTTTTTTTTCAATCTCCGCTTTTTTATATACGCCTTTCGAAACCTTTCTACAACATAAACCAATTTATATGTCATATAGAAATTTCACTTCTTACCTGTGTACTCTGATACACACACATTTTTTTTTTCAATCTCCGCTTTTTTATATACGCCTTTCGAAACCTTTCTACAACATAAACCAATTTTTATGTCATATAGAAATTTCACTTCTTACCTGTGTACTCTGATACACACACATTTTTTTTTTCAATCTCCGCTTTTTTATATACGCCTTTCGAAACCTTTCTACAACATAAACCAATTTTTAAATGACGACGGTAGGGTATAGAACTCTTTTCACTACACATATATAATTTAACATAATTATAGCTTTTCCCGCAGTTTCACTCACGTTTATCGATATCATATATAGCCTATAACCATCTAGGAAAAGTCCGCGTCGAATAGTAGTAGTCCCGTCCCGATATTTTTCCCAGACTAGAAGAAGAAGATAGTGACGGGCCAGTTGGCTTGGTGGGGACTATGACAGCCATGCCACAGGTGGTAGGTTCCCCATTCTCTGGCTGTAAATTTATTTTAATATCTATTTAGAAAAAATAAAAAAATATTTGGTTTTAATAGTACAAGCTGTGCTTAGTTTGGGATCAGATGGCCGTGTGTAAAGAATGTCCCGGGATAGTTATTTACATAAATATAGATATATATATGGAATGCGTATGAAACATACAGAAGACATACAAGAATTACCCGTGCATAAATTTAAAAATATAGTAAAGAATACTTTATATCAAAAGGGATTATATAGTATATCTGATTATTTTGAGGATATAACTTTGGCAATCAATTGCTCGCCTGCCAAGTAATCCATTTAAGTATTTTTATTGTAAAATTATTATGTATTAATAACAGTACCTGGATGGCCGAGCATAGCTCGGGATTTCTTTACTAACGTGACTTCTACCGTATTCTCTTTTTTAAAGCACTGTCATATACACCTAGATACGAATTAGATGCGATAATAAAGGGCTCTCGATAACAGTATTTCTCACAAAAGACGTAACTTGAAAACCTTACCTTCTAATGACATTGTAGCAGTTGTCATTGCCTAAAAACACGGATAGAACGACGTTTTCTAAAAATTAAACCTAGCTAGATCGATTTATTGCCCCCGAAACCTCCTGCATACTAAAGTCCATGAAAATCGTTGAAGCCGTTTCCGAGATATATACAAGAATTGCTCGTTTAAAGATTGAAAAAACCATGTAAAGACGACTTATAACAGCCTGTAAAGAATAAACAATATTTCTGTTCTATTCTATCCAAATATGATGGAAATGTAGCAATTTTAAATTCACATTCATTAACGTGCATAATTTGAATTTAGAACGAACAGTACATTCCTCCACGTGTGGGAGGAGAGGGAAGAGTTTTAACGGCCAGTATTGTTAACGATTGAAAGGCCTCCTTTGTGTTTCCTCCCTATCTCATAATACATACAGTTATAACAGAAGATTTTGCTCTGTCTTCATACGAAGTTATAGCACAAGGGGAGTCTTATACAAAGATTATTGGCAAAAATGTTTTCGAGCCGTGCCGTCTACACTTCGCGGAGATTATTGTAGGGATGGCAGAATAAACACATTCGACAAAAAAATCGTGTGTGTACTTATGTGCGCACGTAAGAAGCTATACTCGAAATTATTGGTGAGAAAACTGCTCTAAAAGCATTCGACTTTACTATTCGGCCGTGAAATTGTAGTGTCCAAACTCTTTGCACCTATCTGTAGCAACGAATAACAATTTTTGACGTTGTGAGGTTATTATTGACAGTAACATCATTACTCACTCATTGACACTGACAGTTGCGATTTGTGCGATGTTCCGGAGAGACCGTTATCAGCTAACTTCAGGGTGTCGTTTTTCGTGACGTTGTGCGCGCACATTTTCCTTAATGCAACAAAAGAAGTATAACTTCAAAAATTCGAATAAAAATCTTGACATCAAAGAAATCAGCTAATTGTGATTGGGCCGGTGAAATTGACAGGCACATGAGAGGTCGAAAACGCATTGTTGAATACAAAATGGGTTGCTTCAAATCGATTGCTTTCTCATCGAGTGCTTGATGGGGCAATTTGGCGATTGAATAGAACATGTTCAAGGGATACTTTTGATCGTGAGAAAACATAAGATCCCTGGTAACCGTAGGGCATAAGCCATTCTTCTGTATGTTAGTGAACTCCTCCTAAACGGCTTGAATGATTTTTATGAAATTTTAGATTCGAGAATGGTTTAGATTCACAATTAGACCCGGTAAGTGGCACCGCGATCGAATTCCTGCATTGTTTTTTTAATGGAAATTTATATGAACTTATTTCGACAGGACAACATCTGTCTGCACAGCAAAAATCCATACAAAAGTTTTGAGAAGATGACTGAGAACGAGTGTCAGCTGTCTGAGGCATTCGGCTGACATAAGCTGTGGGTTGAATGGGAGACCGAGGAAGACCATGAGTTGACGTAGTCACACCACACAATCATGAGACAGCACAGCGAGACTGCTTTCCCCAGGTCAAGCTATCTAAGCGTCTTGCAGGAGACTCTGGTACGCTTTCTGAACGGAGAACCCCTCTACAGCGAAGATGAAGTTTTAGCTGTTCGCTTTCCACAAGGCGGCTGGATGACTTATGTTTCACCATAATGTGAATATGAGAAGTACAGCTTTTAGGGGAGAGCTCGTCCGGGGAAGAACTACAGCTTTACCCATTTCCGCCGTGAAGCAGTAGTGCACTTGTATTACTGTGCTTAAGCTAGAAAGGTCAGGCCGGTGAAATTAGAGGCACATGAGACTTAACAACATCACGTCTCAGGCACGACAACGCAATGGCGATGCTCTACTTATTTGTCGGCTCCTATGGTATTAAAAACGAAAAATAAAAATGCATTTGTATAAGAAAGAAAGAAAATACGTTTATTCGTGGCAACACACAACATTACAATACATTAAAAAACAAAATAATATGAGAAAACAAACAATAAACCAATAATTAGTGTGTTTCATTTTGAAAGGTAAGATGGAGGCACATGAGACTTAACAACTTAACCTCTTATAGCCAGTCCAATAGACCTATTTTTAATTGCAACTTCACAATGTTAGCCAATATATCACAAAACATACAAAATTCAAAAATTATAATTCAAAATTCAAAACCATTTATTCAGTTTAGGCCCTCGGACTCATGAAGGTCAAATTTAAAGTTACTGAAGCTACAAAAGCCTAACATTCAGTAATAACCGCAACTTTCCACCGACGTTTTAATAACATTTTCTATCCATCATAAAACGTGATAAAACGAGAATCGAAACCCGAACTATTTATTATCATTTATTAAAAGACCCCTATTCGAAAGCGGGTACCGAAAGTGGAAAAATATCCCCATAAATTTGTATCCCCATTTCGTTTGCCGACGGTACTGAGGGCAAGGCAATCAGGACTTGGATATAAAGGGATAGCCCACCATCGTAAACTGTCCTGTAGTGAGATTGTACCTACAGAATTTGTACTTGGAGAGAAAATGTATTTTTTTTGCCTTGTGCCGATAATTTTCTTTAGCCACTTAGTAAGGGAGTGGCGATTATGACGGGGTCCTATTAGAGGGGCTGCGCTGAGATAGATAGATCAAATATTTGACAGGATAATTGACTTGGTGGTTGCGGTGTCCCGTCATAGGTTATGGGTTCGATTCTCACCCAGGACATTTTTTACTAAAAAAAATTATAAATGCAAAAGTTTGTGAGGATAAAAGTATGGATGTTTGTTACTCTTTCACACAAAAACTACTAAACTAAGTTTTGAATACAACTTGGCACATAGATAGTTTAAAACCTAAATTAACAGATAGGATACATTTTATCCCGGGGAATGTTCTATTTCCCCCGGGAACGCGGTCCAAACCGCGGAGACAGTTAGATACAAATTTCATTTATGTTTTGTTTATACTCATACTTAATGCTTATAAAATGTACATTTTTATGGAGTAATATTAAAAGTTCATTAATTGTTTCCGAAAGTTGTAAAGTTGTCTGTCTATTTTTGTTTATTTATGGTAGAGCTAAAGTTTTATCACTTTGGTACAATGCACAAGATCTGACGCTTTTTAATAAATACATATCCAGGAACATTCTTAAAGGCCATCTGGTTTCATACTATGTATATGTTATATGCAGAGCTTGTACTGTTGAAACCAGATAACTGATAAATTAAATATATTTGTTCTGGGTGGCTTATGCAGCAGTGGACATTCCTGGCCTGATATGATGTTGGTGATGATGATGGCACGAGATTTACATTCTTTTAAATCAATTGGAGAATGTAATTCAATCTTATATCTATTATTAAAGGAACTTTTCCTTTTATCCAAACTTTGCTGACACACTATCATGTGTAGATTCTTTGACACAGAAATCCTCGTCAGCAGTCGGCTTTATCGCACAAAATAAGAACTTCCCAATAGAGAAATAATTCCTGTAATTTGATATCCACGAATGGTTTCTCAAGTCCCTTATGATTTCACAAAACGTCCGGTTACATGGTTACGTTTTCCTTTTAGCAGGACTGAAACCATATAAGGCTCGTTATTATTAAACGAGAACCATATACCTAATAATATAATAGAACAAGACCACGTCCTGGTCTGGGATGCTGACGCAATAATAGGCACAAGTAATAAAATAATATATTTAAAAAATGAAAAAAAAAAAGATTATTAAAGAGTAAAGACAAGATAATAATAATAATGACAGGCCAGTTGGCTTGGTGGTTAACGCTCTGACTGCCAAACCAGGTCGCGGGTTCGATTCCCACCCAGGACAAACATTTGTGTGCATGAACATGTCTGTTTTTCCTTTGTAAGAGACTGGTGTCCGCACTAGGTAGAACCTGTATTACAGATTACCAGGCTCTCGCCCTGACGGATACGATTGGGTAATTAAAAAAGGGATGGTGGATTTGTGTGTGTGTGAGAGCGGGTGTTTGTGTTGTGTATTTGTCTGTGTGTATGTGTGTGTGTGTGTGTGTGTGCGTGATCTTGTGAGGGATGTTTTGAATAGTACTGCTTAATGCCTTTATTGAAAAACTGTCACTACACTACAGCCTCCTGTGATACTAAATATCCCGAGATATTCTTCCCAAACTAAGCAGAACTTTTACTATGGAATCCAGATAACTAACATGCATATAATATTTAATTAAATTAAATACATACTTATATCGATATTTACATCCACCCAGCCACAGAACAGATAGACATGTTCGTGCACACAAATGTTTGTCCTGGGTGGGAATCGACCCACAACCTACAACGTGGCAGTCAGGGTAGAGGACCAACGTTATGTCTCCATGAAGTCTCAAAACATCACTTAAATTACATAAGTCGATAAACAAGCTCACGGTCCACCTGATGGTAAGTGATCACCGCCGCCTATGGACATTTGGAACACCAGAGCATCGCCAATACGTTGTCGACCCTGAGACGTGAAGTTGTTAAGTCTCATGTGCCTGTGTTCACCGGCCTTGCCTTCCTACCGAAACACAGTAATACAAGTGCACTACTGCTTCACGACAGAAATGGGTAAGGTAGTAGTACATCCCCGGACGGACTCTACACTAAGAACACCATTACTCAATATGGCGCTTAAATATTATATACAAAAGGATCGCGGAAACCAAACCATAGCGCGAATCAAAAAACATGTAGTGTACCTACAATACCTACACGAAAGTAGGCAATTTAAATCTCCATCACTTTTTAAAACTTATTTTTTTTTTATTAAAAATAAGGTGTGTAAGTGTGCGTGAGTGTGCAGTGTATGTGCGAGTGCTTTACACTTAAACACACGCCACCATCCTTACCATCTCACATAATTACACACACACACACACACACACACACTCCCCTCACTCACACATCCTACACTTCTCACACTCTTACTCGCACAAACACTCGACATTAATATTATAATCTGAAAAATCTGATTTCAAAACTAAGCAGCCCATGTTCAGCTAATGCAAGATTTGTCGGCTCACGGCCCAATGAGGTTTCGGAGAATAGACTTCTCACACCATTACGTAGTTAGCGAAAGAGACAGAGCATAGCTCATACTTGTGAACAGGTGCTCTTTGTGAGGTCTCTTTAGTTTGCGGTTTAACCTTTATAACACGCAATTATTCTGAGACAAAACAAATTAAAAATATAAATTAAAGTTTGTTTTGAAATGAGTAATTGCTTTGTTTATTCCCGGCTCTTCTTAGTAAAAACAGTCTTTCAAACCTGCCCCCTTATTCAGCTAATACAAACTTCGTCGGCGAGCCGCTTCACGGAGGCCTCGGAGAGCTTACCTCTCACGTGGTTAGTAGTATTAGCGTAGTAAGCGAGAGAGACAGAGCATAGAAGCCGCGACGAAATATCCTCGAGTTAGTGTCATTTTCCTTACAGAATCGAGCCCCAGGGTATTAGAATTAGTAAATACGTGCTTGTGTAGGCCTATTTAAATAACATTTTCATTTAATTTCAAAGAAGTAGTACAATTATTTTAATGATCATAAAACTTGGCTTGGTAGTTAGAGACCCTGACCGCCACGCCACAGATCGTGGATTCGATTCCCACAGCACAAACATTTGTATGTAGGAACAATAACATGCCTGTTTATTCTGTCTGGGTGTAAATATCTAAATAAGTATGTATTATGAAAAAAAAACGTGTGTGTACTTATGTACGCACGTAAGAAGTTATTGGTGGGAAAAATTGCACTAAACGCATTTGTCTTTATTATTCAATCATGAAATTGATTTTGTAGTGTCTCTCTTTGCACCTGTCTGTAGCAACGAATAAAAAAAATTGACGTTGTTAGGTTATTATTGACAATATCATCATTACTCACTCATTAACACTAACATTGGCCGTGTGTAAAGAATGAGTCTAGATTTTTATTCATAATTTTTAAGCACCCTGCAGCTTGTATAACGGATACTACAATAACCATATTGTAGCGTTTCCAACTTGATACCTCACCAGGCGCAGATCCAGCTCACAAAAAAGGTTTTAGTCACAGCCAACCGAAAATTGGCCAAGTGTGATTCGGAGTATCAACTCGCTCACGCATGATCGATATAGTACATTCTTACAAAGTAGTTTTTTTTTATTTTATAAAGGCATTGGATATAATATTATCAGCCTATCGACCTCAAAAGACCGTGGAAGTGCGCCCATAGTGCCCACAATGCTGGATCCTCGCTTGCTACTAAGTCGCTCACCGCTAATTCCTTAGAACCAATATCTATTTAATTTAATGATAACATATTACAGTATAATTTACATAAACTAATAGTGCACGTTTAACATAAGCCATTGATTAAATAATTGGTGGCAGGCAATTGTGGGGTCTCAGGTTCTAATTCCGGCTTAGGACAATAATCGTGAATTGACTCTAACGTTATGTTAAAGTTAATGGATAGTAGGTTGCGGTCCTAGATTGTATGGTATGGAATGGAATCTTTGATAGGGTTTCATACCACGGTTTCACCCGCGTTTATCGATATCATATATAGCCTATAACCGTTTAGGAAAAATTCCGCGTCGAATAGTAGCAGTCCCATCCTAATATGTGCAGTAGTTTTGAGGTGATGATGCCCTAGTTGGCTTATATATTATATAGATTATCATTTAGTTGTCCGTCTGTCTAGTCGTCTGCTTGTCCTTCAATGCGAAGGCCAAACGCAAGCCCATTAAAAACAGTGCATTTTATGATAACAAATGATAGCAAATGATGGCAAATGATAGCAAATGATAGCAAATGATAGCAAATTGTAGCAAATGATAGCAAATGATAGCAAATGATAGCAAATAGCAAATGTTTCTTTTAAGTTTTATGTACCGCTCCAACTAACATAGCTTAACTTGTTACTAACACTATTGGGTTAATGTATTCCCTTATCAAATATGATAATATCAAATGTCATTATTATTAGTGAAGTTATACTTCATAAGGCCTGATGATAAAATGATGAGAGTGAAATTTTAAGATCGCGCATCTTAAAATTTCATCAATGTAACACAAAATTCTCACGGATGAAGTTAGCTGATAACGGTCTCTCCGGAACATCGCACAAATCGCAACTGTCAGTGTCAATGAGTGAGTAATGATGTTATTGTCAATAATAACCTAACAACGCCAAAAAAATTTATTCGTTGCTTCAGACAGGTAAAGAGTTTGGACACTACAATTTCACGACTAAATAGTAAAAAATGCTTTTTTTTATAGAACTTTTGTACGAGTTAACCTACAATTTGAAAACGCATTTCAAAAAGAAACAGTCTCAAAGCAGTATGAAATAGTCACAACTAAGTCTACTTATTCAAATTAGAGGCCAAATAGCCTATATGCTGACGCATCGTTCCATCACCACCATATAGCCATCAACACCTGGCCCCAACACCTATCATTACAGCTAAACGAAATTACTCGGCCAAAATGCGGAGGTCACTTGTTTGCGTCCATGTTTTAGGTGAGAGCGTTTTTAATTTTGTTGTATTTATTGCTATAGAACCACTTTGCTAAATGTAATAAATGTCCCGGGATATCCTTTACTCACCAACTATAACTAAGCAGAGCTTGTAGTATGGAAACCAGATAACTGATATACTACCACCTGCTTTCTTTTCTAAATGCATGCCTATAAAGATATTTACCCCAGACACAGAAAAAACAGACATGTTCATGCACAAAAATGTTTGCCCTAGCCACAAAGCCAACTGCCCCAGTAATGTCAAAACAAGACAAATGACCACAAACTCGAAGGGTTTACTGTAGACAGAATGCTGACAAATCGACGAAGGTTAATTCAAAAAGTTCATACTAAAATCGAAAAACGTGAAATGATGTTAAATTTACATAAAAAATATATTTAAAATCGACCGCCGTACGAAGCAGTGCTCCAGATTGAGGTTGTAGAGCAAAGGTTATGGGTAATTTAGAACTAGTAGAGCTCATGCAGGGTTTGTCGGGGAAGCAGTTCTGCTATTATATTACTGTGTTTCGGTTAGAAAGGTAAGGCCGGTGAAATAACAGGTACATAAGACATAACAACTTCACGACTCAGAGTCGACAACGCAGCAATGCCCCTGGTGTTACAAATGTCCATAGGTGGCGGTGACCACTAACCATCAGGTGAGCCGTCTGGTTGTTTGTCAACTTGACCAAATAAAAATTATTTGTAGTATATCAGTTGTCTGGTTTTCATACATGCTTGCTTAGTTTGGGTTCAGATGCTCGATTCTGTAAGAAAAATGACTCAAGTTCGAGGATATTTCGTCATAGCCTCTATGCTCCGTCTCTCACTAACTACACGGTCACGTGAGAGGTAAGCTCTCCGAGGCCTCATTCCCACGCTGACGAAGTTTATATTAGCTGATTATGGAGCAGGTGGCCGTGGGCGGGTAACGTCTGAGGATATTTAAATATTATTTACTACGAAGTATGTAACTAAAAAAAATAAGAAATATAATATATGCAGAACTAGCTGCGCCCTGCGCATTTGCCCGCTTTTTATCCTGGTTATAAACCTTCCTCTTGAATTACTCTATCTATTGCTAAAATCTGCATTGAAATCAGTAGCATAGTTTACGATTCTATAAAGGACATATAGTCAAACATTCATTTTTATATATTTATTGTCAAAAGCGCTAGTAAAGTGGTTAAGTTTTCTTAAATTTTCTAATTTTCCAGGCAACTTCCTTATTTTTTTCTTTCATAAGAACCTTTCCCCTGACAGTAACGAACACAACAAATAAGGATAAGCGAAATCGGTCCAGCCGTCCATGCGTGATGCCGTGACCAAGGGAAATAGGGATTAATTTTTATATAATAGATAGATGTCAGAATTTCATAGTACAAGCTCCTGCTTTGTTTGAGCTCAGATGATCATGTCTAAGTAACGTTCCAGGATATTTTCCCGCTACCGCTTGTCCAACACACAGCACCCTAATTTGATAGCTTTTGCCGGATTGAATGTTATTACGGTGATTCCAACCGGCACACCTTCACGAATGCCCTAATGTTTAATGCAATCATAATGGCTTCTCCCTTAGTGTTATATACCCTTTTCCACTCTTATTCAGCGCGAAGGGGTATTATTTCTCAAGTGTTTGTTTGAATGGAAGGTTAGGAAAAGGTTCTATTGCATTCAGATGTCGGTAATAGAAAAGTGTATTGAAGTTAGTGACACGATATGTTGATGGAAACTTTTTTAAGGGAAACCTTTCTTGGATCGGGATTTGAAAGTCTATGGAACGAAAAAACGACAATAAAAAGAGACAAACTTATACGTCTTTAGGATTTAGCCTACGAGAGAACGAGTAAGGTAGTTTTTTTCATAATTTATTTAATGGCTACATACAACATGTTTAAAATTCTGTTCCATTTATAAATTAGTATAATTAGTAATTATTAGCACAGTCTTGATCTTTTACTGAAGAGGTAATACTAAAGACGAGAGATTGCAAGTTTTTCTCAACACTGGACCTAAACTCAGCGTTTTGGTCAATTCCAATGCGTATCTTCGTTCCATCCGGGTGTCCCTTGACACCTCTCATGTTTTTTAATGCACTTCGCTTTTATTAGCTTCTCTCGTAGGTGTTCAAGTATTTAACAAATCTGGGAAGTAGATTTTCAACTTCTTCTAATTATTAAATTGATTTAAAACTTTGCAAGTGTATGTAGTTAATAACCATTCAATATTTATGTACCATTGAGACTACTACAACTAACAAAAAAATCATATTATTCACTTTAGAAAATCAAGGTTGACAACGCAGCGATCCCCTTGGTGTTGCAAACGTTCATAGGCGGCGGTGGCCACTTATCATCAGTGCGTCTGCCGGTATTTTACACCATTATACAGTGCCTACCTAATTTGAAGGATATTCTTTTCATTTTATTAACTTACTTTGGTGTAGGTATGTATCGGGTGGAATATTGCAATTAATTTTAAACTACCTTCTTGAGAGGTAAAGACTTGAAATTTTGAACAGTTAGAAACAGTACGCTTCTAATTGTTATATATTTAATTTGCACCACGTTTTGCGTTTTAAATATCACTTCAACTGTTGTTAACGTTAAGGTTTGTTTTTGGTTGTACGGGTTTCTTTAATCGAAAGACGTATTGACTCATTGACAATTTATTTGCAACTGATACAAGCTTTAACATAAGTAGTGGACTGCCCCCTTATTCAGCTAAAACAAACTTCGTCGGCGAGCCGCTTCACGGAGGCCTCAGAGACCTTATCTCTCACGTGATTAGTAGTATTAGCGTAGTTAGCGACAGAGACAGAGCACGGAGGCCGCGACGAAACATCCTCGAGTTAGTGTCATTTTCCTTACAGAATCGAGCTCCTGTATATGAATTTACGTAGGTGTTAATTTATTTTTGGTTTAATTATTATTATTTCATTATCACACAGGCAGTTGATTCAACTGACAAGTGCCTATATCATGTTATTCTCTGCCAGTTCTTCTTTTTAGTTAGTGAATATGTAATACAGCGAGGCAGTGCCGCAAGCATTCTTGGTACTCTGCCACCAGGGGAGGAGTTAGGAGTTTTTTATTTATAATAATTATAATTAGGTTAAGCTCTTGTTTACTTTAAAATTGTTATTATTACTGTATTATTTATTGGTGCCTGTTTTAAATGTGTAGTTAATATAAAAACTGATACCATCAGACCAAAATTCAAAACGACCTCTCAAATCACCATCGATTTGGAATCCGTGAAACGATGTGCTCATTGATTATACAAGCGCGTCAAGTTGTAGATGGAAATAACTTGAGCAACACCTACACGCTGTCTAGTTAGTAAATGACGAGCTCACCGTCGCTGTGTTCTGTCTCTGTCGTTTACTATGCAGCGAGGTGAGAGGTCCGTTCTCGGAGGCCTCGTTGCGGGCCGACGAGGTGGATTAGGGAATGCAGGGGGCAGTTCTGATGTTGAGTTGCTGATAAATTTATAGGAAAAGGAAAACTGAAAGCTAAGCTATATATAAAATATGCAGGATTTTAAAATAATAGTCTTACTTGGTATTTATTTTGTATGTGACATGAGGGTAGAATATATTTTTTTTATTTGACATAACATTGTATATATGTTTTTTTTCTTTTTTATATACCACATGGGCCGACAAACAAGCGGACGGTCCACCTGATGGTAAGTGGTCACCGTCGCCTATGGACATTTGCAACACTAGGGGCATCGCCAATGCTTTGTCGACCCTGAGACGTGAAGTTGTTAAGTCTCATGTGCCTGTAATTTCACCGGCCCCCTTACCTTTCTAACCGAAACACAGTAACACAAGTGCACTACTGCTTCACGGCAGAAACGGGTAAGGTGGTAGTACTTCCCCGGACGAACTCTGCACTAAGAGCTCTACTACTCTTAGATATATGTATTGTAATATATTGAATTTGCATACTTATAAAAAGCTAAATGAGCTGAACCTAATATAACTTGTAACACCTTAATCTAAAACCACATCTATAGCAAATATAAATAAAGTCTATTCTCGTGTCCCTATATTGTGATCATTATCGTAACTAATATTATAAATCTTTATTTTTATTCTAAAATCTTTTAAAGGGCAATGTATACGTTTCTTTAATACACTATCGAAAACATAGAAGAATTACCCGTGCATACATTTAAAAAGGTGGTAAAGAATATATTTATATCAAAAGGGATTATTTAGAAGATAATAATCTTTGGCAATGAATTGCTCGCCTGACAAGCTACCCATTTAAGTATTTTTATTGTGAATTTATATTTTTTTAATATCTCTGTAATATTTTAAGAAACCATGTAAAGACGATTTATAAGAGCCTGTTAAATCCTACATGAATAAACAAAATTTCTATTCTAAATGCGAAAGTGGGTATGTGGATTTGTTTCTTACGCTTCAACAAACCGATTTTGCTGAAATTTGGCTCACACATAGCTAATGGGGGAGAGAAAACAGTGTCGATTTGAACTTGTGTGAAACTAAGGATCTTTGCTGGTTAGTTTAATAAAGCGTTCCCTCAGCACATGTGTTCCTACAAGATACTAATAAAGAACAACGGACTGCAGACCCGCCCGGTTAAAATTCCTTTCGCTGCGCTTACAATATCTACACCAGCATTTTTATTTCACAACGCTTCTTTAAAACATCTGCAACCTTTTAGAAATAGACGAGCTCAGGGCAGAGTTCGTCCGGGGAAGTAGTACCTGTAGTTAAGCTGTAGTGGCCTTGTATTCCAATAAGAAATGTCAGGCCGAAATAACAGGCACATGAGACTTAACAACTTCACGTCTCAGGGACGACAACGCGACGATGCCCCTGGTGTTGCAAATGTGCATAGGCGGTGACCACTTATTAACTTTTAATAATCAATGAAAGCGCCTTAAGATGTTTTTAACCGACTTAAAAAAAGTAGGAGGTTCTCAATTCCTCTGTATTTTTTTTTTATTGTTACCTCATAACTTTCGACTAGGCGAAGCGATTTTAATGATTCTTTTTTTATTTGAAAGCTGGTGCTTCCCGTGTCTCATTTCAATTTTCATTGGTCCAGTTCTCACAATGGCACCGATGAGAAAACCATATAAGTCTAAAATTAGCCTTAAGAATGTGTGCGACAAATGAACGAGTAACTCAATATCATGCCAACCGATTTCGATTGATTGAAATGATAACTTCTTTAGGAGCGTTGGGCATTTTAGAGATGGAAAAAAACAATTGAACTCGCGACACTGTCACCGTTACCGACACCTCTGTATATGAGTATCTACATATATTGACCGCGTTTACACGAGAGTTGAGTTTGGGGTGAAATACATCCAACTAATTAAAAATGCGAAAGTTTGTATGTATGGATGTTTGTTACTCTTTCACGCAAAAACTACTAAACGGTTTTAGATGCAACTGGCACATAGATAGAGTATGTCCTGGAATAATATATAGGCTACTTTTTATGCCGTGAAAATTTTATATCCCTCGGGAACGCAGGTAAAACTGCGGGAGACAGCTAGTTTGTTATATAACTATATCTAATATAAACATTATTGTGTATATACGTACAACATAGATATTTATTTATGTCAGATTTAACTTCTGTGGGGACTTCCGGAGTGCCGCTTATTGGCACTAAGTTCCTTATCGCGCGTTGTGAAAGGGAGCTAGACGGAAAAAAATTTTTTTCATATTGTTACGAAATTTAAATGATATGGTTTATTATTGGGTTTGTTTTTTTCATAATTTATTTAAAGGCTACATACAACATGTTTAAAATTCTGTTCCATTTATAAATTAGTATAATTAGTAATTATTAGCACAGTCTTGATCTTTTATTGAAGACTTAATACTAAAGACGAGAGATTGCAAGTTTTCTCAACACTGGACCTAAACTCAGCGTTTTGGTCAATTCCAATGCGTATCTTCGTTCTCTCAATTTTATTTTTGTATTATGTCGCTATCTCATAGCATAGCTTCCAGTATCCACAAGTATATTGATACTATCTCCCGCCCACATTAGATCGAAAACAAATGATAGTCGAAACATAATCAAGTCTCCGCGACACAGGAACGTGCTTGTCTCGTTAATTTAAGCACTATTACGCTTAATCAATTGAAAGGAATAGTTCGATTTAAAATGATCACTATTGCTTCATTATTAGGACATATTTTTGTTAAAAACTAAATATCCATATAAATAAGCAAAATGGCGTTCCTTTGACGCACCATCATCTCAAAACTACTGAACATATCGGGATGGGACTGCTACCATTCGACGCAGAATTTGTCTTAGATAGACGGTTATAAGGTATACATGATATCGATAAACGTGGGTGAAGCCGAGGGGAACAGCTAGTTATGTTATAAATGCGAAAGTTTGTGTGAGTATGTAAATAATATACTAGATACTTTTTAATCCGGGAAAATGTAATCCCTTGGGAGCCCAGGTAAAGCCGGGTGAAGTAGTAAATTTATCTCTTATATATAAAATTCTCGTGTCACAATGTTAGTTACCTTACTCCTCCGAAACGGCTTGACCGATTTTTATGTTATATGCATATTCAGTAGGTCTGAGATGGGGTGGTGGTATTCTACTCTGCCGGCACCACCGGATCCAGAAGGGCAAGGATGAGTATGTGCACCTGTGTCCTGCGCGTATACTTGTGCACCTAAATATATCCTGCGCATCTGACCGCTTCCGTTATTGGACTCCGAGTATATATGGCAATCGTGCTGCCAAACCTCCTATACTCCTCTGAGACGTGGTGTGTATACCGCCGCCACATTCGCACTCTGGATCGCTTCCACCTTAAATGCCTTCGTACAATCATGAAGATCAGATGGTCCGATAGAGTGCGAAATACCGAAGTCCTACGACGAGCCAATGTTGGTGGCATTGAGGCCTATCTAATGCGTCGACAGCTTCGGTGGTGCGGTCACGTATCTCGTATGGCGGAGGATAGAGTGGCGAAGCGCATCTTCTACTCTGAACTGGAGAAGGGCAAGCGGAATCATGGCGGTCCCCTACTCCGGTACAAGGATGTCCAAAAGCGACACATGAAGAGATGCAACATAGAGCCCTCACGTTGGGAACGTTTGGCAGCACAGCGGCCAGAATGGCGCAGGATTGTGAACAGCCAAGTACGCGAGTTCGAGGTTCAGCGTAAAGCTGACCTTGATACCAAACGCGATCACTTAAAGGCTCGCCCACCTGCTGCCATAACTTATAATTATCTGAACGGCGTACTCACGTGCCCTCAGTGTGCACGGAGTTTCGCCGCGAAGATAGGCTACATAAGCCATCTTCGGGTGCACCAGCGCCATCACTCGGACTAGGGGTCGAAGTGGTCGCCATGGCCGAAATCGGTCGGAACCATCATCATCATCAGGTCTGAGAATCGATCCATACCTCTAGGTGATAAGGGTTGTCCACCCATAACATTTCTTTAAAAATTTTTGTACAATTTTTTTTTTTTTTATAATAAAAACAGAATACAATTCACTTACTATGAGAAATACAAGTAAAAAATTTCGGTTGATCATTCATTTATCTGGGGAAAACTTCAGATCCTTCGGGAATGCTGGTAAAACCGCGAGGCCTAAGTATGTATGTAAGCTTTGTTCGTTTCGCAACAAAACAAGATTTGAAAAACAATGTTAAGTGAAGCAATAAAATCAAAGATGAACAAAATAAAATTCAGAATTCATTGTCTCGAATTGAAGTTTCGAAACTGTCGTAGGAAAGTCGTTAAAATTACAATTTTATGGTTTTTATTTGTTATTTGTTAAGAAACCGTGTTTTTAGGGTTCCTTTTTATGGAAAACCAAAAGCACGAATCTTATAAATAATAATAATCATAATAACAAATGGCCAATTTATCTTAACATATAAATCAAAGCCCATTAAATATTATTTTGTTCTGAAGTCATAATGATCTAAACTAAATGTGTGTATAATGATGTAATCGAAATAAGCGAATTCTTTTTGTTACATCATCATCATCATCAGCCTATCTCCGTCCACTGCTGGACATAGGCCTCACCTATGGCACGCCACTGAGCTCGATCTTCAGCTCTTTGTTTCCAACCGCTGCCAGCCAGCTTGCGTATATCATCACTCCATCTAGCTGGAGGGCGCCCTACACTACGTTTACCGAGCCGTGGTCTCCACTCTAGAACACGTCTATCCCAACGGTTATTGGTTCTTCGGCAGATGTGACCAGTCCACTGCCACTTCAGCTTGCTAATCCTATGAGCTATGTCGATAACTTTGGTTCTCTGACGGATGACTTCATTTCGAATTCGATCCTTCAGAGAGACTCCGAGCATACCTCTCTCCATAGCTCGCTGAGCGACTTTGAGTTGGTGAACCAGTCGCACCGTCAGTGTCCACGTCTCGGCTCCGTAAGTCATAACAGGTAGGACGCACTCGTTAAGGACTTTTTGTTACATTATCATAATATTATATGCATAATTATGCATAGTAGTAGTCGCCTACAGATCGAATTTCGACCGTAATCTATATATATATATATAATTATATACAAACTATACAATATTTATTGTCTATTAAATAAAAAACTCACACATAATATATTTTAAAGTATTTAATACCTGTTCATAGTGATGTTCAGAGGATAGCCGTGGTCGTATGAGCCATATGACCATATATGAGGTGGCGGCTCATTTGTGTGAGTTTTTTATTTAATAGACAATAAATATTGGATAGTTTGTATATAACAATTTCACATGAGAATATTTTCTTGTTTCATACTTTTTAAAGCGTAATTTTTCGTAGTCGGGTTTTAGTTTTTGAACTTATTTTTTTTATAATATAATGTTTTATTTTATGATTATAGAAATGTTTTTTTTTGCAATTTAAAGTAATAATTATTAACCAATTATTTGATATTTTTTTTACTTACAAAGCTTATTTGATGTATTCACGTACAAAGCTTAGATTTTTAGGTTATATTGTAGTGTCACTACAGTTAACAATAACAAAGTTGATAATATTAATAAGTTAATGCCTTTATGTCCTGTAGAGAGCGCCATATCTAATTTATTGTGACGTCACATATCCTATAACCAGCAGACGATCAAGACGCTTCGAACGATACCTCGTTTGCCAAATTACGATAAGTAGTTTAAAAGTTATGAGGGAACAGATGAACATACATACACACATACATACCGGTCAAAATCATAACCCTCCTTTGGCTTCGCCGTAGTCGGGTAAAAATGAATCCCTATTTCCCTTGGTCACGGCATCACGCATAAACGGCTGGACCGATTTCGGTAATTCTTTTTTTGTTGTGTTTGTTATTGTCAGGAGATGGTTCTTATGAACGAAAAAAATAAGAAAGTTGCGCGGAAAATTAGAAAATTTAAGAAAACATAACGACCATATTAGCTTTTCTAATGTAACCTTATGGTGTTTGACATAAATATCAGTCGTTTGACAATATCGTTTAATACAGAAACCATGCGTGGGAATTATATTGTTATAATAATTAATTTATCATGACTTAGTGCACATTTCACAGTCGATTCAATCGGAATATTTATGAAAATTTCAATACTTAATTTTTAACACTTAAGTGTGTGTTCATCACAGTTCAGAGCAATAACGCCACATATTAAAAGTATTTTTTGTGTATCTTAAAGTATTGGATTCATAAATACTATGTTTTTTGATTCAATATTCATATTTAAAACAGGACAAAATAATGTAGTACGATAATTTTTCATGTAATAGTTTTTAATAAAGTAAATATGACAAAACAACGTTTGTCGGGTCAGCTAGTTCTATATAATTTAAGTTTGAACTTCATTGAGATTTTTTTGTCAGAGTATATTATATAACCTCTATGATCATCGCATAGAACTATTTTGAATTTTCAGTTTGACATTGGCTGTATGAGCGTAAGCTATTTATATTGTAAACTATGTGTGTGTGTCAAATCCGTACCGCCATCTATAGGAAACATTACATGGACACAATCCTGGGTAACCACTCCAGCATGAGTCGTCGACCCAGAGACGTGAAGTTGTTAAGTCTCACGTGCTTGTAAATTCACCGACCTTACCTTTCTAACCGAAACACAATAATACAAGTGGGATGCAAACGTAGGTCCCTTGGTCTTTAACAGAGCTATATACCACTCGACCAGAAGCCAACTAGAAGCTAGTGGCCTCTCTCTATCTGCAATATAAATGGGAAGTACACTTATCCCTACCGAGATATCCCTACTGGTAGGGTTTTGTAGATTTCTTTCTATCTGTGGGATAGGTGCACTTTCCCTTACCGAGTGTTAGTTTAGAGGCACGTGAGACTTGTCAAATTCATCTAAATGTAACAAAAAAAAAGTAATTTAATTTATTTATTTGTTAAAAAAATCTTTTTTCTTTGCTGATATTTTTATTTAAGAAAATAATACGTGAACTTGTTAAGTCTCATGTCCCTGTAAACATGCACTATACTCTACCAGTAGGGATAGTTCGGTAGGGTAAGTGTACCACCCGAATAAAAATACTACTTACTTACTACCTTATACTAACTTATTTTTAATTTTATTTTATACTGCTATGTAAATCTGGTTACACATTATTTTTCACAAATTTTCACAGAATTCAATTTATCAACCGGGCCGAGGCAACGAACTCTTCAAAGGCATTGGATTACTTCTCGGGTATTTGATTTTTACACTAAGAAGTTGTCATATTTAGAATTTAGAATTCTCTGCCAAACCATAGACAAATTATATTTGTAACAGCCAGTACTAATGATAATAATAAAAAAATATATATATCCCGCGACATACTTTACACACGGCCATCTGATCTCAAACTAAGCAGAACCAAATAACTGATGAATGAAGAATAAAAAGACAGTTTATGTTAATTAGATTTGCACCCAGACACAGAACAAACAGACATGTCCGATGTTTGTCTTGGTGGGAATCGAACCACCGTCCTGTGAGGGTATCTAGCTACCAAGCCAACTGGCCCTAATAGCCACTAAGTTGGTAAAGACCACACATATTTTTTTTTTTATTTAAATCTTCTTCGCATCAAACCTTTTTATTTGTAAATATAAAAGTATTTACCAAATCCGTCCGTCACAATCACAGTTTAACGGCTCTCGTTTTGTTGGGGTTGCTCGTAAAGGGAGAAAATATTGGATAATATTTTACAGCATTTATTGGCTCAATGGTTTTAGTTCGAAATAAGGTTATTTATTAAGTCGTAAACTCAGAGTTCGACACGACCTTATTTGATTTAAAGTCAATCTTTTTTTTAATTTAGCTCAAGGTGATCTGTCAGTTATTGGTTAAAAACTTTTTTAATTGCCCTTAAGTTTTTGCCCAACTGTACTCACGACAGCTGTCAGTACAGCCGAGGAAAATTTCCTCGTGAAATAATTAAAAGAAATATTTTTACTGTAGAGTTGTGAGAAGCCTTTATGGCATGCACGATCAATCACACCCTTTATGTGTCTACAAATAAAACCTACCCAAACAGTTGTACAGTAAACCATTCTTAAATACATGGGAATAAGGTTGAAAATCCCTTGTGTTTCGTGTTCGAGTAAAAATGTCAAAGGCCTAAATACGAGGACATTTGTAATAAATACACATAAATTAGATCGGATTTGCTTGAGATTTATTTTAATGCTTTGCCCTTAGAGTTATCTTTTAGATAAGCCGCTGGGATTGGGCAACTGATCGAATATATAAATGGTAATTCTGTTATTTTTCTTTATATTACTAACTAGCTGTACCCTACGGTTTTACCCGCGTTCCCGCATATATATAAACCTTCGGCGTGAATAATTCTGTCTATTGATGAAAACCGCATCGAAATCGGTTGCGTAGTTTTAAAGATCTTAGCATACATAGGGACAGACAGACAGCGGAAAGCGACTTTCTTTTATATTATGTAGTGAAGTCACTATTTAAAAGAGGTATTTTATAATGTCAAACAAAAGTGTACTTTATAGCTCTTGAAATAAAATTCATCTGAGGTAATCGTGTGAGTGAGCGTATATTAAATTAATTTATATTACTTACTATAAGCGTGAATACGTTTTTTCTTTGCGACTGAAAAATTACCTGAAAAAAAAAGAAAATGTAATTGATGCCACCAAAAAACAAATATGTTAAAATTTAAGCCAAGTATTCAAGCCATACATTTATGAGACCCAAATCTAGGCATACAGTTACAAATCAGTACAGTATTAACCAACCCATCTTTAGTAAAAGCTAAATTGATCTGTGCGGTAGCAACTAATACCTTAAGCCATCTGAAGGGTGCAAGCGACTAAAGAGTATAGTAATAACCGCGTGCACTTTACACCGTCCACCGAATGGGGGACAAGAACATTCTCAAAGAATTAAAGGCTTTAATCTGCCGGACTATGAGTTGGATTCAATCTGCTGGTCGTAAATAACCTGCCAAAATGTTATACCACTTATTGTGCCTACCCTTAATGATGATTCTTGACTGCTATATCACCATGGTAAGTGATGCTGTAAGTAATCAGAAAGATTTTTTTTTCTTCAGACGGGATTGCTAAGTTATTGGGTAGCTATGGACCTGCCACTGTGCTAACCATTACAATATCAACCCGTTTGTCGCAGAAAAGAAATCTTTTGTTCCATCAGATTAACAATAAAAATAGTGCAAGTGTAAAATAAATGGTAATCCAGTTGGACCTCTCATATGAAGTATATTCAAGTGCGCGCTAAACAAGCAAAAATAGCCCGTAGACCTTTGGCATAAGGGCTATGAATGTGGTATAGTGCACTTTTCTAATTAACGTAAACAGTAAATAAAAATGATCAATAATAGTCCGTACGACGTTGTCATAAGAACTATGAGTGTTCGTAACATTGGAACAGTCTCAGCTTAGCTCTTTAGTATTAGCGCAAGAATATACAGCATAAAACCTTATTCGAATAACTGCATCAAATCAGAGCATACAAAAAGTAGGTGTTGTTAGGTTATAAATAAATTTGAATTTTATTTGTGAGTGAATAAAGTATGTTGTTGAATAATAAATTGGATCGTGAGTACATCTACATAAGGAATAATTAAAAATATTTTAATTGGGTTCGTTGCGAGATCTTTTAATCATGATAATTTTATTATGAAGCTATTATTAGTTTCAATTTATTTATTCTTTTTCACACGAATACACGTATTTCGTTACAAAAAGATTTTAAAATATTATTTTATGCTATAGTGATGCATTTATTTGAACGTACGGCAGTGCAGGGTGGCAAAGTCTTTATATGATTTCGCTTCAAATTAGGCTTATGAGTCAGAACTTATTCATTAATTAGGTTTAACAGTAGATGATCACATAAGAAGAAAACAAACATAAAAATAACAATTTTAACTGTATTTTGACAAAATTTATTGGACAAGGGGGTTTTGTATATTACTATATTTTTTTATTTTTTTTTTATATTTTGGTAGCCACCGAGCAGACGTATCGCCTGATGGTAAGCGATTACCGCCGCCCATGGACACCCGCAATACCAGAGGAGCCACAAGTGCGTTGCCGGCCTTTTAAAAAGGAGTATGCTCTTTTCTTGAAGGTTATTTACACTAAATATAACGAAAATAATGATGACTTAAATTTTAAGTCGGTAAAATTATCAGTGGTTTTCATAAACCTAATATTTTTCGCAAACCAATTTCGACAATACTGTCCTAATTTATTTTTAAATATTCGAAGTCTATACAAGGTTACTTTTTGTATTATATTTTTCATATCAAGTAAGCCGACAAACAGGCATATAGTCTACCTGATGGTAAGTGGTGCGCCACCTATGAACATTACCAGCACCAAGGGCATAGCCGCGCTTTCGACCCTATGACTTGAAGTAAAGTCTCATGCGCCTGTAATTTCACCGGCCCCCTTACCTTTCAAACCGAAACTGATGTTCAAGGATTATTACGATCTCTTTGTTATTACGAACAAACTTTTTTTTTTTTTTTTGAGCGCACACACTTGAGCGCATTTGACTAGATCTCACCTGATGGAAAGTGACCATGCAGTCGAGGATGGTACACGCGAACTCAAATAATGCCTATTCACTCACAAACAGTTTTTAGAACTGGCAATCAATAAAAAAATAGTTTATGTATTTGAAATAAGCAGCAATATTTAAACTTTTATGTAATCTGTGGGTTTTGAGTGAAGAGAGAGTAATGAACTTTTGACCATTAACAACAATTTTAATGCACAGTTGTTCAAATACAATTTAAGCACAAAATCTGACCGTGGGTGGAATATGTCAACTGTTGCCGTAGTTCTAGTGAAAGCTATTGCAGTAGATCAGCTGCAGAGGAACATCGAAATTTTAGACCCACTTAAAATGTGTCGACAGGACAGTTAGAGTGATTGGAGACCCTCTCCGCAACGCTACTAGTCGTGGGTTCGGTTCCCACCCAGGACAAACATTTTTGTCTGTTCTGTATCTGGGTGTAAATATATATCCATAAAAGTATGTCTTTAATAAATGAAATAGTACCTCCGTTATTTGGTTTCCATAGTACCTACAAGTTTGGGATGTGAATGTCTCAAGTTATTTATTTATTAATGAATACGACATTACAATAATGATATTTAGAACCATCTATTAAGTAGGTATTTAATTAATTCAAATAGATACTTAATAAGTTTAAGATAAAACAATGGGTTTCACTGAAAAGAAAAAGTATCCTGGAATATTTCTTTTATTCAAGGCATTTTGATTCCAAACTAAGTGAAGCTTGTACTGTGGTTCACGAAAATACGTAGAATAAAGAGACATGCTTGCCCTGGGCGGGAACCGAACCTACGACCTGTGGCACATCTAATTCTAACCACGCTAACTAGCCTGTCCGTAATTTTAATTTAGTTTTGCCCATTTTTCTATTAAGTAACATATTTTTTGAGAACTTCAATTTGTCGCTAATCTTGTTTAACAAAGAATTTTTTTTTATACCACTTGGGTCAACCGTCTGCTTGTTTAGCAGACGGTCCTGATGGTAAGTGGTCACCGCCGCCTATAGAGATTTGCAACACTAGGGGCATCGCCAATGCGTTGTCGGCCCTGAGACGTGAAGTTGTTAAGTCTCATGTGCCTGTAATTTCACCGGCCTTACCTTTGTAACCGAAACACAGCAATACAAGTGCACTACTGCTTCACGGCAGAAATGGGTAAGGTTGTAGTACTTACACGGACGAAGTCTGCACTAAGAGCTCTACTATTCTAAAATTAATCAATATAGTGGAATTAAAATACATTGAACTACTGCTCAACACGCACTGTGTTGTGAAGTCAGGTGAAAATGATGAGAAGTGAACGGAATAGGAAATTTCCCGTATATTTGATGTATGGTAAAATTGACACATTAGTCGCACCAAAGTCAAGTGAACTTAAGCGTTTGTAAATTTATTAGTTCCAGTTGACTTGCTGTTTTGAATATTTTAAGCTGCAATGAAAAACAATCTTGAAATGAAATCTTACTTCTATTATAGATGAGATTGTGAATAAATGTGTTAGATATTTAAGTTAATTTAAGAATCATATGTATATATGTAATTGACTTGTTGTACGTTTTGGTGTATACTGTAAGTACACCAAGTATATATAAAAGAATAAATAAATGACAATATTTGGATGGATGGATTTTTATAGCCTATGTGCTATTCGAGACTATATTCTATCTTTGTGCCAAAATTCATCCAAATCCGTTCAACCGTTCTGGCGTGATTGAGTATCAAATATCCAAACTCGAATTTATAATACTAGCGACCCGCCCCGGCTTCGCTCAAGTGCAATGTAGACACTTATACATATAAACCTTCCTCTTCAATCACTCTATCTATTAAAAAAACCGCATCAAAATCAGTGGCGTAGTTTTAAAGATTTAAGCATACATAGGGATATAGGGACAGAGAAAGCGACTTTGTTTCATACTATGTAGTGATGTAGATAAGACTAGTTGTACTGTGATATTTTGAGGGACGTAAAATGTTTCCGGCATAAAAAGTATCCAATACTAGTTGATCCGACAGTCATTGTCCTGTTTTAACTATGAATATCGAATTCGAACTGGTATGATTAAAATAAAATGGTTGTCTGTAACGTCGGTTTACGGACGATAGTTTAACGTGACAACGTCATAATAAAACATTGATGAAGTTATTGCATTGATAAAATTAAATTATCATTATTTTTTTGTCAATTGTAACATAACCTGTTATTACTGCACTCGCCGACCGATGCTAATTTTTGTAATAATAAAAGAATAAATACTCGAAATTATACTAGTAATTAGATTTATTAAATGCACGAATAATTAATCTTGTACAATGAGCGTAACGGGACAATTTTTCGTGCATGCAGCCAGCGTTCATCGATTTATTAGACGTTGTCACGTCAAAAACTAATCCAAAAATATAATTGAATTTTTAATATGAAGAGTGTTTGTTCTGAACTAACTGTGATAAACACACACTTCTCAAAAGCGAAGTGTAAAATTTGTCATAAATATTCCGATTGAATTGACTATGAAATGTTCACTAAGTAATGATAAATTCATTATTTTATCAAAATAATTCCGACCCATGCCTCTGTTTTAAACGATATTGTCAAACGACTGACATTTATTTCAAACACCATAAGGTTACATTAGAAAAGCTAATATGGTCGTTATATTTTCTTAAATTTACTAATTTTCCACGCAACTTTCTAAATTTTTTCTTTCATAAGAACCTTTTCCTGACAATAACAAACACAACGAAAAAATAATATGGAAATCGGTCCAGCCGTCCATGCGTGATGCCGTGACCAAGGGAAATAGGGATTCATTTTTATATATATAGATAGATTATGTACTGTACTGCATGCTCTATCTGTATGCCAAGTTTCATCCAAATCGGCATAGACATTCGCATTTATATTATTAATAGGATTGATGGTTTCAGTAAGTTTGACCTTCATAAGAGCCCTCCGCGGGCCAAAACCAAATTAATATTTATTTATTTTGTAGGTTGAATTTTCGACTCTAAAGCCGGTTCAGAAGGTAACTTTTGCAGTAAACTCAACAATCACTCTTTTCAAATTATGATTAACTAGTCCCCCGTGGTTTCACCCGCATTTATCGATATCATTTCTACGAAAAATTCCGCGTCGAATGGTAGCAGTCCCATCCCAATATGTTCAGTAGTTTTGAGGTGATGGTGCGTCAAAGGACCCTATTTTATTTTATTGCTTTAATATAAATGTATAGATAAAATATATAAATGAAATTCAAAGATAAGATATACATATAATAATATTCTTATAATCATATTCCATACATTTCCCTTCCAAATTCTAGTGTTATACGTTAGACACGTTATATTTCACATCAAAGCTCCTATTTGAGTTACCCGCTGAGAAACCATGTTGTAACAATCATAAAACAAAGCTCAGTGAATTTATTTAACAAATTATGCTTTGAAGAAGCGAAATGTTGAGGAAAACCTTTGCTGTATTAAGGAAGCAAAATACCTCTCACTGAAACTTGAAGATTTTTTTTTTCTTATACCACATGGGCCGACAAACAAGCGGACGGTCCACCTAATGGTAAGTAGTCACCGCCGCCTATGGACATTTGCAACACTAAGGGCATCGCCAATGCGTTGTCGACCCTGAGACGAGAAGTTGTTAAGTCTCATATGCCTGTAATTTCACCGGCCCCCTTACCTTTCTAACCGAAACACAGTAACACAAGTGCACTACTGCTTCGCGGCAGAAAAGGGTAAGGTGGTAGTACTTCCCCGGACGAACCCTGCACTAAAAACTCTACTACTTGAGCTCGAGCGTGTTTTTAAACTTTCATATGATTCTAGTCTAGGCAGAGGAAATAGCTTAATATCTTAATAAATAACTATATTTATTTATTTAGATCACCTACTTATGTTATACATAAATAATATGGTACCATAATCCAAGCTTTGGAAAAGTGAGTATTATCTCGAAATATGTATTTAATATTTTGACATGCCAATTGGCTTGGTGGTTAGCGACCCTGACTGCCAAGTCGAAGGTCGTGGGTTCGATTCCCACCCAGAACAATCATTTGTGTGCATGAACATGTCTGTTTGTTCTGTGTCTGGGTGTAAATATCTTTATAAGTATGTATTTAGAAAAAAAAAGTATTATATGTAGTATATCAGTTATCTGGTTTCCATAGAACAAGCTCTGCTTAGTTTGGGATCAGATGACCGCGTGTAAAAGAAAGTCCCAGGATATTTATTTATCTATTATTTATTATTATAATTATTTTTATCCTCGGTGCCTTTTTTGATTTGATGCCTCGTGAGACTTGGCTTCTATTCGCATAAATTGCTCTTGAAGTCCTTAATGCTATATTAAACCATTCATAACTCATTGACTCAGGTGTGACCTTGGTGAAATTCATTGTAAAACAAATATCTAGTAACATTCCGCTGGATCTCCTTCTCTGTCAAGTCCCAAACAAGGAAACTTAACAGGAAATCGACACGTGTTTCGCTTCTACACGAAGCATCTTCAGGACGTATTAGACCCACTGTCACTGAGTCGACGCACTAGCACCACAGACGTGTTACATCGCCGACCGCCGGACAGAAAGTTCTATAATGTCATGTAACTAAAATATCCCCGGACATTCTTTACACACGGCCATCTGGTCCCAAACTAAGCAGAGCTTGTACTATGGAAACCAGATAACTGATATACTACATATACTACTTTTTTTTTCTATATACATACTTATATAGATATTTACACCCAGACACAGAACAAACAGACATGTTCATGCACACAAATGTTTGTCCTGGGTGGGAATCGAACCCGCGACCTTCGATTTGGCAGTCAGAGCGTTAACCACCAAGCCAACTGGCCTGTCAAAGAGAATTACACGAGGCTAGAGGAAAGGTCAAACAGGCACACCATGACTTATGGTGTAGGGGGTGGGGATATGTGGCTGCCTTAAGGCTAAGTGCTGAGATTTCAGTAAACGACATGTCGTTATCCTAAATGTCCAGCCACCATAAGATGTAAGGTCAACGAAAAGAACAGGGCTTGACTTAAAGACACGACAGAAGTGAAACTTTTGTATTACAGAGAAACATTTTAATTATTCATCAATCAGTTTTGAATAGCATACATTGTGTTTATCATTCATTTATTTGTCGTTACACAAATTATTATTAGCGGATTAGAATTTCAATGCCCTCCCATAAGAAGTTCCTCTTCAAAAAGAAGCTGGGTGTAATTCTGTAAAGTAAAATGAGAATAGCTTGAGAATGTTACATTGCGGCTCCTATGCTCTGTCTCTTTCACTAACTACACAATCACGTGAGAGGTACGCGCTCGGAAGCTTCGTTGCTCGCTATATACTGAATAAGGGAACTGATTAGACACGTACGATTTTAATGTATCACATATATGTACATTATCAATGAAATTTCCAGGAACTTCAAAAAGTGGCCAAGGGTGAGACGTACTTTTCAACGAGGGGTTCCGTGCCACTGTATAACATTTAACAAAATACCGAATAAAACACGTTTCTTGTATGGGGACCCAATTCTACTATTAGCTTTATTTGTGCTTATAGTAATGCTAGACATACTTTGAAAATATCGTGTGATCACCTATCACGGTTTAAAAAATACAGCCTTGTGACAGATAGACGGACAGCGGAGACTTAGATCAATAATAAATTCAAAATTGAAAACCATTAATTAAGTTTAGGCCCTCGGAAGGCACTTATGAAGGTCAAATTTAAAGTTACTGAAGCTACTTAGTAATTGGTGCTTAAGCCCTTGGGGACGGAACGTTAAAATAATACTAATAAATATCCCGGGATATTTTTAACACACCTGACCCCAAACTGAGCAGAGCTATAACAATCGAAACCAGTGCAGTGATATACTCCAACCAGCCTTTTTTTTCTTCTGAATGCATAGTTATATAGATATTTACACCCGGACACATAACAAACAGACATTTTCCTGCACACACATGTTTGCCCTGGTCGGGTGTCGAACCCACAACCTGCGGCGCGGCGGTTATGCACTCTAACCAATAAACCACCTGGCTCATCAAAGTAGAACGTTATTAATTCGCCTGAATAGAAAAAAAAGCACTTGACATTTTTCACGATTTAAAAAATTACTCTCATCATTTTTCTCTAACGCGCCAAAAGAAGTATAACTACAATATCGCTCGCTATATAATTAAAAAAAATCATAATCTTTTAGCAATTTAAACAACCATTATACGACTTTTCTACAACCTAAACTCATTTCCAGACCTCTTCCGCAACCATTACCCACTTAAAAATCATAGAAGAATCATTAAACTTAGAAATGAACACCAAAGCGTTACAAAATGGTCGCTAATAATGATAATTGGCTCAATAACTATAAATTTACATGCATTAATAGATTAATTAACTGATGAACCCGTTAATTGAAGTCGGATTTCGGTATCCGGTTATACCCGGATATTTGGTCGGCTAATACAATTTCCGGTGTATTGTTTAAGCTTAAAAATTTGATGCTTCAGTATTTGAAATTAGCCTCTATATCAAATTAACTGCAGTTTGTGAATTTAATTAAACAAGCTAAAGTCAATTAATAATTTAATATTTTGGCTGCGTTTTGCATTGAAATAAATACGAGATGCAGTCACCAATACTATAAATATCCACTAACTGTCCCCACGGTTTCATAATTATCCATTATTTATCAGCGCGCATAATTTATCCGGGGCAGTACTACCACCTTACCAATTTCCGCCGCGATTGTGAACTTGTTTCGGTTAGAAAGGCAAGGTCATAATTACAGACACATGAGACACAACAACTTTACGTCTAAGGGTCGACAATGCATGGCGATGCCCCTAGTTTTGCAATAGAAATTATAGGTGAGAAAAACTGCACTAAAAGCATTTTGTACTATTCAGTCGTGAAATTGTAGTGTCTAAACTCTTTGCACCTGTCTGTAGCAATGAATAACAATTTTTGACAATGTTGGGTTATTATTGACAATAACATTATTACTCACTCATTGACACTGACAGTTGCGATTTGTGCGATGTTCCGGAGAGACCGTTATCAGCTAACTTCATCCGTGAGAATTTTGTGTTACACTGATTCGCGCGCATCTTAAAATTTCACTCTCATAATTTTTTCATAACGCGCCTAAAGAAGTATAACTTCAATAATAACTTTTAACTTGAGATATATATTCAAAACTGTGTATTTACCACCTTCAATCACATCTTCGCTCACCATAATGAGGTTATTCGTACATACATTCATAGTCAAAAGAACATTATATTCAGTCAAAACTTATATCAAATCAAAACTCATAAAGGTCCAAACCATGCCAGGGCGAGCCCACAATACCCCTCTAGTTTGTATTCCTCATAAAGTTACAAGGAAGTGATAAAGTAAGCTGGAATTCACATTAGTGTCCCAAACTGTGGGCTAACGAACTCAAGGTGTGAGCAGACGGGCTGTTGGGACGCTGCGGTTCTTTTAAATTTAAGTTTTATAATTTGTAACGGGCCAGTTTGATGGTTATAAACTCTGACTGCCAAACCGAAGGTCGCGGGTTCGATTCCCACCCAGGACAAATATTTGTGTGCATGAACATGTCTGTTTGTTCTGTGTCTGGGTGTAAATGTTTAAGTATGTATTTAAAAAAGTAGTATATGTAGTATATCAGTTACCTGGTAGCCAAACTTGGGATCAGGTAACCATGTGTGAAGAATGTCTTGGGATATTTATTATCATTATTTTTTTATGTTCCTCTAAATTCTTTACAGGTAACTCGAGAGTATATCAATGAAAACATGTACTTTACACATTCTAACGAGTTGTTAACTAGAGTCTCTAGGTCTCTGATCCTCATGTCAGAGGGACACGAAGCGGTCGTTTTCCAAAAGAGGGCACTAAAAAAAAGCATTTTGCACCTTCTAGACGCCTGCGCTTTGGAAATGATTTTTTGACCCCTCGGTGCTAGGTGACATCATAAATGTACTTACTTAAAAAAAAATTAACAACACGGATTTTTTTCTCTAATAACGTTTATAAAAAAAACGCTATTAAAAACCGCCCGTCACCATCAATCACTTAACGAACCCAAAACGTTTGTAAATGAATAGAGTCGAGTCCAAATGTCAAATGTTTGCCGACGATAGAGAGAAATGTGTTGTTTGCCCATATTTGTCCACATTGTATCGTATAGCACACAGATTTAACATATGAGGTCATTTAACCGGCGTATAACCGGCTCAATAAAGCTGGATGAACATATTTCTATAGATATTGTGAAGTAAAAAGGAAAGATATCTAAAAATGCGTGAGTTTCGAGGAACACTCGGTTGGAACGAAGTCCTTTCCTAGTTTATTATTATTGGGTACAAGCTGACCAGGCAGACGTTGTCCTTTTTCTTTCGTTGTGTTCAATGAATATGAAATTCGAATTGGTATCATTTATTTATTTTATTAATTAAGGAATATTACAGCTTTTTTTTTAAAATAACAATTAAATTGTAAAGGAATTATTCCTTAAATTAAGCCAATTACAATATTCCTGGTTAAATTGTGTAAAATATACTTACTTTCAAAAACAACTTTATATATTTGAAACAATCAAAAAAGTTGTGTTTTGTATTTTTGTATTCTTGACAATTAAACCATTAATATTAGGCGTGATGGCGCTCTGAACTAACCGTTATGAACAAACACTTAAAAAACTCTACATTACAATACAATTTTCCGATTGAATCGACTGTGAAATGTGCACTAAGTAATGATTAATTAACTATTTTATCAATATAATTCCGACCTTTGCCTCTGTTTTAAGCGATATTGTCAAACGACTGACATTTATGTCAAACACCATAAGGTTACATTAGAAAAGCTAATATGGTCGTTATGTTCTCTTGAATTTTCTAATTTAATAATAAATTAATTAAGAACCTTCTCCTGACAATAACAAATACAATGCCTGCGTGATGCCGTGACCAAGGGATTTAGGGAATAATTATTATTATATATATTAATTGATGATTGATAAAACTTTTAGTACAGAGTTCGCCCAGGAAGTACTACCACCTTAACCATTTCCGCCGTGAAGCAGTAGTGCACTGGTATTACTGTGTTACGGTTAGAATGGTAAAGGGGCCGGTAAAATTATAGGCACATGAGACTTAACAAATTTACGTCTCAGGGTCGACAACGCATTGGCGACGCTCTGGTGTTGCAGGTGGACCGTGTGCTTGTGTATATAAAAGAAAAATAAAGGGAAGATAAATAAATACCTCCGACATTCTTTACACACGGATCTGATCCCAAATTAAGCAGAGCTTGTACTATGGAAACCAGGCAACTAATATACTTGTTATACACCCAGACACAGAACAAACAGACATGTTCATGCACACAAATGTTTGTCCTGCGCGGGAATAGAACCCGCGACCTTCGGGTATCTAACCACCAAGCCAATAGGCCCATAAAGTTCCTGATAACTGATATACTACATATTATGTGTACATACAAATTTAGAACAAACAGGCATTTCATCTATCTAGGGATTATAATATACCATAGCCTATGTCTGGAATAATATACCTTCAATTAGTGAAAGAGTTTTGCAATTAGTAGCAGTGGTTTCGTAGAAAACCCTCCACCTACGCACAAACTCACTCACATTCACTCTATCTTTGTAGTATTAATATAGATTTAGTATTTTAACTCTGTCTACATACTGCTAAATTTTACTTCTAAATATTTACATAATAAAGTCTAGTTTTGTTTGTAATTTTAACATTTAACAACAATTGTTTGAATGTTTGACAGACCAGTTGGCTTGGTGTTTAGCGACCCTGACTGCCAAGTAGAAGGTCGCGGGTTCGATTCCTACTCAGGACAAACATTTGTGTGCATGAACTTGAACATGTTCTGTGTCTGGGTGTAAATATCTATATATGTATTTATTTAGAAAAAAAAATCATATCATCTATCTAGTTTCCATAGTACAAGCTCTGCTTAGTTTGGGATCAGGTGGCCGTGTGTAAAATATTAATTTTATTTTATTATTTATTTTTCTGCTAAAATTAATAAATATCCCTACTAATATTATAAATGTGAATGTAAGTTTGTTTGTTACGCTTTCACGCGAAAGCTTCTTAACCGATCATCATGAAACTTTGTACACATATTCTTGGAGGTATTAGAAGTAACATAGGATTCTTTTTGTGCTGGTAAAATGTGACATCCCTCGGGAACGCGGGTGAAACCGCGGGGAACAGCTAGTATAATATATAAATTCATGGTCTATACAGATATATATCTATTAATTTAACACTACGGGTCATATTTTTCACTGTTATTGCCTAAAAGTATAGGCCATAACTAGTGCAATACCGTGTCTAAAAAAGAAATAAATAAATCAGTTAAAAATGTTTTTAAACAATTAAAACTGACGTCACGTACGCTACTCGGCAAACCCTTTCATTAGACACCCATGACATGGAGGTGGCTTATGAATTAATAAATGACCATCTCAACACGGCCGCCATATTCGATTTAGAATGACGTCACTTAGCTAATCTTACGTTGTCACTAAAACCAAATATGTGTGCAAAATCTCTCCATCGGACGCACACACTCGCGAAGTTATATAAAAGCATTTCACACATAGACAATTTACTTGGAAAACTCAAATAAACTGCGCCACAAAATGTGTTCCATATTCAAAAAGTAAAAAAAAAAACAAGACGGAAAATAGAATTTTCTAAAGACATCCTGCCAACAATAGAATGCGCCGCATGATTCCAACGCGACTAAATAAAGTAGGTCGTTGTCCCGGCTAGTAATAAAGTCATACAACCTACAGTCGAGATTACCTCTCTATTTGGCTAGCTTATCTCTGTCCCGCAGTGTTCTCTCATAGAGTAAAACTGTAAAATCGGATGAGAAATGAAATTTTATTTGAAAAATAAAATACAGATATATAAGATGGAATATTTTCAAATTTGGTATTCCATGTGATGTTTCGTTTTATGTTTTCTTTTATTTTGGAATATTCAAATCTGAGATACATAAAATCTCTCGCTTCTGACCATATTTATTATTTAATAAGTTCGGTTTCGGAATTGTTAAGACGCTACGAGCTTTGCAAGTAGGTACTTACATATTTTTCAAAGCTACACTCGTCCTCATTTTAAAACTACTACCTAGACTACTACATCTAACTAGACTACAATTTTAATGAGATCTAGGAAACATCCTTAATTTATCAGTTGGCTGTTTCGTTTATGCATAAGACAGATATATCAAAAGTCTGTAAATAAACTGTAGTTCAAAAACATCATTTCAAGGGTTTCCTTCAACAACTTACCCCTTAACATCACTCAACAGTTCCCTAGTAAAATCACCATAATAGACAGACAAACCATCTATTTAAAAAAACAGCGTCGCTTATGGACGCCCGCATGAAGAGAAGCTTCACCACATAGTATAAAAGTCGCTTTCTCTGTCCCCATATCCTATGTATGCTTAAATCTTTAAAACAACGCAACGGATTTTGATGCGGTTTTTTTAACAGATAGAGTGTTTTAAGAGAAAGGTTTGTATATTGTTTGTAGGTATAATACATGTGACATCCCACGGAAACGCGGGTAAAACCGCGGGGGACAGCTAGTTATAGTATAAAGCGTAGGAACTAAGCGCAAAAATTACAGAGTGGCAGCTGCGGCGCGCGCCTATGTACATCGCGTAACGCTACTGCCTTATTCAGCTAATACAAACTTCGTCGGTGAGCCGCTTCACGGAGGCTTCGGAAAGCTTACCTCTCTTATTAGCGTAGTAAGCGACAGAGAGAGAGCATAGAGGCCGCGACGAAACATCCTCGAGTTAGTGTAATGTTTTACAGAATCGAGCCCAATCCGACGTCTGACGTTTAGACAGATAGAGTGACCGCACGGCAAGCCGTATAGAAGCTTCGCGTCAATAGGCAGAAATCCCACCCCGTCTGCACTATTCCATCTTTGAATCCGAGACAGAGCGTCGCCGGTGTCAAATTAAACAAATCCCGCTGGAGCTATGACAATATTTGTATTTGCACGCTCACCCCGCTGCGGAGCCGTGAACTTGCTTATATAGCCACTATACAGCAAAGAGGCTATTATCCTATGGGGATTTCGTACTGAGTTGTTTCATAGCCTTTTTCAGTTAGACAACTTAGAGTGTTATGACTGTGTTTGTGTAAATGTGTTTCTTGGTGTAATTTATTGCGTGATCACAGAAGTATTAACAGAATTGTAAATGTATAAAATTACATATGTCTAAAAATGAAATCGTACATTCCAACAGTGTTTAACTTTTATAAATACGTAGCTATCCCTCGCGGATTTTACCCGCGTTCCCGAGGGATATCACACTTTCTCGGGATAATATGTCTATATATAAGCCTATATGTTATTCCAGGATATGCTCTATCTATGTGCTAAGGTTCATCCATATCCGTTTAGTAGTACATACAAATCTTTCCTCTTTATAATATTAGTATAGACTAGCTGTCCGCCGCGGTTCCACCCACGTTTAGCGATATCATATATAGCCTATAACCAAGGAAAAATTCTGCGTCGAATGGTAGCAGTCCCGTCCTGATATGTTCAGTAGTTCAACATGGGGCGATGGTGCGTCAATGGAACTATTTTGCTTATAGATCGAAGAAAGCTATAGATTATTGAAGTTTATACAAACTACTCTGTCCGTATCATTGGCTACGTGTGTGCCAAATTTCAGCAAGATCGATTCAGTCGTTTAGCCGTGACAGCGTAACAAACTTACTTTCTCATTTATAAAAAATTACAAAAATTCTGTGCAGGCAGCTTTATTTTTTATGAATGTATTATTTTAAATTTAGAAAATACGCTTTTTAGAAACCTCATTGAGTTCAGTTCCAATTTATTTTTAAATTCTAAATGGCCTACTTTTAGATTTAGAATACGTTTTTAATATTAAAATAAATTGTAATACTAATACACAGGAAATTGTTGTCGTGTTCTGGAGTTTTATAAAAACACTTACTTATTATTGTTGTTATAAAACTAAAAAATAATTGTATATTTACCATTGTGTTGTCACAGAAACCTTTTGAATCTGTCTAAAGTTATTTACACTACTTAGATATAGAAATGTTCACTAAACTCCACCTCTTATCAAATTGATAAATGTATATCTAAGAAAAATGTCGGCTTATAAGCTACTATAATAATAATTTTAGAGTAGTAGAGCTCTTAGTGCAGAGTTCGTCCGGGGAAGTACTACCTTACCCATTTCTGCCGTGAAGCAGTAGTGCACTTGTATTACTGTTTCGGTTAGAAAGGTAACTGGTCGTTGCTGGCGAAACCGTAGCCGGCGAAATTACAGGCACATGAGACTTAACTTCACGCCTCAGGATCGACAACGCATTGGCTCTGCCGCGATGCCTCTAATGTTACAAATGTCCATAGGCGGCGGTGACAACTTACCATCAGGTGGACCGTCTGCTTGTTTGGCGGCACAGGTGGTATAAACAAAGCCTTTATTTATCAATCTTTCTTACAATATAGTTACAATAATATTATTTGAATGTTTGACACCGGTACGTGAATATTGTCTTGCTGTCCAGCATAGGCCCATAAGCTACTAACACGAACCAAATAAAAGAAAACTATAAAAAAGGTAATCGATACCTACATATCTTCAAGCCCATTATCCCCGAAGAAGGAAGAAGACAATTCCCGAGACCCACAAGATATTTAAAGTCTATTGAGTTTTTTTAAGTCTATTGGTGCCGTCTCTCGGATTACCAAATTTTTTACCATCGACCATGCGTGTCTTCTGATAGTAGGCAACTACCGAACCATGTAGTCACTGGTATCCTGCCACCCCTTGATAGGGGGTACTAAAAGGGGGGTATTAGCCAGAACTTAAAGAAATGCAGCGGCGTGACATCGCTACTCCGTTGGTACTCTGTTAAAGTGGTAATCTTGCCCAGTCGAGCCAGCACCATAACAGTTACGTTGGAAATCGATTTTCAATCCTATTCCTTTCGTAATAAGGTTGTGTAACAATGAATACTCTATTTTAGATACCTTTCTCTTATTTTCTTTACTATACTTCTGAGAAAAGATTTTAATTGAACCTTAGATTTGATTTTAATTAAGCAAGCGTCTCGGCAATATTCCCGTACCTATCCAATTATCATTATAAATACGGAAGTTTGTATGTAAGTATGTTTGTTACTCTTTCACGCAAAAACCACTTAACGGATTTAGATGAAACTTGGCACATGGATAGAGCATATCCTGGAATAACATATAGACTACTTTTTATCCCGGGAAAACGTGAAGTCTCTGGGGAACGCGCGTAAAACCGCGGGGGACAGCTAGTTATTTTTTTTTGTATGTTCGAGTCAGAAATAGGAGAGAAAATGGTACTTAGCTTATTTGTTTTTGCCTACACTACTATTTGTCCCCCGCGGTTTCACCCGCGTTCCCGAGGGATGCAATTTCTCGGCACAAAAAGTATCCTATCTTCTAATACCTCCAAGAATATGTGTACAAAGTTTCATGATGATCGGTTAAGGAGTTTTCGCGTGAAAGCGTAACAAACAAACTTATATTCACATTTATAATATTAGTAGCATTTTCAAAAATTTTGACATCTGAGATTATGCAAATAACCACGAAATGGAAGAACGATCTCATTTCTTTTTATATAACAGAAATATAATACCTACTTAAAAAAAAAACAAATTACGGAAACACATCGTCTAACTGAAGCTATTTTCAGTATTATAAGAAAAAATAAAAAAGTAAAACATCTCAAAAATTCAATATATTTCTTCATTGTCACAACAACTTCAACAAACAACATAATCAGCAAAGTTTTTTTTTTTTTTATACCACATGGGCCGACAAACAAGCGGTCCACCTGATGGCAAGTGGTCACCGCCGCCCATAGACATTTGCAACACAAGGGGCTTCGCCAATGCCTTGTCGACCCTGAGACGTGAAGTTGTTAAGTCTCATGTGCCTGTAATTTCTCACAGTAATAAAAGTGCATTACTGCTTCACGGCAGAAATGGGTAAGGTGGTAGTACTTCCCCGGACGAACTCTGAACTAAGAGCTCTACTACTCGAGATTAAATATGGTAACAACACGGTGTGTCGTAAAGACATACGATAGAAGTGTAACTTTAGTAATACAGGGAAACATTTTAATTATTCATCAATCACTTTTGAATAGCATACATTGTGTTTATCATTCATTTATTTTTCGTCACATAAAAAGGTTGTGGATCAGGATTTCAAAGCCCTAATAAGAAGTTTCATTTAAAAATAACATACAGGCGAATTGAGAACCTCCTCTTTTTTATGTCGGATAAAAATGAATGAGTCTTATGTGTTATTTGGTACTAGCTGCCTTATCCGCTTTCAACCCTGGTTATAAACCTTCATTTTGAATTACTCTATCTATTGCTGAAAACTGCATTAAAATCCGTTGCATAGTTTACGATTCTATAAAGGACATACAGACGAACATTAATTTTTATATGTATAGATTTCGTAACATCTAGTGTTACCTGTCATAACGTCTCATTACCACCAAACAAAAATTATTAATAGAAAAGAAAAAGGCTATCAAAAGAATATCTGATATCTAGAAATAGATCAACGATTACTAGAAATGTAGCTAAATAATTAATTATTTGATGCTATTTTTATCATACAATTTTATAGGCCAATTGGCTTGGTGGTTAACGCTCTGACTGCCAAACCGAAGGTCGCGGGTTCGATTCCCACCCAGGACAAACATTTGTGTGGATGAACATGTCTGTTTGTTCTGTGTCTGGGTGTAAATATATATATAAGTATGTATTTAGAAAAAAAAGTAGTATATGTAGTATATCAGTTATCTGGTTCCCATAGTACAAGCTCTGCTTGTTTGGGACCAGATAGATGGCCGTGTGTAAAAGAATGTCCCGGGAAAAAAAAAATAGTACCTGGATGGCCGAGCATTGCTCGGTATTTCTTTACTAACGTGACTTCTACTGTATTCTCTTTTTTAAAGCACAGTCATATATACCTAGATACGAATTAGATGCGATAATAAAGGGCTCCCAATAACAGTATTTCTCACAAAAGATGTAACTTGAAAACCTTACCTTCTAATGACATTGTAGCAGTTTTCATTGCCTAAAAACACGGATATAACGACATTTTCTGAAAATGAATACTAGCTATATATATATATTATACATATATTTGAAGAATTGCCCGTTCAAAGGTATTAGATTAGATTGTACTAGCTGACCCGGCAAACGTTGTTTTGCCATATTTACTTTATTATAAACTATACATGAAAATTTATCGTATATCTGGTTTAGATATTTACTTACCGCTTTTCTTATCCAGTGAAAGCATAATAACATTTTAAAGGATTACTGCAGAGTACTGACAGCGAAATTAATGTTATACATAGTTGGGCCAAGTTATTTCTCTAATGGATAGGTAAGCGCGAAAATCTCAATTACTAGCCAGGTTTGCAGGCGTCTGGAATCGATTTAATCTTACGCTTTTTAAGGGTAAACGCTTTGGATGACCGGCAACTATTAGATGTTCAGGGATTTTCTTCACCAACACTAATTTAATCCCAAACTAAGCGGCGCCTGTACGGTGGTATCTGATAACTGATATCATCATCATCATCAGCCTATCTCCGTCCACTGCTAGACATAGGCCTCACCTATGGCACGCCACTGAGCTCGATCTTCAGCTCTTTGTTTCCAATCGCTGCCAGCCTGCGTATATCATCGCTCCATCTACCTGGAGGGCGCCCTACACTACGTTTATCGAGCCGTGGTCTACACTCTAGAACACGTTTACCCCAACGGTTATCGGTTCTGCGGCAGATGTGACGAGCTTATACAGGGTGCGCCAGAGAAACTTACTTATTTGAAAAAAATCCCGCGCGGTGAGTTGGGCGGGTAGTGTCGCGAACTACGTCCCGAAATGTACCATAAATTGTTAATAACTTAAACGTCAAACCTTGTTAATATTAAAGACTGGCAACCCAAGAAGTCCTGTCACCGGCATTGACACATTTTCCCGCGACTGCTACCCACATAAATAAAAAATCAATTATAAAGTGTGAACAAAGAAAATAACTAACTATTCAGGCAAAGATTCAGAGATGTAAGTGTAGCAACCGGGAGGCCTAGGTGAGTGCTTTAGATATAGTTGATTGTAATACCAATTACCTAGTTGACATTCGAGCGTGCGGTTCAGAAACATTGTACTTACGGTTGTTGTTACTTGCTATAGTGGGATGTGCCTGCTTGCCTCGGATGGTTATTGGTAGGGACGTGATCGTTGGATGATGCTCAGAGACTCAGCTATTCGTATTGCTAGGACTTAGACATACATTGGTATGGAGAAGGAGATGATCGTTGGATAATGCTCCGATGCTAAGACATACGTTGGTATGGAGAAGGAGGTGATCGTTGGATCATGCTCGAGGCTCAGACATACGTTGGTATGGAGAAGGAGATGATCGTTGGATCATGCTCGAGGCTCAGACATACGTTGGTATGGAGAAGGAGATGATCGTAGGATCATGCTCGAGGCTCAGACATACGTTGGTATGGAGAAGGAGATGATCGTAGGATCATGCTCGAGGCTCAGACATACGTTGGTATGGAGAAGGAGATGATCGTTGGATCATGCTCGAGGCTCAGACATACGTTGGTATGGAGAAGGAGATGATCGTTGGATCATGCTCGAGGCTCAGACATACGTTGGTATGGAGAAGGAGATGATCGTTGGATCATGCTCGAGGCTCAGACATACGTTGGTATGGAGAAAGAGATGATCGTTGGATCATGCTCGATGCTGAGACATACGTTGGTATGGAGAAGGAGATGATCGTTGGATCATGCTCGATACTTAGTCAGTCATATTACTCAGGTAAACTGAGATGGACATGAGTGGAAAGGGGTCGCTATAAGGGGTGGCGGAGGCGACTTAAAAATAGTCCATAAACTATTGACTCAGGCTATTGTTCAGAAGAAGAATAGTAGAGAAGTATAGTAGAATGAAGAGTATAAACCCTCAACACAGTTTGCTCTCAGACAATCACCACTCAGATCAGCTACATGCATATTATTTATCAGTTGAGATATGATGCATCAATTCCTGTATAAAATAAGGAATTGATGTCTACTGCATCTGCGTTGTTAGATATATAGATTCTTTGGAAACTAGGCTGGAATTATTTACTATCTATAGGTACATTTACTTACCTTCAAATATCATTAATAATTCCTATATTTATCAGCTATTCGCTAGACCTATTTTACTTATTAGTACAAGTTTGGCGACATGGTGGAGATGCTGGGATTTGAGGAAGTAGTCCTGTTTGTCCAAACCCAGAGGCTGATTCATAATATCATAAGAGAATATTGATAAGTTAAATATGAGGTGTGTCCTTGGTCATGAGTGATTGTAAGACTATTAAGATATACTATTAAGTCTTTATTATCTAGTATATTAAGGTAATAAATTAATAATAATTAAAACTGTGAATGTGCGGATTATGAGTATAACAATTGAATAAATCATCTGAAATAAAAAGATAGCATTATAGTTAAGTTACTATGGTGAGATAGTTTTAAACAAGCACACAAATTCATTAAGTTTGGAATGCAGAATATTACAGGATAATAGTTGTATGTGAAATGAAAATAAAGAAATACCTACTGATAAATGTGTAATACTACAAGGTATTACTAATGGTACAACAATGATATAGAATACTCATGATGCTATAAACAACAACAACAATAAGCAATTATCTACAAAAAAAAAATGCAATGATAAACACTAATTAAAAAAGAAAAAAAAAAGAGAAAATCAGAATGCTTGTGGCATAATATAGAGGTTACAAAACTCAGTGGTAAACCTTATTTATGTACTCTTTATAGAAATACCTAATATGAGATTATTAATAATGTAATAATGAATAGGTATGTCCTCTTTTATGTTAACATATAGAGATCTACAGTTAACAGGTTAACATGATGGATTATTATGAAAGCTTTGTAGTTATAAAAAAAAAAGGTATTTATATGGGTTATAAAATAAACCAGATTACATAACTAATTACAATGAAGTAAGATAGATTGCTGATTGTGCTTGCAGTGGTCAAGCATATAGGAGATGTCTGGTGTATTTGTCCTCTGTAGGTACAATAGGTACATATTGTTGAGCAACAGTTCTTGCAATGGTCATGCATACTGGAGATGTTTGGTTTGTTTCTCCTTTGTAGGGACAACATTAAGTAATGTTGTTTAACAATGCTTATCTAATAAATTGGTCGGTATAATCAAGTTTAAATAAGGATGTTTGAGATCTACTAAGAAAATAATGTGTGAGAGAATAAAGGCAAAAAAAAACAAAAATTGAATAAATAATAATGAATATGAATAAATATATGTTACATGGTTTCTATGAATAAATGCATATAGGATGCATTACATGCTTATTGTAACAAATTAATATATACAAAGCTTTAAAAGGATATTGAGAAGTAATATCTTTAAATGGTAATATAATTTATTATTGATGTCATGCAATGGGGAGTTTTATGAATATAATTATAAATATTGATTTATTGTGCATGAATCTTTATACAATGAAAATAAATTATGACATAGAATTCTAATTAATAGAATACCTAAGTAATAATATTGAAATGCTTTCACCTATACACAAAGGTTACTAATGAAATTTACTAGGTTGAGATGGTAAAAACATATATAACAAAGGTGCAAAAATTTACAATATACAATAATAAGAAATACAGCAAATTATATTAAGCTTTCCTTACATTGGTGAATCATCAAAGGTAATGATTGATAAATAAGTATAAGGGCCTATTGTGCTTATTTCCTGGCATGGTTGGGACAAACATGCTTTCTTAAGTTTGTTGTGGAAAGTAATAGGAAACGTGTACCCTTGATGGTTTTGCTGTTTATTCAAAATGCAATTGATTGTCAGTGTTGACTCCTTGTGGGGATTACAATATGCAAGCCTAATTAATGCCTGAATTTTCAATGTCCAGATAAACAGTATCTGAGAATTGATTTCAAATTATAACTGCTTTGTGTGGCTTAGTGGTCAAATAGCTTACCTCAGGTTTTTAAAGTCATTGATGAGTCAATGCCTTGATTCAATTATTAAAGTTATCATGCATGTAAAATTATGAATATTAATTGCTACTTGTTGGAAGTGGTAATGAACATCAGAGGAAAAAAGAAACAAGAACTATCTATCAAAATGGACAGTGTTTTGATAAGACGATTGCAACAGATTATTATTATTATTATTTAATTATCAGACAGGCAGTTGATTCAACTGTCGAGTGCCTGTATCCTGTTGTTCTTTTTGAGATGGTTGTCAAGTCGGTTTTTGAATTGATTAACATCTTGAGCTGTCAGAAGACAACGTCTTCTGAGAGCTTGTTCCATGCTTTGACCACTCTGTTGTTTAGGGAATATTTGTGAGGGTTGTTGTTTGAGAAACTAGTGCTCAATTTAAGACAGTGGCCCCTTAGACGGTCATTATTGTCTCGTTTAAATAGACTTTGGAACTCCTGCACGTCGCAATGATAATAGAAAGCTGGTGTTAAATTGCAATCAATATGTAATTTCAATGATGATGAAACAAAGGACTCTAAAATGGTCTGTAAAAGGCTAGAGATATTTATCACGAAATTTACTTCAGGTTGAGTTCAGAGCCATCAGCTGATGATGTTTCCCACTTCACCACGGTACAACTACAGGCTAAAGAAATTCATATTGAATTAGCGTTAAACAAATGAAAGGGTGCGAATTTAAACATGTCAATGTTCTTTCCAAGGAATTACCTAAACTAACATTGCCAGAATAAGATGGAAATATTTTACAATGGAAAGTATTTTGGGTTTGCATCGAATATAAATGAACGTGATTAACCCGACGTAGACAAATTGCTTTTCGAGACATATTAGAGAATACCTTATCAGCCAGAGAAGAAGCAAGTCGTTTGGTACAAGAAATGGATTCCCATTTAATTTAAAGGACAATACGGTAGCAAATCTCCATTTATTTGACCGGCCAGTTGGCTTGGTGGTTAGCGACCATGCCATGTGTGCCATGCCGAGGGTCGCGGGTTCGATTCCCACTCGGGACCAACGTTTTTGTGCGTGAGCGTGTCTGTTTTTTCTGTGTCTGGGTGTAAATATCTATAAGCATATATAAGGATGTATCAAGAAACAAAACATAGCGACAACGGTCAAAACAACGGAACTACAAATTACAGAAGAAGTAGGGAAATTTAAGATTCAAGAGGAAATTTGGTCGACTCGATCATAGAACAACAGAAAATACAGAAATACCGTTAAGATCAGAAGCATCAGAAATGAAGAAGTGAGAAGAGATGCCGTGTCAGGAGAGAAGTTACGAGTCGGAGGAGAAAAAGATAAAGTAATGTATGGTTTGTAGAGATTCCCATTTTAATGACGAGTGCGCTGAATTCGAGTCAATTGTAGAAGGAAAGGCTGGACTGATCGTTGCTGCGGTTGATTTCGCCTGGGACACAGTAGTCGGAGTTACTGCCGGGAGAGACTTTGTGTGCACTGTAAAAGGAATCCGATAGTCATAGTGGAGCTCTATGTCTCGGAATTTTTTCCAGTCAAGAGTGAAGCATCAGGTGCGTTTCAGCCAACGCAGGGAATACATCGACTGTGGTGCGGCGATTGTGAGCGTGCAAAGGCACTAAAAACTTTACTCTTGCTTGAATCTTACAATGTCGTAGTCTTATAGATTCTAGTAGTCAGTGCGGCTATATAGCGCAAAAAAATGCCAAGGAACTTGATCATTTAATAGCAGAAGAGATCCATGGGGGCTCAATGGTAGAGGTGAAGTTCTAAACACGAAGAGTTGGGACTCGAACTATATCTGCAAGTTTATGTCGGTGATTTTTTTGTTCTAGTAATAAGCATAATGGTTTAGTATAGATATTAGGTCTGTATCAAGTGTTAGTGCAAGAGGTGTCCACCTATAATGGTTGTGCATTTAGTGTTTATGTTTAAGTTTTAGTTTAAGATTTGTATGTAATAGTGTAGCAACTGCTGGTGAACCATAATAAATAAATAAATTTCTCAGTGTTCCATATGCTAAGCAGAGGTTCTGCAATGAGGGAGATCCCTATATTCTTGCAGATGGTTCTTTCTCTGATAGAGTTAACATATTGATTGGTAACCGTGCCGTGATGTATGTAAAAGTACTGCTTCAAGAGATTTTATTTCGGTCTATTCTAAACTAGGCTATCTATTAGGAACTGTTGTGGTTACTGAGTACTGCGATTACCTATTCTCAATTCGGTATGGGTTTGGTCGGCTGGACCTACCATTAGATGAGGGGAACTGGAATCTATAAGTGTCATAGATTCAGCTAAGGCGGATCAGTAAGAGGAGGCAATGAAGAATTTGAGTTAGACTGCAGTATTGGTGAATAATAGTTGCTGTGTTTGTTGGGCCTGGACTGAATATTCCCCAGACTTGCCCACTAATTGCGGCCTGGCATTTTAGTCGTTTAGTCAATTTGATAAGAAAACTAGATTCGAAAGCATTGCTATCCTATTGTTGGGTTTTTAAACAGACCTTAACAAAAAGGGCTACGTACATTCACGAACATTCATAATCTGTGGAATAAAAAGATATTTCGACGCCAATCCGCATCATCGTTTTGGCGCCACCGGATACAGTACACAGCAAGCAGAACTCTCACGCCAGCCGGCAGCGAAAACCCCATTAAGAAGAAAACATCTCAAATGTGTGTGATGTGAAATTATTGGTGTATGAACGTGCCTCAGGACATTCAGTAAATGCATAGTCAATAATATCAAGCCCGAATTTCATTACATTTCATTCAAACGCTAGGCGCGTACACGTATAATCAAAAACTATAAGAACAACTAGGAAAGGTAATAATTGTAATAGTACTACGGATAATCTTCAAGAGTATCCTCTACAGTACCTACCACATCATAGTGTGACACAATTAGGAAAACCTATTAGAATTATAAGATTGAAATCTCACTGGATTGTAATATCAGCAGATATCGTGAAGGCGTTTCTACAGATTGGTTTGATAGAAGGGATAGAAATTTTACGAAATTTCTATGGGTGAAGGATACAAATCAACCGATGACAGAAAATAATTGATTACTTGTAAGGTTCAGTAGAGTACCATTTGGCATCATATCAAGTGCATTTGTACTGAAAGCTACAATCATGTATCACCTTTGTAAAACTGAAACCACATAATGAACTCTCATTTCTCGCTGGGGAGGATCTATCGAAAACTGATGACCTTATAAATACAAAGATATAGAAGATGATAGTGTTAGTAATACACATGAGAATTTAAGATGAAAATGAAGTTAATGTTGTGGATGAAAATTATTTCTTACAAGAACTTGGAAGAAATATACAACGGGAATATTACCCGGAGGAAACTTGTGGCATGGGGGCAAAATTTTGTCGAAATTTGAAACTCCGTTGATGTGGATGGACTTTCACGCTGCAAAGACATTAGCAGATAAGATTACTGTTAGAAGAGAACCCTTTCAGTCACAATTAATAAGAAACTACGAACTGCTCACAACAATAGAGGAAGTTGAAGCGGTTCTTAACACCTGACCACTTACCTACGTCGACTTTGAAGTGGGTCATATATTGAAACCGTTGGATTTTTATCAATGGGTAAAACCTTACCTTGCAACAAACGATTAAATTATGTAAAGATATATTCACTAATCGGTGTCCACTAGACTTGGGAGAACGGTATGGGAATGCAAACAAATAGCCAAGAGTGATATATGTGAGCCTTGCTAGTGAATGCAAGACTGTATAAATTAAAGGAGACTCGAAATATCGAGAGAACTGGAGCGTCGGGAAAATAGTGGAACATTTTAAAAGCAAAGATGGTCTTTGCATAGTATCCCTGGGCATATCCGGAAATACGGTATACACAAAATCCATCGCTCATATGTATCCCCTCGAATTTGAGAATACTAATAAAGATCATATAGAGTAAATTGTCGAAGCAACAATATTTGAAACAATATCACAGTTTGTACCACAAATCGAAAGAACACCTTTTCATGAGACTATCGATGTGCCTATGCCTGAGACCCTACTAAGCGACATCCCTGTAGTAGAATCAATATATGATAATACGAGAGATATGGACTCACGTGAAGTAAGATTGGATAAAGCTTAAAATTTTACGGAGAACGATGTACAGACATCAGAGAGTAATGAAGGACCTAAAGTAGCTCGACAAAAAAGGCTGCGGCCAGCCGTGCCCTTGAAAAGATAAGGGAGTGGACACGTAATAGAAATTTATAGCTTTGCTCCAACATTTCCCCGGTGGGAGTGTCGCGAACTACGTCCCGAAATGTACCATAAATTGTTAATAACTTAAACGTCAAACCTTGTTAATATTAAAGACTGGCAACCCAAGAAGTCCTGTCACCGGCATTGACACATTTTCCCGCGACTGCTACCCACATAAATAAAAAATCAATTATAAAGTGTGAACAAAGAAAATAACTAACTATTCAGGCAAAGATTCAGAGATGTAAGTGTAGCAACCGGGAGGCCTAGGTGAGTGCTTTAGATATAGTTGATTGTAATACCAATTACCTAGTTGACATTCGAGCGTGCGGTTCAGAAACATTGTACTTACGGTTGTTGTTACTTGCTATAGTGGGATGTGCCTGCTTGCCTCGGATGGTTATTGGTAGGGACGTGATCGTTGGATGATGCTCAGAGACTCAGCTATTCGTATTGCTAGGACTTAGACATACATTGGTATGGAGAAGGAGATGATCGTTGGATAATGCTCCGATGCTAAGACATACGTTGGTATGGAGAAGGAGGTGATCGTTGGATCATGCTCGAGGCTCAGACATACGTTGGTATGGAGAAGGAGATGATCGTTGGATCATGCTCGAGGCTCAGACATACGTTGGTATGGAGAAGGAGATGATCGTAGGATCATGCTCGAGGCTCAGACATACGTTGGTATGGAGAAGGAGATGATCGTAGGATCATGCTCGAGGCTCAGACATACGTTGGTATGGAGAAGGAGATGATCGTTGGATCATGCTCGAGGCTCAGACATACGTTGGTATGGAGAAGGAGATGATCGTTGGATCATGCTCGAGGCTCAGACATACGTTGGTATGGAGAAGGAGATGATCGTTGGATCATGCTCGAGGCTCAGACATACGTTGGTATGGAGAAAGAGATGATCGTTGGATCATGCTCGATGCTGAGACATACGTTGGTATGGAGAAGGAGATGATCGTTGGATCATGCTCGATACTTAGTCAGTCATATTACTCAGGTAAACTGAGATGGACATGAGTGGAAAGGGGTCGCTATAAGGGGTGGCGGAGGCGACTTAAAAATAGTCCATAAACTATTGACTCAGGCTATTGTTCAGAAGAAGAATAGTAGAGAAGTATAGTAGAATGAAGAGTATAAACCCTCAACACAGTTTGCTCTCAGACAATCACCACTCAGATCAGCTACATGCATATTATTTATCAGTTGAGATATGATGCATCAATTCCTGTATAAAATAAGGAATTGATGTCTACTGCATCTGCGTTGTTAGATATATAGATTCTTTGGAAACTAGGCTGGAATTATTTACTATCTATAGGTACATTTACTTACCTTCAAATATCATTAATAATTCCTATATTTATCAGCTATTCGCTAGACCTATTTTACTTATTAGTACAAGTTTGGCGACAGGTAGAGGGGCAAGAGGGGGCGCATCTGGAGGGGGAAGTTCCCAAGTTTGTTTCTCCCTCCAGTCAGTTGCCATCATGCTCTGGTCTAGAGAGCAGCGGGCCTTCGCAGTTGAGAGCTTCTTTTCTCGCGCAGTTACCGTGAATGGAGCTCGTTACAGGAACATGATCGAGGAATTTTTTCTTCCAAGACTCGAAGAAATGAACGTTAGGAACGTGTGGTTTCAGCAAGATGGAGCCACAGCACACACAGCACGAGATTCAATGAATTTGTTGCGACAACATTTCCCCGACCGCCTCATCTCTCTCAGAGGCGATCTCCAATGGCCGGCACGCTCTCCAGATTTGACTCCATGCGATTTCTTTTTATGGGGTTATTTGAAATCCCTGGTTTATGTCGATCGACCACGGACCATAGCACACCTCAAGAACAACATTCGCGACGCCATTGCCAACATACCGATTGATATGCTGCGAAGAGTGGATACGAATTTCAAAAATCGACTTCATCAGTGTATGCGCAATGGGGGTCGCCATTTATCCGATGTCATTTTTAAGACTGCATAAAAAAAAATTGGGATATTGTATTCTCAAATAAAAAAAAATTTAAAACAATAACTGAAGTACTTTTTTTTTTATTGACCTTTCAAATAAGTAAGTTTCTCTGGCGCACCCTGTACAACGTGTTACAAAATACCCCGTAAAAATATAATTAATTATCAAAGCCAACAAACCTAGTAAGCTGTCATGTTAGGGAACCAGATTGTTTAACAGAAAGGCCTACGTACCTATTTTACCTAACAATTGTCTACTTTAATAGTTTTTCTATTTTCCATTCATAAAAATCTGTTTTGTTTTTTTTTTGGGGTATGTTCAGTGTTACTACGATTCTAAAATATTTCGGCTTTACGGGTAGTTTGTAACCTTCTGTATAGAATTTTTAAATCAAATTTTTACTTATTTAATCGCATAGGTTAAGAGAAAAGTCAAACCGGGACGGAAGCTAGTTTTAAATAAAACAGTAAATACAAATCTAATAAACGATAACTCAATGCTCTTCCCCTTAAGCTGTAGAATAAATTGCGGCTTCCGATAAACGCTTGAGCATATCTCTTTGGCGGAGGAAAATATATGTCTTTTTAAATTGTTAAATTCACTCCGATCTGTGAGAACTGCGCCTTAAGCGAGCTTTGAGAATGTTTACTTGCTGCTATTTTTGTACTGCATCTTCTGTTTTGCGTTTTTTATTTTTAAAACGTTTTTATGTGTTTTCTGGGAATGACCTGTTTTTCAAGACCCAGCGGGTCAGCCTATTTACAATAAAACCTATATGTTGCCAAAGATACTTTCCAGTTTCCATTTAAAACTCCATTGATTTTTTTAAGTTATACAGTGTAAACTCTTTATAACGAAACTCAAGGGACTGAGCATTTTTTGTCGTTATAGAGAGTTATCGTTATATGGAGTGAACAAAAAAAAACAAAACAAAGTGAACAAACCAACCAACTTGGGCTCACTTCAACGTTATAGGGAGTTTATCGTTATAAAGGATAACGTTATAAAGAGTTTACACTGTACTTCTTTAGGCGGGTTATGAAAAAATTTTGACAGTTAAATTTTGTAACACAAAAGTAACAGGTTGAAGTTAGCTGATAGCGGTCTCTCCGGAACATCGCACAAATCGCAACTGTCAGTGTCAATGAGTCAATGAATGTGTACACACACACGTTTTTTCTAGTAGTTTCGGAGATTAAGGTGTTCAAAGATAGATAAAGTTTTCTAATTGGTTTCATTGAGTACATAATAGACAAATAGTAGAAGATGTGTTTGAGTATATAAAGCAATATGCATTTATATCTTATAATTTTAAATATGGCTGCCAATATTTTTTCTAATACTTATTTTTGCCAATGTTGAGTGTTATTTTATGTCAATTAGAACTAAGTAAAGTCTAGCCAGTCGTCGAAAAAATGTCAGGGTCTTGTTGAAACAATGTGAATTGAATTATTAAAGCATTCATTACACCTCACTACACTATTGATTATTATTTAAATAAAGCGATGACTCAAATCCTTTCCTACTAATATTAGTACCTGGATGGCCGAGCATTGCTCGGGATTTCTTTACTAACGTGACTTCTACCGTATTCCCTTTTTTAAAGCACTGTCATATGTATCTGGATACGAATTAGATGCGATAATAAAGGGTTCCCAATAACAGTATTTCTCACAAAGATGTAACTTGAAAACCTTACCTTCTAATGACATTGTAGCAGTTTTCATTGCCTAAAAACACGGATAAAAGTGACATTTTCTGAAAATTAATCCTAGTTTGATTTAACGCCCCGCAACTCCCTGCATACTAAATTTCATAACAATCGTTGGAGCCGTTTTTTCCGAGATCCTATATATACAAGAATTGCTCGTTTAAAGGTATTAGATAGATAGGTAAAGCAAAAAGTTTGTAAGGATGTATGTTACTGTGCCACGTAAAAACTACGTAACGGATTTAGATAAAACTTACCATACAGATAGTTCATAAGCTGGATAGGATACATGATTTTACACGGGAAAATGTTACATTCCTCGGGGAAGCGTATTAAACCGTGGGAGACTTATCTATAATATAATAAGGAAAAGAAACCTAACGTCACTATGACAGTTCTAAAAAAGCCTCTATAAAAAATAAATAAACAAAAATGATTTTTATCCACCAGTATACATTGACCTCTACTTCCATAAGCTATGAATAAATTCTTTTTTTAATATCCTGTAGCCTGACAAAATAGACGTTTGTCTACATGATGGATATTTGCAATAGGGACCAGTAGAATCGCTAATGCCTTATCGACCCTGGGATAGCAGACGGTCCACCTGATGGTAAGTGGTCATCGCCGCCAATAGATATTTGCAACTCTAGGACATTACTAATGTGCTGTCGACCCTGAGACGTGAAGTTGTTAAGTCTCATGTGTCTGTAATTTCACCGGCCTTACCATTCTAACCGAAACACAGTAATACAAGTGCAGTACTGCTTCACGGTGGAAATGGGTAAGGTGGTAGTACTTCCCCGGACGAACTCTGCACTAAGAGGTCTACTACTCGAAAAATAATAATGAAAATAGGGTTTCCTAACATTAATGTCAAGCACACAGTCGTAAATAACAAAGTCTTGAACTACTGTTATCTATGTCGCTGAACTGTGGCATGTGACAAGCTCCCCCTTAAGGGAGAGTAACTTTTCAAATATCCTTTTTCATATCAAAACGAAAATTCTTTCTTTTTTAGTACGTCGTTTAAGGTATGTGCGCACTTGGGTAGTGGTAACGATTACTTTCAATGTCGCTGTGAGAAAATAATACTAAAATTATGTAACAGAGTGATGAGAAATAAAATAAACAAAAAAATACCATATTAACAAAAACATAAGGTTCTTTTTTGAATCTACATATTAAGCTTCTTAATGTCAAATCTGGAACAAACAATTTCTTTTTTTTTCTTATCTAAAACCTCAACGAGGAAACCAAAGGTAATTTGTTTTAAAACCTACAAATCATTAAAGCTATTGAAGTCCCAACTAGAATAGATGAGTAATGTCGCAATTTCTCAGCCACAAAGTAATAATTTGTATCACAAACGACAATGATTTCGTCCAATCTGGAATTCAAACCCTGCCCTTATTCAGCTAATACAAACTTCGTCGGCGAGCCGCTTTACGGAGGCCTCAAAGAGCTTACCTCTCACATGATTAGTAGTATTAGCGTAGTAAGCGACAGAGACAGAGTTAGTGTCATTTTCCTTACAGAATCGAACCGCATATCTAATACAGACGGGCAGACGATTCACCTGAAAGTAAGAGGTCACCGCTAATGCGTTGTCGACCCTGAGACGTGAAGTTGTTAAGTCTCATGTGCCTGTAATTTCACAGGCCCCCTTAACTTTCTAACCAAAGCCCAGTAACAAGTGCACTGCTGCTTCACGGCTGAAATGGGTAAGGTAGTACTTACTCGGAAGATCTCTGCACTAAGAGCACTACTAATCTGAATCTTATTAGACACTAGCTGTCCCCTGCGGTTTCACCCGCATTCCCGAAGAATGTAACATATTCCCGGCACAAAAAGTATTTTATGTGTTATTCCAGTGTATGCTCTATCTATGTGCCAAGTTTCATCTAAATCCGTTTGGTAGTTTTTGCGTGAGAGTAACAAACATCCATACATACAAACTTTCGCATTTATAATATTAGTAGGATTTTGCTCAACCTGGGATTCGAACCCTTTTTTTTTTTTTTTTTTTTTTCTCGGAGGGGAAATGCATTACGCATACCACCGCGCCCGGGGAGAGACGCGGTGGTTATGTGGGACTCCCACTCGCAAACTCCCCTTCTCATATCAAAAATGAGAAGGGGCCCGAGGGTATACCCACTAAAACCCCTCCGGTGTTCCTTCACACACCTAAGCGCCGGGGGTCGCGGGCACGAATTCAGCTTCCGCAACCCCCGGCTGGTGCTGGCCCGCCATCGCGGGCCCCATCTGGTCGAGGGGGGGGAGTGAGGTGTTAACCCCTCCCCCCCCGACTTCTCTGAGGGGCGCGCGTGGAACACTACACGCGCGCCGCCACCTCGGGTCCTGATGATGATGGGGGGCGACAGACGGATCCCCGTGTCTGTCGCCCCTGGACCCATTTAGGGGGGCTGGAGGAGGGCGTTATCAGCCCTCCGCCGACGCCCGGTGCGTCGGCTGCGGGCCGGGTTGAGGGTCAAAATCTCCCTCTCCCTTTCCGCAGCCTCCTTCTGCGAGATAACCGTCTCGCAGAAGGTTACCACTGCGTCCCAGGCCTCTTCGCCGCCGACCATAGACTCGATCACGGCCGGCAGCGAGAGGTCCGGGCCTACTCCGGCGATGAGGGCACGGCGCGGCTCCTCCCAAGCGGCACACTCTGCCAGCGTGTGCCGCGCCGTGTCCTCCCGGCAATGGACGCAGTGGTGACACCGGGCGTCCGGCTCCCTGTTTATGCGACACAGGTACTTCCCGAAGCAACCGTGCCCCGAGAGCACCTGCGTCGCCCGAAACGACAGGGAGCCGTGCCTCCTCCCGAGCCAGCGCTCGAGCACCGGCCGGATCGCCCCGACTATGTCGAGGCCGGCGGTAGGGCGCGAAAGCCTGTCCCGCCATACCGCCACTAGGACCTCGCGGAGCTGAGACCGACGCAGCTCGACTTGACGCTGCATCGGTCGTTCGCCCCGCTCCGCCTCTTCCTCGCGCCACTGATACAGCGACGCGAGTACTTTGGCCTCCAGGTCCCAGGGCGGGGATCCGGCCAGTGCACAAGCCCCCTCATACGAGATCGTGCGATACCCCCGTATGACTCTGACGGCCATGGCTCTTTGCGGTTTCCGAAGAACCGCAATCGAGCCGGCCGTCAGGTCGTGGGCCCAGATCGGGGCCCCGTACAGGGCCATGGATCGCACGATACCCGTATAGAGCCGTCTACAGACGGAGCTCGGGCCCCCCAGATTGGGAAGCAGCGTTGCGAGCGCTCCCGCCGCGCCCAACAGCTTGGGCGCCAGCCGTCGAAAGTGGGGTCCGAATGTCCACCGGCTGTCGAGCACCAATCCCAGATACTTCATGGTGGACTCGACAGCGATTCGGACCCCCCCGACCACGATGTGTGAGTCGGGCGGCGGCGCCCGCCGGGGGCCATGGAACGTCATGGCCTCCGACTTGCTGAGGGCCACCTCCAGGCCCAGGCGACGGATGCGGTTCACCACCTGTGACACCGCAGCCGTCGCCAGCAACGCTGCTTCCCTGTGCGAGCTCCCTCGGGCGGTGACCAGCGTGTCGTCCGCGTAACACGTCAGGTCCACCCCCGGGCCGAGCTCGCCTCTCAGCACCCAGTCGTAGCCGATGTTCCACAGGAGCGGCCCAAGAACCGAACCCTGTGGAACACCGCACGACATCGGGCGCTGGTGAACGCCATCGCGTCCCACGTAGGTGACACACCTCTCGGATAGATAAGCCCCAACGATGCGGCGGAGGTAGGGAGGCACCCCATGATATCTCAGTGCCTCCCGTATGCAACTCCAGGGCAGGGTGTTAAACGCGTTGGCGATGTCTAAAGACACCGCCAACATCACCCCGCCCCGGGACACCGCTTCCTCCGCCAGGGCTCTTACCCGCGACACAGCGTGCACGGTGGAGCGCCCTTGCCGAAACCCGAACTGACTCCCGTCCAGGTCCGGCCCTTCTCGGCACAAGTGGCTGACGAGGCGGGCTGAGAGAACTCTCTCGAACAACTTGCCCACCTCGTCTAGCAGCACTATGGGCCGGTACGCGGACGGTGAGTCCGCAGGGCGCCCCGCCTTTCCGAGCAGGACCAGTCGACCAGACTTCCACAAACTGGGAAACTGGCCCCGCTCGAGGCACGCTGTGAAGAGCCCTCTCAGTTGGGGCTCTAGCTCCTTCAGAGCGAGGGCTAACACGCAGCCGTGGATCCCATCGGGCCCCGGAGCCACATTCTTGGCCCGGAGCCGGATCACGGCAGCCCCCAACTCTGGGTGTGTCACCTCAGGGACGCTGATGGCGTTCTCCTCCGTGGACTCTGCGGCCGAGGGCAATGCCATCTGCGGCGGAGTATGCTCCCCTCGTGAGGGATTCGAACCCTGGTCTTACGCCCCTCAACTAGAGGTGAGAAAACATCATTTCACATTTACGGTAAATCCTCCAATAAACCGTAACTTACGGTTATTATTCCGACTCCAATCAACAAGCACCTTTATCCGTAAACCGTTTCCAGCTAATATATGAGCGTGAAGCGCCTGAATTCTGTTCGTCGATTAACGCAAGATTTGTGGCTTCGGGGAGTCTCGCAGTTTTTTGTGACGTTTCATACTAATGACGGAGAGCTGTGATAAATGATTGTGGGTCTAACCACACGTAATTTTATGGTTGTTAATTCAAAAAACTGTTTTAAGGTTGCTGTGTGGAGGTGGGGATAAGAATTGCCAGCCCATGTCTTCTCTAATATAATTCCATCCAACGTTTAGGATTTTTATTATTAAGTATTGAGTCTGAAGCTAGAAATAGATTTATGCCAGGGGCTCGATTCTGAAGAAAAATGACACTTACTCGAGGATGTTTCGTCGCGGCCTCCGTGCTCTGTCTCTTTTGCTAACTACGCTAATACTGCTATGACGTGAGAGATAAGCTCTCCGGGGCCTCCGTGAAGCGGCTCGCTGACAGAGTTTTTATTAGCTGAATAAGGGGGCTGCTTTTGGAAATGCTACTAATATTATAAATGTTAAAGTTTGTTAGGATGACTATAGGACGGATGGATGGACCTTTGCTACCGAACGGATTTGCATTAGGTAATGATTTAGATTGGCACATAGATAGCTTATAACTTTTATCCCAGGAAAATGTAATAGCTCGATAATGCGGGAGAAACTGCGGGCGATAACTAGTATACCATAAGAATAAAATTTGATGATTTAATATTAAGTGGTTGAAATGGTTTTGATGTGAAACATCTATTGGCAAGCCTTGGCAATAACATTGAACCGTATGCCGTGACGGCAAACGGCATGACGATCTCTCGCGCCGTCATGATCCAAAAATAATTCCACCTTCCGAAGCGGTATTAGAGTCTGACTATTCATAAGTGCTTGCAAAGGCCTATTTGAATCAAAATATTTGAATTTAAATATCTATCTTGGCCACGTGAAATAACTTAAGACCTACATCTTTTTTATCTTCAAAATATAAGCAGTTCCATAAAGCTATTTATACCAATCCATCACCTTCGACCTGACACGGCACCCATCCACATGTCGGCTCCATACCGTGCGAAACTAATTACGTACAGAAATGCGACATGAAGAGAAAAATGTTTAACGAACTGTACTGGAGTAGGTGTGGTCCAATTGAAGTGAGGAAGCAGGCCGAGTATCTGTTATTTAAGAACATCTACATAAGTATGTGTTTATAACAGTATACTCGTATGTAGTATACCAGTTATAGTTGCCATAGTACCAGCATCTGCTTAATTTGGTGTATGAAAAATGGCCCAGGATGTTTCGTTAAGGAAAAGCTATCTTAACTAATATTATAAATGTGAAAATGAGTTTGCTGGAATTTGGCCCACATGTGGCCTATAGTATGAAGAAAGTTATAACCTAGCCCGTTAATATCATAGAACACTTTTTATAGTGAAAACGCGGGGAAAGCTGCTGGGCGGAGGCAGTGTCTTTATGTGTATGTGCCTAATTAGGAACAAGTTAATTGTCGCTTAGCTAACAATACTCCGGCAATCAAAAATAGGCCGTGAAAAAGTTTTTACTTCATTGGATAGACTTTTTCGACGCGCATCCAATGATGTCATACAAAAATCAAAATAAACTGCAAAATATAAATCGCAGCACGTAATTCAAATAGTTCTGTCACCGCGCAAGGTATTTGTTATGTCAAAACTGCACAACTCAAGTCCGCCATGTTGTCTTGCGTAGGTGTGACTGTGCTGAAAATTTATTAATCAGCTTTTTGTCTCTCCGAAAAACTAAGGAAGTTTAACTTGCCCTGTATTTTTAGCTGACGACGAATTGTAGCAGGTATTTCAGCTATCTTGTTACCAGTAAAGGTTTGGCAATTGTAGAGCTATTAGTGTGGAGTTCGTCCGGGGAAGTACTACCACCATACCATCCGCCGTGAAGCAGTAGTGCACTTGTATATCTGTGTTTCGATTAGATAGGTAAGACCGGTGACATTACAGGCACATGGGACTTAACAACTTCACGTCTCAGGGTCGACAACGCATTGGCGATGCCCCTGGTGTTGCAAATAGCCAGGCGGGGCGGTGACAACTTACCATCAGGTGGACCGCCTACCTATTTGTCTAGTTTATCTAGTTTCGGATCAAATGACCGTATGTAAAAAATGTCCCAGAATATTTGAAGATAATAAATATAGGTTTGATATGTAGATTTTGGGATGAAAAGCAACGACTTACGACTTCAACAACAAAGAATAATGAGTCAAGACTGTCGCAGAAATACCTCCGGCTTCTACCGGAATAATAAATGTGATCTCAAATATTTGCCACAAAGTTCTTAACTCGCCCCATAATTCCAGTTTATTTATAGAAAATCGTTGATTTTTTCCGCAGAAACGGAAGGCTCCCGAAGGAAAAATTGTATTTAATATCAGCGAGGAAATATTTGTAAAAAACATACGTTTCTGTCGTAAAGAACTTCTCCCTTATGTTTCCTTTGAACGTAATCAGTTACATGCCGATCTGTTTGTTGTTTTTGAATAAGTCGCTTTAATACAATAAGAATAAAGGTTCAAATCTATACTACTTCTGTAACCATGGCCTGCCTGAGTCACTTTATTTTTGAAGTGAAAACTTCTTTAGGTCTGTTGTGATTTGAAACTCCAAAAGTGGCTCTAAAAAGAGACAAACGTTTATATCTATAAGATTTAGCCTGCGAGAGAACGATATAAATAGTTTTCTGAAGGTCTACTGCGTGTGAACTGCTTACAAATTTTGCTTCACAAGCAGGGACACAGTACATCATCATCACCAGAGGCATCGCAAATGCGTAGTCAACCCTAACATATGAAATTGTTGAGTCTCATGTGCCTGTAACTTCACCAGCCCCCTTACCTTTCTAACTGAAACACAGTAATGCAAGTGGACTACTGCTTCACGGCGAAAATGGTTTTGTATGGTCGTAGGGCTTCCCCAAAAGAAATCAATTACTTCTATTATTTTCTTTAGGGTTTCTAAAAGTCGTTCCAACATAACGATGACATTGACAACCGCCTCGATTCAGTTCCTGAACTGCCCACTTATTCAGCTAATACAAACTTCGTCGGCAAGCCGCTTCATGGAGGCCTCGGAAAGCTTATCTCTCACGAGATTAGTAGTATTAGCGTAGTAAGCGACAGACACAGAGCCGCGACGAAACATCCTCGAGTGAGTGTCATTTTCCTCATTAAGAACATGCGGTGATGTTAGAAATCGCCATAATTTCACAGACTACTACAAATTCCCATTAAACCCTTTAACTAACAACGAAGCTGAACTATTTCGACAGTATCGTTAAATATCAGCATCGTCATCGTCATAAACAACCGACCTATAGTTTAAAATTACTCATTATAGACCGGGAGATGGTGACGAAAATTCCTTAAGCATCTAAAATTTAATCAGCCCCCTTATTCAGCTAATACAAACTCCGTCGGCGGCGTCACGGAAGCCTCGGAGAGTTTACCTCTCACGTGATTAGTAGTATTAGCGTAGTTAGCGACAGAGACAGAGCATAGGGGCCGCGAAGACATTTCCTTACAGAATCGAGCCTCTGATGTTATAGAAGATTATTGGTGAGCCCAATCGATTTGAAAACGGAAATCATATCGATTTTGTCGCATTTTAATTTTTATACCTCTTTAGCATACCGTTTAATTTAGATCATGTTACTTGAAGATATTGGTTCGAATTCAAAGTGTTTTATTAGATTGACAGATTAGATAGTTGTCTATGAGTTTAAGTTTATGGTTTTCCATTAAACATTATTTAAAAAATAAAAACTTTCCACTATGACACGCAATTAGTCTTATAAGTAGGCAATGTAGTTAAATTGTATGTAAAATCGTTTATATGTGATTGCTGAGTTGATGGAAATTGAATTCTTCTTTTTATACAACATTATTACGTTATAAAACACTATACAGTTAGACTTTTCTTAGCTTATTTGAATCCAAATATTGTAATTTCTTTCGCATTTTTTTTCCTTCATATTTTTATCCGAAGCACAGTAATACATGTAAATTACTGCTTCACGGTGGAAATGGGCTGGTTATTAATTATTAGATTAATAAGAAACTTTTTTTCTAAGAAGAAAATAACATCCCTTAACGTTGTTTGGAAGAAATCACTTTTACGCGATAAAACCGTCCATCGTAAATAAATTTAAGGTTTATCGTTGTTTTGATTTATTTACTTGATTTTTCTTTTTTCGTGTACAACAAAGAGTTATCTATCTGTCTATTTATTTCCTTGGAACGCGGCTACGAAGTTAAACAATTCATTACAAATTAGTAGCCGCCTAGCGATCGAAATTCGACCGTAATACTTATATTTAAAGTTTGAACTTTACTGGCTTTTTTTTTTCAGAATATAACCTTTTTAATCTTTGCATGGAACATTTTTGAATTTTGTTCTATTACGTCAGCTGCGAGCGTGTACAAATACGAAATTATGTGTTTGACATTGACAGCATGAACGTTATTTATATGTGTGTGTGTGTAATTTGCATTTTAATTCATTTTCTTGTATTTCTAATGCAGTTTATATAAAAAAAATGTTTCTCCATATAAACTTTAATTGTATTAAATTTCACGATAATCCGCTCGCGTAATTTTCTTAAAAAGCGTTGTTAAGTTTTCGCTATACATATTAATATATACATAGTTACTACTATATAACTATTACTACAATACTAGCTGTCCTGACAGACGCTGTTCTGTCGAAATAAGTCCATACAAAAATGCCGATTCAAATTGTGAATTTAAACCATTCTCGAATTCACTTGAACCCACACAGAAAGTTTCATCAGCATCAGTCCAGCCGGTTAGGAGGAGCTTAATTACAAACACACGCACAGAAGATTTTAAAGACATAGTAGTAAACGACAGTTTTGGGCATCCATCTCTCGGCCTATATCTAAGTAACAACGCTTGAAGTTAACACAAAAATGCGCTTTACTATGTGACTTAACACATTCTCGTCGATTTAAACTCTTGTTCACGACCAAGTTACAGTGCGTACCCTAAACTTGTGCTGCGTTCAAAATAATAAGTATTTATAAAAAATAAATTGAAAAATCCTTTTATATCGCTTTTATTTTGTTTTTTAAATTACTTATAAAAGGAGGTTATAAATACAACTATATCAACAATATCACAGCCCATAAAAAGCTTAAAAAAACAGGATGTGTCGTAATGACGTGCTGTTCTTGTATTACAGGGAAACATTTTAATTATTCATCAATCACTTTTGAATTGCATACATTGTGTTTATCATTCATTTATTTTTCGTCACACAAAAAGGTTGCAGATCAGAATTTCAAAGCCCTTCCATTAGAAGTTTCACTTCGAATAGCGCAAATATAAGATAGCTTAACGCGAGAAGATAGAAAGAATATAAATTCCACGGTGTACCTTTTGTTAGAGAGAGACGAATATACATTGTTAGTTACGTTAAGATTGAGCACGACTTAATGGAATGAGGTCAATTACCAGAATCTTATGTTACCATTTCTGAGCGCGGTTTTACCCGCGTTCCCGAGGGATGTCACATGTTCCCGGGATAAAAAGCAGCCTATACGTTATTCCAGGATCTGCTTTATCTATGTGCCGTGTTTCATCTAAATCTGTTCGGTAGTTGTTGCGTGAAAGAGTAACAAACATCCATACATACAAACATTCGCATTTATAATATTTGTAGGAAGAAGAATATAAGTTGGTTGTATCATTGCATATAAGTAATTATTTAAATAATAAAATCTTCACTTTAGATTTAAAATTAAAAAAAACTAGCTGTCCCTCCCGTTTTACTTGCGTTTCCTATATAAGAAGTAGCGTATGTCCTTCTCTAAACCATAGGCTATGTGTATGCTAAATTGTCATCATCATGTACCTTGTACTAAAATAAATATCCTGGGACATTCTTTACACGCGACCATCTGATCCCAAACTAAGCAGAGCTTGTACTATGGAAACCAGATAACTGATATACTACATATACTATTTTTTTCTAAATACATACTTATATAGATATTTACACCCAGACACAGAACAAACAGACATGTTCATGCACACAAACTTTGTACTATGATTTCTCTAAAGCTCGAATTCAATGTAGAAATCGTGTTAGATTAAAATGATGGTTTCAAAACATCTTATGTCACTATTTTATCTTTTCTATCGAACCAATGATCGTAGTATTAATATTTATACCGCATTAAGCTGAATATAAGCTATTAGAATAAATTATTGAAAATATCGAAGCACTCACAAATCATTACGTCTAATTAAGGACATTATTTAATGTTTAAATATTATAAGCCTTTGTAACGGAATGCGATGAAAAATAACAATTTTATAGGCGTATTTTAAATTCAAATTTATTTTATGGTTTTGTTGATACTATCTATATTTATATAATGTTTTAATATATATAAATCTCCTGTCACGATGTTTGTGCGCGATGGACTCCTAAACTACTTAACCGATTTTAAATTAAATTTGACACACCGTGAGCAGTCTGGTCCAACTTAAGAGATAGGATAGCTTAGATCTTTAAATTGCAAATTATTGGTCTATAATTAATTGACAGTCACAATTAAAAAGATTCTAACAGATGGCGCTGTGTTGAAAGTACCAACGTTTAATTTTTTAGGGAACTTTTATATGGACTCATTTCGACAGGACAACGTCTGTTGGGACAGCTAGTATATGTATAAAAATGTTATGTTGGTTTGTGTACGCTTCAAAAACTCAAAAAGTTCTGCACCGATCGAGCTGAAATTTTAGCATGATATACCATATAATCCGCATCAAGGATTGTTTTTATCTATTTTTTGCATCAGTCACATATCCGCGACCGTCTTTGTTTTGTTTCTCATTTCTCAACCATTCAATCACAATGTGCCACAGCGAAGCTAGAAAAGCTAGTACAAATATATAAAGTCGAAGAGTTTGTTTGGTTGAACGCGCTTTTCAGGAACTACTGGTTCGAATTGAATAATTATTTTAGTGTTAAATATTCCATTTATTGAGGAAGGCTATAGCGTATATAACATCACGCTACGATCTATAGGAGCGAAGCATCAATGGAAAATGTGGCAAAACCGGGAAAAAATACTCCTTTTGAGAGCTTCCGTTGCGTGCGCTGCGTAAACGGTTAATATATAACATAGATATTATAATCTGGAATATCAGTCTTCTTTTTCCCGGGAATATGTAGCATTCCGCGGGAAAGCGAGTGAAACCACGGGGGACAACTAGTGAAGTATATTATGTATTTGAGAGAGCATTAATAGAATTGTTTTTTTTAAATAAATATAAAAAACTTATTTGACAAGCTATATTTTATGCATTTAGAAAATATACGATCTTATAATGAAGTCATGGTCGATATAAAACTATTAATGTTTAATAGCTTTATAACTTTTACACCCATTTATATAATAATAGCTGGCCCTGTGGTTTCACCTGGGTACACAGCATAAAAAATATATCAACAATTTTATTTTTATTTTTTGTTATAACGACTATAGTTGTACATACTCTGTGACTCTATCAACAGTCTACCTATTACGGCTCATGAGATAGGTACGTATTGACAGACGGATAAACGGATGGACGGACGGTAGATATTACATCGCCAAAAAATAAATTATTTTGAAATATTTAATGTCACTATTTCCTAAAGAAAAAATATAAATTTTTTAAGTGAAACCTTGTTTAACGGCGTTGAGCACTTTTCTTGGGATGGGTATAAAATGTTAAACTCGCGTCAGGACACGTGACCTGATCGATCATTCGTAAGACGGTCAAAATGCACAACGTTAATGTTCAAGTTTTCACTTCTGCCGGCACTCCCGGAGTGCAACCCGTTGTTTTTTTTTTATTTTTATAAATATTTTGGAAGTTATTATGCCAAAATCTCGCCCTCAAGTTGAGCGTATATCCTACTTAACTGTTCACTCCATTGATTCTCAAGCTTTTGTTTGCGTTCAACTTTAACATAATATTTAACGTGGGTTTTACGTCCGTAAGTCACTTTTTACTTTACTAATCTTTTTTTTATACTTTACACTCGATTTTGTTACTGAATAGTTACTTTTTGTCGCTTTTTGCGCTTAGACTTAGCCTTTAGGATTCCTAGGTACCTAAATTGTATTTTTTTTGTCTTGTGAATGGTTTTGATTAATTATAAAATAATCGTTGTTTAACAACAGTTTTTTTTAGGATTTGTGATTTTTTTTTTAACACAAAATAATATAAAATTATTTCGTAGATTAAATTAAATAAAACATAGATTTTAAGAAATGTAAGTTTACTGGAAATAAAAGGTTTTTTTTTTAAGGTACGTAATTAAACAAGATTGCATTATTAAAAATTTATTATTATATATATATGTATCATAATCATCAGATATCATAAAATATCTGAAGTTTTCTAAGTGTACGCATACTTTTTTTGTTGTGTGTATAATTAATGAGTTTGTACCTCTTTCGCCAAGAAATTTTATAGTGCAGTATGGTTACAGAAAAAAAGTAAACATGTTCGTATAGAAATCGGGTCCGGTGGTAGTCACTACATAGTATAAAACAAAGTCGCTTTCTCTGTGCCTATATCCCTATGTATGCTTAAATCTTCAAAACTACGCAATGGACTTTGATGCGGTTTGTTTAATAGATAGAGTGATTGGAAAGGAAGGTTTATATGTATTAATATCTACATTACACTTGAGCGAAGCCGGGGCTGGTTGCTAGTATATAATACTTCCCCGAACGAACTCAGCATTAAAAGCTCTACAGCTTCTAAAATACTCAAACAATTTAAACTCAACGGTTACTTTATTAATTAAATTATAACACTAATAAAAATGGAGTCTGACATCGGTAGCATACCACCTTATAGATAAGAATCGGTTAAATAACGAATCGATCGATGCGCGTGCGTGGGAGTCTGGAACGCCAGTCAACTCGCTCGGTTAAATTTAACTGCCTTATTCAAATTAGGAACAACGTCACTCATGTTTTTAAAGTTTAAAAAAGTAATTGGTTAAAAGCAAGTATAATAACACAGGCCAGTTGGCTTGGTGGTTAGCGACTCTGACTGCCAAACCGAAGGTCGCGGGTTCGATTCCCACTCAGGACAAACATTTGTGAGCATGAACATGTCTGTTTGTTCTGTGTCTGGGTATAAATATCTATATAAGTATGTATTTAGAAAAAGAAAGTAGTATATGTAGTATATCAGTTATCTGGTTCCCATAGTACAAGCTCTGCTTAGTTTGGGATCAGATGGCCGTGTGTAAAGAATGTACCAGGATATTTATTTATTTATTATTATTAGCTTAGTCTGCACAAATTAAGCGGAAATTATTACGTTTTCCCGGGATAAAAAGTATCTTATATATTATTCAAGAACATGCTCTATCTATGTTTTAATTTTTATCCAAATCCGTTCAGTAGGTTTTGCATGAAAGAGTGACAAACATTCATAAATACTCACAAACATTCGCATTTATAATGTAACGGTCGAATGTAACACTGTTACACGCTCGTTCCCCAGGGATGTAACATTAATAATATGTGTTAATTCCAGGACATTTACTATATATGTGCCAAGTTTCATCTAAATCTGTTTGGTAATTTTTGCGTGAAAGAGTAACAAACATACATAATCGCAAACTTTCGCAATTTTAATTTTAGTAAGATTAATAGTACAGGACTAGCTTTCCGTGCGCGGTTTCACCCGCGATCCCAGAACAATAAGTTCCCTTTGTCCCTCTCCAAACCATAGCCTATGTGTGACCAAAATTTCAGCATGGTCGGTTTAATCATTTAGCCGTGAAAGCGAAAAGAAATAAACAAACTTACTGTCGCATTTTTATTATAAGTGAGGATTAAAATATATAACATTTATATACATTTATAACTATATTTAAAAAACCTTTAAAATTTAGGTAGGGAAAAGTGCACGTTTTAGTAGATTTATTTCTACCGGTAGGGATAGGTGCACTACCCATTACCGAGCGGTACACTTATCCCTACCGAGCTATACCTATTGGTAGGAAAAAAAAATATCAATAATACTATTTTAGTAATTTTTTAACAAATACATATAGGTAAATAAGAAAAAAAATTCTTTTTTAATTATAAATTATTTATCAATGAAATCTTATTTTTTTGTTACTAATAATTTAATTTAAAGAATATACAAAGTATATTTGTCTCATGTGCCTGTAAACGTACACTTATCCCTACCAATAGGATAGTTCGGTAGGGATAAGTGTACCGCTCGGTGATGGGTAGTGCACCTATCCCTACCGGTAGAAATAAATCTACTAAAACGTGCACTTATCCCTACCAGTAGGGATAGCTTGGTAGGAATAAGTGTACCACCCGGAAAATGGTACGTATTTAAACAAGATATTATTAAAATGCTTTTTTAATAAGCTATTTTATCATAACAATAATTACTTGCTTTCCAAGTAAACGCAAACTTTTTGGTGTAGTTGATAATGCAGTTTAAGTAGTAAAAATGAACGTTAACATTTTTGTTAACGTTTTACATAACATGCCGTCCCAGCGGGTAAGATACAGATATCCCTGGTATCTCCTGTACTCTAACCTTTTGACTTTGGCGCAAAATATAATGGAACTAAAAACTGCCCCCTTATTCAGCTAATACAAACTTCGTCGTCGAGCCGCTTTACAGAGGCTCGGAGAGCTTACCTCTCACGTGATTAGTAGTATTAGCGTAGTAAGCGACAGACCCCATGACCCCCCATCACCACCAAATAGTACATGTCAAATTGAAAAATCTTCTAAAAATTTACAAAATAAAAAAATTTTATTTCGACAGGCCAGTTGGCTTGGTGGTTAGCGACTCTGACTGCCAAGCCGAAGGTTGCGGGTTCGATTCCCACCCAGGACAAACATTTTTGTGCATGATCATGTCTGTTTGTTCGGTGTCTGGGTGTAAATATCTAATAAGTATGTATTTAAAAAAAAAGTAGTATATGTAGTATATCAGTTATCTGGTTTCCATACATTGGGATCAGATGGCCGTGTGTAAAGAATGTCCCAGGATATATATTTTTATTATCCAAAATTTCACTTTGCGACCGCGCCTGGATTACACAAACTTTCAGATGTATGATTCAATCCCGCTACCCGCTCCTAACATGAATAAGAGACATCAGTAACAAGTTTGTGAAATCCCTTATCTGTCACAATTACGACGCAACGCCAACTGAGGTCTTGTGGTTTGATTATGTAAGATAAACGGCACCAGCTCGACGATGTCTCGCGGCCCCTTTGCTTTATCTCTTTCGTTAAATACACTTTTACGTGAGAGGTCCGTTCTCTGACTTCTCCGCATCCTTGCACCACAAACTGACAAAGTTTGTATTAGCTGAATACAATGCTTTAAGAGTAGCAGAGCTCATAGTGCAGAGTTCGTCCGGGGAAGTACTAGTACCCATTTCCACCGTGAAGCAGTAGCAGACTTGTTTTACTGTGTTTCGGTTAGAAAGGTGAAATTACAGGCACATGAGACTTAACAACTTCACGTCTTAGGGTCGACAATGCATTAGTGTCCCCTAGAGTTGCAAATGTCCATAGGTGGCGGTGACCACTTACCATCATGTGGACCGTCTGCTTATTTGTCAGTCCACAAGGTATAAAAAAATACATTGCCCATACACACATTTACATGGTAGTCAGGTTCCCTGACTGCAATGCCACAGCTCTTGGGTTCTTTAAACAGCAGATGACTGCATTAAGATAAGCGCAAAGGTATTTTAGTGTCAAAAGTATCAGGTTGATACTCTAGCTGCTAAATTAAGTGCGGCTGCATTCGCTTTTAGGAAAACTGAACAATTGACGAATGTTGAGACGGCCAAATTTGTTTATTTTGTATATTTTCATAGTCTCTTGTCCTATGGTATTTTATTTTGCAGCAGCGGATATAGTACCAATATTTATTATACAAAAAAGAGCAATTCGTGCAATTTACAGTACATATGATATCTGATAGTATGTCGCCTATAGACATAAATATAACCGGCTCTCGAGTACAGTAAGTATTCAAAGCTAAGCTAGAGAAAAGAAGGGGAAGAGAATAATTGAAAGAGAAAGAGCTTCGCCTTCAGAGAAAGACACCGGATACCTTAACCCGGACGCGGGTGAAACCGCGATGCGACAGCTAGTTTAGGAGGAAGTAAAACAATCATAATTATGCAAAGTAGAACGAGTCCTCAGCAATTTGCGTCCGCACTCGCCTTCGCCCGGTTCAACCGGTTTTTACTACCGCGTACCGGTTGTTATCGGTTTTTACCTTATTACAACTTAGTTTAGGTGCCCGGTTTTAAGTGTAATAGCGGTATTATAACTTTTAATGGTGCGTGTGTGGTTTCGAGATAGGGGGGGTGAAGAAATTTGTGTTTTTTGACAAAAGCTTTCCTATGCAATATCACCCTGAATTTATGCTTTGCGATTTTTTATTTTATTTCACCTGGTAGTATGTTTAGGTGAAATCTTCAACTAAATTTTAAACTAGTTCCACCAACCGCTTGAGCTTTGAAAATTTCGCAGACTCTTTAAGATTCTGTGACAATACATAGATGTCCCCACTATGATCACGCATGCAAGAATCCCGCACCACATTGATGTGGTGACTTCTATGAACGAATAGAGACACGAGAAGCCAACATCGCGATATCGAAGTTTTCTTACACGCAAGCTACCAATATCCGTGGCGACATCTATGAACACGCCTACAATCCTTCACCGCCTGCACTACAGTGATGCGGCGACATCTATGAACGAGTAGAAACAAGCGAGAATCCTACATCGCACTATTAAGATTCTCTCAGGATTCGACATATATACAAGCATCCAACGTCAACAGTTGTACCGCGGTCCCCAGGCTTGGTCACTTAGCGGTGGAAGATCTTCACTTTTCATACCTCGCTCCTCCGCGAGCTAAGTGACGTCATTCTTAATGCAGCATGGCTAACGCAAGAAGATAGCTTCCATAACCACCTCCATGTTGTGGATATCAAATGAAAGGATAAAGAGGAAAGATTTGATTGTTTGTTTGCATTGTTCCGAAACTACTGGACCGATTTAAAAAATTCTTTCATCGTTGGGAAACTACACTATCCGTGGGTGACATAGGCTATATAATATTGTCAAAAAAGTACTAAATCCACACTAAAACTCTAATAATGCAATCCAAGGTGTAAAAAATGACCTAAAGAATTTCTTTAAAACTACTACCGGACAAAATATCGTTCCATAAAATAAGGCAGTGCTAACGTGAGAAGCCAAAAAAACAGTGTCATTTGTCCATAAATCTATGAAAAAAAGCTATTCTCATAAAAGCCGTGAGCAATTTGACATATTGTCTCACTAAACAATAGATTTTTTCATACAAATCGCTATTGTCCAATAAAGTGACGGGCGTAATGTAAAGGGATTTTGGGGGACTGAAAAATTATTCCAGCCTCAAGTCAATTTGTGTTTCTACTTTGTATGGCGATGGAAATATCATCTCGAATGTTTTTTGAATAATTTACTTTTTGATACTTTATAACATATATTTCTTCTTAGCGTGATGGTGTTTTGTTTAAACGACGGATCAGTTGGCGTGGTGGTTTGATACCCTGACTCTAAGCTCGTTCAATTCCCATTTTGGACAAATATGGCTGACAGGCAGGACGAATAATAAGGTGTCCGTTTGATGCTATTTGTCTACAGAATCCTTATGGTGCCTGTTTTCTTAATAACAACATTAGGTATATTTTGATTAACTATATATTAGTATAGTTGTAGGACTTGTATAAAAATTTGGAAATAATTTTCTAGTTATTGAAAATCGGGTGTAAATTACGTGATGGTAATTGGTCACCACCGCCTTTGCCTCGTCGATCCTGAGACTTGAAGTTGTTAAGTCTCATGCGCCTGTAATTTTACCGGCCTTACCTTTCTAACCGAAACACAGTAATACTGCTTCACGACGGAAATGGATAAGTTGGTTGTACTTCCCCGAACTCCTTCTATTGTACGTACACAGTCTATCGTCAAAGAGTGAAAGGGACAAAAACGCATTAAGATAATGTTTACAGATAGGTACCCATGAAAGGTCAGGGGTTATTAATGATGCGTCAACGTTTAAGAAAGTATTCCTTTTCTTACTTGTTTTTCTGCGCGATGTTTTTAAGGGCACTCCCCTTAGTTGGGGTGCCTACATTTTCCATTCTGTTATTATTTGACCCGCATACATTGAAATACGTTTTCCTTTCTTCCTACGACATAGGATCCTTCAAAAAGGCGTGAAGAAGCACCTTGCAGGCCGGCAGGGTGAGGGCGGCTAGTGGTAGTACAGTTCTACTTTACATCAGGTAGACTGCAGTCATCTGATTTCTCAAATAAAAAAAAACAAATGGACATTCTCAAGGAACTTATGAGTAGTAGAGCTCTTAGTGCAGAGTCCGGGGCAAGTACTACCGTACGAATTCCCGCCGTGAAGTGCACTACCACTTGTATTACTGTATTTCGGTTAGAAAGGTGAGGCGAGTGATATTACAGGCACATGAGACTTACCAACGTCACATCTCAGGTTACACAACGCATTGGTGATGCCTCTGGTATTGCAAATGTCCACTGGTACCACTTACAATCAGATGGACGATGGGCTCCTTAAGTGATGTAATCTTTGAAAAATTACTGAAGGATTTTATTCAAAGATTACATCACTTAAGGAGTAAAGTAGTTTTATATTCGCGTTCAATCGTCTAATACAAGCAGGGGCTCGATTATGTAAGGAAAATGACACTGTCTCTTTCGCCAACTACGCTAATACTACTAATCACGTGAGAGGTAAGCTCTCCGAGGCCTCCGTGAAGCGGCTCGCCGACGCAGTTTGTATTAGCTGAATAAGGGGGCTGGAGTCAAAACTATATTTAACCAATATTATAAATTTAAAAGTATGTTTGTCGGTCTGTTGTTTTACCCCTTCTTTCACGCCGCAATAGATCAACGGATCCACGTGATTTTTAACATATATAGACATATTTTATTGGAACACGGCTAAAACCGTGGAAGAGATCTACTGTATAATGTGATTGGTCTCCTTAAAACTGGACTCGTTCAAGCCAAATTATATCAAAGGAAACCCAGCCTAGTGGAAATTGTTGCTTCCCCTACATCAATATTATATCTTAGTGAAATTATCATATTCAATCCAGATTCAAAATCCTGTCCATGTGCACTTTTGCACAGCTTGTAGATGTTTCATTGTGGTCTCTATACTCTGTCTCTTTCGCTAACTATGCAGTCACGTGAGAGAACCGCTCTCCGAAGCCATGTTGCGCCATGACCCGAAGTATGTATTAAGTGAATAAGGGTTTAAACAGAGTTATCTACAACGTCATGGTTGATTCCAAAGGTCATTGTTTAGCCTTTGTAAGATGTGGGCGCATGTTACTTACATCCTTATTCATAAGCGAATTAAGTTCTAAACGCTTTGATGAGATTTTAGATGTTGGACAACATTATTTTATATACATTCAACTGTGACCCGCATTTCCTGAGCGGGATAACATTAATCTATTTTATTCATATACTTGAATGAAATAAAAACAACGGGTTGCACTCCGGGAGTGCCGGCAGAAGTGAAAACTTGAACATTAACGTTGTGCAATTTTACCGTCCTACGAATTTTCGATCAGGTCACGTGACCTGACGCGAGTTTAACATTTTATACCCATCCCAAGAAAAATATAAAAACCTTTAATTAATGGGGAAAATTAAGGATTTTTTGAATTCATGATCATGGTTACCGTCTACCATCGCACCTCTCACCATCGGGGTACATCCCCATAGATTGGAATGAAACTGGTCTCGCATGGTGCGATTTCAATGGAGCTTCGTAACGCGGCCGCTCAGGTCACGGAATGATCTCCTCGCCAAGGTGTTACCAAGTGAGTACAACGTGGGGTTTTTCTTTTTCATTCATTTTAATCTCAAGTGGGCCAACAAACAACCAGGTGGTCCACCTGATGATTGAGTGGTCACTGCCGCCTATAGACATTTACAACACCAGAAATATCGCTTCATTGTCGTCCCTGAGACTGGAAGTTGTCAAATCGCATGTGTCTGTAAATTCACCGGCCCCCTTACCTTTCTAACCGAAACACAGTAATACAAGTGCACTACTGCTTCACGGCGGAAATTGGTAAGGTGGTAGTATTTCCCCACTCTCCACTGAGAGCTTCAGTAATATGTTTGTCAAGAATAAAATAAAATCCGACTACCTATTCGTTTAGAACTATAAGTTAAAACTAGCTTTAGAAATAAAATAAGGACACCGTGTAAAGGCGCCCTTGGGTCCAATAGCCGACTTGTTCTGAGTAGAAAGTAGAACACTGGGTAACGAATAAAATCGATCTTTTTGGGCTTTAGGAGGTTCATTTTAGGCTATTGGATTGTTGAGCCAGTTCTGATATATTTTTAAAGTCATTGGTATTTTTTGACAACTATGTATTTTATGCTCAAAAATCGGCACCATTTTGCAATAAAATCTGATATTTTTGAAGTGATAACTTCTTTCAGCGCATTAGACATTTTTGTGATGGAAAAAACAATTGAACTCGCGACACTGTCACCGTTACCGACACCTCTGTATACGAGTATCCACATATATTGGCCCCGTTTACACGAGAGTTGAGTTTGGGTTGAGATACATTGTATTATATAAACATATTATATGTTGTGTATATACGTAGCACATCTATACTAATATTATAAAGAGGAAAGATATGTATGTAAGTATGTTTGTTACTCTTTCACGTAAAAACTACTAAACGGATATGGATGAAACTTGGCTCATAGATAGAGCATATCCTGGAATAACAGGCTACTTTTTATCCCGGAAAAATGTAATATTCCTCGGGAACGCGGGTAAAACCGCGGGAGACAGCTATTTATTATATTAAGTCCTTACTTATTTGCGTTTGCGAAATTGGCGTTTTGTATGGAAATGCAAAACGATTTTTTTTATGTAATTAAGTATATTAGTTAACCGATCAAAGTATGTACCATTTTACCTATGGAGGAGCGAGGTATGAGACTCCTCCATTTAAAAGGGAAGATCTTCTGCCGCTAGGTGATCACGCCTGGGGACCGCGGTCCACCTGTTGATGTTGGATGCTTGTATATATAATATGTCAAATCCTGAGAGAATCTTGATAGTGCGATGTAGGATCCTCGCGTGTTTTTACTCGTTGATAGATGTCACCGCATCACTGTGGTGCGGGCGGTGAAGGATTGTAGGCGTATACATAGATGTCGTTACATTACCTATGCACTTTCGGCATTTTATCGGTAGTTCATTGATTACTTTGGGAGCGAAAATCAATAAAATCTTTGAAGGTGGTTTTGACAGCCTCATCGCAATGGATTTTTTTAGAACTTGTCAAAATTCTTATGATATTTGTGATCAAAGTGGCCAGTTCGACAAAACGTCAATTTCATATGTAGTAAGGAGCTAACATTAAAATTGCCATTATCGAAATTTTACACTCCGTTTAAATCTAATTCCTACTACGACCCATTAAATCCCATAATCCAACAACAAAACTTTTTTAATTACCAAAACCGGATTATCACCAAAATAATATGGTTTATTTTCCACCATATGTAAAACACAAACATAATGTATGCCATTAATCATATATAAAGACCTGTGTGACTGTCAGCGAGTAGCGAGCGAGTCGAGACTATATTGAGAGATATTTTATTTCACACCCGAGTTTTAGCCCGCGTTCCCGAGGGATGTCACGTTTTCCCGGGATAAAAAGTAGCCTATATACTATTCCAGGATATGCTCTATCTATGTGCCAAGTTGCATCTAAATCCGTTTGGTAGTTTTTGCGTGAAAGAGTAACAAACATCCAAACATACAAACTTTCGCAAATTTATAATATTAGTAGGAGACCTAAGAGTAAAACTGTGGCCTTAGCACGAACACGTATCGTCATAAATCGAGTGTGCCAAAATGTTTGTGTTTGTGCTTTGTATAGGAAATTGAACATTGCGCATATCGTGACGTTGCGCGATGTTCAATTTTCCATTGCATTGGTTTTTCGCGCTCTCGATACGATGACGATGCGCTTACGATAGATGTTCGTGCTAAGAGCACAGACCTCTGGAGTAGGCTTCTGAGTCGAATCTTTTTTAATACGCTTCAGACGTATGTTAGTATGTAACGGAATCTTTGAACATGATTTTGACCCCCTTCAAGACGTCGGGTTAACTCGAAATTTGGCATACTTGTTAAGGACCGATGACAATTCAATATTCTAAATAGTTTAACCCGTTATCCTTACTAGGATGATCGGGTATAGAGCGGTTTAACTAAAAAATTAAAAATAAACAAAAAAATAAATCCATTTTTTTCTTTTTTATATTATTACCATTGTCCCTAGTATTGCAAATGTTCATAGAATGCGGTGACCACTTACCATCAGGTGGCCGGTCTGTTTGTTAGGCTATGTGAACAATGAACAGTGAACCTCAATAGTATTATTATAATGTCGTTTTATCGCTAGCAATATGACTGGTACTTTAAGGGTCCCTTAGACCCTTCGTCAGTCTTTTTAAACGTTCGTACTTTACAAATGAATGGGTTAAGTAATGTAGTAAATCTAAGGGGATTGTGTCACCAGATGTTGCTTAGCTAAAGGGTTTCAAAATATGAAGGAATATTTTGCTAAGCAATAATTTTTGGTAAGAATTTTTTATTTAAAGACTAGCTGTCCCCCGCGGTTTTACCCGCGTTCCCGTGGGATGTCACATGTATTATACATAAAAACTTTCCTCTTCAATCACACTATCTATTAAAAAACACGCATCAAAATCCGTTGCGTAGTTTTAAAGATTTAAGCATTCATAGGGATATAGGGACAGAGAAAGCGACTTTGTTTTATACTATGTAGTCATGTTTATCTGTATACTATACAAAATGTTAAAGAAATAAAAATGTAGTGTGTTTGTAATGTCAAAATAACAGCTTTTTACAAACCGCATTGGCGATGCACTGGTATTGCATATGTCCATAGGCGGCGGTGACCACTTACCATCAGGTAGACCGTGTGCCTGTTTGTCGGCCCGTGTTGTATAAAATAAAAGTGCATATGAAATAATATCCGGTACTTATAACAATTTTTTTTTTTTTTATCATCTGTTACAGTTCATTTCTCTCGTGTTTTGTTTGGGTAAATATCTATAATACATCTATGTATTTAGAAATAAAGTAGTATATGTAGTATATCAGTTATCTGATTTCCATAGTACAAGCTCTGCTTAGTTTGGGGCCGTGTGTAAAGAATGTCCCAGGATATTAATTTATTGTTTAAAGTTTAGACCTTGGAGAGCACTTAAAATGGTCAAAGTTACCACTAGTTACGTTTTAATTGAGAAGAACTAGCAAGACATTTCGAAAGGCATCACTAAATAGAACAAATACAATATTTCTGTCTATCTGTTTTTGAGCTTACTTCTTCTAAACTATGCTATAGATTTTAATATAGTTTTTACAATCATATAGACTTTTACAATCATATAGACTTTTACAATCATATAGACTTTTTTAGCAATGTTATGTGTATAAAAAAGTACAAATCCATTTTTAGGGATCCGTACCCATTACTAAGACTCCGCTGTCCGTCTGTATGTCTCTCCGTCAGTCACTGTATCTCGTGAACCGTGATATGTAGACAGTTGAAATTTTCACAGATGATGTATTTCTGTTGCCGCTATAACAACAAAAAAAAACAAGTATCTAAGGTGCCTCCGATACAACAAACGTATTTTTTTTGCCGTTGTTATAGATATAATGGTACAGAACCCTTAGTGCGTGAGTGCAACTCGCACTTAGTCGGTTTTTATTTTTCAATTCTATTATTCCAAGTATTCACCCATGCTATCGATGCATCTTTGCCAGCGTAGTGGTAATTTATCAATGCTCTAGAAAAGGACAGCTGGACAGGCAACGAACTCTTCAAAGGCATTTTGTACTGTCTCTTGGGTATTGAGTTTTTTTTCTATTACTTTTTTTTTAAAAACTTTTTAATTTTTTAAGTATCTTTTTTTATTTTCAGAGTTGTAATACTTGCTAAGTTAAATATTCATCATAAGGTTAGCTCTATAATCTAGATTCTTGATACCAACCACTTTCTTTTGAGTAGTAGAGCTCTTAGTGCAGAGTTCGTCCTGGGAAGTACTACCACCTTACCCATTTCTGCCGTGAAGCAGTAGTGCACTTGTATTACTGTACTTCGGTTAGAAAGGTAAGGCCAGTGAAATTACAGGCACATGAGACTTAACAACATCACGTCTCAGGGTCGACAGCGCATTGGCGATGCCCCTAGTGTTGCAAATGTCCATAGTCGGCGGTGACCACTTACCACTAGCAGGACCGTCTGCTTGTTTGTCGGACCAAGAGTAATTTAAAAAAAAAAGCCATGCGATGATATAAATAAATACGATCCCCATAAAAAAAAAAAAAATAATGTAAATATACATATAAACTAAGCAGATATTAAATGCTTACATATACGAAAAAAAATCATAAATTTTTGTCTGTCTGTTTGTTCCAGCTTATCTCCGAAACAGCTGGGCTGACTTTGACGAGAATTTCACTAACAGCTAGCAGATGTGATGAAAGTAACTTACTTTCTATACCGGGAGAAAGTAACATCCTAGAAACGCGGGTGAAACCGCGGGAAACAACTAAGTCTAACTAATAATAAACAACTATAGGCTTTCATAATAAATTCCAGTAATCCTTCCATAAAAATCATAAATTGAGCATTTAAAAGTCAACGCACTTATATGACTTAGCTACCATGACAGGCCAGTTGGCTTGGTGGTTAGCTGACTGCCAAGTCGCAGGTCGCGGGTTTGATTTTCAACCAGGACAAACATTTGTGTAAATATCTATATGAGCATGTATAATTAACATTGATAACTGCTATGCAGTTTGGCAGTTTTCATGTATAATTTTAGTGTTTAACAAATTTTGAACAAATAAAATTAAAAATTAAAAATAAATTGAAAAATAATAAAGTAATAAAATAAGCCGAAAGGAGGTTAAATGGGGCCCCATAACGAGTCCATTCACAATATTTAAGAACCGTAGTAACGCTGTATAACATACCCCAAAAAACTGATTCTTATGAATAAAAAATAGAAAAACTATTAAAGTAGACAATTATTGGGTAAAATAGTTACGTCGGCTGTTAAATAATCTGGTTCCCTGACATTATATTTTTACGGAGTATTTAGTAACACGTTGTAGATGTATATCAGATATCTGGTTTCCATAGTACAAGCTCTGTTTAGTTTGGTACTAGATGGCCGTGTGTAAAAGAATGGCCCAGGATATTTATTTATTAAAAAAACCATTACTCACTTACTTAAGGTACTTGACACCATACAATGCTAAACTAGCTATACGTGCGACTCCGCACTTAACTTGTTTCAAAATGTTTAGAGAACACCGAATAACTAGCACGGAAAACGGACAAACAAAACTAAACGATATTGCGTCATATTATATTGAAATTAAGGCAACAATTCCATTGAAATGGTATTAAGAATTGCTCTACAAGACATTTCAATTAATTATACAGTCTTTTAATCGATATTTATGATATAATTAAAGATTTTTATTACGATAATACCCTCGTGTTTCGTAACTATAAGCCTGTGCCACAGTATGTTTGTGATGCAGTAAACCCACGTTGCAGATGGTTGACTTACTGCACTATTTTTAATATTTCACTATACGATTTCTTTTGTTTTTTCAAATTTTAATGTATTTGCACCATTTAGTTATTAATTTTGCGTGTTTGCCTGTGTTTTTGTTTTTTTTTTAGAACAATAAGTGTGTACATAATAAGAATTACGATCTGTCTCTAATATTAATTAAATTTAAGTTACTGTCCATTTCTGTTATCTGTTTTGTTCCCCAATAAAAAAAATATCTAAATCTAACTTCGATATAAAATTAAATTGTTATTTAGTATGACAGAATTAGAAGAAGAGCTAAGACTGGTAATATTTGCCTATTTATTTGCTCGTAATAAATATTATATAAGGTTTTTCAGGAAAAAACAATCTGAAAATGATGGACATTTTTTATGATGAGACACATGCTTTAAATCTAAAAAAATAAGAGATTTCTGCCGATATCAATCTGAAAGATTTGAAAAACAAAGGAATACTTACAATAAATTATTGTTATACCATCCTCCTTTTAACAAATTAAAACTAGTGGCCTAGCGATCGAAATTTGAGTTTAAGCTTATTCAAATTCAAATTCATTTATTGCAAGTAACACGACCCATAGATTAAAAATATTAAAAGCAAAATTACACATTGAAAATAAATTAAAAATAAATTCAGAAAAATACATAAAACACGCACACATATACATAATATAGCCGCTTTATTAATTGAGGTTCTTTTGGTGTTTATTTGAAAATTAAAACGTTTATTTTTTAACCTAAACTTATTGATCAATGGCGCTTGTTATAGTGATGTGACATTTGATCCGTATCAATAAACTTTTTATCGATTTTATTGGATTAAAACGATCGTTCGTTAGGATTATTGTAATTTTGTTGAAGTTTTATCATTTAATATGCAGCATTTTTATAGAGATTAAATTATGATGTTTCGTATAATAATATTTAATCTTTCCGTATCGTAAATTGCCGATTTAGCCGAAGTTATAAAACTATAAAATAAAATAAAATTATTTTGAATGTTTATTTTTATTAATTTGTTAAAGATCTTGTCACAATTTTGAAAGAGAATTTACTAAAAGAAAAAAAACTATTTGTCTATTATTCTAACAGTCATTAAACCAAATTTAAATAACATAAAATGATTAAATCCACTATTTTACCCCACTGCTAAATTAAAGTCAACAAAATATTAACAAAAACATCTGGGAGGAGTCAAGCAAATTCCTAACTGACTGGCTCACACCAAACATATCAACAATTAAACCGAGTGAGAAAAAAAAGTGGTCAATCACGAGCCGGACTCGCACACTGTACCACACATACAATATTTAACAAAATTCTAAAAAACACGTTTCTTATCCATACAAGGGGGGTTTCCATGGACCCCCTTTAATTTATAACTTTATTATTTCTTTGTTAGAGGCAATAATACATACTCTGTTAAAAATTCAAGCGTCTACTACAGTTCAAAAGACACAACCTGTGACATATAGCTAAACCGAAGAAATAATAGGGCCACGTTTTCTCCACTTTGGAACAGAACTATAAAAAGAAGAGACCAACTGCGTATGTAACCCTAAAAAAATCGTATGGTAGACCATAGACCAATAATAAATAATTCAAATATTAATTAAAATAATCGTATGGTAGACCATAGACCAATAATAAATAATTCAAATATTAATTAAAATAATCGTATTAATTTTAATATTAATTAAAATAATCGTATGGTAGACCATAGACCAATAATAACATTTTATTGAACTGGGAACCCATCACTACGTCCACAGACTTAAGCCTCACGGCTCAATCGTTCAAATCTATGGTAATACCCTTTAATCTCTAACTAAGTCGTGTGTAGAAACTCTATATTTTTATCGGTAGAGCCACTTGCAGCGCGTTTCACGTGGGAAATTTGTTTTGAAAGTTATATTGTTATTCTTTACCAATAGTAAAGCTGTAGAGAAAAGATCCAATAAACAGGCAAACGGTCCATCTGACGGTAAGTGGTCACCTATGGACATATGCAACACCAATGCGTTGTGCCCCTGATATTTTTTATTTTTACCACATGGGCCGGCCAACAAGCGGCGTCCACCTAATGGTAAGTGGTCACCGCCACCTATAGACAATTCCAACACCAGAGGCATCGCCAATGCGTTGTCGACCCTGAGACGTGAAGTAATTAAGACTCATGTGCCTGTAACTTCACCGGCCTTACCTTTCTAACGGAAACACAGTAATACAAGTGCACTACTGCTTCACGGCAGAAAGGGGTATGGTAGTACTTCCCCGGACGAACTCTACACTACCAAATTATGAGCCAGGAGATGGATAGTGGAAATCTTCAGTGGCTACAAATAAAACCTTCTAGTATGGACTCATTTGTGTTGTATTAATGAGTCCAATACACTATATTTGATTACGAGAGACTATAGTGTCTTTTTTTTAATATTTGCAATATTTTGTTTAGATTTTTATCGTTCACCCCCTAAGGGTCCCAATGAGACTATAACCAAGGGCCAACTGACCGTCCATCCATCTATCAATCTGTAAGCGGACAGTCTATGTATTACGGTGCATTGTATTAAATTTTTACAGTGTGTACTGTAAGGAAGGTCTATGTTAGCGCACTGGCCCTTATTACTGTTGCTGGCTGACGATAATTTGAATTAATAAGTTAATATTCATTTTTAAAAAAAAGATAAATAATTAAGTGCGCGGGCACGGACAAAGATAAATATTGTCTAAAAATTTGATGGACTAAAAATACTAAAATAAATAATTAATATTAGTTCTTTTTGTAATTACCCCCCGTTCACTACAGTACTATCATAGATAATAAAAATTAAAGCTGTTCACCATACAAGAAAAGTGTTTTAATAGGGATGTTGTTAATAAAGAGAAATTAAATTAATTAAAAAAACATTTCTATTCAAATAGGCCCTTATGAATAGTCTGACTCATAAAAGTTCGGAAGGGTTTTTTTTTACTGAGAAGAGCCGGCAATAAACTCAGCCATTACTCTTTTTAAAAACGAAGTTAGATTTATTTAGTCTCACTGACAAAACCTGTATTATCGCAGAACTGAAGAATTATTAAAGAATAATATTATGAATATCTAATAAAAAAATCATGTGTACGGAGCCCTTCACGTTCGAGTCCGAGTCAGACATAGCCACTTTTTATCACTTCTTAGTATAAAACAAAGTCGCTTTCTCTGTCCCTATATCCCTATGTATGCTTAAATCTTTAAAACTACGCAACGGATTTTGATGCGGTTTTTTTTAATAGATAGAGTGATTGAAGAGGAACGTTTTTATGTATAATACATGTGACATCTCACGGGAACGCGGGTAAAACCGCGGGGGACAGCTAGTTTCACTATATTTATGAACAGCACGTCGCCGGAGATACTCACTGAAATAGATTTCGTAAAACACAACAGTAACTATAATATTTTCTATCACTAAACAGTATTTCAGTAAGCCACGCGCACACTCCGCGCCCACAAATCATGCGGGAAAGCGCCGAGTGTGGGTGGTGCGCGATTTGTTAAAACAACCACGTTGCGGGCATCCTTCTGTCTTCAATTTCGAACATGTATTATTTCTGAAGGTGGTGGAAGCTTTTAGGGATCCGGAGCCAAAGGTAAACCATCACTAAAGTTCCCAATCCGTCTGTCTATCAGCGGGCTGTATCTAGCTCTATATCTGTTGAAATTTCCACACAGTGTGTACTACTATAGTCGCTAGAAGAAATTATGAGAAACGTGTTTGTTTCGACGTCCTATTAAGTATTGTACGGCACGGAACCCATCGTGTGCGAGCTCGATTCGCACTTGGCCGCTTTTTAAGGTTTACTGTAGTTCATATCATAGAAATATTTCAGAATTTTAAATTAGGATGCTCACCATGTCACGTTTGGACTTAAAATGTCATCTATCAAATATTGGTCGCATTACTGACACCCATATTCTAAGACGTTTCCTCAGACGGCACTCCACTCCAACTCGACTGGCGTTTTATCGAGGAATTCTCAAAATTGGTATTCTAAGTCATTACTTGAGCAAAATTCGAGCAATCCCGACTGATGACGAATCGAAGTGTAGTCAAGGCAACATGTCATTAGTTACGTCATTATATTTTAGATACAATATTAATGAAATGAAATAATGAGTTTCAGTAACTATTTACAAGCAATAAGCTTCCTTAAGGTTGGTCCCAACGTACCTTGAAGCTGACAATTGTTTCACTCACCTCGAGTGAGAGATGTCAAGTCGAGTGGAGGAGATTTTTGTAATTAGAATACTAATATCTTGGACTGACGTTCAGTGGGGTCAAGAAATTTTCGAGAAAACGTCTTAGAATATGGGTGTGAGACTTCTACCATTTCTGGTATTTACGTGTGTGAAATTATGTAATATTCCTTCTTGAAAAACAGGCAAAGTCACGACTCTCTCGTAGTGTATTCCACGGTCCATTGGTCACTCAGGTCGCTCTGTCAGTCTGTCTGTCATAGATCAAAGAAACAACTTTATCGTACCTTCTCTGCGGGAGGTAAAATATTTACAGTCTCGAAGGCTCAAACGCATGACCTCTGTCATTGCAAAGTCGGTTGAATTTAGTCATGGTTTAGGGTCAAATCCGGGTCATTATAGTTCTTGCTTTATTATCTTACTAATATTATAAATGCGAGAGTGTATGTCTGTATGTCTGTCATTCTCATTTCCGTAACAGCTGAAAGTATTTGAAAGAAATTTGGCAAAAAAATTGTCAAGTTGGGCGGAAGCTAATCGGTCGCTTAATGAATTAATTTGAATGGTGCGAGAAAGGAGAAAAAAATTTTTTTATGTCCAATGGTGAGTGGTCACCGCCGCCTATGGACATTTGCAACACCACGCGTCGCTGCGTTGGCGTTCCTGAGACGTGAAGTTGTTAAGTCTCATGTGCCTGTAATTTCACCGGCCTTACCTTTCTAATCGAAACACAGTAATACAAGTGCACTACTCACAGTAAATAAATAGATTTATACAGAGAAATTACAGGCACATGAGACTTGACAACTTCACGTCTGAGGGTCGACAACGCAGCGATGCCCCTGGTATTGTAAATGTCCATAGGCGGCGGTGACCACTTGCTAACAGGCGGACCGTCTGTTTGTTTGTCATTCGGTATAAAAAAGGGGCACTCCGGGAGTGCCTTGAAGTGAAAACTGACATGAATATATAGTTTTATTATCAATGTATTTCAACCCAAACTCAACTCTCGTGTAAACGCGGCCAATATATGTAGATACTGAGGTGTCGGTAACGGTGACAGTGTCGCGAGTTCAATTGTTTTTCCCATCTCGAAAATGCCTAACACTCCTAATGAAGTTTAAAATACGTGATTTACACGACATGTCTTAGAGAAATAGGCCCTTAAGCTCATTTCACATCAGAACATGTTACAAACATTTATCTCGTTCAAATGCTTCGACTCGCAGCCGGCTCTTTTCCAATGATAATTTTATGTAGCTAATTAACAAAAATTACAATATAAATAGCATTCTATTAATTAATTGGTGTCGTGAGTGGCGGCTCATTAGATCAATCATTGGCTACCGAACGAATTAACTTTTAATACTTAAGTACGACAAGATTTTATGGAGTTGAATATGTTATATCATTGACAAGTCGACTAGTGAAAGTGAAATCTATATCAATAGAATGTAGCTGACCCGACATACGATTGTCCAGTCATAACTATGAATATTGAATTTAATTATTTATAATTAGAATTAGAAAAGTTAATGAGGTCGTTATGTTTTCTTAATTTTTTTTTTATTTTTCGCGCAACTTTATTATTTTTTTTTTTTTTTTTATGCCACTTGGGCCGACAAACAAGCAGGCGGTCCACCTGATGGTAAGTGGTCACCGCCGTCTATTGACATTTGCAACACTAGGAGCATCGCCAATGCGTTGTCGACCCTGAGACGTGATGTTGTTAAGTCTCATGTGCCTGTAATTTCACCGGCCCCCTTACCTTTCTAACCGAAACACAGTGATACAAGTACACTACTGCTTCACGGCGGAAATGGGTAAGGTGGTAGTACTTCCCCGGACGAACTCTGCACTAAAGCTCTACTACTCGAAAAAGGTAAAACGGGGGTGCAAAATTTGTATCAACTTCAAACTAAACGCGGGTGAAACCGCGGGGAACAGCTTGTTCTATATAACTTAAGTTTGAACTTTATTGCGATTTTTTTGTCAGAGTGTATAACCTCTATGATCATTGCATAGAATATTATTGAATTTTCTGTTTGACATTGGCTGTATGAGCGTAAGCTATTTATGTGTGTGTGTCAAACGTGTGGTAATGTGTGTAATGTTAATTTTAATTAATTTAATGTGTTTGTAACAATAACATATTAATAAATGTCACCTTCCTGCACTCCTTCTCCATATAAACTTCAACTACGTCAATTCTCACTCGCCTCCGTGTGCTCAATAAGCTTAAAAAGGAGTCAAAAGTTTTTGCTTCACGTATTGATATTTAGATACCTTTAACAATGACTTTTTCGCCTGTCAATTTATTAATTGTACTAGGTACCCATTTTTTTCCCAAACCTTAGATTTTAAGAAGCATTTTCAGTGGCGATTTTGACCTATAGCCAAAGAAAAGGTTTATATTCAAGCTAATCCATGTTTTTTACCTATATCAATAACTATTTTTTTTTTTATCAAAACGATAGAAAAGATGACTTGTCTACACAAATTACACTAGTTTGTCGTTGTACCAACGCAGCACATGCTCTGTCTCTCTCATAAAGTACTTGATCACGTGAGAGGTCCGCTCTCCGAGGCCTCGTTACCAGACGAGGCTCGTAAAAAATAATACAGGGATTTTGCCTTATTGCTTGCTTAAAATATATTACTTACCAAGGAATTTGTGTAAAGTTTGATGTATCTAATATTCGTCTGGTACACTTACCTGAAAAAAACACAATGCTTGGTTAATATTATAGGAATTTACAGCAAAATATAATCAAATAAATATCCCAGGACATTCTTTACACACGGCCATCTGGTCCCAAACTAAGCAGAGCTTGTACTATGGAAACCAGATAACTATACTACATATACTACTTTCTTTTTCTAAATACATACTTATAAAGATATTTACACCCAGACACAGAAAAAATAGACATGTTCATGCACACAAATGTTTGTCCTGGGTGGGAATCGATCTCGTGACCTTCGGCTTGCCAGTCGCTAACCATCAAGCCAACTAGCCTGTCAATACATACTAAGAGCTTGGATAATGATCCATATAGAAACATCAAGTTAATTATCCGAAATACATCTAAGAAAAAAAAATTGCGTTTAGTGAAAAATCTGATTTTTAATTTTTTTTTTATTATTTGTTCTTTGTTTAAAAATACATATTTATTTACTTTGTAGCTCAAATGGTACATATTTAAACAATAAAGCTTTTCTTCTTTATTTCTAAATTATGTTAATTTTTCTAAGTGAACGCAAACTTTTTTTGGTTATTGTGTACGACTACAAATAAATTAATAAAGTAGAGATTGCAGTAATGTCCCTGGCGTTGCCGTTGTCGGTCGACTTATTATAAAATCAAAAATTTTCTAGTCGTTCTAACATATTTTTTGTGCATTCTTATATTAAAAACTGCAAACACGTACCCCGAGTCTAAGCGTAGATACCGCTATCGTCCCGCAGTTTCTCTCACGTTTTCGATGGATTTAATGTAGGTATAGGTTTCTATAATTAATCCAGTCGCTGAATTCTCTCAGCGACTATCTCTTTCTTACACCGTAAACACATGGGAGATCACTACTCGTGCTTTATATAAAGCGTGAATAATACGCTATAAAAATCCCCAAAAGACAGACAATTTTCGAATAGCTATAAAATATAGAATCAAAACAGCGAAAAAATAGTTGGCGAGCCGCTTCACGGAGGCCTCGGAGAGCTTACCTCTCACGTGATTAGTAGTATTAACGTAGTATGCGACAGAAACAGAGCATAGAGGCCGCGACGGAATATCCTTGAGTTAGTGTCATTTTCCTTACAGAATCGACCTATACTCGCACCATAACCGGGCGCCATTAATAAAGGACATAAATGTATTGGCTCTATATGACCAATGTTTGATCTAATATTTGCAAGTTTATTTATTTTTAAATATTATTTCCAGTTATTCGAAGAGGTAGGAACAATTTTATTGAAACGCTGTTTTTTTTTTAATTTATGTCGCATATCGACTAACTTTCATTATAAGTGATAATTTGATATTACGATATAGAATTTATTGTATTCCGTAGATGTACAAAGTTTTTTTTTCTTTATACTACATGGGCCGAAAACCTAGCAGACGGTTCATCTGATGGTAAATAACTACCGCCGTCTATAGAAATTTCGCCAATGCGTTGTCGACCCTGAGACGTGAAGTTGTTAAGTCTCATGTGCCTGTAATTTCACCAGCCTTACCTTTCTAACTGAAACACAGTAATACTACTGCTTCACGGGGGAAATGGTAAGGTTAGTAATTACCAGGACAAACTCTGCACTAAGAGCTCTACTACTCAGAAAAATACTGTGAATTTCGTAAGGACACCATAGCGTCTACATATCCGTTAACCGAATTTAAAAGAATAGAACGAACCGACATGTTATATAAAATTTAAGTTCCTGTTTGAGATTTAAAAATAAATATCAATTTTGAAAACTAACACCAGTTGAAAGGTTTATTATTCTGGACATAATCTATTAGATTCCTCGGAAACGCGAGCAAAACCGCGGTCCGCAAGCTAGTTTAGTCATAAAACAGAATATGGCGCTAAACGATGTTAATAAAACGAAAACGCACTTTGCATGTTCCCGCCAAAAAGTCAACAGAACACATAAAATAGAACATTAATGGAATCACTTCGAAGTTTGTCTATGGTGCGTTCGTTAACTGGCAACATTAGACATGGAAGTTGAAAAGGGAATGCATGGCAAATGTTGATTTGTGAATATGAAATTCTGAATTTTGGGGTAAATTGGTTAAAGAGGTTAAGAGGTACAAAGCTGAGTTGCCTTGGTTCAGTACTCGGTTCGAACTAGATAATATTAACGTTTAATGATCTAGAAATACTTACCTGTAGCCTAGGATGCTAGTATACTCACAACATGTCATTTTGGGACTTAGAAAAATATTTAAATTTTTAGAGTAGTAGAGCTCTTAGTGCAGAGTTTGTCCGGGGAAGTACTACCACCTTACCCATTTCTGCCGCGAAGCAGTAGTGCACTTGTTTTACTGTTTCGGTTAGAAAGGTAAGGGGGCCGGTGAAATTACAGGCACATGAGACTTAACAACTTCACTTCTCAGGGTCGACAACGCATTGGCGATGCCCCTAGTGTTGCAAATGTCCATAGGCGGCGGTGACCACCTACCTTCAGGTTGACCGGAAAAAAGGAAATGAAGGCCCCACTGTAACCTCTTTTACCTCTTCGCAGTAAATGACGTGAAGATATGTACCCGTATTATACATACATTAAGGTAGCTCTTTTTATTTACAACTAACTATCCCCCGCGGTTTCACCCCTGTTCCCAAGGAACCTAACTATTTCCCGAATAAAAAAGTATCCATTACTTAATCCAGATTACGGACTATTTATGTGCCAAGTTTCATACAAATCTGATTGCTAGTTTTGGCGTGAAAGAGTAACTAACATCCATACATTCATTCATACAAACTTTTGATTTACAATATTAGTAGGTTTCAAAATCATGTTGACAATTAAAAAATGTGTCAATAAAAAACAACCCAATATCCAACATTAGCGACAAACGTTTGCGATCGTAAAATACCCAATTTGTCAAGGGGGGATATAAAAAACATAATATGTGCGCCAACTCAGCGGGGCGTCGCCGAGATCCGATCTGTGGTGGCGTTTCACACGAAAGGTGACAACTGCCGCGACCTTAATCATATACAGTGAGTTTACACGACTGCATTTTTGCAAGAATTAGAATACGTTTATTCTCAAGAATACAGTAATGGTAATAAAACTGGCCGACGTATTCCACCACTTAAGGTGTAAAAATATTTGAAATTATTTGCTAGAAGACTAGCATAAAAATATAGCATAAGCGTAAGATTAGTTATTTTTTCATTTCAAAAGAGATTATTATGAGAATCGCTTTCCCCGCGGTTTCATCCGCATCGATCACATTTTACACTATAAATCTAAATGAAAAATGTAATAAATTTGACATCATCAAAACTTAAAAAAAATATATTACTTTTGGCCTCTTAAAAAAAATGACATACGCCCTGGTCGATGATAAATTCAAAATAAAAAAGTACAAACATTTTCTAAAATCGCAGCGAAAAACACAAACTCTGTATGTAACATCCCTAACGCCAAAAAAATCTGAGAATCAAACTTGAACTGTCAACGTCACCTCCCGCCGTGAGAACGAATAAAACCTCTCGATTTTGTTTTAATCGATTATTTATGTAATCGCATATTAAGCATTCGATTAAGTTATTGCCACTATGGCCTGGTTTTAAAATTAATCTTTTTCTCGTTAAGTAATATTTTGTCGGATATTAATGGTTTCGATATTAGCACATTAACGAGAACTTCCATAATTTTAATCATAGAACAGATCATCGACGAGTACAACGGTGAAACATCTTTGACTTGAAATTCAAAACCATTTATTCAGGCCTGCGGAGGGCTCTTATGAATAAAGCTACTGAAGCTACTACTGGTTCGGAAGTCAGCCTTCAACTGAGAAGAACCGGCAAGAAACTCAGCGTGGTAAAAAATTTATGTATTATAATAATTTTTTTATAAGTCAATTTTATCTATTCTGACTTTTTGGGTATTTAATTATCTCAGTTTTATAAGTTTTTATATTTAACATTTACAAAATACTTAATATAGGAAAAATGTAGAACATTTTGGCAGCTAAGAGTGTTAAAGGAAAATTAACTCTATGCTATTATCACAAGGTTCAGGATCAGCATTATCATATAATTGACCACTATATCAGTAGATGAATTTTATCTCAAACGCTTTAAAGCTGATTTTTCAATGACATTTTGAATTGTCAAAACAGACTTTTTAGATCTCGAAACTTTACACAGTAGTCATTGAAATAGGTCTTCACGAGCACTAACGAATAGTAGACTCTAATACCGGTTCGGAAGGTTATTTTTACTAAGTGTCAATAAACAGATTTATCACGTATTTATTTCTTACGGAGAATATTTACTAGTATAGCTTCGAAAAGAATTTAAATAAAGAAAACATTATACATGACTTAGAAAACGATTGACATTTTACCTTAAAGAATGACACCCCAGTTATTTCTTGAGCGGGCTAGGTTGCTGATACAACCTAACGTGTCATTCTTTAAGGTAAAATGTCACTAACTCGATGATGTTTCGTCGAGACCTCCATGTTCTGTCTCTTTCGCTAACTACAAAATCACATGAGAGGTGCGTACCTCCCAATGAAATTTGTATTAGCTGAATAAGGGGGCATTTCTCAAGTATGTCGCCCATCGCCTTCGCATATTGTAGTGAAGTCACAAATATATGAAATAACAAGCTGTCCCGCTTCTCCGAGGGATTCTACATTTTCCCGGACTGAAAAGTGGCCTATATGATATTCTAGGGTATGTTCTATCCATGTGCCAAGTTTCATCCAAAACCGTCCAATAGTTCTTGCGCGAAAGACTAACAGATATACATACAAACTTTCGCATTTATAATACTAGTAGAATTATATTCAAATAGGCCTTTACAAGCACTGATTAATAATCTGACTAATACCGGTTCAAAAGTGTTTTTGCTGAGAACATCCGGCAATGAACTCAGCATTTATTCTTTTTGAAGTGAAAACTTCTTTACGCGCCTTGGGCATTTTTGAGATGGGAAAAACAATAGAACTCGCGACACTGACACCGTTACCGACACCTCTGTATACGAGTATCTACATATATTAGCCCCGTTTACACGAGAGTTGAGTTTGGGTTTATTAACATTGATAATATAACACATACTACACATAATAAAAATAAATAAATATCCCAAGACATTCTTCACACATGGTTACCTGATCCCAAGTTAAGCAGAGTGTACTGCTTGTACTATGACTACCAGGTAACTGATATACTACATTTTAAATACATACTTATATAGATATTTACATCCAGACACAGAACAAACAGACATGTGCATGCACACAAATGTTTGTCCTGGGTGGGAATCGAACCCATGACCTCCGGCTTGGCAGTGAGGGTCTTTAACCACCAAGCCAATTGACATATATTGTGTTGATACGTACAACATAGATTTATTTTCATGTCAGTTTTCACTTCTGCCGGCACTCTCGAAAACCACTTTTCCATTTTAAGATACACTTTAGAACCTGGTTGCACTTTGCAGTCAGTCCGATTCTAAATTAAAAAAATATATATGAAGCACTATTAAATCATGACATCATGCCATTTATAATTTTTAAACGAATCCAGTTAAAAAAACAATTTCAAATCTGCTTAACAAATCGTTCCGTCGGTAAGTTTGTATTTTTAAGGTAAATCATCATGTTTTAATGTCATTCTAAACGATACGCCGATCGTAAAATTAAGGAGATATATATAACGAGAGCTTAGCTTAATAGTTTGTTTTAAAATTTTCATTTTTGTTTCATACTCTGGCCAATTAGGGCCTTTAGATGTAATTAAAATTGGGGGGAAGTGCAGCTCAGGTAAACTATGGATGAGAGAGGCATAAGACTGGAATAAGTGTGGGCTTTACTATATAAATAATTATATGACCAACAAACAAGCACACGGTCCACCTGATGGTAAGTGGTCACCGCCGCCTATGGACATTTTCAATACCAAGGACATCGCAAATGCGTTGTCGTAAGACATGAAGTTGTTAAGCCTCATGTCCCTGTAATTTCCGGCCCCCTTACTTTTTTAACCGAAAAACAGTAATACAAGTGCACTACTGCTTCACAGCGGAAATGAGTCAGGCAGTAGTACTTCCCCAGACGAACTCTGCACTAATAGCTTTACTACTGCAAAGGCGGCTTTTGAGGTTGTTAGGTTATTATTGACAATAACATCATTACTCACTCATTGACACTGACAGTTGCGATTTGTGCGATGTTCCGGAGAAACCGTTATCAGCTATCTTCGACCTGTTACTTTTACGTGTTACACTGATGCACGCGCATCTTAAAATTTCACACTCATAGCTTTTTCATAACACGCCTAAAGAAGTATAACTTCAAAAATGATAAATCCTTTTGTTTTTATAATCTGTGCAATGGCCTCAGGCAACGATACACATTCAAGTTAATGACCACAGAACATATAGATCGGATAACTAAATAGTATGACGAAATGTGACCTTTTTGAGACATTTTAATTTATTACCTACTTGGTGGTTAACTGTTTTGGACGGTGACTAATCTTACTATACTACCGGCACGCTATGATGGCCGTTTTGATGTTTCAGATTGTCATAGGAAAATAAACTGTTTTGCTTTAGAATAAGGTTGATTTCCACCATCATACAATTAGCTGTTGGATCAATAGATGCACCTTATGACTGAAGGAATAAAGGTTATTTTTCTTTGTCATTGTTAAACGTCGAAACGGCCATCATAGCGTGCCGCAAGTTTAAGTATCAAGATGCCATTATCCACCTATTCTAAAAGTTTGGTTTAAGCGTAATGTATGCTTTCAGAAATACAATTCTGATTATAAATTACTAGCAGTCCCCCGCGGTTTCACCCGTATATCGATGTCATATATAGCCTATAATCTAGGAAAAATTTCGCGTCGAATGGTATGGTAATGGCAGTCCGATCCCGATATGTTCAGTAGTTTTGAGGACGGTGCGGTAAAGGAACCTTATTTTGCTTATAGATAGATTACTTCATATATTATAATACAAAATCCCCCGCCTCGTCTGTCTGACTTAGATCTGTATATGTCTCTTACTTAGATCTATCTTACACCCAAATTACAGCTTAGAGTGTTAAAGAAAAATAAACTCTACGACATTACGACAAAGTTGATTAGAATGAACATACAATTTACCATTGGAATAGTTGAACTGTATAATAAAGGTGATTTTTCAATGACATCCTTAGCTGTCAAATGGACTTTTTGAATCTGAACAACTTTAAAGACAGTATTTACAATCTATCGTTGCATTTGTGAAATAAAACACCACCCCCATTAAAGTAATTGATCCCCAGCAAGGAGCCCGGTAACTTTGCTCAAAAATACGGCTAACATTGTCATCTCATTGGGATAATGTATTATTTGTGTTTTCGTTTTTTTTTTGCAATGTTTTTTCTGTTTTATTTTGTTTATTTATTTGAATGCTGATTTGCACATGTCGTTAAAAAGCGACCAAGTGTAAGTTGGACTCGCATACAAAGGGTTCTGTACCATCGTACAATATTTAAGAAAGCCCCAAAAAAAATACTTTTCTTGTATGGTAAGCCCTTAATTAATTTGTTGTTAAAGCGGCCATCGTAGTGCAAACTGTAAAAAAATTAAATGTCTCTATTATAGTTTTATAGATACAGCCCTGTAATAGACGGACGGACGAGCAGCGAAGCATTAGTAATGGGTATGGGGGGATGGGGGACTACATCTGCAAGTAATCCTGGAAGAGACCAGGCACCGTTGTGGGCACAATGGGCATACCCACAACCATAGTCTTGTGACTTCACACTTCCACGGTCTATTGAGGTCGATAGGCTGATTATTATGGCACATTAATACACACTTACGCACCACGTTGACTACTGTAATTAAAGGAAATGGGGGCTCCCAAATACAGGTCCAGGCTTAGTTTGGACTCCAGATCTCCGTCAAATTGCATTTTTTTTCCCAATCTTCCTATCAGCTGTTTTATCATTGCATGTAATTTGTGGAGATAAATAAAATTAATTATTATTATATTAAAAATTATTATTATTATATCCAATAGCTTAATAAATTAAAATTAACTCCTTTGTAGGAATGTACTATATTGATCATGAGCGTGTTGATACTCCGAATCAGACGTGACCGATTTTCGGATGGCTGTGACTACACTATTTTTCGTGAGCTGGATCCGCACCTGGTGTTGCAAATATCTATAGGCGGCGGTGTAAAATCTACTACTAACAGGAGCACAAAGGTGCATTGAAAGAGGCATTCAAATTTGATGCGATAAGGAAAGAAATAAAAATTATTGATTTGTAATAGTTTTAATTTGATTGTAAATTTTTTATTTTTACTTTATTTTTTGTTATGTATGTGTATAGTTTATGAAAATTATGTATAACATCATTTTGGGAAACTGTAAGATGTTGTACTTATCAATGTGAAATAAATAAAATAAATACTTTAGCGGATAGTCAGGCAAAAAAACAAGATTTTATACGCGACTTTAGCATTGATTATGAAATATAAAATGTATTCATTTAATACTAACAACCTAACGACATCGTAAACAAATATTTCATATACCTACAAAGACACTTGTCAACGACCGATATAAACTGGCCTTTGTAACGCCCATTTCTCAACCATTTTACTTAAGACACGAGCTCAAGTTATAATGGGAATTTGGACCATTTTGTGGTATTCAAAGAAAATTAATTCGTGATAGAAAGTTAACACAATATTAATAGTTGGCAGGGCATAGGTTATGGGACGTTACGAGTAAATCCAAACGTATTTGGTTGTGTATAATGTTTGTTTATTTTATCGCCTTTGAATATTAATTAAATGGGACACGCTTTATTGAAGACATGGTCTGGGGATAATAAAATCTGTTAGAAAAGTGATTTCTAGTGATATAATTTGAAAGGCCGGTTGGTGATGGCCTGCCTGCCACGCTAAACATTTCTGTTTGTTTTTTTATACCACATGGGCCGACAAACAATCGAACGGTCCACCTGATGGAAAGTGGTTACCGCCGCCTATGTACATTTACTTCACTAGGGGCATCGCCAATGCGTTGTCGACCCTGAGACGTGAAGTTGTTAAGTCTCATGTGTCTGTTGTCACCGGTCTTACCTTTCTAACGGAAACACAGTAATACAAATGCACTACTGGTTCACGGCAGAAATGGGTAAGGTGGTAGTACTTCCCCGGACGAACTCTGCACTAGGAGCTCTACTACGAGTCTGTAAGTTCTGTGTCTTGATTTACATACATTATCATTATTCACATCTTAATATATTTAATTCGTCTGTCCATGTGTATATTGTGATGAGTCAACTCCTCCTAAACGGCTGGAATGATTTTGATGAAAATGTTTGTATGTTCAAGTTGATCCAAGAATAAGTCGGCAAGCCAGTTTACTTGGTGGTTAGCGACCTTTACTGTCAAGCCGGAGATCATGGATAAATATCTATATAAGTATGGATTTAAAAAAAAGTAGTATATGTAGTATATCAGTTACCCGGTAGCCATACTACAAGCAGTACACTCTGCTTAACTTGAGATCAAGTAAACATGTGTGAAGAATGTCTTGGGATATTTATTTATTTATATCGATGCAGCAACACTTTGCTGGCAGTCCGGTGCCTCCATCCATTGTTGTTGCACGTTTAAATATGTACTTTAACTTAATTGGGTTTTATTCACCGCTGTATTTTATTTGGTTTAACTTTTGTTCCGTATCTCCCAATTTAACGCTTCGACCGGTCTGTTAAACTGAAAAATATAGGGTTTCTTTCAGGATACCTTTATTCATTATATTGTTATATATCCTACTAAATTATATTTTTTTTTTAAATTTTTTTTGATGTGTTCGTTATTGTCAGGAGAAGGTTCTTATGAAAGAAAAAAATAAGAAAGATGCGCGGAAAAATAGAGAATTTAAGAAAACATAACGACCATATATATTTTTTTAATGTAACCGCTTTTGACAATATAAACTCTTATAATGTAACGTTATGGTGTTTGACATAAATGTCTGTCGTTTGACAATATCGTTTAGAACAGAGGCATGGGTCGAAATTATATTGGTAAATAATTAATTTATAACTTCTTAGTGCACATTTCACGGTTGATTTAATCGAAAGAATCAAATTTAATTCATAGTTAAGACAGGACAACGTCTGTCCAGTCAGCTAGTATTATTATAAATGCGAATGTTTGTGAGTAAGTATGGACGTTTGTTACTCTTTTACGCAAAAACTACCTTATAGATTTTGATGAAACTTGGCTAGACTTTAGTTTTCACTAGTAATTTGTGTATTCTGACGGATCAGTTGTAGTGGATTCTGTGACTATGACGCCGCAGGTCGTGGGTTCGATTCTCAACCAAGGCAAAACTTGGTGAACGAACGAAATGAACAGTGTATGTCATGTGACTTTCGTCCATTTGTGATAAATTCCGAACAACCACCTGTTAAATAAAAATGTCTAGATTAGAAATAAGAGTCGATTCAGAAGAATCTGAACGTCAAAAAATTTTCGGTCGTGTATAGTTTCGAAACGAATGGAACAGTGGTTTCGTTTTTTTCGTGAGTTTCCTGCACGAAATTTCGATCGAAACTATGTTTTTCCTTGAATAAGACCTTTAGCACCTCTAATTTGCTTGTTTAGGTTGTAAGTAATTATTGTTATTTTCTAAATTGTAGCCTATTTATTTCTTTTTTTGTTTTTATAATGTTACCTTTATTATGTATATGTTAAATATAAAAAAATATAAAATTGAGATAATAAAGTAGCCAAAGTGTCTGAATAAATAAAATATTAATAAAAAAATGTAACCTTACTGAGTTTCTAGCCATTTCTTCTCAGTTGAAGCCTGACTTCCAAGCCGGTGGTAGTTTCAGTAACTTTAAATTTGACCTTCATAAGTGCCCTTCACCGACCTAAACTCAATAAATGGTTTAAAATTTTGAATTTCCCTGGCTCGGAGTCCACCTTCGGCCATTTCATCACTTACCCATGCACAGTTTAAAAAAAGATTTCTTATTGACCAGTAATAAATTCACCACAATTGTTTTACCATATTTCAAATAATCTATCTAAATTCATGCAAATATATCGATTTAAATTCAACACTAAATCGATACATTTGACCGATACCCGAATGAGTATATCGAATGGCGTAGTTAATTAAACATCGATTATTATAATTCGATTTGATCGGTTGCGAGTGATAAATCGATTCGGGTTTTTGTTCACCTGTCAAATTCTCTATCAATATCACTATTTTTTCACAGTTAGTTCTAGATTTTATAATACATAGTCTATTATACGTATCAGTCTGGTTTTTAGGGTTCCGTAATTATTTTTTAAATTCCAAATTGGCCGACAAGCACCTGATGGTAAGTGGTTACCTACAGATATTTGCAATACTAGGAGCATCGCCAATGTGTTGTCAACCCTGGGACATGAAGTTGTTTAGCCTCATGTGACTGTAATTTCACCGGCTCCCTTACCTTTCTAACCGAAAGTATACAATTGCACTACTGCTTCACGGCGGAAATGGGTAAGGTGGTAGCTCTTCTCCGGACGAACTCTGCAGTAAATAATAAAAAGATATTGGTGTCCTGGTCAGTCTGTATGTAGCGGCTGTTTCTCTTAGCAATAAGAAAATTGATTCTTATTTATTTTCCTAGTAGATCTTGTTTTTGGTGATAGTATTTACTGTGTTACCAAAGTAGTACTATAAAATGGGGGTCCAAATCTGAAACTGTTTATTCCTGCAAAAAAGGGGGTCATATAAACGTGACGTGGTTGAGGTAAAGTCAAAATGTTTAGGGCTTAGGACTAAATACCCTACATTTTGTAAATTCAGTTTTTTAAAATTGATTTTTTAATTTGGTGTATCATTTAACTTTTTATTGATATCTATAATAAAATGTTTATCCTAAATTAAGTAAACATTATTTCTTCGTCTTATTTTAAATTTTAGAGCAAGTATTTTCGGTGAAGCATCCTCCACTCCGTTCTGCTTATATTGGCTTCCTGGGACTTTATTCTTTAAGAAATGACACTAGCTCGAGGATGTTTCGTCGCGGCCTCTATATCTGTCTCTTTCGCTAACTCCGCAATCACGTGAGAGGTAAGCTCTCCGAGGCCTTGAATTTGTTGAACAAGGGAGCTGAACTTTAATTCAAATAGTATTTCTTGTATATTTTTTTTATTAACATTGAATGTGCAAATAAATAGATGTCATTAATTAAATATCCTGGGACGTTCTTGACAAACCAGATAACTGAGATACGTACTACATATACTACTTTCTTTTACTAAATACATACTTATATAGATATTTACACACAGAACAAACAGACATGTTTATGCACACAAATGCGTGTCCTGGGTGGGAATCGAACGCGCGACCTTCGGCTTGGCAGTCAGAGTCGCTAACCACCAAGCCAACAGCCTTGTAAAATTTCCATTGCCTTCAAAATCAAGTTAATTTTATTACTATTATGCGGAATCCTCCGCGTGTTAGTCCAACACACTCCCACGGCTATTTACAAGCGAGAGCAGATTTCTAAAGGCGTTAATTTCAAAATGGCTTATTAAATTGATACCTATATCTTAAAGAGACGATTACAAAAAACCGGTATAGTGTGCTCCATCGGATACCTTATTAAAACCAATACATTTTGTAACAACATATTAATATAAAAAAGCAATGTTTTACGTGTCTGTGCTGTAACGGTTAAGGAGCTTCCTCGTCAGGAGCCAACCATGGGTGTGGAGCAGCTATCTGTACAAATTGTTTTATCGTAAAATTATGGTGCAGCCAATGTATTATTCCAGGGCATCAAGGGGTGTCAAGTTTTATCCAAATCCGTACAGTAGTTTTTGCATGAAAGAGTAACAAACATCCATATATAAATCCTCACAAACATTCGCATTTATAATACTAACAGTTCCCCACGGTTACACCTGCGTTCCCGCGGGATGTTACATATTCCCGTGATAAAAAGTATGTCTATGCCTAAATGCTATTCCAGACTATATAGGATACATATAAAAAAATAGAAAAACTATTAAAGTAGACAATTATTAGGTAAAATAGGTACGTAGAGGTCTTTCTGTTGTTGGCTTTGATATTATATTTTTTCGGGGTATTTTGTAACACGTTGTATATCTGTGCCAAATTTTACCCAGATTCGTTCAGCTGTTCTGGCGAGATTGAGTTAGAAACATCCATCCGTCCAAACATTCGCATTTATAGTATATATATTTATATAATATGTACTAGCTGTCCCCCGCGGTTTTACCCGCGTTCACGTGGAATGTCACATGTATAATACATAAAAACCTTCCTCTTCAATCACTCTATCTATTAAAAAAACCGCATCACAATCCGTTGCGTAGTTTTAAAGATTTAAGCATACATAGGGATATAGGGACAGAGAAAGCGACTTTGTTTTATACAATGTAGTGAAGTAAGATTAGTAGCGTAGTATAATAGATAAGGGTAGGTCGTATGGATTAGTATAACCACAGAATAAATTGTGGTATATCTGTATAAAATATACTAATATTATAAATGCGAAAGTATGTTAAGGATCGGTGTTTGTTACTCTTACACGCAAATACTACCAAACTGATTTAGATGAAACTTAACACATAGATAGATCACGCCCTGGAATAGCAAAACTACTTTGTATCCCAATAAGTGTAACAGACCTACCCCCTTATTCAGCTAATACAAACTTCGTCGGCGAGCCGCTTCACGGAGGCCTCGAAGACCTTATCTCTCAGGTGATTAGTAGTATTAGCGTAGTAAGCGACAGAGACAGAGCACGGAGGCCGCGACGTAACATCCATGAATTAGTGTCATTTTCCTTACAGAATCGAGCCCCAGGATCGAGTAAAACCGCGAGGGACAGCTAGTAATGTTATAAAAGAGTTATTAAGTCTGAAGTAGTATAGAGCGGTCACTCGCTACGGGTTTTAAACATTCCTGCAGCAAATAAATAACGTAAAACGACCCGTGACGTTGTTAAAAACACATCGTGACTGTTTATCGCCTTTTTATTTATAAATACTTTATTTTTATTTAAAAACAATGGTTTGGTTTTGTTTAAATTGGATAAATAAATAAATACTTGGGACATTCTATATACGCGGCCATCTGATCCCAAACTAAGCAGAGCTTGTACTATGGAAACCAGATAGCTGATATACTACATATACTACTTTTTCAAATACATACTTATACAAATACTAGCTGTCCCTGTCATTTTTTCATTTATGTTATTCAATATATCGATTGTCAATATGTTTTATTGGCCGACTTCAAAAAAGGAGGAGGTTCTCAATTCGTCTGTATTTATATATTTTTTTTTAATGTTTTTTGTTTATGTTAATATGTATAGTGTTCCAATTTATTATTAGAAAAATTGTGTTTAGTGCAAATTAAATAAATTATACTACTGTTTTTATTCATGTTATTCAATATATCGTTTGTCAATATGTTTTTTATTTCCAAAACCATTGGATATTTTTAAATCATCAACCTTTTTACGAGGTAGACTCACCAGGCCTTTTTGTGAATATTTAATGAATACAAAATATGTTTTACAGGCTGCAGCAAAACAAAATGAATAACCATTTCATATTGCAATCTATATATTGAAAAGTTCGCCTTTTATTAAAATATTTTAATATATTTTGTCGAAAAATGGGTGTAGAATAACGATTTTTGTATATCGATATAAAGTGATGAATAATTTTATTATTGGTCTTTTTGCTATTTGTACTTATTGTAGAGCATAGTTACTACGGTCTTCAACATAATGACCAGTCAAAAAAAGCGGCCAAGTGCGAATTGGACTCGCATACGCGGGGTTCCGTACTACTGTCCAATATTTAACAAAGCGCCAAATTAAAAAAAAAATTAAAACCTGGTGTTGTAGCGGACACAGTTTTCTCTGTTCTGTAAAAATTTCAAGTCTCTACCTAGTACGGTTAAAAAGATACAGCCCATTTTATTAACACAATTTTCGCAAGTTTTACTCAAAATAAATTAGACTTTCGTAACTATTATGTTGTCAGTTCTGACTCGACATAATCTTTGCCCCAAACCACCAATTGGGGACCGCGGGTAAAGTGTTGGGGATAAAAATTAAAACTCCCAAACGGTTCAAAGACCACAGTTGTCAGTTAAACCAGAGTTATAAACACAACGACGTCGGGATGGAAAAAGTTCTCGCCGCCGTTTAATTGGGACACACGGCCGAAGGGTTCCACGAACTGATGTTGAATAATTTGTGGTTTTATAATTAACTTTAATTAGAGCGCAGGAAAGTTGCAAGTTAACTGTTAACTTAGTAAATTTCTATCTAGAGATATGGCTGTAAAAACTTTTGAAATGTCAAAGGTTTGTATAAATAAATTAATACTGTGATATTCATTACGCACGGCCATCTGATGCCAAACTAAGCAGAGCTTGTATTAGCAACCAGAGAGCTAACTATGTATATGTTAGTTCTCTTTGTAGTTTAAGTTGCCTTTAATCTGGACTATTTAATAAAATTAAACATTGCCTAACCCGTTTCCGCTGTGAAGCAGTAGTGCACTTGTATAACTGTTTCGGTTAGAAACGTAAGAGGCCCGGTGAAATTACAGGCACATGAGACTTAACAACTTCACGTCTCAGTGTCGACAACGCATTAGCGATGCCTCTGTAAATAACAAACATTGCAAACATCGCTGAGCTCTAGTAATGTTCCTTTCAGAATTGAAGCAATCAATACCTCCTCGAACAAATAAGTCACCCAACTCCCTTGCTTGCCGAACCCGCCAACAGTCTGTCACCACTAAGTTGCCGCGCCGGCCGCGGTATAAACGCTCAGCTCGAATGCCTCTGGCTTATTTGGCTAACAGTACTTGACTGGATACAAATTAGTCTGTACATCCCTTTATTTATTTAGGCGTAATAGTTCCTCAAAACTAAAGAGTAAATTACTGGCTCGTGAGCTAGAACGTTATGTAACTTAGTCGGATACTAGGATTATCAAAGGTATTGGATTTAGAAATGATGGTACTGAAATTTCTGGACGAAGTGACATAGGAGACTGGGTCTCGGGTGTTTGATATCGAATTTTCTATACAGAATGGTTGTTTCCGAATGCTGTCATTATATTATAAAGAGAGTGTTTATATGTGTCTTTGATTCATTCACATAAAGAAAGCTAGAATATTCCCAAGCTACAATTCCGAGAGAGGGTATGTTATACATTAGATTCCTCGGGAACACAACTGAAACCGCGGGATGGAAGCTAGTTTACTCATAGATGTTTTAAGAAGTCGATTTCAAATATAACCCGAATTTTTGTTTTCAATAAAATCTCTAATATCCCCCTTAATTTTACTAATATTATAAATTTGAACGTTTGTGTGTGTAGTTACACATAGCTTCATAAACGACAATTCAGATTTAGAAGAAATTTGTCACAAAGATTAAATAACTTTTATATTAATAATGCTATGAAGTTTCCTAGATTCAAAAATAGATAACTTTAAATCCGTGAGTTTGCAAGTAAAACAGCTAGGTCGGAAGCTAATTTCCAATAAATTGGTTATACATTAATAAACACATATAATAACACAATCCAGAAGAGACAACTATTGACTATACCACCGGCTTAGAAGGCAGCCTTCAACTGAGAAGAACCGGCAAGAATCTTAGCAAAGTAAATAGACGTATACTAATTTTTTTTTTTCATATTTAAACGCATTCCCAATATGAGATTAAATTTATAGTCAGCAATCTTCTTCCAGCAATTTCATTAATTATTTTATAAAGAAACGACTGATTAATTTTGCCTTGTCTAAAATATGGGATAATTTATTAATCGGTTTGAAGATTTTTACAAAATATTGAATTCGATAGCATTTTTAGTTATTGAGAAATAAGGCGTAATATACAGCCTCTTTATTCTACTAATGCAAACTTCGTCGGCGAGACACCCCGCACGGAGGCCTCGGAGAGCTTACCTCTCACGTGATTGCGTAGTTAACGAAAGAGACAGAGCATTGAGGCCGCGACGAAACATCCTCGAGCTAGGGCCATTTTCCTAACAGAATCGACCCCTTATCGAACCACCAAAATATCCCAAAAGAATTCCTATATTGCTGCTTTCAAGTGAAAGTTTTCAGACAAAACGAAGATAAACTCCCTGTCTGAAGACAATTGGTTTTGTTCAATATTAAATAACGTGTGATCCTTCAAAGTGTAAACTACATTCGCTAACAACAACGTTCGATGTATTGCGGCACGGGTTACAGTGCTAGTTGTAGCGGGTATCGTACAACAGGGTGCGTTAAGACACACGATAGAAGTGAAACTTTTTAGTTATTCATCAATCACTTTTGAATAGCACACATTGTGTTTATCATTCATTTATCTTTTGTCACATAAAAAGGTTGCGCGTCAGAATTTCAAAGCCTAAAAACTATTAAGTATCACAACATAACATTTATTTTTGATGGGATTGCGATTGACCTCAATCTCCCCTGATGGTAAGTGAAGATGAGGCCGAAGATGCAGCTCGCTTTCCCGTTAGTAGCCTACTCACTCATATCTTGAAGAGCCCCAAGTTTCAGGGAACACAGACGAGAGAGAAAATTCCAATCTTTAGCTGTTATGTCATAACACATCGTCACAAGTCACAAAATGACATATGGCATTGTCACCGCCTGTAGGGCACATTATCGATACCGGGTTTCTGTTAATCATTTCTGAAGAAAAAAACTTTAATATTACCCTGCCAGACCTAGGAATAGACTCCAGAACTTCGGGTCTCATGCTAAGCTTTATACTACAATCACTGAGGCGACAGAGCAAATAGGGACCAAGAATTGTTTCTTTTTAGAGTCTTTCTAAATTCTGACAAGGAAATTACTCGTTCCACTTAATGTTAAGTGGTCACCGCCTTTGAACATAATCTAAGGCCAATATGTTGTTAAACTAACGTATATTTTTTAAATATTGGCCCTGAGAGAAAGCATTATTGGCCGCAATAGAATCGTGGCGCAGACTAGCAAAGGTTCAGGGATAAATACATAAAATCTTTGCTGAGTTTCTTGCCGGATCTTCTCAAATGAGTTCTAATTTAAATCGGTGGTAACTTCTGCAGACTTTTCAAATGCCAGTTTAGATCTTAAATTGAATTAAACGCTTTCTCTTTGACAGTAATTAGTCCGCTATCTCTCATAATTGAAATTATAGCCTCTCAACCATCACTTGGACCCCACACCGCACTTTTATTGCAAAAGTTTGGATGCCTCCAGTTGGAATTCAGACTGTAAGTGGCAACTTCACCCATTTGTACGATACAAATTTTACTGTAGCGAATTGAAAAATGCGATCCCGCTCAGTTATCATGATTATATTGTTTTGGAGCGATAAGCTTTTTGTTACGTCTGTATTTTTTAATAACTTTCTTTAACATTTTTTTTCCTTTTGCTACTTTTCTGTGAAAATGTTTTTGTGGCAGTTGGTTTGTTGCTTTTATGAATACATTTTGTTGATAAAGAAATAATGAAATGATAATTCTTTCGTAGCTCTTCTTATTTATAATCGTTTTTTGACGTATTTTTTATAATTAGTAAATAAAAACTCAAAACTTCACTCAAGAATAATAAAAGTCAAATTAAGTTTCGACGTTGGCATAGCAATTGTGAAGGTTGAAGCTAATTGTATTTGAAATTAGAATGAAATTGGAATACCTAAGGGTAGGTTACTCGACGCCCAACGATTTGCGCTTTTGCCAAACGAATATACCTATCTATAAACTTGAAAAAGCCCATAGATCTCAAGATAAGTTACCTATGCAAACCACTACGAACTAAAACTGCGCCAAGATGACTATTAAGAAATTTTTATCTACTCTCCAACTCACTCTGAGCGTAGAATTTGCTTTTCGTCCGCGAACTTTTCCAATAAAAACTCCAATAATAGGATTCGTGACGTACCCATACCTAGACCAAGTTTTATTGTTTGCCAATGAAGGTCGTAGTTGGCGTGCAGACAGTGGGATCGTGCTCTTTTAAGCTTGTGTTTGACCATATACTCGCTATGTTATGATGAGTGAGAAGTTCTTAAACATTTATTTTCTGTGCCATTTATCGTAGATATCTCATTTGACTGCCATTCCTATATTCTTGAGATGCCAATATTTCGCAGATATTTAAAAAAAATTGCTGTTAGCAGAGATTGTTACGTTTTCCCGGGTTTCATCTAAATCTGTTCGGTAGTTTTAACGTGAAAGAGTAACATAGATCTACTCGTATGTTTCCATCCGCACAATCTTTCACATTTATAATATTAGCAAGATAGAATATACCCTTTATTTACTACTGATCACCTTGGAATTTTATACATATTGCGGAGGGAATAAATATTATCCCAGGATAAAGAGATTAATTTTAGGATATATAGATCTACACAAAAATTCTTAATGAAATCAGATGGATTTTTTTTTAAACCGCTTGGGCCGACAAACAAGCAGACGGTCCACCTGATGGTAAGTGGTCACCGCCGCCTATGGACATTTGCAACACTAGGAGCATCGCCAATGCGTTGTCGACCCTGAGACGTGAAGTTGTTAAGTCTCATGTGCCTGTAATTTCACCGGCCCCCTTACCTTTCCAACCGAAACACAGTAATACTATTGCACTACTGCTTCACGGCGGAAATGGGTAAGGTGGTAGTACTTCCCCGGACGAACTCTGCACTAAGAGCTCTACTACTCTAAATTTAATTTAAGATTTAATGCAGCATAATTTAGTAAAAGGTAATACGCTAAAAGTATCAACCTTAGCCATATGTCAAACCCACCTAAAGACGGAAAAAAATTTTTGCCTAATAAAAATCAGTAAGTGACTATTTCTCTGGAAAACAAATCGGTCTGTCACTATGAAGTGATCAAAGCAATAAGAAACTTTGTTTCATTTCTAAAATTAAAGAAGAATACGTTATAAACAGATAAATTGCAATTTATTCAAACCTTTACGATATAAAAATAGCCAATATAATTGAAATTGAAAACTATAGTACTAAAAACATTCAAAAATTTCAACCTGAATTCCAGCTTTATTTGAATATTCGAAAGAACAAATATTTGGTCCAAACACTCGTGAGATAGGTCCGAGGTAGATATTTGAGAATATTCTGTCGAATACCATACTATAAAGTGGAAAAGGCTATTCGTATGCGAAATTGGATGAAATAAGCAAAAATACCTTCCTATTATCCCCGATACAGTGCTTAGAACTTGTAACGTCATAACTAGCGCTGGTTTTGAGAACGGAATTTTAATGAGAAGAAATGGCAAGAAACTGGCATGTTGTTGAGAAGAACCGGGAAGAAATTAGTAAACTGGGTATTGTTACTTTGCTATGTACCTTTGGTGTTTTGTGTAGAATACCACAATGAATCCCGAGGCGTTCCAACATCTTAGCTACTTTATTGGGGACAGTGACCGTCTGAACGGTGCGTTTTCATCGCACGACGCGATTAAACACACGCATTTATTTAGAGTGTCTTAATTGAAGCTTACAAGTCATCGCACGACCATAGAAAATGCTTCATAATGATCGTACGATGGGTTTGATCGTGCGATAGTGCAATCAAGCTACAAAATATCGGTTTTTGTGATCTACGTCTTCTTTTTTCAATGTCACTTGCAATTTTTAAAGTAATATTGCTCGACAGTAAAAACTGTTGCCGAAAAAAAGAGACATCGATGAAATGACGCCGTTACGGAGATGGTGCGGCAGCATCACAAATTGGGACATATTTTGGTCCGTTTAGCCAATGATGACAACGCCTGAGTCTACTCATCATCTTATTCCCAATTATGTGGAGTCCCACTCCATGTTTTTGACTTTGTGGCGACATCTATGAACACGCCTACAATCCTACACCGCCCTACAATGATGTGGCGACATCTATGAACGAGTAGAAACACGCGAGGATCCTCTCAGGATTTGATATATACGAGCATCCAACATCAACAGTTGGACCGCGGTCCCCAGGCATGATCACCTAGCCTGGCGGAAGATCTTCCCTTTTAAATGGAGGAGTCTCATACCTCGCTCCTCCTTAACTTCATTATACTTGACCCTTCGCTGTATATTACTTTAAATGAATACTGAATATTTTGCAGAAGTAAAGAAGCTTGTAAAAAAGAAATCTAATACAAGCATTATTATAAGTCTGATTGGAGTACATACTTAGCTAGACTACTAGATTAAAGCTTGGACATCCATTCGTGCAATCCTAGTTCTATGGTATCTTTGTGTAACACATTAGAAGATTACAGTGATCCATCAACGGTGTGTGGCCTAGGAGATTATCTTGTCTACATTACTACCTCTGTGTTTGCTACCACTTAGCTCCGTTCGCATTTTATTGAAATTAAAAAGAGGATACTTTTAATTAATAACATTGGTACCTTTACCAACCCAAGCAAATCTAAATGATTTACATTTCTCCTTTCTTTTCTCTAAAGAATTTTTATTTAGTATTTTGTTATTGTTAAACATTAGAAAACATTAATAGCCGAACCATAATTTGGACGAGCGAAATAATGAGACTCCTCCATTTAAAGGAAAGGTTTTCTCCCAGGTTAGCTGATTATGCCTGGGGACCGCGGTCCAACTGTTGATATTGGAAGCTTGAACATATGGTCAAATCCTGAGAAAACTTCGATATCGTGATGTAGAATTCTTGCATACGTGTTCATAGATGTCGCCACAAAGCCCTAAAATTGAGTAGTAGAGCTCGTAGTGCAGAGTTCATCCGGGAAGTACTACCACCTTACCCATTTCTGCCGTGAAGCAGTAGTGCACTTGTATTACTGTGTTTCGGTTAGAAAGGTAAGGCCGGCGAAATTACAGGCACATGAGACTTAACAACTCCACGTCTCAGGGTCGGCAACGCATTGGCGAGCCCTGGTGTTGCAAATGTCCATAGGCGGCGGTGACCACTTACCATTAGGTGGACCGTGTGCCTGTTTGTATACGAAAAAAAAGAGCTCGCAATTCACATCAACACCTAAACTAACAATAAAATCATAAAACACTCCACCAACTCAGCAGCTTACCGTATCGTCATAAATTCAGCGTCAGCGTAAAAAATATACTTAAACGACAAACCAAACATAAAAACGCACCGTTTCCCGGAAACACTTCCGCGTTTCAATCGAGCCTTATCGCGAAAATGTCTGCGTAAACTTGACTGTATAACCTATCGTAGGGTATTTTAAGGGAAGAATGCAGAATGCGGGGTGGCACCGAAATACACTTTTTTATTTATGAATATTCTTTTTAAAAAAATTACAAAATTAATTCTGTCAAACTGTACTGCGGTTTGTTGACAACGTTCTTTTTAGGGGTCTGTAGCCAATTGCTCGCATAAAACTGAAGATATTTTATATACTAAAGTAATATATGCGCTCTGTCGCCGCCTATAAAACACATTACCAGTAATTTTATGTTTTATACCACATGGGCCGACAAACAAGCGGACGATCCACCTGATGGTACGCCAAAGCGTTGTCAACCCTGATACGTGATGTTGTTAAGTCTCATGTGCCTGAAATTTCACCGGCTCCCTTACCCTTCTAACCGAAACACAGTAATACAAGTGCACTACTGCTTCACTACAGAAATGGGTAAGGTGGTAGTACTTCTCCAGACGAACTCTGCACTAAGAGCTCTACTACTCAAAAAATCATTTCATTTGTAACAAAATAACGTCAACTGCTACTTGCCCGACCCGAGAGCCATACCCAGGATCTCTAGCAGGCTCAAAGAGGAGTTTCATACCGCACGATCACGGAGACGGCAAAAAACGGAACAATTATAAATCTGATACCTTCTGCCCGACAGTTTTTAATTGTGTAACAGATATATTACTCGAAGATAGTTGGCGCTATATAGATGACATTTGTAAAGTATGTTTTATAAACGGCTACACAATGGTGTAATTTAATTTGGAAAAATAAAAAAATCGATTTGAGAACCTACGCTGGCACTCCATAAACGTAATACATAACCAATACATATACGAGTACGGGTGTTTTTCTTGCCAGTTCTTCCCAGTGAAACGCTAACTTCCCAGCCAGTGATTGACCTTTGCAAATCTATTTCTAAGGAACAAAATAAATTGAAATTCAATCCTATGTTATCCAAGTAACATTATAATTGCGAAAGTTTGTGAGTATGTATGGGTGTTTGTTACTCTTTTAAGCAAAAGCTACCAAACAACTTTTTAGAGTAGTAGAGCTCTTAGTGCAGAGTTCGTCCGGGGAAGTACTACCACCTTACCCATTTCTGCCGTGAAGCAGTAGTGCACTTGTATTACTGTGGTTTGGTTAGAAAGGTAAGGGGGCCGGTGAAATTACAGGCACATGAGACTTAACAACTTCACGTCTCAGGGTCGACAACGCATTCACGATGCCCCTAGTGTTGCAAATGTCCATAGGCAGCGGTGACCACTTACCATCAGGTGGACCGTCTGCTTGTTTGTCGGCCCAAGTGGTAAAACAAAAACGGATTTAGAGTTAGCACATAGATGGAGAATATCCTGGAATAGCATATATGCCACTTTATAATCGGGAAAATCGCGGGGGACAGCTTGTTTGATATAAAGATGTTATTTGTTGGTTTTTCACGACAAACACATTGACCACTGCTTCACAAAGATAAGTAATGAAGTAGCCAAAGATGGTCTGCACACTGAGTCTAGAAGGGAACTAACCCTCAAAAGTAACTCCCGCAACACTCGGAGTGTTGCGGGAGTGCAGGTGACCACAGATTTTCAACTTAAAGGTGGCAAAATAGGACGATTTACTCGTGATTTATTTATTTATAAGGACAGCCAACAAAACATACAACAAACAATACTTAAAGGTAAGTGCTGCTTTAATTACAGGCCATCACAACATGGTAAAAGACAAAAAGACATGTGGATATTATAAATTTGAGGTTTATTAACACTTGATTAAATTAAATTAAAGATATAAAAACAAAAAAGGCATGAAAGCTAGCATATAGTTACCCACAGACGTGATCATCTGGCTAAGGTTTGAGTTGAGAAGACGGCCCAAAAGAAGCCAAAACTTGTTTTCCTCCACGGAATCCTCACGTCTCTCGAATCTCGTTACTACCAACTGAGCTATCGTCGCCTTAAATTCGCCAAGTGGGGTGCTTAGGGATAATTTTATAGGAATAAGGGTCTATTCGAGAGCCATTGATTTCCGCTACCTCGGCCAATTGCTTTATTCGATAAGAGGGCTCCTTTTAGATAGGCCACAGTCGCTGGTATCATTTATTAGTATCTGGTTTATATCTCCCTGCTCCTTTATATCTTAAATACATAACTTCATCTTCATTTATTACCTATTTTTTGTTTATTAACCTTTCCTACTAGTATTTCAGAGTAGTAGAGCTCTTAGTGCAGAGTTTGTCCGGGGATGTACAACCCATTTCTACCGTGAAGCAGTAGTGCACTTGTATTACTGTGTTTCTGTTAGAAAGGTAAGGGGGCCGGTGAAATTACAGGCACATGAGACTTAACAACTTCACGTCTCAGGGTCAACAATGCATTAGCCCTGCTGTTGCAAATATCCATAGGCGGCGGTGACCACTTACCATCAGGTGGACCGTTTGTTTGTTTGTCGGCCCAAGTGGTATAAAAAAAATTGTAAATGCGAAAATTTGTCAGGATAAATGGATGTTTGTCACGCAAAAAGCACGTAACCGATGATGATAAAACAGTGCACATAGATAGTTTATAGCCTGGATTAATTCCTCTTGCAAATACGATCGGTCACCATTAATAATTAAGCAATTATTAGCTGCAAATAAAATTTAAAAAGTACCCAAGTCTTCACTTTGCCCGGTACCCTTGGTAAAGCGGATACAGTACTCGGGGAAAGTGAATACCCATTAAACTCTGAAAACGTAAGATATAAATTGAAAAACAATCTCAAATAGAACATAATTAAATAATAAGAAAATAAAGATTGGCCGTTCTTGAGTGCCATCAAAAGCGGAACATTCTTCGTGACAGCATTATTGACAAACGTCACATGGAATCCAATTTTCAATCGGATTCTCATCTTCTTCAATATATATTTCACCTCTCTGAGCTTGATGATTTGTAGCTATATCTGGCTCAAAAGTGGAGAAAATTTGGGAACATCCACGTTCTGGTTCAGATGTACATCCAACGTCGCTACGAATATTTTCAGAATGGGGATGGACATATTTCTGATAGAGCATCGACTGGATTTGATGGAATATATTCTTGAAGAAGTGAAAGCAAAGGAGTTGTAGAAGGTTCGGGAATATCGATCCTTTCTAGTGAATTTGTATTTTATATGCCAATATTCATATTAGAGATGCCTGCAAATCCTTTGGCCCATGCAACTGATGTTGTTTCTAGAGTCCAGAGGAAAATTGACGAGACAAAAATGATGATAACCAATCATCCCCTGCCTTCTCGTTCTTGTCCTAGTTATTTGGGTAGTTCAAATTATCTTTCTTAGCGTAGATGACCGCAAAATTTTTGAACTAGTCTCGAGTCAAGCCAGGAAATACTTTATTAACATTAACTCTATTTCGTGATATTCAGTGAAAACAGGGCGGTGTCGACAAAGTTTTTGCCTGTATAAGGTTGCTTACGCCAACCCATACTTTTTAGCTGTGCCTTTTATCAATTCTTCAGCTTTGCTCAAATTAATAGCCATTTGTAGCCTTGTTTCCTTTTTTTCATAAATTTATTCACAATCTGAAACGAACTAAAGACATTATGAGATCGTAAGTCAATAATGAGAAATGGCGGACAAAGTGGATACCATATTCACTTTGCCCTATTCATTTTGCCCGACCAGGTTAGTTTTGAGGTTAACACATTTTATACAAAAACTAATAATTCTGACTCTTTGTTAAATATACTACAAAAACCTACTTTGATATGCTACCGAATTAAAATATGTACTCCTAAAAATGAAGACCTAATAATAATGAAAAAAATATCTACCGTGCCAAATCAATGAATATGTACGTCTGGCAGAATTCTGGTCTTAACAAATTTAGCCAAAAGGATCGACACGCAAAAAAAAAAACGCCCTGTGGTAGGTATGTGACGTGGCCGTGCGCTCTAGTGTTTGCCGCGTACTAAGCCAAGATGGCCGAACATTACAGTGGCGGCGTGTTGAATGACAAACATATAATTTAGGAGTAGTGAGGAGAATTTGCTTTGCCTGGGGTAATCACTTTACCCAACCTTCCCCTAATAACTTATTGTGCTGCGCGATTTCACACGCGTTCCCGGGTGATCCACTGTTCTCCCGGAAAGGAAGCCAAGTGTTAATTCGGATCTTTTTCTTTTTGAGCTGAGTGACAACTCACAAACACATATTCAAGCCTGTAACGAGTTCTAAAAGGCTAGTTAAAACAGCTAACGAAGTAATAGAAAATAATCTTTATTGCTATTGGGAGAATGATTATATTGATAAACCTTATCGTAACTCCATAGCATTTCTGTATCACTCTGAGTTGGTAAAGCAAGCCCATAAGATCTCGACACCTACTGAAAAAAAAAATTTTTTTTTTTAAATGGAAAAATATTTTATTAATAAATACTAAACCCTCTATGCGCGAGTCCAACTCGACTTTACCCATCATTTTTAAAACAACAAAAGTCCAACACCATTTAATTCAACGCTTCAAAACTTAACATGAATATCTAAGACTTTAATATCATTTGCAAGCAAAGTGAATCGCCCACCCTCTCACACCCTTTAATGGGGCCATATTAAAACTGACCTTATTAGAAGCACCTAAGTTCCGAAGTGCACAATCTCATTACACCTCTGGAGCTGTAAAATGAACAGTGCTTGCGTGAGCCAATTATGTTTTACGCTATAGAAAGGTGACTTTAAAACTTTCTAATATTATTCGCAAGGTGGATTTTTGAGATAGAATAAGCAGGTAGCCTTAGTGTTTGAAGTTATACTTCTTTTGGCGCGTCGCGTTAGGAAAAAATTATGAGACACCGTCAGGATAAACCCCACTGAAGTGAGCTGATAACAGTCTCTCCGGAACGTCGCTCAAATCGCAACTGTCAGTGTCTATATTATATTATATAGTCACTATACATATTTTATAGTCTATATATTAATGATATATAGTATATGTAGTTATATCAGTTATCTGGTTTCCATAGTACAAGCTCTGCTTAGTTTGGGATCAGACGGCCGCGTGTAAAGAACGTCCCAGGATATTTATTATTTATTATAATTACTCTTTTCAAAATAATATTTTGTACATAAAGATGTTATTTATCTTTACCCGTTAGTTAGCATGTTTGAGTCAAATCTTGCAACTGTCCCACATTCAATTGAGCTGAAATTTCCTACACACATTTGGTTTTGTTGACAATGCATAAATCAATATTAGCTAAGTGACGTCATTCTAAATCCAATATGGCGGACGTAACTAGATGGTAATTTATGAATTCTGAGACCATCTTCATGTCTTTGGTATCTAATGAAAGGTATCAAGCAGGGTTAGAAAGGTAAGGGGGCCGGTGAAATTACAGGCACATGAGACTTAACAACATCTCGTCTAAGGGTCGACAACGCATTGGCGATGCCCCTAGAGTTGCCAATGTCCATAGGCGGCGGTGACCACTTACCATCAGGTGGACCGTCCGCTTGTTTGTCGGTCCACGTGGTATAAAAAAAATAAATACTGTTTTGTGGTTTGAAATGCCTTGTTTTTCAAGTGAATAATTTTCTTGTTTTTTCGGACAGGTGTGTAATAGAAAGCGACCATAAGAGCTAGCCTTTCCTATCTAGATACAATTTTATGTATTAAAAGGAGCAGAGTTCTTAGTGGTGTTTTTTGGAAATTAGGATCTATTAGTTACTTGGCTGCCTATACACATTCGGTTTGAATAATCACCTTGGGTGTGAATTTCTAAGGCAATTGATACTCGTTCGACTAATTATCGCTACAGCTTCAATGCTCTGTCTCAATAATATCCAATCCAACATGAACAGCAACGAAGCAACTGTGCGCATTTTTTGTAGTTATTTTTCAACTTTAATTAAGGCATGGAATAGTGTAGCTCCCGCTAATTATGTAAGTAAGTTGACCTTGAACACTGCGGGCTAAGTCAACTTGGCATAACTAAACAGATTACCCGTGTTTAATACCGGCGGGAATATGTAAGTGCTTACATTTTTATTCGCAGCGAATGGCTGTATGGAAACCTTGGAGTTTGTGGCTTACTTGAATGAACATAGTTTTTAGTTCGTAAATTCTTTATTAGCGAAAGTAATGTTAGATTATTATGAAATTTCAATTCATTAGAGTAGTAGAGCTCTTAGTGCTGAGTTCGTCCGGAGAAGTACTACCACCATACCATCCACCGAGAAGCAGTAGTGCACTTGTATTACAGTGTTCGGTTGGAATGGTAATGCCGGTGAAATTACAGGCACATGAGACTAATGACAATAAAATAACTTTTCTACTTATAATATGAGTATTGGAATTCTCTCCCTCGTCTGTTCCTTGAAGCTTACAACTTGGGGCTCTTTAAAGAAAGAGTGAATAGGCTACTAACGGCAAAGCGAGCTCCATCTTCACTCTCATCTTTACTTACCATCAGGTTATATCGAGGTCAATCATAATTACGCCATCACTACATAGTATGAAACAAAGTCGCTTTCTCTGTCCCTATATCCCTATGTATGCTTAAATCTTTAAAACTACGCAACGGATTTTGATGCGGTTTTTGAAGTGAAAACTTCTTTAGCGGCGTTGAACACTTTTCTTGGGATGGGTATAAAATGTTAAACTCGCGTCAGGACACGTGACCTGATCGAAAATTCGTAAGACGGTAAAAATGCACAATGTTCAAGTTTTCACTTCTGTCGGCACTCCTGGAGTGCAACCCGTTGTTTTTTATTAGATAGAGTGATGGAAGAGGAAGGTTTTTATGTATCAGTATCTACATTGCACCTGAGCGAAGCCGGGGTGGGTCGCTAGTAAATAAATAAAAATTAAGATATATCTGCCACTCTTTACCCAAAAGAACTTTCTGTAACTAAATATCGTGTCTCAATAAAAGGACAAGGTAAGTAGTTTCGAAAATTAAGTTACAAACTGCTTAGTGGGAAACTTACATTAATTACATTACTTAGTTTTACTGACGAGGTAAATACTTCATTAAAGGTGCGGACTTGGTCCCAACAAAGCGCCACAAAATCTCGAAGAGCGGACCTCTCACGTAGTCGGGTAGTTAGCGAAAGAGACAGAGGATCGAGGTAGTGTTATTTACGTTATTACACAACCTTAGAGTATTTATCTTACCAATATTATAAATTAACTGGGGAACGTGAATGAATCCCCCGGGAATGATACATTTCCCCGGGAGAATAAGAATCTACTAGAAATGTATGCAACTAAGCAAAGTTTATTACTCTTCACATAAAAACTAGTAAACAGATTTCGATGAAACTTGGCAAAAAGACAGTTAATAACATGGACTATAAATACGAATATATGAAAAAAAAATTATGTCGAGAAAAAGTAACAACCGGTTGAAAAGCGGGTGAAACCGCAGGAGACAGATAGTCTTAATTAAAATATCGTTGAAAAGTAAAAAACAATTCTCTCACAGTTTTAAAAGCTCAATTAATATTTTCATCCCTCGTGGTCCTGATAAAATACGGTAGAGGGTCGGTTTTAAATCATACGGATAAAAATTGGCGGATGGATCGCAACCGGGTACAAATTGACTATTGTGTGTTTTAATTTGGATACGTGATTTTGATCAAATATTGACGTTAAATTGTTTGTTTACACTAGTAAAGTGAAGCGTGTGTTTAGTCGCAATGGAATGAATAGTGGTCGAATGTGGTCGTATATGGTCAAATGGGATGAATGTTGTCGTCCGAATGGAATATAACACTGAAGTAAAATGGTGAGTGACTAGCTGTCCCCCGCGGATTCATCCGCGTTCTCGGGATAAAAGCCTATATCCCTCTTCATGCCATAGACTATGAGTATACAAAATTTTATCAAGATCGGTTTAGTCGTTTAGCCGTGGAGCGTAACAAACAAACTATCTTTTATATTTATAATATACTATATTACTAGTACCCCGTGGTTTTGCCCGCGTACCCGAGAGATGTTTGAATTTCTTAGATAAAAATAGTCTATATGCTATTCCAAGGCATGCTCTGTCAATGTGCTAAGTTTCATCCAAATCCGCTGAGTAATTTTTAGAACATCCATACACCTATCATCCTGACAAACTTTCCTATTTATAATATTAGTTGGAAGTAGAAAAGTTAGGATTATCTTTAAATTAACCATATACTATGTTTTCGATAACCGTAAAAGGCTGAAGCAAATGAAGTAAACGATATTCAGTGTAAAAATAAACCAAATCGAGGTTCCTATGGTAATTCAGCAAATGGACTGTCTATACAGAAATAACACCGAGGCGTTTATTTTCGATTCCATTTTAATATTAAATGGAATTTCTGTGTTATGTTATGAAATCTTGGATGGTATTAAGCGAGAGGTATGATAAAGTTGAAAATCTGTTACTATTAGTTCTATTGTAATCTTGTTTACAATTAATTAAATAATAATAAACTTTATTTTTTTTTGTTAAATCTCTTGTTCTTCAACATAATACGTTTTTAATAGGATATTCTTTGAATACTTCTTTCAAAAGGATTTTAACTTGATATAATTTTAAAATTAATGTGTTATTTTTGTAACTTTTTGATAATATTAAAATAACGAAGCCAGGTTGTTTCTTTAGACATATTATCTTTGACATAATGAATTAGGCTCAAGCAGGCCTTTCTTTTGCAACCAAAGCATTTTAACGTTTCTTTTCTTTTCTTTTCTTTTCTTTTGATGTTGACTACGGTTTGTAATGGTTTTATACTTTAAGTTAATATTTTAGATTTGTTTATTATTTCATTATTTTTAGAAATATTAAAATAAAAATAAAACGGTTTTTGCTGAATTTTCTTTCTCGCTAAAAAACGATAACTTGTTCAATTTTAGTTCTGCGATCTAATATAATATGGGCATTTGCAACACCAGGGACAACGCAAGTGTTAGACCCTGACACGTGAAGTTAGTAAGTCTCATGTGCCTGTAGTTTTGTCCCTGCACTAAAAGTTCTACTCAAAAACCTAGGTTTAAATCGACTTCCGAAAGTGTATTAACTAGTTACAAGTGAAGTTAAAAAGATGCGTGATGAGAGAGAGAGAAGTATAGAGTTATTTTGTATGTGTAAACATTAGAAATGTATTTCAAACAAGAAATTTTGCATAAATTAAATGTATTACAAGCTTTTAATTAACTGGCAATATTTGTTAGTTTAGATCAAGTCTTGCAAGCTGAATTAGAATCACTTCCACTCCTCCAAAGCTTGTAAACACATTTATACTATACAATATACTTTATTTGTACAACACATCACAGGAGAAACATAAAAAAATGGGGGGGAATGCAGAACGCATTTTTCCCAGCGAAAAAAAATAAATAAATAAATAAGGTGTTGCACGTTCAGACATTTATCTAAGTTCCACCACGACATAGGTGCTACGCTCAGGGTTGGCTCTCGATGAGGGAACTCCTGAACGGTTAACAGGAGACCCTTTTTGTATAGGTCTTTACTTTTAATTTAGTTTGATTATACCTTTGAATAAAAAAATATATTGCGAAAATATATTTGTATTTTACGATTTAACAACAACAAAAAGTCTCCGTTAGTACCGACAGAATTGAAAACTGCCGTGAATATATTATATATCTGTGTAGTACGTATATTATATTACATATAGTTATATTATAATTGTATTTCAGCCCAAACTCAATTATATACAGAGGTGTCGGTAACGGTAACAGTGTCGCAAGATCAATTGTTTAACCCATCTCAAAAAATGCCCAACGCGCCTTTGTAGTTCTCACTTGAATAGATCGACTTCAACACGCCTTAAGGTCGAGAATAGACAACTTCATTTTCTCAAAGGAACACGAGTAAAATCTCAGGATTAAAGCTTGTCTTTTATAAATAACGTCAATAAACAAGTCGAATAATAATATTTACTTATAATATTACTTTACTTCAAAGAACTCCCGATATATTCTTTGATTACATAAAGAATCTTAATACGTAGAAAATAAAGTACACAATCCTAAATTAAAAGTTTGTAGGACCGTATGAATCGAAGGAGTATAAATAATAAAATAGTCTGTCATCGATCTACCTTTTTATTCTGTGGATAGTTTTGTGTTTGGCCTCAAACTAACTACAATACGTTCGCGTAAGTGAACATAGGCCTCCCCACAGATTTCCCGAGCCAACATTCCAGGCCCTCCTGCACCTAGCGGCTCCCAGCGACTCTGACCAGGTCGTCGGTCCACCGGTGGTGGGAAGCTGTCCCACTCGGCGCTTTCTTGTACGCCACTCGAAACTTTTTTTTTTGTACCACTTGGGCCGACAAACAAGCTGAAGGTCCACCTGATGGTATGTGGTCACCGCCGCCTATGGACATTTGAAATACTAGGGGCATCGCCAATGCGTTGTCGACCCTGAGACGTGAGTTGTTAAGTCTCATGTGCCTGTAATGTCACCGGCCTTACCTTTCTAACCGAAACACGGTAATACAAGTGCACTACTGCTTCACGGCAGAAATAGGTAAGGTGGTAGTACTTCCCCGGACGAACTCTGCACTAAGAGCTGTACTACCTAATCGGTTGTCAGTTCTTCAAGCGTGGCTTGTTCATTGTCACTTCAGCTTGTTGACTCTACAAGCTATGTCCGTAACTTTTGATCTTTTACGAATGTCCTCACATCTATCGCTTATGTGATCGAGTGGTAGCTCGACCAAAGACCTGGAGGTTCTCAGTACGATTCTCACCTCGGGAAAGTATACAATTTACTCTGTTTAGAAATAATGTGTTTGGGAGACTGCGTCAATCCCCACCACATGGTCATGTTGGGACTTGGAATTTCTTTGGTGGAATTTGGGTTTAATTACTGTGGTTTCTGCTACTTCTTCGGAGTCAATGGGCGTGAAGGGTTTTAAATGTTAATGGTGTGACCATTAAAATAAAAAATAAAGCTAATTAAGCGCAATGTTCCGCGATATCTTGTAAAAAAGGGCTTTCCGACCTAAAAAGCCACAAAAAGCTTCCAAATTCAGCACCAACAATATCGTACCTATAAGAATACAGTAATTCGCGTGTTTTTCATAAATCGCTTTCATCGAGCGTAGAACTAGACACAAATCACAAACCAGCGAACATTGGGAACGCTTTCGTACAAAGAGACCGTTCGAGAACGTAAAAATAACGTTCGCTTAGCAAAAAAACAGTTGAGAAAAATAACACGAGAGCTTGTACTTTGCACTCGTTTGCTCGAAATAAGGGTGGGAAAATACTGCTGTTTTTTTTTTAGGGTACCGTTCGAAACTTTGGGTGGATTTTCTTTGAGTATGTGAGGAACTGGTACACTTTAGCTTTGTCGGGTTGATTTAGTTGAGCGGATTAATTAAAACTTTGGAGAGATATTTCAAACAAGTTTATTTTGCCATTTGAATTTCTACTTCGAGTGTTTGGTATTTCTACTATGGAGTTATTTTTATTTAACTTCTGTAAATATGTTGGAGACGGAATTTCAGATCATGCCTCCTTTATTATTTTTTGAAATTGCACGATTAGCTAAGTGACGTCATTCTAAATCCAATATGGCGGACGTGATAGTATGTTAGTTAATTAATTTATTGATCATCCGTTTTGGTGCTTATTCAAATAAAAACCTTGTTTATGATTAAGCATTCTAGAACATCTGTTTTCACTAAAGCTATGCCATTTCTTTTTCACTGATAGGCATTTTAATTTTATTTATTGGTAAATGTTAAGTTTGCAGTAAGTAAGTAGTTTTTATGAATGTGACTCGATAACACATAAACAGTTGAATGGATTACATACAATCACACACAATTACACACATACAAAATAATTTGATATACTGGGACATTCCCCACTCAGGGTTATTTGATCCCAAATTAAGTAGTTTTTACTGCTTGTACTACATATTCTTCATTATTTAATAAAAAAAAAGTTATGTTAAAAGTATATTAAATAGGTATCTACAGATATTCCTAGAACAACGGTTAAAACAAAAACTTTATTATAGTAGAACACTGAGTGCTGACTTCGGGGAAGTACTACCACCATTTGCACCGTAAAGCAGTAGTGCCCTTATGAAGGTCAAATTTAAAGTTACTGAAGCTACCGGGTCGGAAGTCAGCCTTGACTGGGAAGAACCGGCAAGAAAATTAGCAAGGTAACATTTTTTTTTTAATTTTTGAAATGACTATAAATGATAATTTATTAACTACGTGCCATTTTAGCTATTTTACGACCTCTTGGTGAGATTTTGCCAGTTTCCTTCTAGCATTAGTGTGCTTACCAATATCGCAAAAAAATACTTTCTCTACAGAACCCCCGCCCCGCGTCCTCCAACACACACTTGCCCTTATTCTGTGAGGCGCACTCGGTTAACAATCATTGTTTCGGTTTCTACGTTAAGTTGTGTCGAGTGTCTGCTTCTATTGGAAATAACGACTTCTTCAACATTCAATATTATTTCACAGGTTTTTGATGACATGTTTTTTTATTCTTTTAACGTTCCTTTACTCGCGTTCTATATTTTTGTTCCTGTAATGATGCGAGAAAGAAATATTTCCATCTCTCTCACTCGGCATTCCTCGCGGTATCACCCGCATGTATTCTTGGATAACAGCGATAATCCATATAACTTCTGAATTAAGTAGCTTTCTAACAATGAAAGAATTATTAAAATCGGTCCAGCCCTTATTCAGCTAATACAAACTTCGTCACGAGCCGTTTCACGGAGGCCTCGGAGAGCTTACCTCTCACGATTAATAGTATTAGCGTAGTAAGCGTCAGAGACAGAGCACGGAGACCGCGACGAAACATCCTCGAGTTAGTGTAATTTTCCTTACAGAATCGAGGCCATACTTTGAGTTAATTAATTACAAACAAAAGTACAAACCTTTCCACTTTTTAATATTACTAGCTGTCCCCGCGGTTTTGCCCGTTTCCGCACATATATAAACCTTCGTCTTGAATAATTTTGTCTATTGATGAAAACCGCATCAAAATCCGTTGCGTAGTTTTAAAGATCTAATCCTACATAGGGACAGGCATATAGCGGGAAGCGACATTGTTTTATATTAGAGATTTTTTAGGGTCGGCAACGCGCGAGTGATACCCACGGTGTTGCAAGCGTCCATAGGCTGCGGTGACCGTTTACCATCAGACGGGCTATCAGCTAGCAAACAAGCTTAATATAGTAGTATAAAAAGAAAAAAAACTACTATAAACTGATATAATAAGAGTAAAATCTGTCATGACCAAGAACCAAACTTCATTCGAATCTCCAGTACACAGTATAACTGTCTCGCAAACGTCTCTCGGTCTCTCCTAATTGCAACCACTAAGCACTAAGCGCTTTGTAACAACCACTCGGATTACTAACTCAGACTTCGTGAATACTCGCCCTATTAGTGATGAAAATATGAACATTGGTTCCGGATATTATTATTTTATTAAAGTGAAACTTCTATTAGATCGTCTCAAACTTTTTGGTCTGTCTGTTGCATTTCGCGTGACGGTCGGCCGCGGAGTAGGGATAAAGTGAAAGGTTTATTCCAAAAAACAGCTGCCATTTTAAAGATATTTTTTTTATACCTCTTGGGCCGAACTCTGCACTAAGAGCTCTACTACTCTATTGCTTTATTGCTCGTAAAGATATATCCGTATGTTCCATTGTAGTAAAGTTGACCGTGACGGTTTTTCAATCATCATTACGTAACCTTAATTATTGAAATCGCAGGTCACCTTGACTGGGTCTTGACCGCCATGTCTGGTGACATTTGCTTTGTACTTACATTTGTATGGAAGCCAATCCATTTTGATATTTATTTTGTAGTGAAAAAGCTTAATCCCGCTTATCTACGTTTGTTTTTGTTTTTAAAATCATGATACTATTATGTTACTAAGATGAACGAAGACAGAAATTTTAGAACTATAGATAAATAAATAAATATTCGGCATATTCTATACACACGACCATCTAATTCCAAACTAATTAGAGCTTCTACTATGGAACCAGATACCTGATTTACTACATATACTTTTTAAATTCACCTAAATACATACTTATAGAGATACAAATACTGTTCCCCAAGGGATTTTACATTTTCAGGGTATACAAAGTAGCCTATATTATATGTCAGATCATATTCTATCAATATGCCAAGTTTCATCCAAATCCGTTTGTTAGTTTCGCTTATAGATATCATATATGTATACCCTATAGCCATCCTATAGGGAAAATTCCGCGTCAAATAGTAGCAGTCCCACCCCCATATGTACAGTACTTTTGAGGTGATGGTGCGTCAAAGGAACTCTATTCTGCTTACAGGTATACATGTAAAAGATAGATTAGAATAGGACTTACACCCAAATATAATTTATAAATGTATTTTTATATATTTGAAATACTAGACTTAAGTTTAGAGTAGTAGAGCTCTTAGTGCAGAGTTCGTCCGGGGAAGTACTACCACCTTACCCATTTCCGCCGTGAAGCAGTAGTGCAATTGTATTACTGTGTTTCGGTTAGAAAGGTAAGGGGGCCGGTGAAGTTACAGGCACATGAGACTTAACAACTTCACGTCTCAGGGTCGACAACGCATTGGCGATGCTCCTAGTGTTGCAAATGTCCATAGGCGGCGGTGACCACTTACCATCAGGTGGACCGTCTGCTTGTTTGTCGGCCCAAGTGGCATAAAAAAAAAACTTAATATAACACACAACTTTTAGAATCCAACTAGTTACAGAAGTCATATTTCCAGCCATTTGACAGTCATAAACAATAATAATTAATATTATATTTGTCACGTGATCTCAACCAGATGAGCGGCGAGTTTGATTGGCTGCGCGATGACAGCTGTCAAAAGTCATATACCCTTCCTGAAACCGTTCAGTTCAATAGTACGGTAATAATACACTTCTAATACGTAGGTATTTTAAGTCAAAACGTGACATGTGAGACCTTCTTACTATAACCCTATTTTGAACCGTAAAAAGTGACTTTACCTTTTTGTATTTTTTTTTTAATTGAAGAGAAACTTATTATGGGAGGGTTTTAAATTCTGATCCGCAATCTTTTTTCTGCGGCGAAAAAAAATGAACGATAAACAGTCTTACTATTCAAAAGTTATTGATGAATAATTAAAATGTTTCCCTGTAATACAAAAGGTTCACTTCTATCGTCTTTACGACACTACCTTTCTTTATTTTAATGGTGTTTTATTCAGTATCGATCAATTCTAGAGACAGTACAACGAGTTTGAGAACAAACTGTTTGTGTCTTTTTTCGTAATAATTTACTATTTTGCGGATATAAATATTACTCGATACTGGAAAAAATAAGTCCTAATAAATGTTGCCATACCTAAAATTAAAATAAATTGTAAATTAAAAGCAGCAACATCTACACTTTGCCTAAACCGAATCAAACCCGTTATTTTATTACTTTACCCTATAAATAAAACCCTGGACAGTTATTAAGGCATTTAGTAGAGATAATTTGGTGCAAGAGCTCTAAATCCTCAAGAAAAACCCATCATTATTCACCATTAAAATGCTTACGGGAAAAACAGCGGTCAGTTCATGCGGTAAAGGTTAACATTACAGTATTGAGTATAAATACTCTGTTAAGTACAAAAAGCGGTGCGCTGATGTTATACATTTCAGTACATTTACCCCTCAGAACATGAGTCAGCAATATATAGGGCGGGGTGCCTTTGTAAGCGGGATTTTCAAAACTAAAATTATAAATACGAAAATTTGTATGTATTGATGTTTGTTACTCTTTCACGTAAAAACTACCAGACGGATTTGGATGAAACTTGGCACGTAGATAGAGCATCTCCTGAAATAGCACATAGGATACTTTTTGTGCCGGGAAAATGTTACAACCCTCGGGAACGTGTGGGGGACAGCTAGTATTATGAATGCGAAAGAGAGTTTTTTTTGTAACCCTTTTAAGTAAAGGCTAAATTAAATAACTGCACAGAACTTGCTGGATATTTAGGCAACATATAGCCTATACATATGGAGAGAGAAACGCGAAATTAAAACGCAGAAGACAGCTAGTTCCTTATATCTCTTCATAAATTAGATTAATAGAGCTCTTAGTGCAGAGTTCGTCTGGGGAAGTACTACCACCTTACCCATTTCCGCCGTGAAGCAGTAGTGCACTTGTATTACTGTGTTTCGGTTAGAAAGGTAAGGGGGCCGGTGAAATTACAGGCACATGACACTTAACAACTTCACGTCTCAGGGTCAACAACGCATTGGCGATGCTCCTAGTGTTGCAAATGTCCATAGGCGGCGGTGACCACTTACCATCAGGTGGACCGTTTGCTTGTTTGTCGGCTCAAGTGGCATAAAAAAAAACCTTTAGCAAATATTATTGTCTAGCCTTATTAGTCGAGTGGTATAAAACTCGAGTAGAGAGAGGTCTTGTGATCGATTCGCGGAACTGACAAGGTAATCGTTGCTTTAAAATTTTTTTTTTTGTTTTTTTTTTTTAACTGTAGCCCCTATTTGTGATGTGTCTAAGAGATAGCGACAACGATCAACACGTTGTGTTTTCAAATATCTCCGGTGAAATGTGTCTTATTACTGAAACCTCTGCCCCTTGGGGGATAATAGGCGTAAAGATTTGCAAGTATTTAGATGTAACAAAATCGCCAACAAAGCGACCCCCCAGAGCTATCCTCAGACAGCGTACTTTAGTAAACAAGCCGGCGATTAGCGTACAATTGAGCCGAGCCGACTTCCGACCCCCGACCCCCACCCTCTTGGGATCCGTATCACCCCATGAAGGGATGGACCACGCTGAAATGAAGTGACCCCTTCTGTAACTATATTACATGATAACATGCTGTTTATGTAGAGTATTTATCTAATAGTATTTTGACCACAACCTGTGGGTACTACGAAGTACCCGCCTGCCTGGGTACCAACCTCAAGTTTCTTTTGAATAGGGGAAAGAAAAGACAGTTATCTAACTTAGCTCAGTTTAGTTCTGGATCAGATAATGTATGATTAATGTCTCGGAATATTTATTTGTACAAATACTAGTTCCCCGCGGTTTCAACCTCATTCCCTAGAGATATTACATTTTCCCGGGATAAAAAGTATCCTGTATGTTATTCCAGTGCATGTTCTATCTATATGCCAAGTTTCATCCAAATTCGTTCAAGAGTTTTTGCGTGAAAGAGTAACAAACATCCATACATACAAACTATCGCATTTATAATATTACTAGAATTGTAATGGTAAAGTTTATAAGTTTGGATGTAGGAGGAAATCTCCGAAACTACTCTTCTGATTTCAAATATTCTTTTACTGGTAGAAAGCTTTACTATTCCTAAGTGACATAGGCTATGTTACAGTCCCGGTATACATTATTTCCACTAAGAACGCGCACCATAATCAAAGACCTTTCAAGAAGCATCATTTTTTTTCAATGTTTAGTTAAATATTTTACGGTAATATGAAACGCTTAAGTAGATAGCGTCTTTCAGTAGCAGAGCTATTAGTGCAGAGTTCGTCCGGGGAAGTACTACCACCTTACCCATTTCCGCCGTGAGGCAGTAGTGCACTTGTTATACTGTGTTTCGGTTAGAATAGGAAATTAAATTACAAGTATTTGAGACTTAACTTCACGTCTCAAGGTCGACAACGCATTAGCGATGCCCTGGTGTTGCAAATGTCTATAGGCGGCGGTGATTACTTACCATCAGATGGAATGTGTGCTTGTTTGTCGGCCCTTGTGGTATAAAATAGCTTTTATTAGCTTGATATGTATGTAACGTAATTTCTGAACGTGATTTTAAACGTCAAATTAAATACAAACTTTGCACAATTATCAATGACAATGAAATAATTTAAATATGTATGTCTCGTTATCATTATCAGGATCTTCAGGATTAGCGATTTGGAAACTAAAAAGCTATAACGACTACGCGAACTAGAATTTATTTAAAATACTGTGTATAATTTTTATTATTAAAATATTAAAAATTCTACTGCAAGCAGCAAATTAATCTTTTGTCATGTGTATGTATTTTTGTAAATATAAGTAATAAAAAATAGAAGTCACCCAAAAAAATAGTTTAAACATAAAAGACACGCTTCAATAGAAACCCAAACTAAAAAGTAGGAAATAATTTTCAAAAAATTTTAATTAAGAATAGTGTGATTAACAAAAAAAATATTTTATTATAAGAAAGCGGTTTGATTTTTTCATAAACCGAGTTTTTTAATTTTTTAAAGGTCCCCAATTCTTTGTATCACAAGGGCCTCTTCCTAGAGGGCCTTACCGTGGTCAAACAGAACCCTATCTGTCTCGCAGGACTCGACATATCCAATCTAAAGCACATGGCACAGGAAGGAAATCAATCGCGATCACAAAGGGAGGGGCATTGTGAGGAATATTAAGGCTACAAGAGTATCTTTGTGAGGGACGTGTAATAACGTCCGGTAGTTACCTTTGACAGATGAGCTGTCTGCTGTCCTTTACTAACGTTGGGGTATTTGTGAAAGATTTACTATTAAATATGTTGGTAAATTTTGAAGGAATCCTAATATTACAAATGCGAAAGTTTGTATGTATGGATGTTTGTAACTCTTTCACGCAAAAACTACTTAACAGATTTGGAAGAAACTTGGCACATAGATAGATTATATCCTGGAATAACATATAGGCTACTTTTTATCCCGGGAAAACAAGAACGCGGATAAAACCGCGAGAGACGGCTAGTCTCTACTGATATTATAAATATGAATGTAACTTTATTTGTTACGCTTTCACGCGAAAACTACTTATCATCCGACAAACTACCGATCATCATGAAACCTTGTACACATATTCTTGGAGGTATTAGAAGTAGCATAGGATACTTTTGTGGGTAAAACTGCGAGAGACAGCTAGTCTAGAGGAAAGATTTGTATGTAAGTATGTTTGTTACCTTTCACGCAAAAACTACTAAACGGATTTGGATGAAACATAGATGGGACATAGATAGCACATATTTTGGAATAACATTTAAGCTACTTTTTATCCCGGCAAAATGTGAAATTCAACGGGAATGCGAGTGAAACCGCAGGGGAAAGCTCATACTAGAATATGGTTGTTTATTACTCAATCAAGCCAAAAGGGCTGAACGGATCTGGATGGAATTTAGCACAGAGATGGATTATAGTCTGGAATAGCACATACATTTTTTATCCCAGGAAAATTCAACACCTTTCGAAAACGCGGAGGACATAGGCAATTTTTGATTGCGGGTAACTTCTCTCGGAAACGCGAGTGAAACCGCGAGGCACAGCTAGTATTATAAATGCGTAATTTTTTTATCTTACATGCAAAAGCTACCGAACGGATTTGGCTGAAGTTTGTTCCATAGATAGAGCATGCCCTGAAAAAACATATAAGATAGATATTATCCCGCAAATATAAGATCTCTTGGGAACGCGAGTGAAACCGCGGGTAAACCTAGTAGCTGCATAGAAAAATAAAGTAAGATTCTCTCTCCATAACGATTATTTTTTTACCGTTTTAGTACAGAACTCCAAAATATAACAACGAAGGCTTCTCCCTCGGCGCAATTTTAAGTGATTGTTTTTTAAAACTAATTTCGCGCAAGCATTTGAAACTCGCGTTTGGACAGACAGACAGTTGGTAGATTGAAATATTGTTCGCTAAACGAGCTGGCTCAGCAAACACAACAAGTATTGGGTATTGTTTATTTTAACAATGAATAATTTGAATATTTTTTCAAATACTACCGAAGAATCCTACCAATATCATAAATGGGAAAGTTTGTGAGTATGTATGGATGTTTGTTACTCTTTCACGTTAAACTACCAAACTTGTTAGGCCAGTTGGCTTGGAGGTTAGCGACTCTGACTGCCAAGCCAAAGGTTGCGGGTTCCATTCCCACCCAGAACAAGCATTTATGTGGATGAACATGTCTGTTTATTCTGTGTCTGGGTGTAAGTAAATATCGATAATGGTATGTATTTAGAAAAAAGAAGTAGTATATATCAGTTATCCGATTTCCATAGTCCAACACTGCTTAGTTTGGGACGTGTGTAAAGAATGTCCCAATGTATTTATTATTATTATTCCATTTATTGATTTTGTTATTTACCTTTTTCGATATTTTTAAATATATAATTTCAATACTTTTTAAATTACAATATTAATGCGGGTAAGACCGCGGTGGCCCTATATTGACCTACTAGCTGTCCCCCGCTGTTTCACCCGCGTTACCGAGAGATGTAACATTTTCCCGGCACAAAAAATCCTATGTTACTTCTAATACCTCCAAAATTATGTGAACAAAGTTTCATAATGATCGGTTAAGTAGTTTTCGCGTTAAAGCGTAACAAACTTACAATCACATTCATAATATTAGTAGGGATTAGGAAGCAAAAATAAGGAATTATTCCGACAAAGCTTTCTATTAACTTTAACTTACACCGCGCACTTACAATTTAAAAACTTACAACCAATGTTGTATTTTACAAACCAAATTTAAAAAATCATGTCCCAAATGACAGAGGCAACATCATCATCAAGTGTGATGAGAAACGCTTTTTTCTCCACAATTTCCATATGTTTGCCTCAATGTGTGCATGTAATACAATTTAAATTTGCGTACAAATGTACACACGGACTGTCGTACAGTTGAATGGTATGATTCCCACAGAGAATGACATTATGTTTTGTTCGTAAAATATTTTCCCGGCTATATTTTTGTGGCCATTGACCGGCCAGTAGGTATCCATGAATTTTATCAAAAGGATTTTTTTAAGTCACACTTCTTTAGGCGCGTTATGAAAAATGATGAGAGTGAAATTTTAAGATGCACGCGCATTAGTGTAACTAAATTCTCACGGATGAAGTTAGCTGCTAACGGTCTCTCCGGAACATCGCACAAATCGCAACTGCCAGTGTCAATGAGTGAGTAATGATGTTATTGTCAATAATAACCTAACAACGTCAAAAATTATTATTCGTTGCTACAGACAGGTGCAAAGAGTTTGGACACTACAATTTCACGACTGAATGGTAAAAAATACTTATAGTGCAGTTTTTCTCACCTATAATTTCGGGTATAAAGCAGAGCTTGTACTATGGAAACTAGATAACTGATATACTACATTATAGTACTTTCCAACCTATATATGTTCTAGCTAAGAATAAGAAAAAATAGAGTACCTTTGACGCACCATCACCTCAAAACTAAAGAACATATCGGGGTTGCATGGTGTTGCAAATGACCGGTGGCGGCGGTGACCACTTACCATCAGGTGGACCGTCGGCCTGTTTGTAGGATGACTTGGGATAAAATAGAAAAAAATGTTTTGTATTATTCCCGAACTATTCTGTTTTGCAAAAGTTTCATTCAAAACTGATCAGCCGTAGCGGAGCTAAGAGACAACAAATATATACTCATACACACACATACACGCACTCTTACACAAAACACACACTCACACACATACACACACTTTGTCACATTCACAAACACACACCCCTTTCCATATTGTTGATAAATGTAGTGTCCAGTAACAGTCTGGTAAATTAATATCATTTACTTTGGCGACTGTACAAAAATGTACATTATTATCAATACCAACAAAATTACAAGGAAATTCTCAACATTTCCGTCTCACCACATTCCCGAGATGTCGTGAAATATTGGAAGAAAACATAAAATGACACTTCCTCGAGGAAAAATATATCCCCAACTTAATATTTAATTGTGTTTCACAAGTTCGTCGTATTACAAACAATTTCCCTTGAGGAGAGCTCATTGAGAGATCTTTCGGAATTCATTTCGTTTTAAGTTACTCTCCTCTGGATATTTCCCACTCAAGTCATCTGGGGCCTAATTCAAGAAATTTGACAGTGTTGCTATACTGTAGGCAAGAATTATTACTTTGCAGTACTTTTAACTACAGTTTTAATATAATGAGGTTTTATAAGTTTTATCGCAGCGAAATAGACACAGCGACCTTTATATTGACATATTTTGTTAGTTTTATAATTTACTCACTTATTCTTCCTTACATAGTATAAAACTAAGTCGCTGATGTCGTTTGTACGCTTAGATCTTTTAAGTTATTACGGATTTTGATGCAGCTTTCTCCAAGACAGAATGATTCAAAAGGAAGGTTTATGTACGCTTATATCCCTCGGGAACGCGAGTAAACCGCGAGGGACAGCTAGTCCTAACTATTACTAACATTAAGTGTTGCAGCATCAGCTAGGATAGATAGAAACCATTTGTGGCTTCACGCAGCTAACAGTTTTATTGATTTTTTGCTTCTTTGTTATAATTTTTGTTATTTCCTAGTAAGTTTTGTAAACTATGTGAATCTTTAATAAATAGGTTTCCTTTCTTCTTTAATAATCGTGTTCCAGTTACAGAATAAGGTAAATAAGATTAAGAAAAAAACTAAAACGTTTGTGTTCAAACTCGACAGGGTAACTAATAGCCACTAAAGAGTTCCACTATCCACACCTGACTCCATCATTAGATCACCTCGATGACATCAAATTATTATATCGTCATCGGAATGAAACATACTTGCAAAAGTAAATCGATAGATCTATTAGAAGTAGGTTAAAATAGATTTCTTAGATTTTATCACATTGTTAGTTACGAGAAGCTAATAAAAGCTTTAATGACACTGCTCGGTGATGTTTATTCACCTCTATGCGCTGTCTCTGTCATTAACTACTCAATCATGTGAGAGGTCCACTCTCTAAGGCCTCGTAGCGCCGGCTTACTCACAAAGTTTATATCTATACTAATAATAAAGCTGAAGAGTTTGTTTGTTTGGTTGAACGCGCTAATCTCAGGAACTGCTGGTTCTAATTAACAAGATATTTATGTAGTCCATTTATCAAGGAAGGGTATAGGCTAGATTTTATCACGCTACGACCAAGAAGAGCGGGGCATTAATGAAAAATGTGGCAAAAGGGGGAAAAATATATTCCTTTTGAAAGCTTCTGCTGCGTGCGCTGCGAAAACGATTTATATGTTACTAGCTGTCCCCCGCGGTTTTACCCGCGTTCCCGTGGGATGTCACATGTATTATACATAAAAACGTTCCTCTTCAATCACTCTATCTATTAAAAAAAACCGCATCAATATCCGTTCTGTAGTTTTAAAAATTTAAGCATACATAGGGATATAGGGACAGAGAAAGCGACTTTGTTTTATACTATGTAGTAATATAGAGATTGATATATATATATATATATATATATATATATATAGTCTGGAATAGCACATAGCCTTATTTTTATACCGGGAATGTGTAACACCCCCCTCGAACGCAGGGGAAACCGCGGGGGACAGCTAGTTAGAGAATATAGGGGTAATATGCTATATTATGGTAACTCAAGATTGCCATTGAATAAGAAAGATATCCTTCATCTTTCGCATATTGAACATAAAATAAACCCTTTCTCAGAAAACCCTCTCGGTATCTGTAAAAATCGCATCAAAATCCTTGCAGTTAACCATTTATAAGCAAACATAGACGATGCGTATTAAATACCAGTCTGAGATAAGAAAATACAAGAAAAAACAGACGAGAAGAGCCGAGTAGAGAAGATAAGAAACGAGAAGACATGATAAGAAACGAGAAGGCAATATAGATCATGACCTTTTGTAATTACAATAATACTAAGTAAAACTACGTTGTAAAAAATACGTAGATAAGGACAAATATCCATTAAAATCAAAATCATCCTTTTTTCAGGCCAATTAATGAAATTACCTGCGTAAGCCAATATTTACCTTCCCAGTTGAATTTTGTTTCAGAAACGTTTCAGCTATTACACGATTACGAATTTTGCAAATGGATTCGAGATTAAATACAAAATGTAAATAGACTTTGTAATATTACTGATTGCGTTTTATGAGCGCAAGGAATATCTGACTCGAAGGTATACAGTATAATGATAGAGAGGGAAAGAGAGAGGTGTCTTAGTGGCTTACGTATCTTTCTATAATTATCAGGGTATATGTTCAAATTACTAATGTATGTAACATGTGTATTTTTGTTTGCTTGCTTGATTTTTGTTGTTGAGTGACAAGAATTGATAAGATCCGGAAAGAGTACATAAGAGGATATTTAAAAATAGCGCCAGTGACTGAAACCTTGGATACCGTTTTACATATATATATATATTTTTAATGACAACAAAACATAAAATCATTCAGAAAAATCCACAGCCGTTTATAAGAGGAATGACTTATTCAACATTCATTTGTTATGGTTTCAACCCTGGTAGAGGAAGACCGCAGAAATGTATGGGTAGTATGAGGGAAGAAAGAAGGAAGAAATAAATCCGGAGACAATAAGCAGAAGAACTGAATTAAAAAAATCAACATATTTCGTCGACCATTAATAAATTAATCACTACTGTTACTTTTAATAACTCGAATACTTTTGATTACTTTTTAATACCTTCAATTACTTTAAGGGGACCCGGTGGTCTAGAATTTTCGAAAAATCGTTTTTTTTTTTTACATATTTCGAAAGTATAGTATTTCAAAAATATACTGTTAAAATTTGGTGACAAAATTCCGAGTATTTCTATATTGAAAACCCATTACAATGTCAGGTAGACGATCGGTGAGTTGGGCTCCATTAAACTTTAAACGCGTTTATCTCGAAACTACTTTTTTTGGTCTACTGAAGCTAAAAAAAAAAACGGTTCGACCGATTCGTCTGAAATTTTAACAGGTCATTCTAAATAGTACTGGCTCTCGCCGGGACTAGAAAAAATATTTTCTGTTGAGTATTTCTATTTACTTTATTAAAAAAACATTGCAAAAAAAGAGTCGTTTTCAGACTCGTACTTTGAATTACGCACCATTTTGTCAATTTTTTTTTTTTTTTTTATTCTAGTCCCGGCCATAACTATACTTATACTGATTAAAAATCCGTCTTATTTTTTAATTTCAGATCAAAGGGAGAGATAAAACCTCCTTCAGCAGCCAGGTCCTTTTTTTTGAGAGGGGAACTTCAGCGCCACTTTTGGAATTAAAAAAAAAAATTTTTGTGTTTACCATCATTTTTGTATTGTTAATAAGTAATAAAATAAGCCTAAAAAAATTTAAAACCCTTAGTCATTTATGTCATATCAAAAAACAATTTTTAAAATAGGCTAAATTTTAGGCCTCTAGACCACCGGGTCCCCTTAACTACAGAAGTTTCTCACTGAAACAGTTTATTTAAAATATAGTAAAGAAGAAATATGTTCGGACCAAAAAAATAATTGTATTTTACTACGTTTAAAACTGGCTGGTAATTTGGTCGGGCAATGAGTTTGATTGAGTTTACGATGACAGGAGCTGTCAAATAAATAAAGACCTATACTGTCTGAAACAGGTAAAACAGTTATAAAGCTCATAGTATATCTCACGAGAGTGGTGGCAATTCTAAATAAAATCATGCTCAAACAAATTTGGGATCTGATAATGTTTAATAGTAAGTAGAAATTATAGAAAGAAACTTTCGAAACAATTCTTGTGTGCGCAAAGTTATACTGACAGGCCCTGAATTGGCGCTTAGATACCCTGACTATCTTGTTACAAGCCGTGGGTTCTATTCTCAAATGGGACAAATATTTCTGAGCATTAAAATGTCAGTTTGTTCTATGTGTTTAGAAAAAGATAATAAGTGGTTACCATAGTACAAGCTCTGCTTAGTTTGGGATCAGATGGCTGTGTGTAAAGAATGTCACAGGATGTTTATTTTTTACTAGCTGACCCGACAGACGGTGTCCTATTTTAACAATAAATATTGAATTCGAATCTTCCGATTGAATCGGCTGTGAAATGAGCAATAAGAAATTAATTATTTTATCAATATAATTCCGACCCATGCCTCTATTTTAAACGATATTTGCAGCGCGCATTCTGTCAATTGCTGCAGCTGTCAAACGACTGACAATAATAAAAGTTAATATTGTCAAAAGCGCTAGTAAAGTCTTTAATTTTCCATTTTTCCGCGCAACTTTCTTATTTTTTTCTTCCATAAGAACCTTCCCCTGACAATAACAAACACAACAAAAAAATAATCAGCGAAATCGGTCCAGCTGTCCATGCGTGATGCCGTGACCAAGGGAAATAGGGATTCACTTTTATATATGTAGACTATTGATTGAAAACATTTCAACTGAATCGGATGAGTTCAAAAGTCCGATGGAAGATTTGAACCAAATTTACCCTACATAAACAGGCCACGTTAAACAAAAGCAAGTAAAATTATAACATGTCTATCTCTTCAAAAACTCTCTTTCACACACGGTTACTTTCTTGCAATATACAGTCGTGTGATCACGACACGTCAGCACTATCGGTCCCATAGGTTACAAGTCCCTTATTGCTTCTCCGTGGGCGCCCCTTTTGGCGATTGTCAATATTTTGACCGTCCCTACCTGCCCTGTTATTCAGTGAATACAAACTCGTCGCCACGCTTTGCACAGCGAACCTCTCACGTCACTGCGTTGTTAACGAGAGAGACGGAATATCGTGGAGATATTGTCACTTGACTTACAGAATCACACCACTGTTCACATTCGTATTGTGAGATGGTACCCTTTTTTTACGACTTGGTGTGTTAAAAGTTATTTGCGCAATAAGCAGAAAATCTGTGCTAACATTTTTTGGATTGTGATGTCCTTAACTTTTTTTTATTTGTTATTGAATACAACCTTTTTCTACAGAAGTGACATTGGTAGCTTGTACTATGGAAACCAGATAACTGATATACTACAAATACTACGTGTTTCCTTGGGATACAAACTTTATTGAATATCTTATAGTTTGATTAACAATTACAGAAACAAAAAAATATATATATACACGAGCTTTATCTTTAGAAGAAGTAACTAATGTAATCCTTGGCTACGTTTTTGATTTGAACGAATAAGCGAGAAGTTTCTTGCCTATTCTTCTCAGCTATTGCCGACTTCAGAAGCGTGGAAATTTCAGTAGCTTCTACCTACAATTGCGGAAACCTAATCTGAATCTATATTTTGATTACACTCGAATTATAATTTACCCACTCCCAAAATGTAACGTAAAACCTGAAATCTCTATCACCTTATGCCACTCGAACCACTGCTGCGAACTCCAAACCAATTTGAAAAGTAACATTTTATTTTAATACTAGCTGACCCGACAGACGTTGTCCTGTTTAACTATGAATATTGAATTCAAATCTCCTGATTGAATCGACTGTGAAATGTGCACTTAATTATATAGAAATAATAATAATTTTTTCATCAATATAATTCCGACCCATGCCTCTATCGCGCCAACTGTCAAACGACTGACAATACTATCGAAAAGGTTACATTAAAAAAGTTTTAAATTGTCTAATGCGCTAGTAAAGTAGTTTTCTTAAATTTTCTAATTTTCCGTTCTTATGAACCTTCTCCTGGCAATAACAATCACAACAAAAAAAGAATTAGCGAAATCGGTCCAGCCGTCCATGCGTGATGCCGTGACCAAGGGAAATAGGGATTCATTTTTATATTATACAGATAAGTTGTCCAAATCGCAGTTTCGCTACAGTTTATCTATTTCGTAATATTATGTTCAACATAATATGTATCTATCTTATCAAATTTCTCAATCCCTACTAATATTATAAATGTGAATGTAAGTTTGTTTGTTACGCTTTCACCCGAAAACTACTTAAGCGATCATCATGAAACATTGTACACATATTCTTGGAGGTATTAGAAATAACATAGGGATACCATTTTGCCGGAAAATTTTACATCCCTCGGGAACGCGGGTGAAACCGCGGAGGACAGCTAGTCATATTATAAATACGAAACTGTGTAAGTAAGTTTGCCCTTAAAAGAGGTATAGGGTCTAAATTAAAAATATAGCTATGAATTACATAGGTTATAAGATTTAAGCGGTTCCCCTCGAGGTTTTTGTTCTAGTATGAAGACAAGGCAAACAAACTCGAAGGCAACAGCTACATCATATAATATATAAATTGCCATGTCTGTTTTGTACGAGGAAAATGTGATAAGAAAAACATTTTTTTGGCACGACAGTTGATACGAACATTCTGCTCGTGTGGCTATTTCTGTTGTGGTTTAAGTCATAGGCTTTGAATTATACATAGGTCTATAGCTACTGGATTGCTCTGTGTCCCTATTTGAAATCCATGTGTTTTTTTTTTTCGGGCAAACGAACCTCACCTCTTACATATAAACCTCTTAAGGTATGCGTTTAGTGCTTTGTACAGTATTTAAAATATATCAATAAGAAAAAAAAACAAATTTCAAAACCATTTATTCAGTTTAGGCCCTCAGAAGGCACTTATGAAGGTCAAATTTAAAGTTACTGAAGCTACAAAAAAATATTATCCCACTTATACTATAATCTAGCTGCTCCCCGCTGTTAAATCCAGATTTCCAGGATAAAAAAGTTGCTAATTTCTCTCTCCATATTATAGGCTATGCGTGTGAAAAAATTCAGCAAGATCAGTTCAGTCGTTTAGTCGCGAAAGTGCAACAAACGAATGGTAAAAAACTCACTTTTTTATGCGAAAGTTTGTGGGGATAAATTGATGGATGTTTGTTAGTCTTTCACGCAAAAGCTACTCAACGGAATTGAATAAAACTTGGCACATAGATAGTTAATAACCTGAAATAACACAGGAAAATGTAACATCCCCTGGAAAAACATGGGGTACATCTAGTAATTCCATCAGGAACTCCTCAACAGGAAATCCTGCTACGCAAATATCCACCTATGTGATATCATTTAAAAAAGGCACGAATTTATTCAAATCTAAAACGCTACCTCCCACCACTCGGCCCATATAACACCACCAAAAAAAATTGTCAACATAAACACGTACCACGGATTCCGCTGAAGGGATAATGTAATTTGCCGGGTTATTCTCCCAACGGTGCAGTTAGCGACTATGTTCGCCGCGCGTTACGCTTAACTCGCAGTCTAGCGATTTGGGAATAACCCAATTCTAAAGATTGATTTATGTGTTCCTTGAATGTTACACAGTTTGTAATATATAGTCAAGTAATCTGACAAACAGGCAAACGGTCCATCTAATGGTAAGTAGTCACCGCCGCCTATGGACATTTGCAACACCAGGGGCATCGCTGTGACCCTGAGCAAGCGTGTATGCGAGCTATTAAAAAAAAACTTTTTTTTTTATACCACAATAGCCGACAAACAATCAGGCGGTTTGCCTGATGGTAAGTGGTCACCGCCTACTGACGTTGCAAATATCGTTTAAAATAGAGGCATGGGTCGAAATTATATTGATAGAACAATTAATTTATGATTTCTTATTGCACATTTCACAGTCGATTCAATCGGAAGATTGGAATTCAATATTCATTGTTAAGACAGGACGACGTCTGTTGGGTCAGCTAGTTTCACAATAAAAATACTTAAATGGGTAGTTTGTCAGGCGAGCAATTGATTGCCAATGATATCTTCAAAATTTTGTTGATTTTGATACATATATCATGTTCATACAGTCAATGTCAAAAATATGACGTACCTATTTGTGACACGATCCAAGCTGACGTAAAAGAAGAAAATATATTTTTTTTTATTAAATCATCATAGAGGTTATATACTCTGACAGAAAAACCTTAATAAAGTTCCTTTTTAAGTATATATAGAACTAGCGGTCCCCCTCGGTTTTACCCGCGGTCCCGTGGGATGTCACATGTATTATACATAAAAACCTTCCTTTTCAATTACTCTATATTTTAAAAAAAACCGCATCAAATTCCGTTGCGTAGTTTTAAAGATTTAAGCATACATAGGGATATAGGGACAGAGAAAGCGACATTGTTTTATACTATGTACTGATTACGGTCAAATCGCAAGGCGACCAGTAGTATTTTTTAAAGATATAAAAGCGCGTTGAATCTTTCAACATCACATCGGGTAAAGACCTTTTGATTATCTCCAAGATATAAAACGTAAGTTACCTTAAGAGTTATAGAGTGCGGCCCGATTGCTTCTTGGATTGATTGTGTTTCATATCTAAATTTATTTCGCTATCAACAATAATAATGATAAATCATTAAGATTTGTCGTCCTGATACTATCATATGAAGACTGAGAGAAGAACGTACCTGAAACAAAGAAAGAAAACATTAATTTTAGTTTTTAACAGCTACTTTTTTTTCTTTATAAAGCACCTGAATATTTATTTTTTGGAACGAATTTCCTTATCGCGCGTTGTGAAAGGGGGCTAGACGGAAAAAATTCATACGAAAAGTTGTAACGACACTTTTTTTCGAAATTTAAATGATATGGTTTATTATTGGGTTTCTTTTTTTCATAATTTATTTAAAGGCTACATACAACATGTTTAAAATTCTGTTCCATTTATAAATTAGTATAATTAGTAATTATTAGCACGGTCTTGATCTCTTATTGAAGACCTAATACTAAAGACGAGAGATTGCAAGTTTTCTCAACACTGGACCTAAACTCAGCGTTTTGGTCAATTCCAATGCGTATCTTCGTTCCATCCAGGTGTCCCTTGACACCTCTCAAGTTTTTATTTTATTTATTATTGAACAAACATAGATACATGGAAAATGAAACATAAAATAATTCACAAAAACCACAGCGGTTTATAAGAGGAATGACTTATTCAACATTCAATCCTTTAATTACTAAATTTCCTACAAATTTCTTTGACGTAGATACATAAGTACCTACTTCATCACATACCATATTGATAAAATATAATTATAATAAACAGACATTGAGAGCTCTTTCGTGCAGAGTTCGTCCAAGGAAGTACTGCCACCTTACACATTGATGTCGTGAAGTAATAGTGCACTTGTATTACTGTGTTCGGTTAGAAAGACAGGCTAGTTGGCATGGTAGTTGACTGCCAAGCCGAAGGTCGCGGATTCGATTCCCACCCAGGACAAACATTTGTGTGCATGAACATGTCTGTTTGTTCTGTGTCTGAGTGTAAATATCTATATAAGTATGTATTTAGAAAATAAATCGTATATGTATTATAACAGTTATCTGGTTTCCATAGCACAAGCTCTGCTTAGTTTGGGATCAGATGGCCGTGTGTAAAGAATGTCCCGGGATATTTAATTATTATTTATTAAAGGTAAGGCCAGTGAAGTTACAGACACATGAGACTTAATAACTTCACGTCTCAGGGACGAGAACGCATTAGCAATGCCCCTGGTGTACCACATATCCATAGGCGGCGGTGACCACTTACCTTACTTACGCGGACAATTCGTGAACTCTCAACCGAGGAAAAGACATAAGGGGACAAACATACAGACAGTGATACTGTTTTTAAAGAAATATGTTAATTTTCTATTCAAAATCGAATCCAAAAGTGAATAAAACAATGTCTACACAAATTTATTATCATGTCGCCTTCATAATCCGTAGCTGTCGTCATGGGTGATTCTGGGAACATCCATTTTATTCCGCTTATAATACGAGTACCGGTCCCGGAGGCGAAATAACCGGGATAACCCGGCAAATTGTATTACACCCGGGTATAATGCTGACACAGAACCCGTACAAGTTTAAGCGTCAACGGAGAAATGGAAGATTGTTCCAATATTACTATTGAGTATTTTGATTGGAAACATTAAGGTATTATTTTTTCCTACACACCATTGTAATTGATGACGTAACCGAAGGTAATAAGACATAATTCTGAACAACACTGCACGTGTCCAAATTAAAAACACAATAGTTGATTTCTCCCCCAAAATCCTCCCACCGTATGATTGAAAGCAAACTACTGCCGTATTTCATAACCACGAGGAATGAGAATATTAATTGAACTTGTTAAAAACTGCGAGTGTATTTCAGACCAGCTCCCCCATCCGATCGAGCTGACATTGTGCACACTAAATTGTTTTTGTTGATGCATGATTAGCTAAGTGACATCATTCTACATCCAATATGGCGGCCGTGATGAAATGGTCAGTTATTTATTCACTAACCACCTCCATGTCATGGGTGTCTAATGAAAGGGTTGGCCGAGCAGCAACGTGACGTCAGTTTTATTTGTTTTCGAGCTTAAAACTAGTTAAAAACGAATATTTTGCTTACTTTTTAAGATTATACAAAAGCAAATATCTAATAACTAATTCCACTGAATCTCCTTCTCTGTCAAGTCTCAACCAAGGAAACTCAACAGGAAATCGACACGTATTTTGCTTACACGAAGCATCTTCAGGTGAGGTGGTACGCGTCGAGTCAGTGACAGCGGGTCTAGTACGTCCTGAAAATGCTTCGTGTAGAAGCGAAACACGTGTCGATTGCCTGTTGAGTTTCCTTATTTGGGACTCGACAAAGAAGAAGATCCAGCGGTATTAGTTACTACTAGATATTTGTTGTTGTATATTACTACCATCTCATCTAATCTGTAGGGTGTAAACGTCTAAAGTGTATACAGATGACCGTGTGCACTTTACTCCTCGCACTGAGTGAACGACAAGGGAATCATCAAAGAGCGTAGGCGTCAGATGGCTAGCCGCAGAAAATCAGCCAAATGTCTTGTAGTTTGTAATGTACACTAAAAAGTTTATATACGCTGAATTCAAATTATTAGTAACATGATTGGATATGTAATTGTACGTCCAGAACTGACGACTCTGACAGCTGTCAGTTGCCCCCTTAGGGGACTTACTTATCAACAATGATAAGTCAGATGAAACAAGAATACGACATATTGAATAAAATGCGATTTTCTAGATAATTTGTATTTGTTTTATAATCTTTACTGATTTTTTACTGTTATTACATTATACTCCAAATTCATTTGGATTTTCTCAATAGTCGCTTAGCTAATAATACCGCTGATTTCTTAAATCAGCCATGGGACGATCTATACCATATATCTGTAAGATATGAACCGGCCCGCGAGATATTTTCAAAAAACCCAATTAAAAATATATTACATTAGGTACTTATACTCACTAAGTACTGCAGTAGTAAATGCACTAAGTACTTTTAAACGCGGCCCGCGAACGTATTTGCACGCTAAAGTTTGGTCCTCAACATGTCAAAGGTTGCCCATACCTGATCTATACTCTATTGGATAGGCATGTTACAACATACATGTGCCAACTTTCATGATACGTCAAATCCATTGATCTGAAATTGTTTTTATGTAATAATGTTCACCCACTGGTCGATATATACAGACAGTAAGCCTATAAACAGGCAGACGGTCCACCTGATGGTAAGTGGTCACCATCGCCTATGGACATTTGCAACACTAGAGCAACGCCAATGTGTTGTCGACCTTGCGACGTGAAGATGTTAAGTCTCATATGCAAATTTCACCGGCCTTTCTAACTGAAAGACATAAAGTGGAGTAACGTCGTAGTACGCCAGAAATGGGTAAGGTGGTAGTACTTCCCTGGACAAACTATGCTCTAAGAGCTCTACTACAAAATTTGACCATAATCATTATTGACAATTTATGAAAAGAAAATTGGTTTTCATGTAAAAATCGACTGTCTAAAAGAAGACAAAACGATACATAACTATTTTGTCTGTGACTGTTTATTTAACACTAGATTCTCTTTAAGTTTTACTTTCAACCGCTGTCTAAATATTTACCCTCTCGATAAACAAGGATGAGGTCAAAAAATGAGCAACAAAACGTTTTACACATACTTTACGCACAATACTGAGCGAAAATAAAGTAATATCTGTTACAAGCACCCCTTACATACGACTAGGGTTGCCACTTGAATATTTTATTTGACGTGCGGTTTTATTTCTTTGAATTTTTTATTGTAACATAAAATATCTGAGCTTAGGTAAATTGTTCATGTTAATAAAGTAACACACAATCTGAACGGAAATTTGTCATGAATAAAGATATAAACTTTTTCATCTTTTGGCGCGTTTGGGGAAACAGATTAGAGAGTATTTTTAGCGTGAGATGTTATTGTCAAGTAAGCGAAAACTCCCGTCACTTCCCTGTTTACGCCGATTGTATTAAAAGGCTTAACACACGTGGCCGCAGAGCAGTATCACCTAATACTTTGTAGATACTAATTGTCCTATTGATTGTTTTTTAACTTTAATTTTAGTTTTAGCAGGAAACTAGTGTTTTTAAAAAGGACCAATGGAGCGCCATCCTAACAGTTCGCCGATGGAAGTCATAATTTTAGTGTATTTTGAAACGTTTTGTATTATTTACTTTCGTCTATTGTACTTTGGGTCATTATTTTTTTATTATCACAACATACTACTACTGTCCCTATATCCCTATGTATGCTTAAATCTTTAAAACTACGCAACGGATTTTGATGCGGTTTTTTTTAATAGATAGAGTGATTGAAGAGGAAAGTTTTTATGTATAATACATGTGACATCCCACGGGAACGCGGGTATAACCGCGGGGGACAGCTAGTTCATAATAAAAGGTTTTATTAATTATGTCAAGGAAGTATAACTTCTTACGACCACTAACACTTTAGCACACTAAGAACTTTAGCGTTAAATATGTATCAATATAGAGGATCATCTTAATTTAAAATAGAATATCTGAAATGGAATACCTAAGCTAATAATAATAATAATCAGTTGGTATTGACGAGACGGGAGTCAAAGGATATCATCCAACAATAAACCTAAGCTCTTTGTGACAGGGAAAATATTGTGAGGCACGGTGGAAGCACCTAAAAAATTTGGTTCATAGATATGTTTTTTCGGAATATCGGCTATAATAAAATGTATGTACATTTCACACTCGCTAAAAGTAAAACCTTCAGAAAACTAACTATCTCATTCTCTCGCAGACTAAACCTTAAAAGACGTACGTAGAGACAAATATAGTCACTTTTACTTCGCGTCCCAACGAGTGGTATTCACAACGGTGCTTAAGAAGATTTCACTTTGAAAAAGTTTTTTGTTGTCTCCAGTGGGCCGACATACCGGCAGATGTCCAACTGATGGTAAATAGTCACCGTTACTAATTCTCGATCGACTTTAGGGGATAATAGGCTTAAATATATTTAAGTTAATGTTTCATTAAATCGCCAACCCTATCAAACAAACATCCAAATACAGGTTGTTTATAATGTCGTTACGATAGAACATACGAGTGTGGCGACAGTGTCATTGTTCGAGTCTGGGGCTCGATTCTGTAAGGAAAATGATACTAACTCGATGTTTCGTCGCGGCCTCTATGCTCTGTCTCTGTTGGTTACTACGATTATTCAATTTATCACGTGAGAGGACTTTCCGAGGCCTCCGTGAAGCGGCTCGCCGACGAAGTTTGTATTAGTTGAATAAGGGGGCTGCTTGTGAGGATTTTTTTGCTCGCCGCTTCTTCAATACCATTAAGGTTAAGGACTTGTCACATATGTAGCGATTATATTGTACCGACACCTATGAACACGTCGCAAGAATTCTACATCGCACTATTGAAGTTTTCTCAGGATTTGACCATATAGAAGCATCCAATACAGTTGGACCGCATTGTTGACTGTTGGCACGATCACCTAGTTAAAGTTCTTCCATTTTAAATGGCGGAGTCTTACACCTCGCGACTCTATTAGTAGCTAGCTCTAAATGGAAAGAATATCCTAAATTTTAATATAGGAGTAGAGCTCTTAGTGCAGAGTTCGTCCGGGAAGTACTACCACCATTTCCTCCGCGAAGCAGTAGTGCACTTGTATTACTGTTTCGGTTGGAAAGGTAAAGGGCACGTGAGACTTAACAACTTCACCTCTCAGGGTCAACGCAGCGATGTCCCTGGTGTTGCAAATATATATAAATAGGTGGTGACCATTTACCATCAGGTTGACCTTATAGATACAGTTTTGTGTCTGAATCTAAATATCTACTTATATAAGTAATTATATTTACTTCAAAGATATATTCAGTTTAGACCCGCGAAAAGCGGCTCTATTGAAAGTCAAAGTAGTGAAGTAACTAAAAGACTCAGCCTCCTACTGAGTTGAACTGGCAGGGTCGGCAACGCGCGAGTGATACCCACGGGCGTTGCAAGCGTCCATAGGCTGTGGTGACCGTTTACCATCAGACGGGCCGTCAGCTTGTTTGCTACCTTAGTAGTATAAAAAATATATATATATATAAATACAATTTTCCCTTTTTTTAAGTAGCTTAAATTTTTTATTGTAATGTATAAACTCAAAACCGACTGTACCGACTTAAATAAATGTTTTACTATTAGAAAACAACTGTATAGAGTAGTACCAAATATATCTATGACTTGTATAATCCCAGAATACATTAGATCCAGAAACGCAGATGAAACCACGAGACGGAAGCTAGTAAGAAATAAATATAAATCTTACTTTATTATTCGCTCGTCTATAGTCTGACAACTTTATTCCCTCACATATTTGGCTCGTACCAGCAATAAATCTGTACGAAATATTACTTAAAATTACTTTGCGAAACATTTTTTGCGCTGGCAATAATGATAAAATGTTTATTTCATGCTGGCTAGCAAATCATTGTGTGGAGCTTTACAAAAAGACGACGTTTACAATTCTGTTACTGAATTGTATGAAAAAAGGTTTGCTAACATAGAAGTGATCGTAAAGTTGATCGATCTTTGGAAGAGAATATGTTCTGACACGGCTATTGGATCCCATACTAAGCAGAGCTTGTTGCTGCCTGTTTGAACTATAGTGACCAAAACTACACACAAAATAAGTACCTTTTTATACGTATACAATTTCATATAGAATCAAAAAAGTATGTTATGCTGGCTGGCAGCGGTTGGAAACAAAGAGCTGAAGATCGAGCTCAGTTGCGTGCCATAGGTGAGGCCTATGTCCAGCAGTGCACGGAGATAGGCTGACGTTGATGATGTGATGTATATCAGTTATCTGGTTTCAAAATTTCTGATTAGATTGGGATCAGGGGGCCGTGTGTAAAGAGTTAATATCGATATTAATTATCTTATTTATTAAGATAAAATCACATACTGTGTGTATCCTTACCACTTTCAGTCACATCTCCATTTGCAATGGTAACCATAGTCAAATTGTGGTAGTTGAAAAAACAACATACTTTGCAAAAAACTATAAATTCTGTAAACATATATGAAATTGTGGGGAAAAGCCAGTTTCATATAAAAAAGAAAGACTGTTCAAACAAGTTACAAGAAGAGTAAACAAGTAATGGGTGTTTGTATGTCTGTGGCGGTAAAACTGCTTAACAAGCTCTGTAACTTTGCAAGAGAACTTTGTCGGCTTTTTGCATAACAACTTGCTATTTTTTTTTTTTTTCATTCAATCTTCTGATTTGCTTATGTTACGTAATGCTATGGTTTTATTCTGTGTAAAGTATTTTAATTAAACTGGTTTTAACTAGTATCGCGTCCCGGATTCGCCTGAGTGGGGTAATATTAATGTACACATAAATAATAAATAAATACATATCCCGGGACATTCTTTACACACGGCCATCTGGTCCCAAACTAAGCAGAGCTTGTACTATGGAAACCAGATAACTGATTTAATACATATACTTTCTTTTTGTAATAACGTACTTATATAGATATTTACACCCAGATACAGAACAAACAGGCATGTTCATGCACACAAATGTTTGTCGAGGGTGGGAATCGAACCCGCGACCTGCGACTTGGCAGTCAGGTCCCTAACCACCAAGCCAACTGGCCTGTCAAAGCTTTTCCATATTGAATTACTTATTTTCTAAACTTTTTTCAATCTCTTATTCCATATCTTCCCCCTTCTCAAGTAATTGTCATTTAAAACAATCAGTAACCAAAGATGATACCTTTAATGAGTTCCCAACAGGCGCGGAATATTAAATTGTTGCAAAAGTTCTCGTCTTGTACTATGCGCACAAAGACGCGCGGTTTTACGGTGGCGGAACCGTCGAAAACTAACTAATATTATAAATACGAAAGCAAGTTTATTTATTGATTACACTTTCATGACTTAGCGAATGATTTAATTTGGAGAGACATGGGTATTGTTTCAATTTTAACGTGAGTGAAGCCGCAGGGCCGAAGCTAGTAAAAGATATTGAGGACCACTGCAACATATCCTACTCACTTATCAGTATAAAATCATGCTGGTGCTTATATAGTTCCAATTTTTCAAATATTTTTCTCGGCCCTTGGGATTTTCTAGTACATGGTGATACAAAGCATACAGACACTATCCCGCCCCGCCACCACGTATGCTGTGCCAGTCAGTAAGTGCTCATGAGAATGTAGGTACAAGTAAACTTTTAGTACAGACTATAACGATGCTGCGCCGATGTTTTTAGATATTATTATATTAAAGCTTGTGTTTGACTACAATCTCACTACTGGCTGAATGTGGTTAGAACACATATCCTTGTAGGGAACAGCCTCTCAAGTGCAGCTATCGAAACAAACTTGAGAAGAATGGTAGTGAGTCAGGTGGATACTACAATGAACTGGCAGTGCGTCTAAAGTTTATTGTTAATATTTTGCTTTTAAAAACATATTATTATCAAAGAACCATTACAATCCTGTACGTACATATAATTTGAAGCAATGACCTTCACAGAACCGCTGATTTTACTACCACTAAGCATGTATGTATTAAGAAGGGAATAAAAAAAACCTAGACTAAAACCATAAAATATAGCGTTTTCGCTATCACAAAATCGTAATCTCCGGTGTGCATGCGGCATAATAAAATTTTGTATCAAACTTTGAACATTGTTGGGAATGTACCAACCAGAAACATGTCAAAGATTTCATATAGAATAATGTTAGACAATAGAAGTGTATTTCTTCCAATTTCAAGGAATGTATTTCAGAAAAGTTGAATCTAAATCAATGTAGCTCGCTACGACTCTTTCGTAGACCTTCGTAGCAATTTCGTAGCGAAATGAAGATAAGATCGTTGCAGGTGTTTTAAATAAATATTCTAAGTGTTTTCTTTTTATTTTCAAAAGAAGTGGAATTAGAACTCTTATTGCAACACTTCTTTCGCGGAAATACTACCACCTTACCCATTTCTGCCGTGAAGCAGTAGTGCACTTGTATTACAGTGTTTCGGTTAGAAAGGTGAGGCCGGTGAAACCTCTTCATGTCTCAAAAAAGAAAATATTATGTGCCATACATAAGAATAATGTCAATCATTACAACTTTAAATTAAAACTCGAATCAAAACCGGTTTATCCGTTTTTATTTCATGTCAAGTTGGTAGACTAACAGAAGAAGAACTTTTGGAAGTAGTAGAGCTCTTTGTCCAGAGTTCGTCCAGGGAAGTATTTTCTGCCGCGATTAACCACTCACTTTTCCACCACTATTTTAACCTGGACCGACAAACAGGCAGACGGCCCATCTGATGGTAAGTGGTCACCGGCGCCTAAAGACATTTGCAACACCAAGGGCATCGCTGCGTTGTCGACCCTGAGACGTGAAGTTGTTAAGTCTCATGTGCCTGTAATTTCTCCGGCCTTACCTTTGTAACCGAAACACAGTAATACAAGTGCACTACTGCTTCACGACAGAAAGCAAGGTGGTGGTACTTCCCTGGACGAACTCTGCACTCTACTTCTTCGAAAACAGCTGAGTTTTAGAAGACACAGACTTCAAATTTAAATAACCTTCTTTCGTCGTATTGGAAAATTGAATTCCTCAAATTAAAAGGCTCTTTCATTCTGAATTGAAAAGCGTTTTGTATAAACTGCCCTAATGTATGGAAAAGTCTTATTCAAAGCGCAAAATAAACTTTAAGGGTCACATTCAAGAAATGTACGTAGCTCAACATATAATTTGTCCATTGGTCGGTCGTTATCATAATACCGCGCGGTTTCACTTTAACAAAACCGATCGGTTTGGTTTTAAGAGCTGATTCATGGTGACTATGCTTCATAATTCTTCTGCAGAAGATACTTTTCAAGTTAAATGTGATCTCTGTTTTTGATATTCTGACACTTTGCATATTTAATTCAATGAATCTTAGTAGCTGATGGCTATTGAAAGCTACACAATTCCCGGGCTATATAGTAGAATAAAGTATTTCTAAGTTACGCTTAAAGATCAAGTTTTTTATGCGTATAAATTCGCTCATTTATAGAAATATTTTTACTATCTTTTATAGAATTATGGAGATGATAAAAACAGTCACATTTTCAAGAATTTTTTCAAAAAAATCTTTTAGTATAGGTAAAATTGCTAATTATGTGCTTAATAAATTTTACTAAAATATTTCAATTTCAATAAATTCTCATATAATTCTCAGAGAACCCAACAACATTTTGTATCCCTTGAATTTCCTGTGTGTATAAATCAGCGGTTCCGCTATAAATAAACGACGGCGTAAGTACACTATCGCCACTAAAGTAACATCCAAACGGGGACTCTGAAAACGGTCCTCATTATATCAATTAGTTTAGAAACTTGTACAAACTTGTAATGAAAAAGCGAATGCCGAGAAACGACTCGAAGACAAATGGACAAACTAATTTGATTCTCATAATAGTCTTTAGAAGCTGTGTATTGTCTGTAATTCGAAGCTAGAATATACATTTAGAGTTATGTAAATTTAGAGGTAGCAGAGAATTTGTGTCTCTATTCTTCTGGTAATAGTGGCGGTTATTCTATAATTATATTTGTTTGCTTGAATTTAATTGCCGTACTATGGATTCAGTACTCAGAATATATATTATGTATTAAATAGACTTGTTGTTTAACTATCTTTAGATAGGGGGATATTCTGTTAAATACTTTTCACGCTTTCTAATATAAAGGATCTGTTGTCTCCTGTTATGTTTGAAAATCTTAATATTTATAATTCTTCTGTCCGTGTGTACTCGTATGTTAATGAACTTCTTCTAAACGGATGCAATAAAAAATAATAATAAATATCCCGGGACATTCTTTACACCCGTCCATCTGATCCCAAACGAAGCAGAGCTTGTACTATGGAAACCAGATAACTGATTTACCTCATATACTACTTTTTTATTCGAAAAAAATAGTTATATACATATTAACACCCATACATAGTAGCAAGTTACCAAATGTATTCTAGCAAACGTTGATGACTTGAGTTTTATGGTATCTTATCCAGCTAAGACTGAATTCGCCGCGTGCAACGGCCTCCGAGAGCGGACCTCTCACGTTATTGTGTAGATAGCGAAGAGACACAGCATGGAAACCGCGACGAAATGTCTTCGTGATAGTGTTAGTTTACCTCACAAAATGACCATTTGACCATTTACTTTTCCACCACTTTTTCTGGTATAATGGTAAGTGGTCACCGCTGCCCTTGGACATTGGCAACACCAGGGGCATCGCTGTGTTGTCGACTCTGAGACGTGAAGTTATCAAGTCTCATGTCTCATGAAGCACAGTAATACAAGTGCACTACTGCTTCACGGCGGAAGTGGGTAAGGTGGTAGTACTTCCCCGGACGAACTCTGCACTAAAAGCTCTACTTCTAAATTCGATCATAATCATAATTGAAAATTTATGGAAAAATGCGAATTTTCATGTTAAAAAAACTGTAAAAAAAAAAATATTTAACTTTTTTTAAAATGAATACTAAGGAGTAGTAGAACTCTTAGGGAGTTCTATTACCCTTCTATTTTTCTTTAATTCCACTTTTTTCCAATTCATAAACAAATAATACTATTATAATGAAGCCTTTTTTCTCTGCAACAAACTCTTCTTACGAATTATTTTCTAATCTATATATTACATATTAAAATGAATGTTTGCCTGTATGTCCTTTATATAATCGTAAACTATACAACGGATTCAGTTTTCAGCAATAGATAGAGTAATTCTAGACGAAGGTTATAAATCAGGATTGAAAGCGGGCAAAGCCGCACGGCGCAGCTAGTCCGTTATAAAAGCAAAGAATTCAATATCTGCACACTAACATCAGGCATCGCTTCTCCTCGTCCCGGTAATAAATTTCCTAAGTATAATAAAATGCTTCAAGATTGTTTCTCATGTTGCCGAGAGAAAGGATACGATACACTTATTGCTTAAGGTAATATGAAAATTTTCTAAAAGTCTTTTTATGAGATAAGTTGGGTACACGGTGAGGGATGGTGCGGTGTGAGTGATAGCGGCGTATTAGTTTGTGAAAATCGCCTTCATGATGGCCGATAAACAGAGAGACGGTTCATATGAAGGTAAGTGGAGTTGAAGAAGTAGTAGAGTAGAGAAGTACCCATCATATCCATTTTCGCCATGAAGCAGTACACTTTTTCTCACCGCTAATTTCGAGCGAAACTATTTAAAATCACTACATAGTATAAAACAAAGTCGCTTTTTCTGTCCCTATATCCCTATGTATGCTTAAATACTACGGGAACGCGGGTAAAACCGTGGGGGACAGCTAGTTTGAATTAATATATTTAAAAATTATGCGTGAGTGTCGTGGAACAAAGTTTCTTTCATACAAACGGAAAATGTTACGTCCGGGGAAGGACTACCACCTTATCCATTTCCGCCGTGAAGCAGTAGTACACTTGTATTACTGTATTTTGGTTAGAAAGGTAAGGCCGGTGACATTACAGGCACAAGACTTAACTTCACGTCTCAGGGACCACAACCAAAGCATTGTCTCTGGTGTTGCAAAGGTGACGGTGACCACTTGCCATCAGGTGGACCGTCTGCTTGTTTGTCGGTCCATGTGGAAATACTCTGTTTCGGTTAGAAAGATGCAGCCGGTAAAATTGTAGGCAAATGAGACTTAACAACTACGATGAAGTGAACAGAAGCGGTGCCCCTGTTGTTGCAAAGGCGATGTCTACTTACTTTCTGGGTGTTTGTCGGCTTATTCACCATTAAAACAAAAGAAAAACAAAGATAGCAGGAAGAATTTCTAAGAACATGACATATCATATATAATCAAGCTATTTGCAAATCCATATCCGCTCCACCTACAAATCCGCTGACACTACGACCACAACGCGACCGCACAAAGTTTACCGCGCCGCGGTGAAGTTAGCTAAGCGTTTGTGTATGTGCTCTGTCCCACTCACCCGTGTTCGGTCTCCCTCGCACTTTGTACAAAGCCAACCGCAATGGGTGCGTGTGGACATTATTTTATTTCACCCAAGTGTAAGTTACAACTGAGGTTAATTAACACGAGGTTCATTCTGTTAGGTATGACTCTAGCGACGGATGTTTCGTCACGGCGTCTATGCTCTGTCTCTTTCGCTAACTACGCGGTCACCCGAGAGGTCCGCTCTCGACGAGGTATGTATTAACTGAATATCATCATCATCACATCCGCCCAGAAATTTCCACAGATACTCCCGCAAAGATTTCCATAGTCAACGGTTCTGGGCCGCCTTCATCCAGCAGCGTGGAGCAACTCATACTAGGCCTAGAAGGGAACTTGCTCTCAAGTGGCAACGGTGGTTGCCAGCCAAGTGGGTACGAGAAAGTACCCTTCCACGAGCTTATATAGACACACAGCCAGAAGATAAACAGAATTTCATGGACACAAATGTTTTGTCCTGGGTAGAAATCTTACCCTGGAAGAAAATATGTTAACGAACCCTTTAACTTTCAGTTCATGTTGTAATTTGCCTGTAACGTTAAAATTTCTTATTTTACCTAATTGATTGCTTATTTTTATTGATATTTTTTTCTTTTTCAAAACTTTTTTATATATATATCATGTAAAGTGATATATCATGTAATATTTTGAGAAATAATTATCTTAAACCATAAATCCAAAGACCAACTAACTGATAGATCTTCAAATCAACTATTATAATATATTTAGGCATCCGAAAATTACTTAAAACATATTTGACACAAAAATTATATCCATAAAGAGACAAATCGATATTCGTTATCGAAATATCAACATAAAGAGCCGAATTGAGCGATACATATTAATAACTAGCCATCCCCTTCGAGTGGGTAATCAAAATGTCTCCTTTGACCTCTCTGAGGAACTTTGAAGAGGTCGCTATTGTAGGAACTCAGAGGATTTTCACTTAATTAAACTCACGTGTATCTCGCTTGAATTGCTTATCTAGTTTAAGTCGTCTCAGGATTTAAAACTAATATACACACAACAACAAAAATTGTATTTGTGCGTTTGCCTTTAATTAGGCGCGCGGGGTCGCCGCGACCCCAAGCGATCTTCAAGTTAAGATATTTTTATACCTATTAACACTGCAAACCCGAATTTCTTGCTAGCTTCCTAACTCTCTAGTCCCCTAGTTCTAAGTCTAGTTTCTAATTTCATACCTATCAATTTGGTAACTACAGACCCCACGCGACTAACAATGTTAGTTTATTGGCGCGCCTAATTAAAGGTTAAAAATACAAAAATTAATTTATTCTGTTGTTCAAATGGGTAGTAATTAAACAAGATAGCCTCATTGAAAAGCTCTTTCGATATATTTTATTAGGCTTCCTTTAATATTTATATAAATTTATGTTTAAAATATAGGTGAGTTGTAATCGAGTTTAAAAGTACTCGTAGTTATCTGTTATACCTACAAAATATCGACGAAAATTTCGGAAATAGGTCAAGCGCTTTTCATATATTATTAATTAATTTGTGTTGTTTTTATAAAACATAAAATATTCATAATGACGTTAATACAAAAAATGTTTATAAACGTGCCTCAAAATCGTAAAGAAGAAAGTAATCGAGCTCTAAGTGTTCACCCGGGGACCTTGTATTACTGTGTTTCGGATACAAAGGGTTGAACTAACAGGCACATGAGACTTAACAACTTCACGTCTCAGTGTCGACAACGCAGTTAGTTGTTCCATACTTTAGACTAACTAAAGTAAACAAGTCATTTCTTGGTAATTGTGTTCGATTTTATAATAAGATACCGCTTTCAGTAACCAAAATGTCTGATCATAAATTTAAAAATTATATTAGGAAAGTTTTTAAAGAAAAAGCGAATTATGTATACAAGGTAGTTCATCATATTGAAGATAAAAATGTATGGAAATAGCTATTCTCTGCACAATGCACCTCTAATTTTCTTGTTTTAGTTTCATGTTATTTCTTTTTGTTTTGAATGTTACCTATATTAACCATACTAAAACTGAACATAACTGAAATCTGAACCTCTCTTTTTTTCTCGAAAGAATAAAAGAGTCTTTCTGTTCTATAAGACAAGACTTTCTTTCTCTTTTGTTTCTATTTGAATGCACAGAGACAGAATCGGCTTCAGTGAATTAAAAACAAAATTCCATCTTACAATCAAACATTATGAAATACTAAGAAACGTTGATATTTCTTTTCAGCTTCAATTCAAATTAAAATATATCTACAAAAACTTAACAGTTAAGTAAAAGAAGTTTTTCGAAGAAATAAAGTTTGATAATTGAAATGTTTTAGCAATTAACCAATATTTGATTCAAACCCAAAAAGGTTGTTTTTATTAAATTTCACTTTATTAAAGTTCCATTATTTCATATTTATTCTTGTCAAAGGATTAAATCTATATATAATACTAGCTCTCCCCCGCGGTTTTACCCGCGTTTCCGTGGGATGCATTGTACATAAAAACCTTTCTCTTTAATCACTCTATCAATTTAAAAAAACCGCATCAAAATCCGTTGCGTAGTTTTAAAGATTTAAGCATACATAGGGAAATAGGGACAGAGAAAGCAACTTTGTTTTATACTATGTAGTGATAAGGAGAGTAGGATTCCATTGACGTACAATCACAACACATCAAAACTACTGAACATATCGGGATGGGACTGCTACCATTCGACGCGGAATTTTTCCTAGATGTATGATGTCGATAAACGCGAGTGAAACCGCGGGGGACAGCTAGTAATGCATATATATCCTACCCTACTAATATTATAAATGCGAAAGTTTTTGGGGATGGAGGTATGGATGTTTGTTCCTCTTTCACACAAAAACTACCAAATAGATTTGGATGAAACTTGGCACAACGATAGAGCATATATTGGAATATAATATAGGCTACTTTTTATCCCGGGAAAATGTTACATCCCTCGGGAATGCGGATGATACCGATATATACATATTGCAATCCCGCAAGAAATTAAAAAAAAAAATTATGGCCATTTATAAAAAAAAAATTAAGAGGGATAAAAGATGACCCCATCCAACGCAAAGATAAAATAAAAAAAAAGATAGAGCGTTGCCAGTAGGTACGTTCAAAATGAGCAAAATTCCATCCTATTTTCCGATCTAACTTTCTGAGCATATTACACAAGGGGAGGGATCTAAACATGATATTCTATCCATAATATGACTTTATAAAAATAATATGACTCAGTTACACATATTACATAGTATTTAAAAAAACTAAAAAGTCACGCCTTAATAAAAAAACCAAACTTAAAAATAGCAAAAAAAAATATTTTCAATCATTTTAAATTTAGAATTGTAACAAAAGCGTGAGGTGCTTGATAAACAATTTTATAAGTATTTTATTGACAGATATTGGTAAAAAAATTAGTCATTGTGAATATAAATGAAAAAAAAATATTTAAAAATTTTGCGGTATCGTTTTATAGAGACTGTATTATGAATTTATTATTTAATGATATTTTTTTCTTTTGAACACCATCGCCGATGCGTTGTCGACCCTGAGACGTGAAATTGGTAAGTCTCATTTGCCTGTTATATCACCGGCCCCCTTACCTTTCTAACCGAAACCCGGTAATAAAAGTGCACTTCTGCTTCACAGCCGATGGTAAGGTGGTAGTACTTCCCCGGACAAACCTTGCACTAAGAGCTCTACACCTCAAAAGTTTGATCACTCATCATTTCGCACACACATTTTTTTTTGATTTTCGTGTCTCTGTCTGAAAGTTTTCCCCGAATAGGCTCAAAAGCTAATCGGATTTAAATAAATTTTGTCACAATGAAAAAATATTTCTGAAATTAGCACGGTAATTTTGAACGCCGGCAGAACCGCGAGCGGAAGCTAATACTTTAATTAAATAACATAAAAATAGCTTTATTTCTGAAATCATTTTAACAAAATTTACGCTGAGACTTCCCAGTAAGTAATCATAGATACTTGTGTTGGAAATGACTCGCAACTTCCCAATTGGATTACAAAGATTTCACTTATTATTGTACTAGCTGTCCCCCGCGATTTTACCCGCGTTCCCGTGGGATGTCACATGTATTATACATAAAAACATTCCTCTTCAATCACTCTATCCATTAAAAAAACCGCATCAAAATCCGTTGCGTAGTTTTAAAGATTAAAGCATACATAGGGATATAGGGACAGAGAAAGCGACTTTGCTTTATACTATGTATTATGTAGTGATAGTACGTGGATGGCCGAGCTCTGCTTTTCTTTACTAATGTGGCTACTGCCGTATTATCTTTTTCAAAGCACTGTCATATATACCTAGATACGAATTAGATGCGATCATAAATGGCGTACCTTTAAGTGTAAGTGCTTTTACCTTCGTATTCTAATGATATTATAACAGTATTAATTGCCTGAGAACACGGATAAAACGATGTTTTCTAAAAATGAAACCTAGCTACATCGATTTATCGCCCCCGAAAACCCCTGCATACTAAATTTCATGAAAATCGGTGGAGCCGTTTTCGAGATCCTAATCTATATACAAAAAAGAAAAAGAAAAGATATGAAAGATGTATATAAAAGAAAGTCGTTTTAGTTACACTACTTATAACTCAAGAACGGCTGAACCGATTTGGCTTAAAATTGGTGGGGAGGTAGCTTAGAACCAGGAGACGGATATAGGATATGCCTCGCGAAAACGCATCTGACATGGAATAACAAAACACAAATGACGAGGCATTAGAAGTAACACAGGATACTTTTTATGCCGGGAAATGTTACATCCCTCGGGAACGCAGGTGAAACTGCGAGGGACAGCTAGTTATATATATGTATATACAAGAATTGCTAGTTTAAAGGTAGGATAGATAGATTTTACAGTATATAAAAGAACAAATTAAGAATAATTAAAAATAGTATTTTCAAAATTAATAATACATTCAATTCTTGCCAGTTTCCCTCGCGAGCTTTAACAATGAATGAATGATGTGTACTTATACCCAGGTCATATTTGAGTTACAAAATTATGAAATTGAAACGAGGCCCGAGCGGATTTATTCCTGGGATTTGTTAAAAATTATGATTGAACTCAGCAAAAAGCTTGCGGGTCCAATTTTAATATTGCTGAAATGTTAACCGACTGTGTTCAAATTGTTGTCAGAGAATTGAGTAACTGTTGTTGTACATTATATAAAGTTATCATGGACCTGTTTTAATAAAATTCAAATCTTGTCTATGAATAATAATATATATGAATATATATCTATGAAAATATTTTATATACAGACATTATTTTCGCTTCCAATTTTAATTATACCGAGAATTTCTGATCATCTAACTTGCTTTTAAGATACAACCGCCATAGGATACGTCAAAATTCAATACCATTTATTCAGTTAAGGGCCGCAGAGGGCCCATATGAAGGTCAAACTTAAAGTTACTGAAGCTACCACCGTTTCGGAAGTCAGCGTTCGACTGAGAAGAATCGGCAAGAAACTCAGCAAGGTTACATTCTTTTTTATATAAATTTTATCTATTTTGACTTTTTGGCTATTTTATATATTTAACAATTACAAAATACTTAATATAGGTTGTTACCTAAAAAAAATTTTTTTTAGGTTTTTAATCATTTTTATATTCATTTTATCTAATCTGACTTTAAGTCAATTTTATATTTAAATATTATACACACGAGTATATGCTTTTATATTTAACGCTGGTAGTAAATGTTCCTGTAGTGGCAACACCGGCTAAAGATAATTCTAAGCCTCGAAATTTGAATGTCAAACACATTTCTGAAGTAACACTTGTAAAGGTGTCAGCTTTCTCATCTGATTAAATTCAAAAGATTCGATACATTGGTATCATCGAAATTTTAGCTGGACGGTATCTAGATTATAGTTTAGAGATGATTATTATTAGATATCGATTTTGTAATCGATTTAAGTATATCGATATGTGATCGCATAGTTTATTCCCGGCATTTCTCGGCAACGGTAACCTACACAAAGAAATAACTTTTTAAAAGAACTTATGAGTATTGTAAAAACGAGAACATTTAATTGAGTTAGATTATTTGATTATCGCGCACCGAGGGTTCCGTACAAAGCCAAATGACCCGTCAATCAGTAATTCAACAATAAATCAGGTGCAGATTTTTTTTTTAATTATATCACGTTTTCTGCAGCGGCAACACAAAATTCAACACCTCAAACATGAGGTTTATATCAATAAAAAACAAAGCACTACTTTACAATTTTGGCAACGATACATTCGACAGAACAATGATAAAGAAATACAATTTAATATGACATTCTGTGACGTACGAAACAAAGGATCGACAGAGATATGATAGTTGTTGGCAGGTACTCGATTTCAATAAAATGCTTTCGTAATATTTTGTTTGGCATTGCCAATAAATAATCTCTACTAATATTATAAATGTGAATGTAAGTTTGTTTGCAACGCTTTCACACGAAAACTACTTAGCCGATCATCATGAAACTTTGTACACATATTCTTGAAGGTATTAGTAACATAGGATAGTGCCGGGAAATGTTACATCCCCAGGGAACGCAGGTGAAACTATATATATATAAACTAGCTATATATATATATATATAGTTTTTTCATATAATAAACTTGTATTACTGTGTTTCGGTTAGAAAGTTATATCTTTTGGGAACGGGGAGAAGGTAATAGAACAGAAGTAGTATGGCTCTTATTCCAGTTCGTCCGGGGAAGTACTACCGCCTTACCCATTTCCGCCGTGAAGCAGAAATGCACTTGTATTAGTTAGAAAGGTAAGGCCGGTGAAGTAACAGGCACATGAGACTTCACTTCACGTCTCAGGGTCGACAACGCAGCGATGCCCCTGGTGCTGCAAATGTCCACGCGGCGGTGACCACATACCGGTGGACCGTCGCCTTGTCTGTCGGCCCATCGTATAAAATAGGTTTTGTTTCCTTAACCTTAGGACACATTATCACTTACCCTGTTGATATTGTGGTGAAACAAGTCATTATTATGGTTTAAAGATTTGATTTTGACTTTCTTTAAATCCTATTAATAATATAAATGCGAAAGTTTGTTACTCTTTTTCATATTTATTACCAAAACGACTAAACATACTTGTAATGCAAATGAATTTATCCGGGGAAATTGTAACAACCCTTGGGAACGTGGGTGAATAGAAAATTTGCAAACTTATAGATAGGCTAGCTGTCCTCCGCGGTTTTACCCGCGTTCCCAAGTGATGACACATCTTTTCGGGATACAAAGTAGCCTATATGTTATTTCAGGATATGCTCTATCTATGTGCCAAGTTTCATCCAAATCCGACCGGTAGTTTTTACGTGAAAGAGTAACAAACATCCATACTTATAAAATTCGCTTTTATATTAATAGATTTATCGATAATTCCAAAAATAACCAACAAAGCCATCGCGATGAAAAGAATACCAACTTTATAAAACATTATTCAGCCACGCCTTCGATATCGATGCCTCTAATTTATCGACAGATGACACCCCTAATTCCAATGCCCTTTAATAAAGACCCTTAACATTTTCGTAATGTAATATTTAAGTTATTTTCCGTGAAATGTACCTACTGAGCTCCATTGTTCTGGAGTTGTAAAATTAAATTATGTTTTATTTCGGCTGAAGTTAATTCAGTGGAAGTCTTACGGTGTTAATGGTGACTTTATGGGTAAGATCGTGTTCAAGAGTCACTTTCTTAGACGATTATCGTTTTCGGTACAATAACAATATCGAATGGGTAAAATAATCGAGAGGTCGCGGGTTGATTCGTCCCTTATTCGGGCCAAAAACGTTAAATCGACTAATACATTTTAATCGATTCTTTTACTAAATTTGACAGTAAGCAGAGCGTCAGCCTTTTTTTTGAAGCTTATATTTATCTTGACGTACTTAAATTAAGTTATTATGTTTGGTTTAAAGCTTGTAACATTTTAACAGTTCACATGCTACAAATCGACTAATGATTTTTTATCGATTCTTTAACTAAATTTGACAGCCCGGCGATTTTTAGCACCTTCTATTTATCTTGGTTTAAATCTTGCGACATTTTAAAATATCCCACGTTACAAATTGACTCAATCAATCAATCGTTAAGCCCTCTATCCTGAACTTCCGTCTGTTTGAAGTGTTTGTTTTCCTCTTTTAGAGTGTACCTTTTGGCAAAGGCCTCCTCTAATATTTTCCATTGTATTCTATCTCTGGCAACCCTTCTCCAGTAAGAGCCCGCTGATAGCTTCAACTCATCTTTGAGTATCAAATTTCGAAACAAATCGATTAATAAATTTTAATCGATTCTTTTACAAAATTTACAGCAAACTGTCAGTTTGAATTACAAGTTTTTATTTAACTTGACATACGCGACTTACTCGTTTGTATGCTTGGGTTATATTCCAACTAAATTTTGAGCCATTTCCCCCTAACCGATTGAGCTAAAATTTTGCACCCAAATTTGGTTTTGGTGACACGCACGATCAGTTAAGTGACGTCATTCTAAATCCAACATGGCGGACGTGATGAGATGGTAATTGATTACTTCCTAAATCGATGTTATGGATATCAAAAAAAGTTTTGCCGTGTAAAATACGTGTCGTCAGTTTTATTTGTTTCAGTACTTGGATCAATGAAGCTTATTTTTTTTACAGACTTCATTGTGTTTACGCACCTTATATTTGTCCTGTCAGTGTCTATGGTCAAGGATGTATGTCGAGTAAGTGATGAAAAGAATCTAGATTACGCTCTAGTCCGTATCGGACGAAGATCCTTATGATGATTTTCTTCCTCTCAAAAGATTTACGCTATTTGAGCTATTACGAACCCTATAAAGTTGCTTTAGAGTTCAATATCAAAGGAAAACTGTAAATCTCCAAGAACTGAATTATAAAACAACAAAGGACTCGAACAAGGAAATCGCAGGGCTGCCATAAAGAACTCAGGGTCTTGTCAAAGGGTAACTGCTTTTATCTATACGCTGATGCTCCGGAGACGAAGGTGTAGGGTTAATATTTTATAGGCCCGCTTAAAATTCATCCCTTGTGTCATGTCGGGACTTGAGCTCGACCTGTTTTGTAAGTAGGTAGGTATTTATAAATTAACTCCCGTGTTAAGTGTTCCTCGAAGGTCTGAAGATTGTATTTTTAAATAATTTATATTGTTTTCTTTAATGCCTTTTAATTAAAATAAATTACTTTACGCTTTTGATGATTGATGGAATTTAGATTGTTTTTTTTTTTTCATAGCCTGGACATTTTTTTACACTCCACCATCTAATCCCAAACTAAGTAGAGTATGTACTATGGAAACCAGATAACTTATATACTATGTTTTCTAGATACAAGAATACACAAAACAAACGTACATGTTTTAGCACAAAAGTGCATTACTTGACTGGCCTTTTGGCCTGGTGGTTAGAGACTCTAACTGTCGTGGGTTGTGAGTTCGATTCCCACCCAGGGCAAACATTAACATTGTGCACAATCTGGGTCTAAATATCTAGTTATCTGATTACCATAATACATGCTCTGCTTAGTCTGGGATCAGATAGGCCGGGACGTTATTTATTTTGAATTTATTATGAAATATGTTTCTTTTAAATGATAGTGTTTCAGTTCGCTGCGTCTAAATCGCTCTCAATAAATAATTCTACATCGTGCTTCACTGCTTTTATTTGCACATAGCATTTTTCGTTCATTACACTTTTATATCTTATCTAAAATGAATAAATCACATTAAGTTTCTACTTTATTCAAGCAAAAACAAACTGAAAAAAAATCACTAATATTATAGACTAGCTGTCCCCCGCGGTTTTACCCGCGTTCCCGTGGAATGTCACATGTATTATACATAAAAACCTTCCTCTTCAATCACTCTATCTATTAAAAAAACCGCATCAAAATCCGTTGCGTAGTTTTAAAGATTTAAGCATACATAGGGATATAGGGACAGAGAAAGCGACTTTGTTTTATACTATGTAGTGATATGAAAGTTTAGATGTTGATTTATAGAGTTTGTTACGATGTTTTATGACTCTATAAAACGATAGAATTTAGCAAAAAAAACCGTGTGTTGAAGTTATATCATAAAAAAAGAGACAGGGACACAGAGAGAGAGAGTTGCGCACCCGGCTGCGCACTCACTTGCTAATGTGCTCATTTGCTTGTTTTTTTTTTATACCACATAGCCTGACAAACAAGCGGACGGTCCACCTGATGGTAAGTGGTCACCGCCGCCTATGGTACATTTGCAACTCTAGGGGCATCGCCAATCCGTTGTCGACCCTGAGACGTGAAGTTGTTAAGTCTACGTACGTGTCTATGTATGTATTTATGTACTTGTAATTTCACCGGCCTTACCTTTCTAACCGAAACACAGTAATACAAGTGCACTACTGTTTCACAAGAAAACATTTATTTCGGACTCACACAGCATCAACATAGACAATTTCATAGACATCACTACCACCTTACCCATATCCGCCGTGAAGCAGTAGTGCACTTGTAAAATTGTGTTTCGGTTAGAAAGGTAAGGCCGGTGACATTACAGACACATGAGACTAAACAACTTCACGTCTCAGGGTCGACAACGGATTGGCGATGCCCCTAGAGTTGCAAATGTACCATAGGCGGCGGTGACCACTTACCATCAGGTGGTCTGTCTGTTTATCGACCTACATATTTTTTTTTATTTATGACAGTGAAGGAGATCCAGCGGAACTAGTTACTAGATATTTGTTTTTGTATAATCTTACAATGTATTTCTGCAAGGTCACGCCTGAGTCAATTAGTTACATCCACTATTATCTAATTACCTAATAAGGTAGTAAATTGTTTGTTCCGAACAATCTGTCTCATATTGCAACCACACAAGCTGTGTTTACCCGCAAAGTTGTCACTTGTAAGTGGGCACACGCATTCCGATGGCTAACCGAGTAATCCCGAAGTGACGGCCATAAATGGGCCACTGTCCATTCTTTATTTCTTTTTAGGGTTCAGTACCCAAAGGGTAAAACAGGACCCTATTACTAACACCCATATTCTAAAATGTTTCTTCATACGTCACTCGACTGCAACTCGACTGAGGAGACCTTAAGTATTTTCTCGAGGAATCCTCAAAATTGGTGTTCTAAGTTATAACTTGAGTAAAACTCGAGCAACCCCGACTGAGATTGAGTAGAAGTGAAGTCGGGGTAACATGCCATTTATTACGTCATTATAGTTTAGATAAAATATAAATAAAATAAAATAATGAGTTTTAGTAACTGGAACCCGGCGTACCTGGAAGTTGACAGTAGTTTCTTCACCTCGAGTGAGAGATGTCAAGTCGAGTGGAGGAGATTTTTGTAATTAGAATACTAATATATTTGAGTGAGGTTGAGTGGAGTCGAGGAATTTTCAAGGAAACGTCTTAGAATATGGGTGTTAGACTCCGCTGTCCGTCTGAGTTGAAATTTTCACAGATGATTTATTTCTGTTGCCGCTATAACAACAAATACTAAAAAACAGCATAAAATAAATATTTAAGGGGGCTCCCATACAAAAGCCATGACTTATTTTCCTCGTTTTTATAAGTGTAGGTACCTATCAGAATTCAATTTCATATTTAAGCAATTAAAAAACTATTTTTTATTGTAATATGTACCTAAAGCTTTTTTTATTCTTTATTTACCTACAAATGTGTACAGAACCCTCGGTGGGCCAGTCCGACTCGCACTTGGCCGGTTTTTTAATACAAGTATTTGCAACACCAGGGTCATCGCTGCGTCGTCGGCTCTAAGACGAGAATTTAAGTCTCATGTGCCTGTAATTTCACCGGCACCATTAAAACTTTGGTTAACTTATAATTGTAATATGAAACAGAGTGGCGTTTTACTGCTGGCCGTATAAATAAGTGCCAAGTTCAAAGCTCAAACTTCTCTATGCGACAGGGTCCGAAGCCAGTACATTCGTAGAAGAACAAAAGCATACACGACCGTTATAATCCTAACTTACTCTTGAAAAAAAATTAAGAACATTTTAATCCAGTTCAGGCCCACAAGACACTTATGAAGGTCAAACCACCGGTTTGGTGGTTAGCGTTCAGTTAAGAGGGACCAATAAAAGACAATAAATAAATATCCTGCGATATTCTTTACACACGGCCATCAGATCCTAAGCGCAGCTTGTACTATGGGAACCAGACAGCTGATATATACTACTTCTTTTTCATATACATACTTGTCCAGTAATTTACATCCAGACACAGGACAAACAGACATGTTCATGCACTTGCATTTGTTCTGGGTGGGAATCGAACCTGCGGCGTGGCAATCAGGCCCACTAACCACCAAGCAAACTGGCCGTCCGAAAAAAAAATACAGCAAGGCTACATTTTTTATTGAGTTTTTTTATCAAATGTTCAGCTTAAAATAAATTAACAACCTAAACAAGCGTGTGCAAGGTGCACTTGTACAGAGAACAAAGTAATGACCTACCCTGTAATACGCTTTCTTCAAAAGACTCGGAACAAGTTTTTTAAAGAACTCTTGGCTATCGAAATGGGTATATTATAAAAGAATCAAACACAATAACTCGGAAAAATGTCAATTTTGAAACGAGGCTAGACTTCACTGCTCCCATAACATTCTATATTCCTTATCTACCCATAAACATTTCTATCAAAGCGATTTGAGTTTACTATATCTTATTAACTATGTTTTTAAAGTGCCGAATTTAGATAACCAACAACTTTCGGCTTCGTTGCTCTGTGATAAGGAGTAACTGGCATAAAAACATATTTTTGTATTCGCATCTATTTTCATATTAATACGATTTAAATTTGCATAACACAAGATACACCTTTGTATTAAATGAATGGGTAATTATATTAGATACATAAATCCAATTTCAAACAAGCTTATATCAAACTGTGGCATAAATAGACAGATATATCTTATGAAGATAAAATCTTTATGTTCCATTGGAATGTCTATCTTTTCATATGTCTATGTATATTTTATGCTCGACTCAATCCGTAATATATCGTATTTCTGGTGTCCCATTCTGTAAGGTAAAATGACACTAGCTCGAGGATGTTTCGTCGCGGCCTCCGTGCTCTGTCTCTTTCGCTAGCTACGTAATCACGTGAGAGGAACGCTTTCGGAGGCCTCCAAGCGCCGGCTCGCCGATGATGTTTGTATTAGCTGAATAAGGGGGCTGAATCCGTTAGGTAAATGACACTAGCTCGGCGATATATCAGTTCTATGTTCCGTCTCTCTCGTTAAGTCTATCTCACGTGAGAGGTCCGATATCCGAGGCCCTGTGTCGGACGAGGTTTGTATTAAAATGCTGGGGCTTTCAATGTTATATTTCATTGGCTTGCCATTTATATGTCTCATCTTCACGCCCATCTTCGAGGAGGTTAGCAGGGAACGGAAGGATTTGGTAGCTATGTAATGTAAGGCCTCTTCCTATAAGTAAAAGCTCTAGGAAAAAATCCGCGTCGAATGGTAGCATTCCCATCCCGATATGTTCAGTAGTTCTGATGTGATGATGCGTCAAAGTAACCCTATTTCCCTTATATATATATATTGCTGTCCCCGCGGTTTCACCCGCGTGTATCGATATCATCCTCTATCAGCCTCTAACCATTCTGTAAGGAAAATGACACTCACTCGAGAATGTTTCGTCGCGGCCTCTTATACTCTGTCTCTTTCGCTGTGACGCTGTGACGTGAGAGATAAGCTCTCCGAGGCCTCCGTGAAGCGGCTCGCCAACAAAGTTTGTATTAGCTGAATAAGGGGGCAGCTTAGAGGTGATCGTTTTTTTTTATACTACTAAGGTAGCAACAAGCTGACGGCCCGCCTGATGGTAAACGGTCACCGCAGCCTATGGACGCTTGCAACACCGTGGGTATCACTCGCGCGTTGCCGATCCTGCAAAAATCTCTTCACACCCTTTTTGAAGAACCCCATGCTGTACTCCCTTGGGAAAACCACGGCGGGGAGCTCATTCCACAGCTTAAGCGTGAGAGGAACAGTGTTTTGCTTATATACATATCGATAGATATTGCCAAGGTTACCAATAAACCATAGCCAAGTTTACTTACTTTTCACAAAGCTTTTATTTAGACATCAAGACGCAGAAGTTTTCAAGAATAATGAGATTTAATTCCAACCAAAATGTAACCTAAATTCTCTTTAAAACACCATTTGCGAAGGTACAGCTTGGAACACTCAGTTATATGTTTGGTTGTTTGTGTAATTGTTTCAAAACACGCAAAGTTCCTTTGCGAAGTTTAATGATCTAGATTCTATGGAAGAGGCCTTATAATACACAATGTATAGCGATATCTGTGATCACGCGAGAATTCTCAGGATTTTGTTTCTGTTTGTTCGGCGTCTGGGTGTAAATATAAGTATGAATTTTAAAAAGTATATCAGTTATCTGGTTTCCATAGTACAAGCTCTGCTTAGTTTGGGATCAGATGGCCGTGTGTAAAGAATGTTCTAGAAAAGGTATTTAATTTTAAAAATTATTATCAATTATATACTATTATGCAATATATTCTTTGTTTTCTTTATATAGTCTTCATGCTTCGTCTCTATTATTATTACTATTTATCCGAATCTAATGTAATATTTACGTCCGTCCAAACCGAAGGTTTTTTTTTTATGCCACTTGGGCCGATAAACAAGCAGACGGTCCACCTGATGGTAAGTGGTCACCGCCGCCTATGGACATTTGCAACACTAGGAGCATCGCCCATGCGTTGTCGACCCTGAGACGTGAAGTTGTTAAGTCTCATGTGCCTGTAATTTCACCGCCCCCCTTACCTTTCTAACCGAAACACAGTAATACATTTGCACTACTGCTTCACGGCGGAAATGGGTATGGTGGTAGTACTTCCCCGGACGAACTCTGCACTAAGAGCTCTACTACTCTAGAAATCTTTTTTGGCATTAATCAACTAGCTACAGCCCCGCTGTTTCACTCGCGTCAAAATTAACACAATTTCCATGTATTTCTCCATATCATAAGCTACGTGTATGCCAAATTTCAACAAGATCAGTTCAGTCTCAGATCAGTTAATCAATATTTTGAAATGACGAAATTTTTGACAATATTTTTACAGACATCCTTATGTAATAAATAAATATGTGAGTTTGTTTCTTTCTTCCTTTGTTATACAACTATATTGAATACTTTTAGCACTTCCAGTTGTACAACTTCAAAATGCTAATTCTTTACTCGTACACCTCTCCGCGTGTACAAGCATACCAACATCGACGTGGTAAAGGAAATTAACTAATAAAGTGTTCAATATGCCCATAAGCTTTTGTAACCAGCTGGACCGGAATACACCACCAGACGCTTGGCAATGGATTGTCAACTTAATGATAGTAGTAAGAAAGTTCAAAATTCCTAATAGCTGGCAAATGGGTAGATGCTTCTGATAGTAAGTGGTCACCGTCAGCAGGATCTTAGTGATTAATTGCCAACTTAAGGATGTAGCTTCAGTAATTTTAAATTTGACCTTCATAAGTGCCCAAACTGAATAAATGGTTTTGAATTTAGAATTATTGTAATTTTTTTTTTTTATTTTGAATTTTATAGCAAAAAAATCAAAAATCCCTAATAGCATACAAGTTGGTAGCTGGTGGTTAATGTTCACCATCGCTTACAGACATTAGCAATACCAGAGGATTTTTTGACGTTTACATTCTTCTAAAACTACATGTATTCATGAATGTTTCGAACGATAATTTGTATTTGAGAGACGATGATTCGAAATTTCATTCTCTAACCATTTGAGTAAATCTTAAGTTATTTATTTATAATCTATGTATTCGGCAATAGAAAAATTCAATGTAACACTAAATATATTAAGGAACCACAAGCCTCAGTTCAAAACAACGAGCTGAGCGAGCGCGGAAAGATGTTAATTTTTAAAAACACAATACAATTAATCTTAAAATAATTTATCGTAGAATCTTCAATGAGTAGGAACTCCGGAGAAAATGTAAAAAGAAATAAATAAATAAAAAATATTTTAACCCCAAATTGACGAAAGTCACATGACATGTTGAAACAACTTATTCAGACAAGTACTACTGCTAAAAATATACAGTGGAACATAGACCCTCCTCCTTTTTGAAGTCGGTTAAAAATCACATGCATTAAAATTGAAAACTTCAGAAAACTACCTATCTCTTTCTCTCGCAGGCTAAATTCTAAAGACGTTTAAGTTTGTCTCATAAAAACCAATTCACACCACACCAAAAGAGGTTTTACTTCAAAAAGGCGCGTCTCTAACAGGTTAAAAGCGTGTAAAATACTAAAATTCACCGGCAAGTAAAACTAAAGAACGTTTCCCTGTAGCTGGTGAACACCGCTGTTTCCCAGTCGGTTTTATTGCTCAGGGTGATATACGACGAGCGGGTACCTAATAAAGTTCCCCAAAACACTGACAGCACAATTACACTACGCTTAAATATATCGCTCTATACATGAATACTACAATACCGTGTGAGTATTTGCGTTTTTTCTCAGCATTTTGCACCTTTTAAATGAATAAATTAATATCCTGAGACATTTCTTTTACACGCCGTGTTATCCCGAAATAAGCAGAGCTTGTGGTATGGTAACCAGACTGATATACTACATATACCTTACCCATTTCTGCCGTGAGCAGTAGTGCACTTGTATTACTGTGTTTCGGTTAGAAAGGTAAGGCCGGTGAAATTACAGGTACATGAGACTTAACAACTTCGCGTCTCAGGGTCGACAACGCTTTGACGATGCCCCTGGTGTTGGAAATGTTCATAGGCGACGATCACTTACCATCAGGACCTATAAACAGGCAGACGGCCCACCTGATGGTAAGTGATCACTGCCACCTATGGACATTTGCAACAATAGAGCATCGCCGATGCATTATCGACCCTGAGACGTGAATTTATGTCTCATATGCCAGTTTGTCGGCTTACTTGAAATCAATAAAAAAACCATAATAATATAGAGGTTTGTAAATATATAAAATATGTAGGAGGTAGTCTCCAAAGTCAGTGAAAAAATTTCAATGAATGAAAAAAATTATTAATTATTGTATAAAGAAAACTACAGTATTCCCGAATGTTATAGGCTAAGTTTTTACCCTAAAAAAACATAAATTCTCTTGGAAAAGCAGGCAAAGCCGCGGGCGGTAGCTAGCTATTAAATAGAACTTATCGAAATTAAGCGATTTCTCGGAAATAAACCCAAAATATCAACGTAATTTTACAATATAGGTTGTAGCTTCAGTTACTTTAAATTTGACCTTCATAAGTGCCCTCCAACTGAATAAATGGTTTTGAATTTTGAATTGAATTTTGAAAAAATATATTTAAAATCCCAAAATACTGTTATAGGTATATGAAACCATAGAGTATATTTTTAATTAAATAAAAAAAAAACGTGCACAAAATTAAAACCTGTCACGTGAGATAAATACTGCGAACTGTTATTTCCAAAATATATTTTAATAATCTTCTCATATTATATTGTGACATATTTGAGGCTTTAATATAACAGTGCCTTTTGAGTAATTAGACGATGGTTGCCTCAAGACTATATTGATTGAATAGGCCGATTGATTTAATTAGCTATTGTAATTAAATTTAGCATTAATAACGTTATTAAACTGAGCTTTGAACTAATAAATACAAAATACCTGTTTAGTTCAGTACCTTCTATCCTATCATTATGGTGGTTTTAGGTTTGGTTTAGTTTGCAAACTTTTTAATGAAATTATGGATGAGCAAAGTGAGACTAGGTGATCGTCACTGGGGACATGGTCTTTTTTTATGAATTGCTGAGTTTATTGTCTCTTCTCGGTAAAAGCAACCTTCTGAAGCGTTAGAGTCTGACCATTCATAAATGCCAGTGAAGGCCTATTCGAATAATAAATAAATATCCTGGGACATTCTTTACACACGGCCATCTGATCCCAAACTAAGCAGAGCTTGTACTAAGGAAACTAGATAACTGATATACTATATATACTACTTTTTTTGGCTAAATACATACATATATAGATATTTACACCCAGACACAGAACAAACAGACATGTCCATGCACACAAATGTTTTCCTGAGTGGGATCGAACCCGCGACCTTCGGCTTGGCAGTCAGAGTCACTAACCACCAAGCCATATAGTCAAATTTTGAGAAAACTTCGATATCGCGATGTAGGATTACCGCGTGCGTGTTCATAGATGTCGCCACATCACTGTAGTGAGGGCGATGGTGGATACAAAGTCAACGGCCGAACAGTCAAGACAACACTGGGTGAGACGACAGGATGGTCTTCGATAATATCAAAGCTGATGATTTTGTACAATATCTACAGAGATTAAAGCTATTTCTATTAAGATTTCAGTGGTTTATGGCAGAATTGAAATGGTGGTCTAACTGTTGATGTTGGAGGCATATATGCATCTGTGAGAAAGCTTCGATAGCGCGATGTAGATAATTTAAATTGGCTATTCTTTGATGTCATGTGGGCCCATTTATAAGTAATATTAATTTATGAGTAATATTATAAGGCGAGGTTTGTATGAATGAAGAAAGAAATCATTTATTTTGGACTCACACAGCATCAATATAGACAATTTCATTGACATCATCAAATACACACAGATACAATATAGAAACAACTGTTAGTTCCTCTGTCACGCAAAAATTAGCCAACGGATTTGGATGAAACTTGGCACATAGATAGAACATATATTGGAATAACTTAATATCCCTTGGGAACGCGAGTGAAACCGCGGGGGATAGCTAGTAATATTATAAAGCTCACGTTTATGGATGTTTGTACTTACACGCAAAAATGTTATATATGGATAAAAACTTGTCAAACAGATAGCTCATAGTCTGGATTAACACACACGATTATTTATTAAATCTTCGGGGAAATGTAACTTCTCTAGGAAACGCATGAAAAGCCGCAAGGGACAACTAGTATGTCAGTAATTCGACGGGCCAGTTGGCTTGGTGGTTAGAGACCCTGAATATACTCCGCTTAATTTAGGATCAGATAACCGGTGTGAACAATGCCCCAGGATATTTTTTAATTAAAGAACTAGCTGCGCCCTGCGGCTTTGCCCGCTTTCAATCCTGGCTATAAACCTTCCTCTTGAATTACTCTATTGCTGAAAACTGTATAAAATCCGTTGCATAGTTTACGATTCTATAAAGGACATACAGACAAACATTCATATTAATATATATTGATATATAAACCCTCGAATTGTTTACCTCCTCGTTTTTCAAGTCGGTTAAAAAAGGAGAAAATACTGGACAATACTACAAGTACCGTAGGCACAGTAGAGTGCATCGAATCGCAATAAAACCTGCAGGTCGTTATTTACGGTTGTAACTTATTTTATTCGAAGCGTAGTTGAATTGTGATCTTTTGTAATGAAAATAACCGTTTTATAAAGACTGGGTGTTCGCCTGCTTTTGGAAATTCGACCATAAAATCATTCAGCATAATGTATGAATTTCTACAGACTAAAAACTATAGCATATTTATTTCATAATATTTATTTCATAAATAAATATCCTAGGAATATAAATATCCTAGGACATTTTTTACACACGGCCATCTGGTCCCAAACTAAGCAGAGCTTGTGCTATGGAAACCAAATAACTGATATACTACTTTTTTTTTTCTAAATGTATAATTATATAGATATTTACACCCAGACACAGAACAAACAGACATGTTCATGCACACTAATGTTTGTCCTGGGTGGGAATCGAACCCGCGACCTTAGGTTTGGCAGTCAGAGTCGCTAACAACCAAGCCAACTGGCCTGTCAAATGTCAATAAAATTCAACTATTAACATATCTATAGTAAAGAGAACTTGGATTGTTTTCAAGATTACTTCTGACGTAGTATTTGGCAAGATATACTCGTATTTACGACAATTCTGACTGTAAAGTACTATGTTTTAATGTGATGATAAAAGTGGGTATGGATAAAATGGTGTTTTCCTGTCACGAAAAACTGCACGAAATAATTTTTTTTATTATAATTAATTTAATAATTTGACGGGCCTGTTGGCTTGGTGATTAGAGACCATGACTGCCAAACCGAAGGTTTCGATTCCCACCCAGGACAAACATTTGTGTGCATGAACATGTCTGTTTATTCTGTGTCTGGGTGTAAATATCTATATAAGTATGTATTTAAAAAGTAGTATATGTAGTATTTAGTATTTTTATTTATTTTTTCTCTTTTTCTGATCACTTTTTAATATGTGATATATTTTATTTTTGGTTTAAATATGTATGTGTATGTTAATATTTAGATAATCTAGATTAATTTAGATTATTGAGATGCACCACCGTCAATTATCGTCCCTAAATTTCTCTCCATCCTAAGGTTGTCTGGAAGAGATCGCTTTTTAGCGATAAGACCGCCCATTGTACTTAGATTTAAGGTTTATTGTTGTTTATGTTATTAATTTTCTTGTTTGATGTACAATAAAGAGTTATCTATCTATCTATCTATCTATCTATATCAGTTACCTGGTAGCCATACTACAAGCAGTGCACTCTGCTTAACTTGGGATCAGGTAACCATGTGTGAAGAATGTCTTGAGATTTATTGAATATAATGTTACCTATATTAAGTATTTTGTAAATGTTAAATATAAAACATATATTATATAATATAATATTCAAATAATAAAAAAGCCAAAAAATCAGATTAAATAAAAAAAATATTCTTAAAAGAAAAATATAGCAAGTCACTCAGCCTTGCTGAGTTTCTTGCCGGTTATTCTCAGTTGACAGCTGACTTAAACTAAATAAATGTCTTCGTTTTCTTTTTATTTTGAACTAGCTGTCCCCCGCGGTTTTAGCCGCGTTCCCGGGATGTCACATGTATTATACATAAATAATAAACCTTCCTCTTCCTATCAAAAAAACCGCACCAAAATCCGTTGCGTAGTTTTAAAGATTTAAGCATACATAGGGATATAGGGACAGAGAAAGCGACTTTGTTTTATACTATGTAGTGACGATACATAAATACACAATTTTTCTCCTAGATGGGAATCGAAACGACCAACTAGCCCATAAATAAACCTTAACCCAAACACAATAGCGACTATTTTTCTATAACATACTTCATCAAACCAGCCTTTTAGATCTAGAGTATGGATATTAGAAACACTAATATAATACGAGAGCCATTAGTAGTAATTGTTGGAGCGGCTGCTACGTTTAATTTGGGTAATGGATTTAATTGTCAAAATAACTTGAGTTGCGAAACGACCTGCGTGTCTTACCTAGACCTTGTAGGTGACTGTGATTAAAAAATCTAATACCTTAAACGAGCAATTCTTGTATATATAATTAAGATCTCGGAAACGGCTCCAACGATTTTCATGAAATTTAGTATGCAGGGAGTTTTCGGGGGCGATAAATCGATCTAGCTAAGATTCATTTTCAGAAAATGTCGTTTTATCCGTGTTTTTAGGCAATGAAAACTGCCACAATGTCATTAGAAGGTATGGTTTTCAAGTTACATCTTTTGTGAGAAATACTGTTATTGGCAGCCCTTTATTATCGCATCTAATTCGTATCTAGGTATATATGACAGTGCTTTAAAAAAGAGAATACGGTAGAAGTCACGTTAGTAAAGAAATCCCGAGCAATGCTCGGCCATCCAGGTACTATATATAAAAGGAGAAGCTGACTGACTGACATATCGCACCCTCAGAACGATATGGGCTTAACTCAAAAAATCACTTTTGGCACATCTCTGATTGGGTCACTTTCACACTGAGCGGGGAGGGTGGGTCCCGGTGCTAAAGAGGCTGAAGTATCGGTATGCTTATTCTATCATTAAATTGACTATGTTTTACTATTCATCGGGTAGAGCGTACTTTGATTAGTCTCTCAATGATCGTAACTCTATTTCGCAAAATTTTAAGTTAAGCCTTTATCGTACTAAGAGTGCGATTTCAATGCAGGACCTAAAGTATAAGGGTTAGAAACTTGAAATTTTGCACAGAGGTTCCTTTTATATCGTAAGGAAGCACTAAGAAAGGATTTTTGAAAATTCACCCTTGAAAGGGGTAATACGGGGGTGCAAAATTTATATGAAACAATGAGTTTTCTTGATCTGATCAACTTCAAACAAAACGCGGGGATTCCGCGGGGGACAGCTAGTTATATATAAAACTTCAGTAAAGACAACTTTGTAACGGAAGGGTTTTTATAATATCAGATTATAGTTGTTCCTCGCGGTTTTTCCCGCGTTCCTGAGGGATGTCACACCCTACTAATATTATAAACGCGAAAGTTTGTATGTATGGGTGTTTGTTCCTCTTTCGCAAAAACTATCCAACGGATTTAGATGAAACTTGGCACATAGATAGAACATATATTGGAACGACATATAGGCTTCTTTTTATTCCGGGAAAATATTACATCCCTCGGGAACGCGGGTGAAACCGCGGGGGATAGCTAGTGTATTATACATAAAAACCTTCCACTTGAATCACTCTATCTATTAAAACCGCGTCAAAATCCGTTGCGTGGACCTCTCACGAAAATTGTATTGACTGTAATTTACTTTTTATTATACTTTGTTAATTGGTGTGTTATAAATTGTTAAAAGTAAATAATCTCAAAATCCGCGGAGGTATGACTCGGCAACATCTGTAATTCTGCAGCCAGTATAAATTGTTACATACATAAGATAAAGTGTGTAAGTCAGAAGTACCTGGATGGCCGAGCATTGCTCGGGATTTCTTTACTAACGTGACTTCTACCGTATTCTCTTTTTTAAAGCACTGTCATATATACCTAGATACGAATTAGATGCGCTAAAAAATGGCTCCCAATAACAGTATTTCTCACAAAAGCTTACCTTCTAATGACATTGTAGCAGTTTTCATTGTCTAAAAACACGGATAAAACTACATTTTCTGAAAATGAATCCTAGCTAGATCGATTTAACGCCCTTGAAACCCCTTGCATACAAAATCTCTTGAAAATCGTTGGAGCCGTTTTCGAGATCCTACATCATACAAGAATTGCTCGTTTAAAGGGATTAGATTAGTATATAACAGTATACACGTATAGATCAAAATATTAACTCTCTGCACTCCTTCTCCATCATCATCATCATCAGCCTATCTCCTTCTCCATAATAAACTTTAACTATACCAATTCTCACTCTCCTCTGCGCGCAATATGCTTAAAAAGGGGTACAAAGTTTTCTCTTCACGTATTAATATATAGATGAAACCGCGGCGGACGTCTAAAATTATAACCCTTCATTTTGTCTATGCCGTAACAAATACCTTCACGCCCATTGTCCCCAAGAGGTCTCAATACTGAAACTCGCATTCCATGGACAAATATCTCAAGTGCCAACGAGATGTAGTACATTAAACTATTATAAATTAGTACTAAATTTCTCTCCATCTAAGGTTGTCTTGAAGAAATCGGTTTTTAGCGATAAGACCGCCCATTGTACATAGTTTTAAGATTTATTGTTGTTTATGTTATTCATTTTCTTGTTTGATGTACAATAAAGAGTTATCTATCTAGCTATCTATTGTTGCCGTCTATCGGGCATATTACTAAAATATATTTAATTATTTCTGACAATTAAATGTCAACTCTACCTTGCCCGACCTGGGAATCGAACCTAAGACCTCCTCTGTAAGCCAAGCTTTATACCGCTTGACCGAGGTGATTTATTTGCACATCTATTTTTATAAATAAAAATTAAATTCAATTCGTTGGCAAGCTCATCATTATTGGAGGATTTGATTTTTTTTATTCAAATGTTCGAAATTTTCTTAATAAGGTTTTAAGAAAAGAAAAGTTGGGAATATTGGCCGTAAAATTGGAAAATTTAAAGAAAAAATTAAAGTGCTTTTTTCAATGGGATTTTTGTATGAACTTAAGACCTTACCTAAGAGACTAAGGCTTTGCAACTTATGCCTGAAACAGCTATTTATTAATATTTTCATATCCTTAAAGATTCTTAACGTTTTTACGAACAAATGTTCAAAATCAATATTGGTACTTGGATCTTCGGGACAGATTTTGGATAGTTTTAGATAGATAACATTTAATAGCGGCATACGAGTGAAACCGCGTATGATAACTAATAATTAACAACATAAAAAGAGTAGGTATTATAATTTTTCACAGACTTCAATTTAAGTAAGTATACAATTTTAATTAACACATTTTTAAAATTTAATTTAAAAAATGAAAATCTTTTACGTAAATGCTATAGATTTTATAAATAAATTTAACATAGTGAAAGAAAATGTGTACCTACCTAAGGTACGAAATAAGAAAAAGAAATAAAAACTTACCTACCCACTTACTTTTATTCGTAGCGAGCGGTTTAGTCTTTGTAATAAATTACTTACTAATTATATTTTAAATAATAGCTTACTGGCTCTATAATTTACGAAAAAAAATAAAAAAAAATTATTAAAAAGTTTACTATATTTTTGAGCTATCATTATAAAACTTATTATATTCATTAAGTACCTATTATAAAGAACTAAAAAGATTTAAAATAGTTAAAATAATTTCATAATAACTTCTCTATGGACGAACTTTTGCAATCTTAGAAAAATTGTGTTCACACCTACATACGATTTTTTAACAAAAAGGTTACCGTTTATTATTGCATAGATAAATAATTAAATATGCACCTACCTCTAAGCACCGTCGTATCCGGAGAAAAACACCAACAAAACACAACACTGACAAAACTTAAAAAAATCACAAAAACACACTATTTCACTAGAAAATTTTCGATCCCGTATTATTTTCACGAAACACAATACGAGTCACTGGCACAAAATAATTCCGATTCTAAATTCGAAAATTGTCACACGTTCACAACTGAGCGTAAGGAAAATTCAAATTTCGATTCGCGTTCTCGCGTGACGTTCGGGCAGGCGCACGGACGCGACCGACTGCCGCAGCTGCCACAGACGGAATACGCTGTGCGCATGGTTGTGTTTCCACTACGAAACAGCTTACGACGCATTGCGTTATATTACATTTAAAACAAACCTTACACACTTTTGTGGATTGGGAATTATGTTTTTTAAACGAGATTAGGTTTTTAAACTTAGAACACATTATGTTCCAGTCGAGAATAATGATGAAGTAATTTTAGTTATCAGCATAATGTAGGTAGGTTTTTTTTTTAAATTGCGTAAGATATCTTTCTGAATTTCTAGACAACTTTGAACTTGCGGTTTCACTCGGGATTTGACAGGTTTTTTCATGAAATAGGTAACAGTTATCTCATTATTTCCTTTTGCAGAAAAGACTTAGATTAATAATGAATTTTCCCATTACCTTTCAACCTTCCAATGACATATTGATCTTTATTATTACCTCCTTACTCAGTATTTTCAGTGCATGTAAGTCGCGTTTATTATTGACAATGAAATGTAAATATTTAGCGACCCCCGCGGTTTCACCCGCGTTCCCGAGGGATCTTACATTTCCCCGGGATAAAAAGTATCCTATATGTTAATCTAGGTTATAAACTATCTATGTGCCAAGTTTCATCCATATCCGTTTAGTAGTTTTTGCGTGATAGAGTAACAAACATCGATACATACAAACTTTCGCATTTATAATATTAATAGAATTATTATACCTCAGTAATTTCCTCGTTTTCCAGGAATTATATCTATGGCATCAATACTAATATTATAAAGAGGAAAGATTTGTATGTAAGTATGTTGTTACTCTTTCACGCAAAAACTACTAAACGGATATGGATGAAACTTGGCACATAGATAGAGCATATCCTGGAATAACATATAGGCTTCTTTTTATCCCTGGAAAAAGTGATATCCCTCGGGAACGCGGGTAAAACCGCGGGGGACAGGTAGTGTATTTATATACAGCCAGTGATATTTAAGAAAGTACATGAATAAAGTACAAATTGAAATGTTATAATGACATTATATCAGTAGGTCACGGAGAGAAGGGTAGGAAAAGTAATGCTATATCCAAAATCATTATCTGAGGGTGTGTTTTTGATTTTTTTCTACATAAATAAATATTAAGAAAATAGGGTAATTTGACGCACCACCACCTCAAAACTACTGAACATATCGGGATGGGACTGCTACCATTCGACGCGGAATTTCTCCAAGATGGTTATAGGCTATAATGTGATATTGATAAACGAGGGTAAAGCCGCGGGGGACAGCCAGTATATATATATAAGGAAAATAGGGTTCCTTTGACGCACCATCACCTCAAAACTACTGAACATATCGGGATGGGACTGCTACCATTTGACGCGGAATTTCTCCAAGATGGTTATGCGCTATAATGTGATATTGATAAACGAGGGTAAAGCCGCGGGGGACAGCCAGTATATATATATAAGGAAAATAGGGTTCCTTTGACGCCCCACCACCTAAAAACTACTGAACATATCGGGATAGGACTGCTACCATTTGATGCGGAATTTTTCCTAGATGGTAATAGGCTATATATGATATCGATAAACGCGGGTGAAACCGCGGGGGACAGCTAGTTACTATATAAATTGCGAGCTATCTTCAGGTGAGATAGATCAATCGCTATACCATCATAAATAAAAATATCAACAAATGTTTGTCCTAGATGGACTTGAACACACGACTTGTGGCGTGGAGCTCTAATCCACCAAGCCAGCAGGCTTTTCTTTATAAATTATCATATAATATACATATTGACATATTACTCTGTAAAATTGTACCTATATTATTTGCGATAAATTCTAAACCCTTGCCTTTTTGCCTTCAAAAGGGACAGGTAAGGGTTTAAAGGGACAGAAAAGGTATTTAGAGTATTTATACTTTAAAGCGATCTACTTTTTGTAATCACATTTTATTGATTACTTGATACCGTCCCGCGGGTTTACCTGCGTTCCCCGGGGAACTAAAGAGTTCCGGCATAGCCTATGTCACTTGGGAATTGTGTAGCTATTTATTAGCGAAAGAATTATTGAAATCGGATAAACATTTTCTTTTTAATGTAAATAATTGGTAAATATTTGTGGACATGAACATGTTCTGTCTGGTCTGGGTGCAATATATATTTTTTTATACCACTTGGGTCGACAATCAAACAGACGGTCCACCTGATGGTTAGTGGTCACCGCCGCCTATGGACATGTGCAACACTACGGACATCGCCAATGCGTTGTCGACACTGAGACGTGAAGTTGTTTAGTCTCATGTGCCTGTGAATTATAAGTATGTATTTAGAAAAAAAAAGTATTATATCAGTTATCTGGTTTCCATAGTACAAGCTCTGCTTAGTTTGGGATCAGATAGCCGTGTGTAAAATTTCCCTGGATATTTATTTATTACTAGCTGTCCCCCGCGGTTTTACCCGCGTTACCTAGCGATGTAACATTTTTCTGGGATCAAATCTATATCCTATATTACTTCTAATACCTCCAAGAATATGTGTACAATGTTTCATGTTGATCGCTTAAGTAGTTTTCGCGTGAAAGCGTAACAAACAAACTTACATTCACATTTATAATATTAGCAGGGATTTAGTAAGAGATACTCGTATACAGATAAGAGTAATACCAGTGAGTGAGTGAGTGAGTGCCAAACATGGATATACAATAATGACACTAAAAACAGAATACAAGTATGCCAGAGGGCGATGGAAGCATACTAAACATACAAAGAAAACATAGAAAAAGAAATTCAGAAATAAGAAATACGACAAAAATAATATATAATAGATCCTTTGGCCACGTGGTATAAAAAAAATAAAATAAAAAAAATCTCAAAAACTAAAATGGAAATGGGCGTGTCGTATTGCACGCATGGACAAGGAAAAATGGACACAGAGAGTAACTACCTGGCAAGGACCAGCAAACAAATGGAAAAGAGTTAGACCAAAAGATCAATGGGTCGATGAAATAATAAGAAAAGCCGGGAAAACTGGTTCACAAAGGCAAAAGACAGACAAACGTGGAGAAAAATGGAGGCCTCCACCCGTTGAGGGGTCCATATTAAAATACGACATGAAATTTTAAATTGTTTTGAAAAATTTTATTTATTTAATATTTTAAAAATCCATATAATTAAAAAGAAAGAAATGAATTTATAAATTTAGAAATTATTTGTTATGTAAATTAATTAATTATGGAATTAAAGAGGCTATAATAAAAATAATATTACATAAAAGAGTGAATAGGCTACTAACGGGAAAGTGAACTCCATCTTCCCTTACCATCAGGTGCGATTGAGGTCAATCGAAATCCATTCATAAATAAATAAATAACACAATAGAGAGCGTAATACAAGTGCACTACTGCTTCACGGCGGTAATGGGTAAGTAGTACTTCCCCGGACGAACTGTGCACTAAGACCTCTTTCAGAAAAATCTGTCGTCAAGCAACTGTCAGTGTGTCGCGGCAGCTGGCTTTGAGAGCCAGTCCCCTTCGACTTTGTGTTACCTTTGACCACATAATTACTTACCGTGGTGAGATTGTGGTCAAATACATGCCTATACACATTGACGGATTATAATATAGACAGGTCAATATTATAAATGCGATAGTTTGTGAGTATATACGGATGTTTGTTACTCTATCACGCAAAAACTACCAAACGGATTTTTATGAAACTTAGCACATAAAATTTTTTTTTTTTTTTTGGGACATTCTTTACCCACGGCCATCTGGTCACAAACTAAGCAGAGCTTGCACTATGGAAACCAGATAACTGATATACTACATATATTACATTTTTTTCTAAATACATATTTATATAGATAATTACACCCAGACACAGAACAAACAGACATGTTCATAGACACAAATGTTTGTCCTGGGTGGGAATCGAACCCGCGACCTTCGGCTTGGCAGTCAGAGTCGCTAACCACCAAGCCAACTGGCCCGTCAAATAGATACATAGTTAGTATATACTTGGATTAACACATACATATAATCTGTATCTCTTTTTATTTATTTTAGCATAAATAATATATATTATACATGTATTAATTACTACAGTTTGTGTATATATTAGTATATTTATTTCATTATTATTAATTTATAAGTATTTATTAACATATATGTAGGTTTTCGTTATTTATTTCAATGTCGGAACGTGCAACACCTGCTATCCTCTTCTTTTTCCTGCTACCCCCTAGTTTGTCTGGAAGAAATCGCTTTAGCGATAAGACCGCCTATTTTGTAAACACATGTTTTGTAATCCATTTGTTTATGTTTCCTCTTCTCCTATTATGTGTTGTACAAATTAAGTATATTGTATTGTATTCTATAATACTTTCCCGGGCAAAAGTAACATTCCAATGCGAGTAAAACCGCGGGAGACAGCTAATTAAAAATAAAACGCAATCCCACTAACAATAACTTGTGTTAATTAAGCGTCAGTTTGTATAAATGTTACTTACATTACTCTATTAACATATTAACTGCTGCAAATTATTTCTAGACTGGAATATAAAGTACGCAATGAATGCATACTTGCATACTTCCATCTGCTTATTAAACAAGCATTTTATCGCGGCTTGGTACGTTTATATAATACTAGCTGTCCCCCGCGGTTTTACCCGCGTTCCCGTGGGATGTCACATGTATTATACATAAAAATCTTCCTCTGCAATCACTCTATCTATTAAAAAAACCGCATTAAAATCCGTTGCGGAGTTTTAAAGATTCAAGCACACATAAGGATATAGGGACAGAGAAAGCGACTTTGTTTTCTATTATGTAGTGATGTACCGGCTTCAAAAATAGGCATATTGCAGGAAGCGATGTCCTTAGTGTTGCAAATGTCCATAGGCGGTGACCACTTACCATCAGGTGGAGCGTCTGCCTATTTGTCAACCGAAGTAGTATAAAAAAAAATGGAGTTCTCAATCCACCCACATTAGTTTTATATTTAGGAATAAAAATAAAGTAGTTTATGCAGTATATCAGTTATCTGGTTCCCATAGTACAAGCTCTGCTTAGTTTGGGACCAGGTGGTCGTGGGTAAAGAATGTCCCACGATATTCATTAATGTTTTTCCACATTATTGCATCTAATTATTATATCATGATACATATATTTCACGGAACTTTCTTGACTTCTTAATTTACAAGGTTTTAACCAGATAGAACAATTTAAAAGTGTAACCTCTTTTTTAGATTTTAATACATAGTTTGAAGTGATTTTAATAATAGCTCATAAATAAGGATGAGTACTGAAATATCAAATTAGCTACTTTTTACAATGTGAGATATTTAAACCGATTTCAAAATGGGTTAAAACCTCCTTTATAAATTTTAATACAAAGTTTGATGTGAAGCTTATAATAGCGTGAATAAAAGAATATGTATTGATATGTCAAATGAACTACTTTTTATTAAATGTCAAAACGATGAAATTAAGGAGTTTTGTAAGAAATACCAAGTTGTGTCGACGTAATTGCACAACATCAAAATATATACTCTTTTTGGTTAAATCGGTTCCTAAAAATCATATTAATTATATAATTAAGATCGCAACCTTTTTGTGTGACGAAAAACAAATTAATGATAAACACAATGTATGCTATTCAAAAGTGATTGATGAATAGTTAAAATGTTTCTCTTCTATTCGTATATATCATATAGAAAATTGTTTTTGATTTTAGAGATTCAATGAGAGTCCGAGGCGGAAGAGTCTGGTTTCCATAACACAGGCTTCCGCTTAGCTTGGAAACCAGTCTCTCCTGCAAACTTTAATATTATAAGTAATTTTTAACCCTTGTTCAAAAATACCTAGTTTGTATGGAGTAAGGAAATAAACATTTTTATTATCGTGTTTTGGATGTGCAATAAACTGGTTAATATTCGATTATTTATCTTGAATACACAATAGCTACTTATTATGCTAAAACAAAAATAAAATTTGGAACACATACAAAGGATTTGAATTTAACCACATAGAAAATACATTAAACTAGCTGTCCCCCGCGGTTTCACCCGCGTTTCAGAGGGATGTAACATTACATTATTTTACTCTTTCTATTATCAATAGTTTTCGCAGCGCACGCAATATAAGGTTTTTTACACCTCCGGTTACATCATTAGAGTTTTAGTAAGGATCCCTAATTTCTTTGAAAATATAATATAGCCTACTAGCTGTCGCCCGCGGTTTTACCCGCATTCCCGTGGGATGTCACATACATAAAAACATTCCTCTTCAATCACTCTATCTATTAAAAATAACCGCATCAAAATCCGTTGCGTAGTTTTAAAGATTTAAGGATACACAGGGATATAGGGACAGAGAAAGCGACTTTGTTTTATACTATGTAGTGATGTCACCCGGATAGTGTAACTTCACAACGCTGAAAGAATTTTCGAAACCAGTCCAGTAGTTTTTAAATTTATTCGTTACAAACAAAAATACAAATCTTAATTTATAATATTAGTGTAGATAAATAGACAAACCCACATTAAAATAAACAGAGATATCATTATATAAGTATAGTATATAGTAAATACAGATAAAACTAAACGCATCAGTTTAAATGCAAAACATATCTGACTTCAAAGCATTTGTAGAATCGAAATATTTGCAGAGTTGATTATAATAACATTCGAAGGTGGATATTGCAAGGTATTCAAGGAATATTTACATTAGAAAAGGTTAAGTTATGGAATTGCATCAGTGATCGAGTGGCATAGTACTCAACTACGGTTGGACAAGGAAATATTGACGTTTTTGTAAAGATATTTCACAATCTAAATTTCAAAATTATTTGTTTCGTCCGCAGAGAGCACCGATGAAGATCAAAGTTACTTCTTTCTTAAGTTATTTATTTATAATCCAATAACAACAATAGAAAAATTAAATGTAATACCATATGTTAAGGAACCACAAGCCTCAGTTCGGAACAACGAGCTGAGCAAACGCGGAAAGATGTTAATTTATAAAAACACAATACAATTAATCTTCAAAGAGTACGGACTAAGAGTCCGTAGAAAATGTAAAAAGAAATAAAAAAAAAAGATCAGTCACTCAAGTTACCACCGATTTTTAAAAAAACATCCTGGACATTCTTCACACATGGGTCAGGTAGCCGTACTCAGCTATCCCAAAGTAAGCAGAGTGTACTGCTTATGGCTACCAGGTAACTGATATACTACATATACTACTTTTTATAGATACTCAAATATATATTTACATCCAGACACAGAACAAACAGACATGTTCTTGCACACAATTGTTTGTCCTGGGAGGGAACCGAAGCCATAACCTGCGGATTGGCAGTCAGGGTCTCAAACCACCAAGCCGACTTTGGAAGTCGGCTTGATTCTCTAAGGAAAATGACTCTAACTCGAGGATGTTACCGTGCCCCGTCTCTTTCGCTAATAACGCTAATACTACCGGCACTATGATGGCTGTTTGACGTTTCAGAGTGTCATAGAAAAATAAACTGTATTGCTTTGGAATAAGGTTGATTTCCATTATCATACAATTTGCTGTCGGATCAATAGATGCACCTTATGTGTGAAGGAATAAAGGTTATTTTTCATTGTCATTGTTAAACGTCAAATCGGCCATCATAGCATGCTGCAAGTTTAATCACGTGAGAGGTAAGCTCTCCGAGGCCTTCGTGAAGGGGTTCGCTGACGAAGTTTGTATGAGCTGAATAAGGGGGCTGTATCCCGGCAATTGGTAACGTGCGAGAGAGACGGCGTCAATGATCACCTCATGTCTCTTTGGGACCTGAATAGCATAGCTTGTGTTTATCATGACGGGCCAGTTGGCTTGGTGGTTAGAGACCCTGACTGCCAAACCGAAGGTCGCGGGTTCGATTCCCACCCACGACAAACATTTGTGTGCATGAACATGTCTGTCTGTTCTGTGTCTGGGTGTAAATATCTATATAAGTATGTATTTAAAAAGTAGTATATCAGTTACCTGGTAGCCATACTACAATCAGTACACTTTGCTTAACTTGGGATCAGGTAACCATGTGTGAAGAATGTCTTGGGATAGATATTTATTTTTCGTCACCCCAAAAAGGTTGCGGATCAGAATTTCCCTTCCATAAGAAGTTTCACTTAAAAATGGTCCTAATTCTATAACTAATATAATTCATTTCAGAAAACTTATAAAGTCGATTTATAAGACCTTATGACTACACGAATCCTACTAATATTATAAATGCGAATGTTTGTATGTATGGATGTTTGTTACTCTTCCACGCAAAAACTACCGGACAGATTTGGATGAAACTTGGTACATAGATAAAGTATATCCTGGAAACACATACAGGGTACTTTTTATCCCGGGAAAATTTGACATCCCTCGGGAATTAAGGTAAAACCGCGGGGAAAAGCTAGTAAAGGTTATTTGTATCCCTATTAGCGACATTAAACACGTCTGTCTGTCAGAAGTCGCCCACCGCTCGCCATCGCAGTTAAATAATACAGTGCGGGACAAATTAACTGCGTTACCGAGAATACATATTATTATTTAAATAGCTATTTAATTTTGTCGCCGATTTGCCGGTGCTAAGGCTCTAATAGTAAACCTTACGTTATAAATGTGAAAGTTTGTGCGGATGAATGTTTGGATGTGTTACTCTTTGAGATAGAAACTACAGGGGCTCAATTCTGTAAGGAAAATGACACTAAACTTTCGTCGCGGACTCTATGCTCTGTCTCTGTCTCTGTCGCTTACTACGCTAATACTACTAATCACATGAGAGGTAAGCTCTCCGAGACCTCCGTGTAGCACCTCGCCGACGAAGTTTGTATTTGACGGGGCCCCTATGCAATGCATTGCGGTGACCCTTTACTAACTTTCAAAAATATATGTTATCTACAAAAACGCAATTGTATTCACAACTAACTGTCACCCGCGGTTTCACACGGCTAAAAAGTTGTGTTATATCTCTCAATAAAATTGACTATGTGAGTGTCACATTTAAAGATGAGAATTATATTTTTATTTAGAAAGAAAGAAAATACGTTTATTCATGGCAACACATTTAGGGTTTTTTACATCGGACTTGAAAAACCATTATCAAAAATTTGCCTATACATACCGCGTAATGGATAATCCGGCCCTGACTTGGAAAGAGTATGCCCTGGAATAACACAGGATTTTCTACTTTTTAATTTCATACGACTTATTTGATTTAAGGAAGGAATTTAATTTTGCACCAGATTTGCTATTACTATTAAATTAACATTAAAATCATTTAACATCCCATCACCTCTTTGGGAATGCTTCAGTTCCCCACGCCGTGCACGATGTAAAGTGCGGACATCGGTTGACAAACAAGTACACGGTCCACCTGATGGTAAGTTGTCACCGCCACCTATGGACATTTGCAACATCAGACCATCGCCAATGCGTTGTCGACCTTGAGACGTGAAGTTATCAAGTCTCATGTGTCTGTAATTTCAGCCCCCTTACCTTTCGAAACACAGTAATACAAGTGCACTACTGCTTCACGGCAGAAATTGGTAAGGTGGTAGTATTTCATCGGACGAACTCTGCACTAAGAGCTCTACTACTCAAGTTTCTAGTTTCATACGACCCATTTGATTTAAGAAGGGAAATTAATAAAATTGCACCAGTTTTGCTCTTTTTATTTAATTAACATTATGATCATTGAATCACCTATAATATGGATATTAACAACCCATCACCCTCTTTCGGAATACTTCAGTTCCCCATTCAGTGCGCGGTCATCGGTATACTCTACTGCACTGCACCTTGGTGCCAGGCTTTGAAGCCCTCTGCTTGATGGACACCCAAGACAATGTGAGGCGACCCGCTACGTTAATGCGTTTGGCGGTTGCCACCGGGCATTCCACTCACATGTGTCCCACGCCTAATGAGTCCTTTACGACCCCACCGCTGTTTCTGAGGCTGCCTTTAGGACAGCTCCCTGCCTCGGCGACCGCGTTTAGCACCTCCTCAGCCAAAATCGAGTCATCCAGGCCGGAGATTTTGATCTCCGTCGTTTGGACCGGACTGGAGACGCAGACTGTAATGTACGGCTGAGGACCTCTTCCAGCTTTACGTCAAGCGCGTCGGTTTGCGGGCCGCTGTCCGTGCCTGCAACCTCAAACATGCGGGTTTCCGTGGCACACACGCGGACACGTACCCCGGCAGTGATCCCCAGGTCGATCCACCAGCGATCACCGCCTCGTACGTCAACGTACGGTATACTCTATAGTCACCTCTTACTTTACTTTCGAGATAAGTTTTGGTGGTAGGATTCGTCACTGCTACAACACCATTATGTATTTAAAATTAATAAAAATACTCTCTCTTAATAAAGTAACAGTTCTTCTCCGCTATCTCTGTCTCTCTCTATGAAAAAACACCAATCGGTTTTATTGTCCCCAACTATACACTAAAGAAAAAAATGATGTTTTCGTGACCTCTACTCTAGAGTAATGAATTGGCTGACCGTCCATTTAGCTAAACCATTACAATAATTCATAGACTGTTAGCATTACCACTCGGCCATTACTGTTACTCTCCCATAAAAATAACAAATAAATAAATAATAAATATCCCGGGACATTCTTTATACACGGCCATCTGATTCTTAACTAAGCAGAGCTTGTACTGTGGAAACTAGATAACTGATATACTAGAAATATATTTTTTTATTTTGATTTTATAATTAAAGTAAAACCGAGAGGAGATAAAATGGGCCTTATAAATAGTTCATTCACAATATTTAAGAACCGTAGTAACGCTGTATAACATACCCCAAAAAAAATTTAAAAACTGATTTCTATGAATGAAAAATAGAAAAACTATTAAAGTAGACAATTATTAGGTAAAATAGGTACGTAGGCCTATCTGTTAAATAATCTGGTTCCCTGACATGACAGCTTACTAGGGTTGTTGGCTTTGATAATTAATTATATCTTTACGGGCTATTTTGTAACAAGTTGTATAGGCACTCAAATGCTTGTCCTAGGTGAGAATTGAACCGACGATAAATGCGTGACAGTCAAGGCGTCTAACTACTGCGCTTACTGCCCCATCGTAGGTAAGAGATCAGGATTCTAGCAAAAAAAATCAAATATATCAATTTTTTTTTGTAATTTCCAAATGATTTACCGCCTGAATTATAAAAAAACGGGCATAATTTTAAAAGTTTGAAATAATTACTTTTTTTGTCTGTATGTTTGTTCGGTTATATATTTTAAACTACGCAATAGATTTCAATGCGATTTTCAGCATAATTTAGAAAAAATCTTAATTATAATTAGAGTGTTGAGCTTTTTAACGAACAGCGTAAAAATAAATCACTACATAGTATAAAACAAATTCGCTTTCTCTGTCCCTATATCCTATGTATTCTTAAATCTTTAAAACTACGCAACGAATTTTGATGCAGTTTTTTTTAATAGATAGAGTGATTGAAGAGGAAGGTTTATATGTATTAGTATCTACATTGCACCTGAGCGAAGCCGGGGCGACTCGCTAGTTTTATTATAAATAGATTAATGGCTACTAATATTGGCTAATTGAATAATTTGATGTTTTAAATTGGTGACTCATTGGAAGTAGAGACAACTTGGCACACAGATAGAATGAGTTCTCGATTAACACAAGGTACTTATCCGGGGAAATCAATTGATCCCTCGGGAACGCTGGTTAAACTAAGGGGTGGTTAGTAATAAGACTAACTTAATTATCATTTGTGGTGGATTTAACTTTCATGGATGGTTGAAAATCTGTCGCCAAGCACTCAAGCCTCGATAGTTACACTTGAGAGTAGGGTTGCCAGGTCGCCAAACCTAATCGGACAGACCAGTCAGTTTGGTCGGACATTCGGGTAAAAAGGTCGGACACCCATACATTTTGTGTCTCAGTATTAATAGGTTAGGTACGACAAAAAAATATAAGAGTATATGAGAGCTCTTAGTGCAGAGTTCGTCCGGGGAAGTACTACCACCTTACCCATTTCTGCCGTGAAGCAGTAGTCCACTTGTATTACTGTGTTTCGATTAGAAAGGTAAGGGGGCCGGTGAAATTACAGGCACATGAGACTTGACAACTTCACGTCTCAGGGTCGACAATGCATTGGCGTTGCCCCTAGTGTTGCAAATGTCCATAGGCGGCGGTGACCACTTACCATCAGGTGGACCGTCTGCTTGTTTGTCGACCCAAGTGGTATAGAAACAATGTTAAATTAAACTTCGTTGAAATTTACCAGCTCGTTTGTAAAGCCTAAAAAAAACCGGACGATCCGGACACCGTTTTTTTTGCTTTGACACGCAACCAAAAAGCCTAACTATCCGGCTTTGTCCGGACGCCTGGGAGCGCTACTTGAGAGCCAGTTTCTTCTAGCCTTTGTAGGCTTAGCACCTAACGATAAAAAGTAGACACATCTTAACGTATCCTTCTAATATTATAAATGCGAAAGTTTGTGAGGATGTCTGGGTGTTTGCCAGTTGGCTTGGTGGTTAGCGACTCTGACTGCCAAACCGAAGGTCGTGGGTTCGATTCCCACCCAGGACAAACATTTATGAGCATGAACACACTGTTTGTTCTGTGTCTGGGTGTAAAGATGTATTTTTTTTTTGTTTAGGTTTTGGTAGGCAAACGAGCATACGTATCGCCTGATGGTAAGCGATTACCGCCGCCCATGGTCACCCGCAACACCAGAGGAGCCACAAGTGCGTTACCAGCCTTTTAAAAAGGAGTAAGTATGTCCTTTTTTTTAAGTATATGTATTTAGAAAAAAAAGTAGTTTATGTAGTTTGGGACCAGATGGCCGTGTATAAAATAATGTCCCCAGGATATTTATTTGTTGCCTTCACGCAAAAACTACCAAACGGATTTAGATGGAACTTGGCACGTAGATAGAGTATGCTCTGGAATAACATTAAGATTCTTTTTATCTCGGAAAAATTATATAACTCTCGAGAATGCGAGTGAAACCGCGGGGCACAGCTAGTTTTTTGCTGTAATTTGTAAAAATATTTCAATTTAGAACGAAACCGTTTCGCTTTAAGTGTAGGTAGGTATTTGTATTCATAAAAATGTTATAATGTAATTAAATTCGGTTTTTAAACACAGCTCAAGCCGCGCCGCGAAACGTAAAATTAATAAAAAGCGACCTAAAAGACCTTGCAACAAAGCTTTGTTTCCACATTCATAAGGGTATTATGCAGATAAATCCAAAATCCCTACCATATATTTAAAATTCACTTTAGATCGGTAAAAGTGATATGGATTCGAGACGGTTTTTTTTTTATATTTTTTTTTACCAATATTTTTTTTTTATTACAATCTAACCATGGATTGAGCTAAGATAAGAACTGGGTCTCAAGTGCAGCTTACCGTTTACATAAGCTCACCACCGTCTATGGACATTTGCAACTTGGGACCTCGCTGCGCCGTCGACCCTGAGACGTGAAGTTGTTAAGTCTCATGTGCCTGTAATTTAACCGGCCTCCTTACCTCTCTAACCAGTAATACACGTGCATTACTGCTTCACGGCGGAAATGGGTAAGGTGGTAGATATTTTCTTTCTTTCTTTACTTCCCCGGACGAACTCTGCACAAGAGCTCTACTCATATATATACGCATATATATTAATTTTCTAATTTTATTGACTATAGTATAGTACATCTCATATAATATGGTATAAAAAAAGGTATAATTTTGTTAAGTGCTTTTTGTGTTAGTTCAGAACATATTATATCTAATGAATTTTGCAACTTTGTATAAATGTGAAGATCTCCAATAACACTGCGCCTATTTAAAAAAATATTTCACAGTTTGAAAGGTACTGACATTATTCCAGATGGGCATAGACTATGTTACATACATTAAATCCCCCGGGAACGCAGGTGAAACTGCGCCACAAGTAGGGATAAAATTACTCATAGTACGGGTTCAGAAATTGTGTTTTCATGCAGAAACGAATTAAAGCTTATTTCTGTTTATTTCTTTTATGTTTTGAACATATGTGAAACTTAAATAATATTATTGTTAGGTATGTACACCTACCTTAAGAATGGACTACTTTTTTAATCTAAAATCTGAATTATTTTCAAGTAGAAGGCCAGCTGGCTTGGTGGTGAACTCGTTAGTATGAAATTAAATATTTTATTCAAATAGGGCTTCTTCACAGGCACTGTGATATGTCGACAGACAACCTAACCAAAGTGGTTGCTAATAACTTATATATTTAATGTACTGACCCTAATTTTTATTATTATTTTGAGTATTTCTTTGCTATTTTTATATATTTTTTTAAAATTTGTTCTTTCAACTAATATAATGGTTTTTTTATTATTATTATGTTATGCTTATTAGATGCTGTGTACATTTATAATTGGACTACAGGTTTATATAATGTTAATTATCTAGGTTTATAAGTAATACTCAATCTGTTGTCTGTTTCTGTACCTATAAAATAAAATAAAATAAAAAATATGTAAATTAGATTTAAGAATACTTCTGTTTTAAAAGAATAGCATATAAGTTAAGAAGGTCAGCGAATAAAGGCTTTTATTATTATTATCACAGGCACTTACGCATATCCAGACTCTAACACCGGTTCGGAAGGTTGTTTTTACTGAGAAGAGCCGGCAATAAATTCGGCAATTACTCTTTTAAAAATTTTGTACATAACGATGTGTCCTGCTGGAGCGAGCGCTACACCCAAGCATTAGTATAAGTATTAGAAAATTCTAACTAAACTATTATAGGGCGAAGTAAGTTATTTTTCTAGAGATGATAATACTTATTTTCAAAGATAGCTAGCTCCGCACAAACATCGGAATGCCTTACAATAAGTCGAGTAAATCAAGTCTCTACACTACATTAAAAGGACAGAAAACAATTTTGAGAATCGTAACTTTAAAATGAAACTGCAAATACAATACCTACTTTAGAACAGATTTCCTGCCACTGTATTCAGCTAATACATATTCGTCGGCGTCACAACGAAGCCTCTGAGAGCTTATCTCTCACGTGATTGCGTAGTATTAGAGTAGTAAGCGACACAGACACAACATAGAGGTCGCGACGAAACATCGTCGAGTTAGCTAGTTATTCAGATAATACAAACTTCGTCAACAAAGGTCAACAAAGGCCAGTGTGAATAAGCGAATAGTAACTTTTTTTTTCGCGGCGGACGGTCACTGCAGAAGCGAAGGCGATAGGAAAGACCTGGAGCGAAGCAAAGCGCGAAGCCCAAGACCGTTCGGGATGGCGACGTTGTCGCGAACTACGTCGCGAAATGTACCATAAATTGTAAATAACTAAAACATCAAACCTTGTTAATATTAAAGACTGGCAACCCAAAAAGTCCTGTCACCGGCATTGACACATTTTCCCGCGACTGCTACCCACATGAATAAAAAATCAATTATAAAGTGTGAACAAAGCAAATAACTAACTATCCAGACAGAGATTGAGAGATGTGAGTGTGGCAACCTGGGTGCGCGTGTTGCGGGAGGCCTAGGTGAGCGCTTTAGATTTAGTTCATTGTAATACCAAGTACCTAGTTGACATTCGAGCGTGCGGTTCAGAAACTTTGTACTTACGGTTGTTGTTACTTGCTATAGTAGGATGTGCCTGCTTGCCTCGGATGGATATTAGTAGGGACGTGATCGTTGGATGATGCTCAGAGACTCAGCTATTCATATAACACAGACAGACATATCATTTGGGTGGACTCAGACATACGTTGGTATGGAGAAGGAGATGATCGTTGGATTATGCTCCGATGCTTAGACATACATTGGTATGGAGAAGGAGGTGATCGTTGGATCACGCTCGATGCTCAGACATACGTTGGTATGGAGAAGGAGATGATCGTTGGATTATGCTCCGATGCTTAGACATACATTGGTATGGAGAAGGAGGTGATCATGCTCGATACTTAGCCAGTCATATTACTCAGGTAAACTGAGATGGACATGAGAGGAAAGGGGTCGCTATAAGGGGTGGCGGAGGCGACTTAAAAATAGTCCATAAACTATTGACTCAGGTTATTACTCAGAAGTGTATAGTAAAATGAAGAGTATAAACCCTCAACACAGTTTGCTCTCAGACAATCACCACTCAGATCAGCTACATGCATATTATTTATCAGTTGAGATATGATGCATCAATTCCTGTATAACATAAGGAATTGATGTCTACTGCATCTGCGTTGTTAGATATATAGATTCTTTGGAAACCAGGCTGGAATTATTTACTATCTATAGGTACATTTACTTACCTTCAAATATCATTAATAATTCCTATATTTATCAGGTATTCGCTAGACCTATTTTACTTATTAGTACAAGTTTGGCGACAGACGTACTGTGGACACTCTCTGCCCCATCCAGGGGACATAGTACATTAAGTCAAGTCAAAATCTTTTGTAAGTAAAGTGATACTAGTTGTTCTCAAGTGGTTTTCTTGGTAACTACTTACGATAGACCACACTAAGCCAGCACGTGTGCTCACCAGACGGTTGTTAAATACAGGACTCGAATACACGTTGGGGTAAAAGAAGTACATTTATCATTGAATCTTACTTTTACTGTACGATTTTTATACTAATTTATACAAAAAAACTTGAGAGTAATGGCCTTTAAATAAATTATGACAAAAACAAACCCATTAATAAACCATATCATTTAAATTTCGAAAAAAAGTGTCGTTACAACTTTTCGTATGATTTTTTTCCGTCTAGCTCCCTTTCACAACGCGCGATAAGGAACTTCGTGCCAAAAAAAAATATTGAATATGTTTGTAATGTCAAAATAACAGCCTTTTTCTTAGGTACTTATAATTAAAAAAATATATATTTTTGTCCATGCTATACCTCACAGTCCTCCTTCGCGCAATATGCATAAAAATGGGTACAATCTCTTCATGAATTATATTAATATGTAGATAAATATGTGCTTCGGTTAGAAAGGTAAGGCCGGTGATATTACAGGCACATGTGTTGCAAATGTCCATAGGCGGGGCGGTCACTACTTATTATAAGATCCTTTTCAGGTAGCATTTTTTTTTTTTGTTTTTTTTTTTTTTCGGGGAAATCCTCTGTTGGATACCCGGCGGCTCCGGGGGGAGCGGCCGGGTTATGTCAGACTCCTTCTGACTAAAACCCCACAGTGTTCCTATCTGTCGCTGCTGGCTGGGTATACGGGGGCGCCGAAGCATTCGTCCGCCTACCCAGCAGCGACGGCCTGGTGGAGGCCACGTCTCGTTGACGACGAAGACGTCTGCGGCAGTGAGGACCGGAGCTCTCGTCCTCAGTTTCAAGGTAGCCTACCGTCAAGTAGATTAACTTGTAGCTACCTAATTTATTTATTTTTTGTTCCACATTGCCTGACAAACAAGCGGACGGTCCACATGATGTTAATTACCTTAATTTGTTTCTTTTTATTCCACATGGGCTTACAAACAAGCGGACGGTCCCCCGCTATGGACATTTACAACACTAAGAGCATCGCCAATGCGTTGTCGACCCTAAGACGTGAAATTGTTACATCTCATGTGCCTGTAATATCACCGGCCTTACCTTACCTTACTAACCGAAACACAGAAACAAAAGTTCACTACTGCTTCCCGGACGAACTCCTCAGTAAGAGCTCTACTACTTCTAGAAAATTTCTCATACTAAAATAAACGAAGTTTGGACAAATCTATTTTATTTATGAAATGAAATGAAATGAAATATTTATTCAAATAGGCCTTCACAGGCACTTATGAATGGTCAGACTCTAACACCGGTTCGGAAGGTTGCTTTTACTGAGAAGAGCCGGCAAGAAACTCAGCAATTACTCTTTTCAAAATAAGATTTTGTACATAAAGATGTGTCCTGCTGGAGCGAGCGCTACACCCAAGCATTGTCGTTTATGACTAGCTGACCCTGTGGTGTCAACCCTGTTCCCGAGGGATGTAAAGATTTTCCACAAATGAGTAAAAAACGTCCATCCATCCAAACTTTCGCATTTATAATAGTAATAAAATTTTAATTTTAATAAAACATGGACCTGTTTACATTAACTTTATATAATGTACAACAACAGTTACTCAATTCTCTGACAACAATTTGAACTCAGTCGGTTAACATTTCAGCAATATTAAAAATGGACCCGCAAGCTTTTTGCTGAATTCATCATCGGTGGAAATGGGTAAGGTAGTACTTCCCAATAATCGTGTCGTAACCGTCACGCACAATTTAATAGCCACCACAAACATCGAGTACATTAATTATTTTCTGTTAACGCGATGCCATTGAAAGATGTAATGTGCTACACAAAAGATGAAAAATGTTTTTTCATTCCCACATTCACATCATTGTGGAAATATGGACATCCACAAATATTTGCTGGCAACACCTACGATTTATCAAACCTTACTCCCTTACGGTATAGGTGTATTGGTGTTTCTTTTAATATATCTGTTATATTTATCATACTTACTTTTAAGCTGTATACAATTATCAAAATAGAATACCTACTTTTAAAAATATCATAATACTAGCTGTCTCCCGCGGTTTCACCCGCGTTCCGGTGGGAAGAAACATTTTCCCGACACAAAAAGTATCCTATGTTACTAATACCTCCAAGAATATGTGTACAAAGTTTCATGATGATCGGTTAAGTAGATTTCGCGTGCAAGCGTAACAAACAAACTTACATTCACATTTATAATATTAGTAGGGAAGTAGGGATAGTTCCCTACCGGCATCGGAAGCATTATTAGTGTTATATGTTTAAACTGAAAGATTTGACAATAGGGTGTCTCGCTTTGTTGCGATATGTTTGTCTCTTTTTACCCCTAATAAAAATGGACTGTCGAATGTGGATTATTATGTGAAAGAGATTTAATGTTCTGTAAAAAAGCTGTGTTGGTTTTCTTTATATAGACAGTGCCCTTATTACATACTAGTTTTCGCGCCGCGGCTTTATCCACGTTCTCGGGGAATTTTATGTTTCCCTGGGGTAGAAGTAATGATGGCCGTTTTAAGTCTATTATTTCATTTCAACGGACCCTCCGTTGTCAACTTTCAAAGGGCAAAGTTATTGAAGCAACCTTCAACTGAGAAAAACCGACAAGAAACTTAAATATTTTTTTAATCTGACTATTTTGACAATTTTATTTTTCATTAGACTTACTATTTTCAAAATACTTAATAAAGAGCTACCTTGTAATAACCTCTTTCTTTTAAATTCACTCGTAGCTCAATTAAGAATGCCAAAGCAAAATCAACCCTATTATTATAAAACATAAGATTCATCAACATAGTCATACTATTGTAAGATAAGGAACCCCAAATTTCCCGCCAAACGTCCTGTCACTTTCGTTTACAGATTGGAAAAGTTTAACTCCATACTTTTTTAATAAAATTCGAATTAAGGCGAACACTTCATTCGCTCGAGTATCATAATACGGCTTTTTTGTCAGCATTCGAGTTTGAAAAGAGATTTTATTATCTTTTGTAGAAATTTGTTTGAGTAGCCCCCTTATTCAGCTAATACAAGCTTCGTCGGTGAGCCGCTTCACGGAGGTCTCGGAGAGCTTACCTCTCACGTGATTAGTAGTATTAGCGTAGCAAGCGACAGAGACAGAGTATAGGGGCCCCGACGAAACATCCTCGAGTTAGTGTAATTTTCCTAACAGAATCGAACCCCAGTTTATTCTGTAGTATTTTCAAGAACCTTTACAGGGCAAGGAGAAATCACTCTTAACTCATTACCAATAAAATTTCTATTCAATCGTGTATATAAACAAAATATCCCTACAAAAATTATAAATGTGAATGTAAGTATGTTTGTTACGCTTTCTCGCGAATTGATCATCATGAAACTTTGTACACATATTCTTGGAGGTATTAAAAGTAACATACTTTTTGTGCCGGGAAAATGTTACATCCCTCGGGAACGCGGGTGAAACCGCGGGGGACAGCTAGTAAATAAATATATCCCAGAACATTCTTAACACACATCCATCTGATCCCAAACTAAGTAGAACTTGTACTATGGAAACCAGATAACTGATATATTACTTATAACATTTTTTTTTCTATATTCATACCTTCTTATATCGATGTTTACACCTAAGTATGAAGTTATAGAGCTCTTAGTGCAGAGTTCGTCCGGGGAAGTACTACCACTCCATTTAGCCGTGAAGCAGTAGTGCACTTGTATTACTGTGTTTTGTTTAGAAATGACACTTAAGAGTTAACTTCACGTCTCAGGGTCGAGGACGCGACGATGCCCCTAGTGTTGCAAATGTCCATAGACGGCGGTGATCACTTACCATGTATACCAAATATATCATGTTTACATACATACTCCATGTGTCTGTTATCACAACTTATAACAGTCGGTGGTGGAAGAGGTTGGTTATCCATAACACACGCTTCAGCTTTGTTTGAATACCAGGGGCTCAATTCCGTAAGGAAAATGACACTAGCTCGAGGATGTTTCGTCGCGGCCTCTATGCTCTGTCTCTGTCGCTTGCAACGCTAATACTACTAATCACGTGAGAGATAAGCTCTCCGATGCCTCCGTGAAGAGGCTCGACGACGAAGTTTGTATTAGCGAATAAGGCGGCAGTTTCTCCTACAAACTTTAAAATGATAAAATCATGTGTATTATCTATTAGTTTTTAACAAGAAAGAAATACAATTTATTATTATTATTATATTATTACTATCAGCCCCCTTATTCAGCTAATACAAACTTCGTCCGCAAGCCGCTTCACGGAGGCCTCGGAGAGCTTACCTCTCACGTGATTAGTAGTATTAGAGTAGTTAGCGAAAGAGACAAAGCACGGAGGCCGCGACGAAACATCCTCGAGTTAGAGTCATTTTCCATACAGATTCGAGCCCCAGGTGGAACTTCTAAATGGTTTTTCGCTCAATTATAATTTTTATTTTCAAGTCTTTAAATACACAAATTAAGAAAACAAGTTAAGCGGGATAATAATCCTGTTACTCCATTTAAATCTTCATTCTCCCAAAGTCAAATGGATGAAGGTCTTAAAATTAGGTTTAAACCACAGATCATGAATCTAAGAAGTCATTTATAAATTTGTTTTTGAATTGAAACTTCTTTTGGGAGGTTAAAAATTCTGATCCACAAACTTTTTGTGTGACGAAAAATAAATGAATGATAAACACAATGTATGCTATTCAAAAGTGATTGATGAATAATTAAAATGTTTCCCTGTAATACTAAATATTTTATTTTGTCCACATTCCTTTAAATCTCCTTTTTATTTCTACTAATAAGATATAATGAATTGATTATTTGGTAACCATAGGACACAGATACTTAAACTTATTCTTAAAAAAATGCAAAAAAAATATTATTTTTTTCAAAATCGCAAGTGGGGGTAACCCCTTAAATACATTCATTACATGTCTGTTTGTCTGGTTTTAAATACATATATCTATAAAAGTATGTATTTAGTTTAAAAGTAGTATATCAGTTATCTGGTAACCTTAGATCCCACCAAAAACATAAATGTGAAAAAGGAGAGCCAAGTTCAATGTAAAAATTATTCTCTGCTGTGGGCTTCGCCGTAAAAAGAATTGAGATCGGAGATTGAGTGCCAAGTTCTATGCAAAATCCAAATATGTAGTCTAAGGGCTGACTAGGCTGGTTTTCCCATACGAATTATATAGCCTTCGCATGTTCTAAACCTCTTACCTTTCGGTTCTTATTTATTATTCCGAAAATTTGGCTTACTGGTAGAAACTACCCATCGAATTATTATTAAGTACCTACTTTTACACAGTCATGGAAGAGCCTTATGTACGATGGGTAGTTTCTTCCAGCAAGCCAAATTTTCGGAATAATAAAGTAAGAACCGAAAGGTAACAGGTTTAGAACATGCGAAGGCTATATAATTCGTATGGGAAAACCAGCCTAGTCAGCCCTTAGACTACATATTTGGATTTTGCATAGAACTTGGCACTCAATCTCCGATCTCAATTCTTTTTACGGCGAAGCCCACAGCAGAGAATAATTTTTACATTGAACTTGGCTCTCCTTTTTCACATTTATGTTTTTGGTGGGATATCATTACTTTTTGCAGGTAAGTACATATTCTTGTAACGCCGTAGGTCCTTTTAAAAGGACAAATTCAAAACTAAAAGTAGACTTTATAAATATAAAACAATTGCATTGCCAAGCCGCATTGCAGGCGGGTATGGTATGGTAGAAGCCTTAATGATGCATTAATAAATTAATAAAATTAAAAGTAGACTTTATAAATATAAAATAAAACAATTGAATGAGTTACTGTATTTTCCTACGTTTACGGGGTATAATTTTCTTCTCAGTGTTATTTTCTATATTTTTTTGTACCTTTGAAATATTTGGGTGAATTGCCCATTTGGTATCCGGAATTTTTTTTACGCGTTTTCTGTTTATACTCAATTTGGCCAAGTCGGGGCGGTATAACGTACGTAGACGGTTGTACTCTACAATAGAACTCTCTTGTGCCTTTATTTGACTCGGGTCTAAATTGATAAGATGTACTCCATCTAAAGTTTTAACTCTAGAGAGTCCAACGTAAGCCTGCCCTTTACTACATATAGAGGAGCCTATGTCGAGAAGAGCACTGTCAAGGCTAAGGCCTTGTGATTTGTGGATAGTAATAGCATATGCTAAGCAAATAGGGAATTGTTCCCTGTGAACATATACATTACTTAATATCTGAAACTTAGTCTTAACTCGTTCTAGTTCGTAAATTAAATTATGATTAAATTGTATCGTAATTTTACGTGCACAATTGCTGTTGTCGACGTCCCAATGTACCTTCACTATTTTTCCAATGGATCCGTTTACCAGTCCTTTACTGACATCTACGTTTCTCCGCAACATTACACGAGAACCTATTTTTATCGTGATGACATTTTCTAAGCCAGCAGTTAGGGACGAATCATCCTCGTACTTTTTGAGTACGTCATTTCCTCGTTTTTTCAAATAACGTGGACAGTCTATTTCGTCTATCGAATTTAATTTCTGGTGCTCCATACTTGTCAACATTGCAGTATTAAACTGGTTACACATATTTTTAGTGGGAAATAAACATACTGTATCATCGGACAGCAATCTGAAATAAGATATCATTTCTTTAAGCCGGTCGGTTTGATTTTTAGCGGTTAATTTGAGGAGTCGCTTAGATAAAGTGCAACTATCTTGACTTGTTACTATACCCATTCTTAAACGATTTAATATTTCACCGAAAAGTTTGTCGTTTTTTTGCCTCATATTTACAGTTAATTCCTCATAACAAAATAGTTCTTTCCATAAATTTGGAGCACTAAGGGATCCTAAACATTTAAGGACATCAGATGACTTCAAGTTTTCGAATGGCGACAGTTGTCTCACTGGAGGCAGTTGGAGCAAATCGCCAAACAATACTATATGAATCTTGCCGAACCATCCGTCATCAATGTCACCAGTATCATATATTTCTGTTAAGCGAAGATGGATGTACATTAATGTTATATTGGAAATCATAGACACTTCATCAATTATCAAAAGTACTACATCTTTTAAATCACATCTTAAAACTTTTAATACTTGGTCTGACAAGGAAGTGTACTTGGGACAGTTTCCGTGTTCTACAGGCAGCTGTAGGAGCCTATGCATTGTAAGACCGTTTACATTAAAAGCGGAAATACCTGTCGGTGCAGCTACCGCAGCTAACTTGTTCAATCGCTTCTGAACCCAATTTTTAAGCATATTGAGCATTTTTGATATCAAAAGGTACTCCTAATTCACGTAATTTATCTACATTAACAGAGTTCAAATCACAATCTATTGCATTTATATTTTTGTAATAACATATTAACTGATAAAGTTCTCTAACAATAGTTCGTATTTTAGGGAAATGGGTTTTTATGTTACAAAGTATTTTAATTTTGTTTATAAATTCTTGGCTCTCATTAGATATTAAGTTAAATACATTTATGGCTGACTTTGAATTTAAATATTTAAAAACATCCAATAAACTTTTCAGTATTGATTCATCTAATAAAAATTGTTTGGGATTACAAGACCAACAAGATACATCATTATGTTCATTCTGTATATTAAATTTCTCAGCTTGACCCTTATCGTTTATTGGTATAGTTTCACCTGAACAGAACACTTTATACGAATTTTCATAATAGTATGGTTCTTGAGTACTCACATGTTTAGATTCTCCGGCAATAATAATAATTTTTTCTAGTATGTCATTGTCAGAAGAGATACTATTATTTTTTTCCATATTTATTGTAATTTTACTTTGAACGCGATCTAAAATTTTACAGTAATTATCTAGTATATTTTTACGACGCTCAAGAACCCATTTCACAATTCTTTCAGCTTCTAACCTTTTCTGTTTTCCAATTTTCTCTGTTAGTTTGTTAATTGTGTCATTTTCATTGGTATACGTTAATTTTTTTTTGTGTAGTACAACTTCGACGATCCTTTATCTACAACTGGATTTTTGTTATTATAATGTTTTACCGCGGTTCTATGTATCTCTGGGTTTTTATCGGTATAACGTTTTACGGCTGCCTGATGCACTTCGGGGTGTTTGGCTGTATAACGTTTCTGAGAATTTTGCACTACTTTAGGATGTGCTTGTTTATAACGCCGATTAATTTCACGCCGTTGTTCTGTACGGGATTTCTCAGAAGTTTTAGGTCGACCTCGTTTACGTTTTCTAGGACGACCCCTTAGTGTCAATTTTTTTTTTTTTCGTTCATGGACTCCTTATCTTGAATAATTATATCGGGAATAATAGACACATTATTGATGTCTTGTTCCACTGGTATACACACATCATAATGGCCCGAAGAGAGATTTCCTGTAAAGAGCAAGCGCTTTGTAGGATATCCCGTTTCGCCGAACAAACCTAGCAGAACACCATCCTGATGATACACTTCGATCTTAATATTATACAAATTTGCTGCAGCCTTTAATTCAGAAGCAGCTCCATAAGTTGTCGAACAAAGCATGCTTGCTCGATACTCTTCTTTAGAGCAGTAAGGATCCCCGTTTGCAGCGCAAGTGTACATATACAAATCATCCCAGTTACGATATACATACTCTACTATAGTTTCACGCAATCTATTTGTTTGTTGTATATTACTACACTCAAACAAAGAATATGCAATCGAATGGAATAAGCAGCTTCCATCGGGAGGCATTGGAATAATTTGGTGTAAGGTGAGAGTGTCACCCACCCGTAATTCTATTGTACGACTCATTGTACAATACTTATACCTACCTACGTAATAATAAAAAGATAATAAAACTATTTGCTATTATCAACAAGTTCTCAAACTCAGAGTTAAGTAGGTATATACACCTACTTACTTTTAACTATACTTAACTTACCTACTTACTAAAAAATACAATTATTATTTATTTAAACTATTGCCTATACTATAATACTATACGTACATACGTACCTATACCTACTTATTGAAGAAATTGTAATAATAAAATTAAAATATAACTACATTATAAGTTTTCCTTAAGAAATAGCAATGTCGCAGCATAAATCGTAACCTTATATGTAGGTCAGATATCGGAAGACAACCGGACAGCAAGACGGCGCTCGCGCTTATGAGCGCGGCTGGCGCTCGCTCGGTCACGTTCGCGTCAACCGTTCGATTTGGTTGTCACAGCGCCCCACCCACCCCGCCCGAGCCGCTCCGGCGTCGTGTATATACCGAAAATCTAAATGCCTATTATTTTTCATTATTTATGAGTAGGTAATGATTTTACACTATTGATGTGCGCTAAATATAAAAATAATAATTATCCCAGTTTATAACGTACGTATACCCTAAGTAATATTAGGTATTTATGTAAAGCGTTCATAATAGAATCTAATTATTTAAAAATTGCCAGTTTTTTATTTATTCCTTTGTATTCATCTAATTACCTATCTGCATACCAAATTTTAACTCTCTAGGTCATCTGGAACTGGGTTAGAATTTTGGTCTATAGGTCAGTCAGTGATAAAAATGAGGAATTTTGGAAATTAATATCTAAATAACCGTTTAAGATAAGCTAATGAAATTTAGAACACATATGTATCTCGCAAGTTTCAATATATGAGCCAAATTTGATACGTTTATGTATAATAGTTTTTGAGTTATGAGGGGGTCAAAAGTGGCTCCAAATGGTTCGTGTAATATTACACACGGTGCGGCTCGCCAGTTCTGTTGCTTGAACTTGGCTTGACACGCTACCGCGTGTCTAGATATTTATATATCTTTCAATAGTATACAAAGTCACTATTTCTGTCTGTCTGTTTGTCCTCTTAAATCTTTTAAATTACGCTATCGTTTTTTATGCAGTTTTTACCATCTTATAGAGAATGTCTACTTATGTCATCCGACTCAGGCGAAGCCGGGCCGGGTTACTAGTAACTAAATAAAATAAAAACGAATACTTAAGCACAGTTAAATCTTCACAAAGTACACTGCTTGACATAGCGCACCCTCAGTGCGATAAGGGCTTAACTAATTTTTTTGCGAAATGGAGTCACGATCATAGAGACTAAACAAAGTAGGTACGCTCTATATGAATAGTATAACATAGTCAACTTAATGATAGAATAAGCATACCGATACTTCCACCTCTAACACCGGGACCCACCCTCCCCGGTCAGTGCGAAAGTGACCCAATCAGAGATGTGCCAAATGTGATTCTTTTGAGTTAAGCCCCTATCGTTCTGAGGGTGCGAAAGGCGGGGCCTATGTCCAGCAGTGGACGGAGATAGGCTGATGATGACACTTTTTGACGTAGACCTGTTCTTGTCATAAGTACAATACTTAGGTAACTTACTACTTGATCTCCTTCATACAGATGTGGTAAGTCGAATGTATGTATGAACCGACACTACTCATAAAAAAAAAATTTACCATAGTGTCTGGAGAGACCATAGTCTTCTCTTATCTAAAACAATGTGATAGATTCGCCTTAATATGAAGAATACAAAAAGAATTAAAAAAAACACGCTTTTATAGAAAATCTAACAAAATTAAAATATTTACAACGGGTCTAGCTGTTTAAAATATTGAATTGTCATCGGTCCTCGATAAATCTACCAAGTTTAAATGAAATCTGACCGTTTAAAGTCGGTCAAAATCGCGCCCAAACGAGTCGGTTACAAACATACAGGTGAAGCTAATAAAAAGCGTGTAAAAATACTTTTAAATAGATATCTCCTTGGTTTAGTGATCCGTGTACCGAAGCTTGACGCAGGTTGACGGGGGATATAAATGTTTTGTTTGAGGTTATATTTTGGGTATACATCGGATGATTTTAGACCTTAATTTAAGCACTTAGAAATGTGTAATTAAATTATATAGGTCGTAGGTTCAATTCCCATATATTTTGTGCTATAAAAAAACTTGTGTACCTATGCACGCACGTAAAAAGTTATACTCGAAATTATTGGTGAGAATAACTGCACTAAAGCATTTGTCTTTACTATTCAGTCGTGAAATTGTAGTGTCCAAACTCTTTGCACCTGTCTGTAGCAACGAATAAAAAAAATGACGTTGTTAGGTTATTATTGTCAATAACATAATTACTCACTCATTGACACTGACAGTTGCGATTTGTGCGATGTTCCGGAGAGACCGTTATCAGCTAACTTCATCCGTGAGAATTTTGTGTTGCACTGATGCGCGCGCATCTTTAAATTTCACTCTCATAACGTTCATAACGCGTCTAAAGAAGTATAACTTAATAACTTGTTGAATTTCTTGCTGTCTCTTCTCAGTTGACGGCTGTCTTGCGAAACTGTAGTTATTTCTGGCTTTGGGCTTCATAGGTGCACTAGTAGGAATTGCTAGCAAGAAATGCCAATGAATTAAAATTAATTGATATATTATGATTCATAAACGGTCCGACAGATTTGGATAATATTTGGTACACAGATCGGTTCTGGATTTGCTCTTCTACATTCTTTTTTCGACTTGTCCGACAAACCAGCAGACGGTCCACTTGATGGAAGCTGGTCAGCGCCGCTTATGGACATTTGCATCACCAGGGGCATCGCTGCGTTGTCGACCCTGAGACGTGAAGTTGTTAAGTCTCATGTGCCTCTTATTTCACCGGTCTTACCTTTCAAACGAAACAGTAATACAAGGGCACTACTGCTTCACGGCGGATGGTAAGGTGGTACTACTTCCCCGGACAAAATCTGTACTAAGAGCTCTAGTACTCAACATTTAACCTCGTTACAGAATGACCACCTCATGTGTCCAACAATGTAACAAACCTTTGTCCATACATTGTGCCCAACGTAAAGGTACGAGTACACAGGATACATCTTAATGTACGCAATCGATACGACGTCCTGAGACTGCCCTATAAACTTTTATAATAGTCCGTAAAATGTTATCATGTGTACAGGATGATTTTAAATAGCTATTAAAACTAGAATATCCAAAAATAAAAACTATTCGTCCAAAAAGTTTTTATAGAAAAGAAATATGGAAAATAAAAAATAAAAAACACTATTACTAAGGTATCTTCAGCTCCACGACATTGTAGGTACTCAGTCTATCCCATTTCAGTAGAATTACCGAAATCGGAATACATCCCATTAAAAAAATATTGACGCTCGTCAAATCAACATAAAACCTTAAAAACCGTGCAATAAACATAAAAAACCTCTTTAGAAATATATTTACCAGTCATTGGGACCTGCGAAATTCTATTCATGTTTCCCAGTTCGGACGGGCTCGGCTATAGTCGGCAATACTCGGCACGGCAGGTGAAATAAAAGGATATCTATAAAAAGATCGGGCTGTATACGGCGACAGGACCCGCCGACCGTAAAATAGTTTGGTAATGAAATTGGATCGGCACTTCTTTTTTTTTTTCACCATCCGTCGATGGTCTGCGGTAAGAGTCCGGCATAGTTTTGTTAAGGCTCAAGTTATAGGCGGTTAGAAAATAGTATTTATATTTTGTAATGAAAACTTTTTTAGGCACCGTTGTGATTTAAAACTTGATGGAATGAAAAAGCGACTCAAAAAAAGACAAACATAGGATGCCTGCAAGATAATGAGATAGATAGTTTTCTTGAGGTTTCACTTCTATCGCGTGTGAAATGCATACATTTTTTTAAAAAAGGTGTTGTAGTTTTTTATTATTTTGTATTCACTATGTGTAGATCTGATGTTCTTGTTTGTTTCATAGAATATTTTTTTTATCGTAAGCTACAAAAGAGTTATATAGATATGAATATCTTTAAAATATATGATCCCATCATACAAATAATTGAGAAATACTATAGTAAGTTGCCCTTTACTTTCCTGGTTTCTCTTCTTTACTTATTCAGATTTGAGGTAGCAGAATGTTTTTAATAGAGATCATAGAAACTCGTTTGTCGGGCCAGTGGGTTTGGCAGTTCGATTCCCACCCAGGGCAAGCATTTCTATGTAAAAATATCTCTATTTGATCTGGGTAAATACTTATTTAAGTATGTATTTATAAAGTAGTGTAAAAGCTCTGCTTTATTTGGGTTCAGATAACCGTGTGTAAAGAATGTCCAAAGATATTATTATCATAACAAAATCGCCACCGGTCCTTGCCACGCTACCCGCTTAAGCCTTAAGCCACGCACCGATGCGATAGCAGTTACTTTAGTTAAAATCTAACTGAATTCTTAACATAAAATATTTACATTTATATGCGTTTCAACTAAGAAACGGTCATTCGAAATGGTTCGTGAGAAATGTAAAAAACAGTTATTATGTCTATTCTGTTAGCTTTTTCTATTTATCTCATAGACACGTGTCGTTGACCATTTGAGTTTGACAGCTCAATGATTATATTTCCCGCCATTTTAATTAAAGTGACGTTTTGATTTTCGGGTGTTTATAAAGTACTTGAATAAAATTAGGTACAGGCGTGTTCGATGTTTAAATTTCTCGGTACAGAGGCCTTATTATGAACATGCTGTACTTTACAATTTCTGTCATAGTGGAGGTTATCTTGCTTGCATGGATAAGGGTGTCTGAGGAGGACCTACGAATTCGTATTTTTAGACAAACGTACGAAATACGTCATCTTCGGCTTTCAGGGACTTGTCTCTGATTATAAAGAGAAAAGATTTGTTGCGTTACTATTTCTATTACATATCAAAATATATCATATATTTATAATTTTTTATTTGTTACTTTTTTTTTTATTTTTGTGCCTGTGCCGCGACTGTCCGTGGCACCGCTAGCTATATCAGAATATCAGCGCTGCGGTATCTACGGCCGCAGCTTATGCTGAGATAGGTGCCTTTTTGGCCTCACACAGTGTATATACTGTATGATTGTGTTGTTATTGCTATATTGTATCTGTGTGTAATTTGTGATGTCAATGAAATTGTCTATGTTGATGCTGTGTGAGTCCAAAATAAATGTTTTCTTTCTTTCTTTGTATTTTATTTGTAATGAATAAACTCAAAAACGACTGGACCAATTTTAATAATTGTTTCACTATTCGAATGCTACATTATCCAGAAATAACCGGATATAATATAAAGCCAGGATACTTTAGATCCTTTCTAGAAGGTGGGTACAACCGCAGAACGGTAGATATGAATAAAAAAATAAAAACCAGTAATTGGGAAAACCAGTGTATTAAACATCCAAAATTATACGAAAACATTAAATATGATCAAAATTAAATCATTAATGTAATTTTTCAGTACCGATCTAATCATAAAGAGTTTGTTATTTGATGCTGTACAATTATGACGTCACAACTTGCTATTTCATACAAAACTCCATACATTCAATCGTTTTGACATTTCAAAAAGAATTGCTGATTTGACATGTCAGGACACATTCCTATTATACATGGCCATTTTGACATTTAAGAATGACGTTGAAAATTTGACCCTATCTATTCATATTAGGGTTTATTTTGCACCATCATAAAAATAACTATTGCATTAAAAAATGAATCTTATAGTTCCAGAAACCATAAAGTTAAGTTTCCTGTGACAATCGTAAACCTCAAATCGGTCATAGAGCACCGGTACAACACAATATTACCAGAGGCCATTAATATTTAATAAGTTAATTTTGTAGTCATTTTCGTGGCACATAAGCACAGGTGCTAACTAGTTTTCACTCATTCACACGCTCTACGGAATATGGTAAAGAAAGTTGACAAATCGGTCGAGATTTCTGCATTTATTATCTATAATAATATAATAAGCTGTAGAGTTTGTTTTATTTGTTCGTTTAACTCGCTAATCTCATGAAGTGGTCCGTTATTGCAATAGTTATTTGTTGTACAAGAGTGCAAAGTTGCTTTTTAACCGCGCTCACATTTGATGACCGAGCAAGTGAAAGATTCTAAAATAAAAATAAAAAAACTAAAAACCACGCGTGTAAAGCGTTATTTTTAGTTTTTTTTAACTATTTATTTTTCATTTTTATTTAAATTTTTTTGAGTGCCCGAAAGAGTAAGTCTGGAACTGCACGCATGCGTAGTTCGCGCACTAGCTCTATCTCTCTTAGTCGCATGCAAAGGATGCGGAAAGAAATTAATTAATCCTGGCGAATCTAATTAGGATAATCGGATGCTTTGATCGGATTATTGCATTGTCATCGGCCTTTGACAGGTGTGCAAAGTTTGAATTAAATCTGATCGTTCAAAGTAGGACAAAATCGAGCTCAAAGGGGTCGGTTACATACATACATACATACATACAGGTGAAGCTAATATAAAGCGTGTAAAAAAAGGAATTATAAATTAGAACCCTGACAGTAAGTGAGGGAATCAAAAGAGCACTTTGGGTCTGGTTAGGTGAATCTCAATAAGTAGTCTTATCATTGTAGTAAGTCCATATAATTTCTTAACACATTAAAAACACAGTGACAATGTAATAACAAATAAATTTACCGTTTTAAACAAGTACGTGAACCAGACTGGTACAAAGTCTCGTAACAGCGTTCGATGACGCTGACACCGTATGCATGTAGGAACTATAGTAGGTACATATTATATTCATAATGATATATCATGTGTCCCTACAAGCACGAGGTGAAAAATCTTTGCACTCGAGTGCAACACGTAAGTTTTCATCACACCTCAGCGAGGAAATTACTAAAAACAAAAAAAAACAGAATAAGGCACGGGCAAAGCAAATTAAAGAAAAAATACACCAAGAAGGTTCAGAGTCTTGAAGGTTGTATAATAAATTCGCCACCATGGAGGTAGAAGTAAGTAGGTTTAATGATGTTTTGAATTCACAAACTTAGTGTACACGATGTTCTAAATTCAATTTACTTTATCATCTAGCGTATAAAAACGGCTTTTGCACTCAGATATCGAAGATCAAAAAAACTCTTTCCGAGATGGGGGGATGAAAAAAAGATTTTTTTAAGAGTCCATTTATCGAGGAAGACAAGCTATCGAGCCCACGACTTGTGGCTCGCCAGTCAGGGTCTCTAATCACTATACCAACTGACTTGAACTGATCAAAATCATCAAATTGATGAGAAAGTTTATCCCACCATCACAGATGTGGGTTCATCTAGTTAGGCCCCCTGAAGCTCTATGAAATTCTGTCATTCATCCGACGTATATTATTGTTGAAGCAAAACTTCTATAGACACTCGTTTCCCGAGCTCAACAATCCACAGTTAGTAGTAGAGCTCTTAGTGCAGAGTTCGTCCGAGGACGTACTACCCTACTCATTTCCGCCGTGAAGCAGTAGTGCACTTGTTACTGTGTTTCGGTTAGAATGGTAAGACCGGTGAAATTACAGGCACATGAGACTTAACTTCACGTCTCAGGGTCAACACCGCAGCGATGCTCCTGGTGTTGCAAATGTCCATAGGCGGTGTCCACTTACCATCAGGTAGACCGTCGGTCTAACTGACATGTAAAACATACAAGATTCGGTACCCTCAGTCGGGAGACAAACCGCTTTTATCCGGTTTATTTGTGAATAGTCATGATGCGTAAAGGATTGTCCCAGAATATCGGTCAATCTCTAGCTCAATAATTCTTTAATCGGATTTAACAGTATTTTTTTCCAATCGGGAAGAGATTATCGTGAAACGATTACGTTTATTTTGATTCGAATACGCTCTTGATGTTGGATGTTGTTAATTTTTATTTGTTTGTTTCGTACGGACAGATTTTTGATTGGATAGGTTATTTGTATGATTGTGATTTGACTGAAAATCTTTATTACGCTCGTTATAGTGGTTTCGGCTAACATTGACTCCACATTCAATTTGAATTCTCACATTAATTTTAGTATGAATTTAGCTCGTTTTTATTTGTTACTAGCTCTCCCCCGCTGTTATACCCGCGTTCCCGAGGGATGTAACATTTTCCCGGGATAAAAAGTAGGTTATTTTTTATTCCAATATATGCTCTATCTATGTGCCAAGTTTCATCCAAATCCGTTGGGTAGTTTTTACTTGAAAGAGGAACAAACATCCATACATACAAACTTTCGCGTTCATAATATTAGTAGAATTGAGCTAATACAAATATCAGCCTGCGGCGTCGAGGCCTCGGAAAGCGGACCTCTCACTTGATTTCGTAGTTAGTGAAAGAGACTGAGCATGGAAGACGCGACAAAGCGTTTTTTTTTTATCACTTGAGCCGACAACCAAGCAGACAGTCCACCTGATGGTAAGTGGTCACCGCCGCCTACATTTGCAACACCAGGGGCATCGCCAATGCGTTGTCGGCCCTGAGACGTGAAGTTGTTAAGTCTCATGTGCCTGTAATTTCACCGGCCCCCTTACCTTTCTAACCGAAACACAGTAATACAAGTGCACTACTACTTCACGGAAGAAATGAGTAAGGTGGTAGTACTTCCCCGGACGAATTCTGCACTAAGAGCTCTACTACTAATTTGATAATCATCTTTCATTATAATTCATAAAAATCATACATCACATTTTTTAAACGGACATTCTTTTTACACGGCCTTCTGATACCAAGCGAAGCAGAGTTTGTACTATGGTAACCAGCTAACTAACAATTACATCTAGGCATTATCTAATTAACTAGGTAACCAGATTCAGCCTAGCTCTCCAACGAGATAGGGCGGCCAGCTTCCTGGGCACATAACGCGTAGAGATCTAAACTGGATAGTCTACCTATAATATCGATATTAGCAATACTATCTGGCAATACTAGCAATACCCCGCGGTATCACTCGTGATATTTTCTTCCAATCCTCTGTCATCATCGGAATCATTCTGTCTATTGATGAGACCCCATCAAAAGATCTAAGCGTATAGACGGTGGGATACAACTTTGTTTTATACTATGTAGAGATGATATGAAATTAAAATATGTGAATTAAATTTAGGAGTGTTGGACCACTTTTTAAATACCTACGTATAAACAATTGAGGCTTACAATAAAAAAAAGCCATTTTTTATTAATTTTGACGGGCCAGTTGGCTTGGTGGCTAAAGACCTTGACTGCCAAACCGAAGGTCGCGGGTTCGATTCCCACCCAGGACAGACATTTGTGTGCATGAACATGTCTGTTTGTTCTGTGTCTGGGTGTAAATAGTTACCTGGTAGCCATACTACAAGCAGTACACTCTGCTTAACTTGGGATCAGGTAACCATGTGTGACGAATGGCTTGGGATATTTATATACTATGAATGGTCAGACTCTAACTGTACCCACAAATGTTTATGGGCATCGAACCCACGACTGTTAGTATCTAACTACTTCTCCAAGCCCGTTATAATACTCACCGGGTATACTAATCCGCGGACGGTGGCGCGAGGGTAGATTTTTGACGCCTACTTAATGTAGGTAGTCTTAATCCGCCTTCTCGTTTCAGTTTTTACATACAAAATTAATTCCCACGATGTTTTGTAGGGTTGGCGAAGAAATGTATTATGAAAATTCGAGTTTTATTAGAGTAACTGTCCCCCGCGGTTTCACCCGCGTTTATCGATATAATATATAGCCTAAAACCATCTAGAAAAAAATCTGCGTCGAATCATGATCATGAATTTAAAAATTATATTAGGAAAGTTTTAAAAGAAAAAGCGTATTACAAGGTAGTTCATTTTATTGAAGATAAAAATGTATGGAAATAGCTGCTCTCTGCACAGTGCACCTCTAATTTGCTTGTTTTAGTTGTAAGTAATTATTGCCATTTTCTATTTTGTAGTCTTGTTATTTCTTTTTTGTTTTTGAATGTTACCTATATTGAGTATTTTGTAATTGTTAAATATAAAAATATGTAAAATTGATATTATAAAATAGCCAAAAAGTCAGAATAGATAACATTTATATTAAAAAAATATTTAATAAAAATAAAAAAGAATGTAACCTTGCTGAGTCTCTTGCCGGTTCTTCTCAGTTGAAGGCTGACTTCCGAACCGGTAGTAGCTTCAGTAACTTTAAATTTGACCTTCATAAGTGCCTTCCGAGGGCCTAAACTGTATAAATGGTTTTGAATTTTTGAATTGAACGCGAAAGCGAGCTCCATCTTCGGGCTCATCTTCACTTACCATCAGGTGAGTTTGAGGTCAATCGAAATCCCGTCATTTATAAAAATAAAAGAATACATTAACTCTCGGGGAACGGGTTAAATCCCAGAGCAGAGTAGTATACTACCTGGCATACCTAATAAACGTTGGAGATGCTAAATTAATTAATGCCAAACGAAATAGCTCAAATATGTACTAGATTTCTAGTTGCCCTCAGCAATTTAGTAAATACAAATTAGATTATTCATTTCGCGTGAAATGTATAACAATACATATTTAGGTTATTGTACGTATTTCAGCGTATTTCGTAACATAGAAGCATGCAGGAACTATTAGTATAATTGGAATTTTATCTACATTAATATTATCTATAAAATTTATTTGTTTAGATGTTGGTAATCTTCGAAACTGCACATTTGATTTCAAAATTCACTGATACAAAGTTACATCATTCCTATGATATTGGCTATGTTTAATATATGTAAATATGTGAATGAATAGCTTTTGCGTTATGAAAAAATGATGAGAGTGAAATTTTAATATGCGCGCGCATCACTGTAACACAAAATTCTCACGGATGAAGTTAGCTGATAACGGTCTTTCCGGAACATCGCACAAATCGCAACTGTCAGTGTCAATGAGTGAGTAATGATGTTATTAATTTAATAACTTTATGTTAATAACCTAACAACGTCCAAAATTGCTTCGTTGCTACAGACAGGTGCAAGTTTGGACACTACAATTTCACGACTGAATAGTAAAAAATACTTTTAGTGCAGTTTTCCTCATCTATAATTTCGGGTATTACTTCTTACATAAATACACACTCACGTTTTTTTAGGTACAAGTCACCTTTTACTAGTATGTTTGAGACAAATCTTACAAATGAATTTTAGTTTAGACATTGCACGGGGCTAAAAAACGTCATTCTTAATCCAATATGGTGGCCGTGATCAGATGGTTATTTATTGATTCACTAACTATATAACTTATTTATAAGAAAACAATGACGTGCCAACCCTACCGCAAGTTCCGTGGGTTTTAAGCGGATAGCTTTAATTGTTTGGAAGCGAGGCAGGGCTGGATTAACCAAAAAAAAGATATTCCCCGATCTCTCGTACCATTATTTTTGGGCGTACAAAAAGTTAAATATTAATTTTGAACCGGCCGTTATACTGTGTTAGCCTTGTTACAGGAGATTATGATTAAATTCTTATAATAATAAAATGTTTCTAATTTGACAGTTCAATTGGCTTAGTCGATATAGTGTGGGTTGAAAAAATCAATCATGAATTTTTCTCGGTTGATAAAACTTACCATGGTGTCTGACCTAGGTCTAAAAGCGTTAACGTATAGTGTGGCACGTCCCTCATTCCGTTAGTTCTTATTACTTACGTTAGTAACCTTATTACTATTATAAATGCTAAAGTTTGGAAGGATGCATCTTTCGTACTCTTTCATGCCAAAAAAACTACCTAACGCATTTGCATGAAATTTGGCAATTTGGAAATATATTTTCAAATAGGCCTTCACATACACTTATGAATGGTCAGACTCTAACACCGGTTCGGAAGGTTGCTTTTACTGAGAAGAGCCGGCAATAAACTCGGCAATTTCTCTTTTCATGGATAGCGAATACCCTGGGATAACACTTTTTGCCCCGGAAAAATGTGACATTCCTCGAGGACGTGGATGAAACCGCGGGAGGCTGCTAGTATGTTAAGAAATCGATTAAACATATATTTTTAAACCATCCTTATTTATGCCATAAAATTTACGTCACGTATTCTGCTTAAGAAATCCTAATTTATCCTTCTAAAATAATACAAGCGACCCGCCCCGGCTTCGCTCAGGTGCAATGTAGATACTAATACATATAAACCTTCCTCTTTAATAACTCTATCTATTAAAAAAATCGCATCAAAATCAGTGGCGTAGTTTTAAAGATTTAAGCATACATAGGGATATATAGACAGAGAAAGCGACTTTGTTTTATACTATGTAGTGATTATAAATAAGAAAGTTTGCTTGTATGAGTGGATTTTCGTAAAAACAACTAAACTGATTTGGATAAAACTTGGCACACAGATAGCTTAAAACCTGGATAACTGATAACCAGAGTACTGTAACATTACTTAGGAACGCCAGTAAAACAGCTAGTGAACAAATAAATGACCCTCTTGTCATATCCGTCGTGTGTCCGCCATATTGGATTTTGAATGACGTCACTTAGCTAATCGTGCATCACCAAAAACAAACGTGCGTACAAAGTTTTAGCTCTATCGAGAGGGCTGATTTAAAATTCCATTTCAAATTAGACAAAACGGAAGTTAAAAAAGGGTTATAAAATCAAAAAGTGTGTGGCTTTCTCATGCTCACAATTAGATGTAAAGACTAATAGTATGTACGTACGTATATCATTTTAAATACATGTATGATCTGTGGTTTTTCTGAAATAAATAAGTAAAAAAATAAATTGAAATTAAAAAACCATGATATCCAGGATTTTTTATGAGATTAATATGTCCATACCAAATTACAGCATACTAATACAGTATCTAAGCTAAACCACAGACATACCGCCAAAACGCAACAATAAAGCTTCCACATTAACTACAGACCCCAAAAAGAATCTCCACTCTCCATACATACGAAGAAACTTTAAAAGACAAGATATCAAGGGTCCTTTATCTCCATTGATTCTCGGCCACCTCGAGCCGACCTCCGCTTGAAAGTCAGTCTGTCAGTATATCACAAACAAATCTCTCGCGCGGGTACCTCCCGACGCAAAGCCCTTTGATGTATTTACGAGATCCAACACACAACCTTTTGCTGTTGAACTTGCTTACGTTTTCCGTCGAGTAGATATAAAAGTGAAGGATTTATCAGGGGCTTCGCATTGTTTTATTGTTTAGAGAAAATTGCAGTTATAGAATAATAGCTGTCCCCCGGGGTTTTAACGACGTTCCCGGGGGATGTTACAGATTCCCGAGCTTATGTGCTATTCTAGATTATAATCCAGCTCTGTGTTAAATATCATCCAGATCCGACCAATTTTTTTTCCATACAACCTTATTTGAACTATTCCGAACATTAAAAAAATATGCTTTACAGTATTGAATTTATATTCATAATAGTAAAGGTTTGTTCATCTATGTATAACTATCGGCTATGCACCATCGCCATAAAATATAAAAAAAAAGTACCAATAATAAAACTCAGTCTAACAGCATATCGTTTTATTTCGCTGAAATTACAATTCGGCGTATAAAATTCAGAATTCAAATGAGGAACAAAATTTTATTTAAAATATTCAAAACAAAATGCAAAAGTGCAGCATAAAGATCGTTTGGATATGCGGTACTGCCAACATTCACATATTATTACTAGCTTTCAACTCCGCGGTTTCACCCGCATTACCAGGATAAAAAAAACTGGCGTTTTGGCGCCATGTGGCCTTTCCCGCCCTGTCAGCAATTTCGTGCTTATCTTACGTTAGGTTTTACGTAATTTTGACCCGTAATTATTGAAGTTATACTTCTTTACGTACGTTATGAAAAAATGAGAGTAAAATTTTAAGCGCGCATCACTGTAACACGTCAAAGAAACAGTTGAAGTTGAAGTCTGCTGATAACAGTCTCTCCGGAACATCGCACATATCGCAACTGTCAGTGTCAATGAGTGAGTAATGATGTTATTGTCAATAATAACCTCACAACGTCAAAAATTGCTATTCGTTGGTATAGATTCTTTACACATGGCCATCTGGTTGGATGTATTTAAAAAATACTACATGTAGTATATCAGTAGTCCGGTTACAACAATACAAGCTCTGCTTAGCTAAGGATCAGCCCCCTTATTCAGCTAATGCAAACTTCGTCGGCAACCCGACGCACGGAGGCCTCAGAGCTTACCTCTCACTCAATTGCGTAGTTAGCGAAAGAGACAGAGCACAGTGGCTACGACGAAACATCCTCGAGTTAGTGTTGTTTTCCTTACAGAAACGAAGCCCACAATAAACTGAGTAACTGGCTATGCCTGTGAGATAGGCTCATATGTAAATATAGGACGGTCATGACATTTACAAAGACGAGTCAGTTTGATTATGTAAAGTAAAACACAAGCTCGACAATGTTTCGTCGCGCTTACGCTTTGTCTCTTTCGCTAACTACGCAATCGCCTGAGAGGTCTCAAAAGTCAGTCACTCTAAAGTCACCAAAGTTGTTTTAACTTAATAGGGTAGATGATCCCATTTTCCTTTTGATGGGATATCAGGTCTGTAGTTCTCAAAAGGAATTCTCGAGCTGCAGAAAGGGAGGTACGGTCAAACAGAAACAGCTGTACGAAGTAGGTGTTGATACCTCGGATGGTTGTGACATCGAATGTCGTGACGAAAGTCGTGGTTTTGGATCCTACAAAGCGCTATCTGTAAAGGATAGCATTGTGAGGAAACCATAGCTTGTAGTTTTGGCGATATTCTACATCCAAACTAAAGTCCTACTAATATTATAAACTAGTTGTCCCCCGCGGTCTTACCCGCGTTCCCGTGGGATGTCACATGTATTATACATAAAAACATTCCTCTTCAATCACTCTATCTATTAAAAAAACCTCATCAAAATCCGTTGCGTAGTTTTAAAGATTTAAGCATACATAGGGATATAGGGACAGAGAAAGCGACTTTGTTTTATACTAGTGATGTGAAAAATTGTATGAAAAGATGTATGGATGTGTGTTACTCTTTTACGGAAAAACTACGTTACGAATTCGGTTGAAAATTGGCATATAAGTAGAGCATGCCCTAGAATAACTTATATGTTACTTTTTGTCCCGGGAAAATGTGTCATCCCTGGGGAATGCGGGTAAAACTGCGGCGTATTTAGTCCCTTTATAATAATAAAATAGAAATTCAAATAATAAATATCCCGGGACATTCTATACACACGACCATCTGATCCCAAACTAAGCAGAGCTTGTACAATGGAAACCAGATAACTGACATATACTGCATTTTTTTAGTATTTACTTACACACGAAAAAACAGTAAAATTGAAAATTAAAGTAGTACACCTTACCCATTTCCGCCGTGAAGCAGTAGTGCACTTGTATTACTGTGTCTCGGTTGGAAATTTAAAAATACAACAAATGAATATAAATTATTAATACGATATAATTATTAATGTCCTATTTTACTCACATGAACTATATTTCGGATTGTCGGCACCCTCGAATGAAGAAGCCTACAGTATTGGCCTTTGTGGGCATTAACTGTCCGCGGTGATAACACTCCACGTGGCAAGAAATCCATATCTCTAATTGCTTTTTAAGTTTTTTGGGTATTTTACTCTATCTCAGGAACTAATGTGAATGGAATTTTATATTTCCAGTGAATTAAACATAGCCCCGTTCTAAAAAGTATCCTTTGTATTAATACAGCTCGATTCTGTAAGGAAAATGACACTAACTCGAGGATATTTCGACGCGGTCTCTATGCTCTGTCTCTGTCGCTTACTACGCTAACACTAATCACGATCAATAAGTTTGTATTAGCTGAATAAGGGTGCAGGCTATAAAGTATCTGTAAACTATGTGCAAAGTGCCATTCAAATCTATTTCGTATTTTTGTGTGAAAGAGTAACTAACATCCTCTGACACTATAGCTTTACAAAACTAGCTGACCCCGCGCTATCGCCAGCTATCCCAGAAGCATTTAATATTATCCTGGAATAAAAAGTATCCTACATTTTATTCCACATATTCTATAAATAAATATCCCGCGACATTCTTTACACACGACCACCTGGTCCCAAACTAAGCAGAGCTTGTACTATGGAAACCAGATAACTGATATACTACATATACTACTTTATTATTTTTTTCTAAATGCTTACTTATATAGATAGCCACACCCAGACACACAGACATGTTCATGCACACAAATGTTTGACCTGGGTGGAAATCGAACCCGCGACCTTCGGCTTGGCAGTCAGAGTCGCTAACCACCAAGCCAACTGGCCTGTCAATGTGCCCAGATTCAAACAAATCCAAAATTGGTTTTTAAGAGTAGTAAAAACCAATTTATTCCAATTTATAATATTTCCAGGCTGTTTTGCTCCAATTCCACATGAGCTGTACTGCTATATGTACCCTCCTGGCTGCACCTCATCGACCGATGGCGCGTCAACGTGTCATTCACATTTCGCAGGTGGACCGCCAGTCGACGCTGCCGGCATGGCGTGGGAAGCGTCACCTGGCGCGACCTATATTTTATTTATGAGCTCGAAACCCTATATAGTGACGTCGAATCTGCTCAGCTGATTTATCGATAGAGTATAGCTACCGTAATGTGTTCCCTAGGGGTCTAATGCATCTCAGGGTTATTACATAGCCTATGTCCATTTGGAATTACGTCAGTACAGGGTTTGAGTCTTGTAGATTTTTTTTTTTTATACAACTTTGGCCGATAAGCCACCTGATAGTGTTTGTGATGGCGGAAGTGGTCACCGCCGCTTATAGACATTTGCAACACCAGTCAGTGCAGCCTTCGACAGTCCCGTTGGCTTGGTGGTTAGCGACACTGACTGCCGAGCTGAAGGTCGCGGGTTCGATTCCCACCCAGCACAAACATTTGTGTGCATGAACATAATTATCTGTTTGTTCTGTGTCTGGGTGTAAATATCTACATAAGTATGTATATAAAACTAATATATGTAGTATATCAGTTACCTGGTAGCCATACTACAAGCAGTATACTCTGCTTAACTTGGGATCAAGTAAACATGTGTGAAGAATGTCTTGAGATATTTATTTATTTATTATAACCAGTGGCATTGCCAATACGTTGTCGACCCTGAGACGTGAAGTTGTTAAGTCTCATGTGCCTGTAATGTCACCGGCCTTACCTATCTAACCGAAACACAGTAGGTAATACAAATGCACTACTGCTTCACGGCGGATATGGGAAAGGTGTGTGTTACTTTCCCGGACGAATTCTGAGGCACCAAAGGTATCTTGGAATTTTTTAAATAGCTTTGGTAATTTCGGAGGTTTGCCTTCACTTATTAAAATAATTAGAAAAATCTGTCTATAGGCTACTTTCTTTCCCGGGAAAATGTCACATCCCTCGAGAACGTGGGTAAAACCGCGGGGAACAGCTAGTTCTATATAATACTTCTACTACTATAATAGAACTGTAGAACCGTCGTATCTATACATTAAAGATATTCACCGAATCTGAAAACCTAATGAAAAAGATATTTTTTGAAAACTATGTCTATCTGTTTGAACTTGCTAAACTGTATGTACTAGGCGAATTTTATAGAGTTTATTGCAGGAAACTGGAACGTAGCTTAGGGCAATAAAGAATTTATTGTGTTGTTCAGCTATACCCAAAGGGCTTACAATGTTCTACGGGTCCAATACAATAACGCTTTTACAATGATTCTGCAGCGCATCATCAATGTTCGCGGATTCACGTACAGGTGGCTTCGATGCTGTCTGGCGCAAGAAAACAGCCTCTAAATAAGAAAGTTAATAAGGTGGATTGTCCTCTGATGTGGAGACTCACACAGAGGGCGATACCAATATTTCTTTTAAGTTATAGTTTTATCTACCGCTGCAACTAGCGTTGCCAGGCGTCCAGATAAAGCCGGACTAGTTAGGCTTTTAGATTGCGTGTCCGGCCAAAATAAACGGTATCCGGCTCGCCCGGCCTTTGTTAGGCTTTTTACATTTCGCAAACGAGCTGGTAAAGAAGCTTGATTTTACATAAATTCTTATAAATGAATACTGAAATACTATTTCTGGAATATCATAATGTACATGTTTTTTGTGTAACTGAACACTGGTATAAAAACCATGAGCTATTGCTCAAAATTCCTAATTTTAAATTATTGAGTGCGTTTGTTAGAAAATCAGCTATACACGGTGGCAGCTTAATTTTAGTTTCAAGTAATATTAAATGTAAGGATCGCAAAGACATTGTGGATTTATCTATCGAACGCACTGTCGAACTGTCATGTGTGGAACTTGAACGATTTGTTATAGTTTGCGTGTACCGTCCCCCTCTTGGTGACTTTAGTTTGTTTGAATTAGTTGTGGAAGATGCTCTTAAGAAAGCTCAAACCTGTAATAAGACCACAATAGTATGTGGTGATTTTAATGTAAATTTGTTAGTAGATTCGCCTACAACAGTTAGATTAATTAATTTGTTTAAATCATTTAATCTCAATAATTTATTCTGTGAACCAACTAGAATCACGGCAACATCTGCCACTTGCCTCGATAATGTGTTCTGCAGCTGTGATGTACTTGAAAAATCTGTAATCAGTGAGTTGACTTCAGATCATTGTGGTCAAAAGGTAGTTTTATTAGATGACAATTACATTAGCCGTCGTAATATAACATGTAGGCCTATTACCTCAAGTCGCATGGCCCGTTTCAAAAACGCTGTAAGTAGAAATATTGTTTCCATTGATATGTCACATGAAGAACCAGATAGTCTTTATAATGAACTATTCGATCTTATAAGAAAAGAATATGATAATAATTTTAAGCCAAGAACCTTTAGTGAAAATAAACATTTTATTAAGTTTAACGATTGGGCAACCGTTGGGATTTATAAAAGTAGAGCTATGTTGTATGAGCTGTATGGTATGAAAAAATATAATCAAAATCAAAATTTCATACTATATATAAAAAATTACTCTAAACTTTTTAAAAAAGTTTGTGCTTCTGCTAAATCTATTTACTTAAGAAATAAAATAAATCAATCAACCAATAAAGTAAAAACTACTTGGAACATTATTAACTCTGAAAGTGGAAAGTCTAAACACCATAATAAACGCATTGAATTAAACATTAATAATAAAGTTATAAGTGACGATAGTGAAATAGCACGTGCATTTAATAACTTCTTTAGTGATATACCTATAGCTACAACGAGCTCCTTAAATTCCTCACCAACAGACGCGGAATTAATCTTGAAAAGCAATGTATCTGTATGTGATGAGTGTTTTAAATTTAAGCATATAACACCTCACGACATACTTAAAGCTTTTAAAAGTTTAAAAGTTAAACGCACTGGCGATTTATGGGATATGTCTGTTACGGTCTTACAGGGGATTGTAGATACTATCGCTCCCCATTTAGCTCTGATTTTCAATAGATGCGTTGATTCAGGTAAATTTCCGGATTTGATGAAATATAGTAAAGTTATACCGCTATTCAAAACTGGAGATCCTAGTGACCCCTCTAATTATCGGCCCGTCTCCATTTTGCCAGCCCTTAGTAAAGTATTTGAAAAGATTATTTTATCCCAATTGCTTACTCACTTTAATTTAAACAAACTTTTACATAGTCAGCAGTATGGTTTTACGAAAGGTCGTTCTACGGTTGACGCTGGCGTGGCGCTTTTAAGAAATATTTTTAAAGCTTGGGAGAAGTCACAAAATGTCATTGGTGTTTTCTGTGACTTATCTAAGGCTTTTGATTGTGTCGATCATAACACACTAATCCGTAAGTTACGTCATTATGGGGTAAAGGGTATGGCACTTGACATGATGAAATCGTACCTTGGGAAGAGAATTCAAAGTGTTGATGTAAATAGGGTCAAATCGTCTGGTTCTTCCGTGCATATGGGTGTACCGCAGGGCTCAATCCTAGGTCCATTTTTATTTTTAATTTACATTAATGACCTTCCATTTTATGTTAAAAATACCTGTGGAATTGTACTGTTTGCTGATGACACCTCACTGATTTTTAGTGTTGATAGACTGAAATCAAACTATGACGATGTAAACGTTGCATTGGCCCAGGTATTAAATTGGTTTACAGTAAATAATCTAGTTTTGAATGCAAAGAAGACTAAATGTATTAAATTTGCGTTACCCAATGTGAGAAAAGTAGGCTGTAATTTAATGATAAATAATGAAGCTCTCAATCTAGTTGAATCTACAGTATTTTTAGGAATTACTTTAGACTCAAAACTTCAGTGGGGTACCCAAATATCATCCCTTGCGGGAAAACTCAGTTCGGCAGCTTACGCAGTGAGAAAAATTAGACAACTAACAGATGTAGATACAGCACGATTAGTATATTTTAGTTATTTTCATAGTGTTATGTCCTATGGCATTTTGCTCTGGGGCAAAGCTGCTGATATAGAAACTATATTTATTTTGCAAAAGCGGGCGGTGCGAGCTATGTATAATTGGGGTTCTCGAACTTCCCTTAGAGATAAGTTTGCAGAAATAGGAATACTTACAGTTGCATCACAGTACATTTATGCAAACATATTATTTGTCCATCGAAACATTAGTCATTTTGCTAAAAAATGTGATATGCACTCAATAAATACTAGAAATAAGCACAAACTCGTGACCTCTGCTTATCGACTGCAAAAAGTACAAGGTTCATTTCTGGGACTAGGTGCGCGCTTCTATAACAAAATCCCTGCATCGACTTTAGATTTGTCCTTGAAAAAATTTAAGGATCATATTAAAGCTGTATTGGTAAAAAAGGCTTATTACAACATAAATGAATATTTAAATGATAATAGTGCCTGGTTGTAAATGTATTGTTGTATGGTATGATTTATTTTTTTATTTGAATGCAATTTAAATTTATCTATAACTTTGAACATGTTATGGTCACAGTGATAACACTTTGTGTGTATTCTAAAATTCATAATTTTTTTTTTTTTGATGTGCTTCAAACTTAAGTTAGTCATGCTCGCTTTAATGCCTTTGCTTGTGGCGGCGTCGTGTGGCGGGTCGCTCACTTCCCTACAATATGGCGAGGAGGGCGATGGCTGCCACATGCGTCATACTTGTGAACAGGTGCTGCTTGTGGGGGCTGGTCGGCTTTAGTTTGTTTGTATTTTTTTTTTTTTTTCATTACATATTTATAATATTATATTATTGTTAAATAATTCTGCAATATTGCCATAACACACAGGTATTGTCAATGAGACTAAATAATATTTTATGTAATAAATCTAAGTTTGTTTTTTTTTTTTAAAGAGTAATTGCTGAGTTTATTGCCGGCTCTTCTCAGTAAAAAACAACCTTCCGAACCGGTATTAGAGTCAGACTATTCATAAGTGCTTGTAAAGGCCTATTTGAATAAAAATATTTTCATTTCATTTTCATTTCATTTCATTTCATTTCAGAAACAAAGTCCTAACAAAATCCTCAATAATGTAGGGTGTCCGGCCTTTTTAGCCAAATGTCCGGCCAAACTGACTGGTCTGTCCGGCTATTAGGATAGGCTACCTGGCAACCCTAGCTGGAACTAACTTAGTTTAAGATCTGACTAACTATTGTGTCTCTGTGTTGCCTTCATAAATATATATTATTCTATTATTATGCGTGCCATAGATGAGGCCTATGTCCAGCAGTGGACCGAGATAGGCTGATGATGATGATGATGATTATTATTCTTCATAATCATCAAAATAGCTCACGAAAAAATATAGCTCAATTTTAAGTCATCACGTGTACGAAGTTGCGTACTAGTTATTAATAAAATATGTCAATTTCAAACACGGGTCGTGAATCCTTCAGAACCTTTTTTTTTTGTACCACATCGGCCGACAAACAAGCGGACCACCTGATGGTAAGTGGTCACCGCCGCCTATGGACATTAGCAACACTAGGGGCAATACGTTGTCGACCCTGAGACGTGAAGTTGTTAAGTCTCATGAGCCTGTAATTTCACCGACTACTACAAACTATCTATCTCATTCTGCCGTACGCTAAAGAACCATATATTTGTCTCTTTTTACTGACGGTTTTTCGTTTCATAGAGTTTTCTATGTAATAATATGATATCGACGCGATCCATCACTACAGGGGCGCCCAACAAGACAATATCGTGCTAAGTGTTTCGAACGTGCCCCTACCATCCTATCGGCAGGCACCCGGCACCCTACCTATACCATACCTTCAGTAGTATAGCAATATTCAATTGAATCCTAATCAATCAATCAATAAATAAATTTAAAGCGACTTTCTGCTATTTAAAACAGGTGTTTCATAAAGACACATGATAGAAGTGAAACTTTTGTAATACAGGTAATCATTTTAATTATTCATCAATAACTTTTGATAAGTATAGACTGTGTTATCATTCACTAGCCGTCCCCCGCGGTTTCACCCGCGTTTATCGATGTCATATATACAGTGCCGGATTAAGCAAGCGCGGGTCCGTAGCAAATTCTGCCGGAGGACCTATGGGTTCTTAAGTATAAAGTGGTAAAAATACAATCGGTGGTGGGCGGCCTTAGACACGTGGGACCCCTTTTTGCGCGGGCCCGTAGCAATTGCTACTCTTGCTACGTGGTTAATCCGCCACTGCATATACGTATAGCCTATATTCATCTACGAAAAAATCCGCGTCGAATGGTACAAGTCCCATCCCGATATGTTCAGTAGTTTTGAGTTGATGTTGCGTTAAAGGAACCCTGCTTAGGTACATATTTATAGATTTTATGTTCGTGACACAAAAAGGTTGCAGATAAGAATTTCAAAGTCCTCCCATAAGAAGTTACACTTCAATAAATTACTAAGTTTTATGGGAAGGTGCTGTCTATACGAGGGATGTCGAGGATATGAAATTACGGATCCGGATATGGATGGTTTACGTTACGGTTGCGGATATAAAATTATTTTGGTGTATCTGATAGTTTCGGATGGTTTCACTTACGGATACTCGATTTTTTAGAAATGATGATATAATAACTTCGGATAGACTTATTTCGAGTTTCCGATTGTTTCCGATTATTTTAGTTACGGATATTTGATTCATTGGAAATAGAAAACGTTATATTTTGTGATAGATTTTTATTTTAGATATCCGATAGTTCAAACAAATACGCAACAAAATAGCTTGTACAAAATAACACAAGCTATTTTTACAAGCGTCATATTAGCTTCACCTGTATGTATGTATGAACCGACCCCTTTGAGCTCGATTTAGTCCTACTTTGAACGATCAGATTTAATTCAAACTTTGCACACCTGTCAAACATCGATGACAATGCAATAATCCAATCCAAGCATCCGATTATCCTAATTAGATTCGCCAGGATTAATTAATTTCTTTCCGCATCCTTTGCATGCGAGTAAGAGAGATAGAGTTAGTGCGCGAACTACGCATGTGTGCAGTTCCAGATTAACTCTTTCGGGCACTCAAAACAATTTAATTAAAAAATGAAAAATAAATAATAGTAAAAAAAAACTAAAAAAAGCACGCTTTATATAGAAAACCAAACTAAAAAACAGTTTTTTTTTTTAATAAATATTAATTAAGAATAATGTAATTTTTTTTTATAAATATAAGTTATTAATAGTTTGAATAAGAAAACAAATGTTTTATTTTAAAAAAAGCGGGGGTGCTTTTCAAGATATTATCGAAATGATAATCCTTCTCATATCTGTCAATTAAATATTTATAACTATTGACACCATGCACCCCACGCTTTTTTTACAATAAAACATTTGTTGTCTTATTCAAACTATTAATAACTTTCAGCTCGGTCGGATGGGGGAGCAAATTCAGTTGCAAGAGTGTTCCCAAATAAAAAAGTAAAAATAAAAATAGTTGTTACTTTAAATATTTTCATACTAAGGCAAGTTTATTTTACTACGTTGAGAAATTGCTCCTAAAACGATGTACCTATAGACTTACAGGATGTTTGACAATTTGACGGATGCTATAAAGTCTAGACCGGACAGCTTCCAGTCCGTTTCCAGTTAAAGATAATCTTCCAAGAAGCCAAGGAAGAGTTATGATTTTAGCCGGCTAAGTATGTATGTGGGTATGTTATGGAAATAACTGCTCTCTGACAATTTGAGCCTTATAACCTTATTCATTTTACAGCATCATTATGGATCCGAAATATCCAGTCGACATAAGCCAAGAAATTAAAAAAATCAATAAATATTTCTTTAGCCTAACAATTTAGATTTAAACATTAAAATTATATCCGAAAAAACATCAATATCAAGAATTTTCGAATAAACTGTCGTATTAATCCAATAGGTGATGCGAATAAACCTTGTGCTGAAGGTATAGGGTTAATTTTTGAATGACATTCATAAACGTCAAAATTGTCAAATAGACTAGTAAAGTCCGAGATATTTAACAGCCAGCCAATTTGCGTTAGCAATAATGGTACGTATTCTGTCCGTTTACTTATGAACACGAACTTAGTGACGAACTAGATGCGACAACAATGCAAATGAGCAAAGGATAGCATACAAGAAGAGATGGGATTTTTTTTTATAATAATAATAATAAATAATTACGTATAGGTATTTAAATAAAACTCATTCGTATGATGAATACATTTTATTAAATGCAGTTCAAAATTGTTTAAAATAGCGAATAAAATCTTTATTAAATTATTTATAAATTCTTTATTCGTTAGAAAAGAATCATCGCTGATTTTATTGCCAGCTCTTTTAATGTTTCATTTTATTTTTTGCAACGTGGGCCGTCGCCGCCGCCTAGCATCGGGAAAGCGTTGTCGACCCTGAGACGCGAAGTTTTTAAGTCTCATGTGCCTGTAATTTCACCGTCCTTACCTTTCCAACCAAAACACAGTAATACAAGTGCACTATAATCTTCCAAACCGGTATTAGAGTCAGACCATAAATAAGGGCCTTTTTAAATCAAGTGCCTTTTTAAATCAAGTGCGCTCTCAAACGCCACTTCCAGCTTCCCTACGTCCTGAAGCTATAAAGCAACTTTGGCTGGGGGTCTGGGGCAAGACGGGGGTAGGAGGGGGTGGCACAGTTCGATAGACATGCGACAACATGTCGCCACGGTATTGCGCTCTGTATTGTATGCTTGTTTTGTACATCACTAGCGTACGCTTTTCTTGTTATCGCTCAAGTGTTTTCGTTTACGCCCGACACACACGAAGCTATTTATATAGCTTCTGTCTCGCGGTTTCACCCCTGTTGAAGAAGTTTATATAATTTAACATATCCTATGTTACTTCTGGGTAAAGTAGCTTTCTATTGGTGAATAAATTATAAAAATCGCGCCAGTAGTTTTTGTACAAACAGATATGCAAATCTTTTCTCACTATTTGTATGTTTGGAAGGCATGGTAACTGATCCAATACGATGAGGCCCCTTGAAGATACGTTAATGTGTTGATTTGATACTTACACCTAGCGGATACTATCTCTCCCAAGACAATATCCCAAGACATTCTTCACACATGGTTACCTGATCCCAAGTTAAGCAGAGTGCACTGCTTGTACACTGTTAATATGGGTACCAGGTAACAGATTATGTAGATATTTACACCCAGACACCGAACAAACAGACATGTTCATGCACACAAATGTTTGTCCTGGATGGGAATCGAACCCGCGACCTTCGGTTTGGCAGTCAGGGTCTCTAACCACCAAGCCAACTGGCCCTTCTGCAGCACTATTAAAAAGGTACAGTCAAAAATATCACCCGTAGTATCACCCGTGCAAGGACTATCGCAGACTAATGGAATCTATATTAGCTCTATATGATTGACAGAACGGGACAGCTGCCAAATCAATATCTCGACTGACTCACAAAATGGGCCCCCAAGAGCAGTCACCAAACGGCGATAATGGGCGCGGAGAAGAGTTCGTCCGGGGATGTACCACCTTACCCATTTATTTCATTAAATAATTGATCATTTAGTCCACTGGAATATTTATTGTCTGAATCGATGTTCAAATCAAATGAAATCAAATCAAATCAAATCAAATCAAATCAAATGAAATTAAATCAAAATGAAGTGCCCTTAAAATTATTAGGTATCAGTCTTGGCTCATATACTGTTTGAAGTTAAAACTAGAGAGGTGGTTTTTTGCCCAGTACCTACCTAATTATTCATTTCATTTCTTTATTATATTTGACTGTTGCCATCCTATTTAATATCCAATATTAAAAATGCGCAAGTTCGTATGTTTGTTACTCTTTCACGCAACTATCAATCTAAAATCTATCGATTTGGATGAAACATGTACATAGAAACTGCCCTGGAATAACACATAGGATACTTTTGGTGCCAACAAAATGTTATACGAGTATACCTCGGGAACGGGGGTGAAACCGCAGGGGACAGCTAGTATAAAATAAAATTGCGATAAATCTTAAAAGCTCCGATGCGATTGCGTCTTTCCACTTCCTCAATAGACTGTGCGGTTTTATTGGTTTTTTTTTAACCGACTTCAAAATAAAGGAGGAGGTTCTCAATTTGTCTGTATTGTTTTTTTTATATTTGTTACCTCATAACTTTCGACTGGGCGAAGCAATTTGTATGACTCTTTTTTTTTAAACTCAGAACATGTTTGTAGGGTTGTCTGCGATTTTATTTAAAATGTTTATTAAAAGTACGTTCAAATTCTCCACAGGTAGAATAATTACACCATTTCTGACGCCAAAATTCTCTTCACTCCACTGTTCATCATTAAGAAATTGTTGTCTATGAAACTGGTTGAAATAATAACTTTACATTTAAAAAAAATATATCGAAGGTGTCAGATGATCACGTATTTTAATCGTCACTTATTTTTGACCAGTCCCAGGTTGAGGATCCAAATTCTCTTCAACAGTCTCGTCAGCTGTTCCTGGGAAGGTTAAACGTACTTTCGTTTGCTTAGACGAGACAAATCCCTTCCAAACATATCTACCAAGGCTTGAATGACGTCACGAAAAAAACCGTTGATGTAGTCTAAGAAGTACCGTAATCTAGGGTTATTTTTCAAGTTATTTACGTATTCTATTATAGAATTTCGAATCGGTCCAATATCCTGGTGTGGGCACTAGACCCTGCACGGCCCATCCACGATTAACGGAAAATCTCAACATTACATTAATTCTTTTTGATTAAAATATACTGGAATCCGTCAATAAACCGCAATTATTATCTATAACCAATATTTTAATATGATGACTGAACCACTCCCCATCCCAGCACTCCCCATCATGTCGGAGATTTTTATTTCTTTTTATTTTGGCGCGACTCTGTCCCACCGAGTACAATCACCCCACATGGCACATACCAGCCTTATGTCAGTTGAAGCAAAATGGCGGATCTTTTCATTTTAAACTGGCTCATCGAAATAATGTTATTTTAGGAATGCTGAAGTTTCCCTACCCCTAAACCCCATTTGTTTTTTAAGATCGACTAAAGCGTTTCAATTTATTTTATACTAGCGGACCCGGCAAACGTTGTTTTGCCATATTAACTTTATTAAAAACTATACATGAAAATTTTTCGTACTACAATTATTATATTCGTAGCTAACCCGACAGTCGTGTTTTAAATATGAATATTGAATTCGAACTGGTATGATTAATAAAAAAAAATCAAAAAACATAGTATTTATAAATGTAATTCTTGAAGATACACAAAAATTTTACTTTTAATATGAGGCGTGATTGCTCTGAATTAACTGTAATGAACACACACTATGGTGTTAAAATTTTCATAAATATTCCGATTGAATCGACTGTGCACTATATTATTATTAATTAATTATTTTATCAATATAATTCCGACGCATGCCTCTGTCTTAAACGATATTGTCAAAAGACTAACATTTATGTCAAACACCATAAGGTTGCATTATAAGAGTTTATATCGCCAAAAGCGGTAAGGTTACATTAGAAAAGTTAATATAGTTATTACGTTATGTTTTCTTAAATTTTCTAATTTTCCGCGTAACTTTCCTAATTTTTTCGTTCATAAGAACCATCTCCTAACAATAACAAACACAACTAAAAAGAATTAGCGAAATCGGTCCAGCCGTCTATGCGTGATGCCGTGACCAAGGGAAATATGGATTCATTTTTATATATATAGATATGTAAACTATGGCTTCAAACAATATCAAATCATGACTTTGTCAAAAGTAGAAGCGATCGTTGCCTAAAAACGTAGGGTTTTATGGTAACAATATTGTAGTTGCCTTGATTTAATGTCGAATAGCTTAATCACTACTATATAAGCTTAAATGCAGGCTGTTTACTATCGCAAATCGTTATTTTGTAACGATAAAGCAATTTCGAGTACTAATAAAATTTTCATAACATTTTATTGCGCAATAAAATCCGAGTAGGAATAAAAGCCGGCCTAGCAGTTAATTTTACGGCTAAATAAAAATAAGTAAATAAATAATAAGTTGTACCTACATATTATTATATTTTCATACCTTGGGGGCGCTTGAATTTAGGTACATACATAGATCATCATCAACTTCATCATCAGCATCAACTTTTTCTATACTACCTATAATAACATAATTATATAAAAAATATATGTTTTTAACGACTTCAAAGAAAGAGGTGGTTGTGATTACGTCTCGTTTCTTTTAAAATTATTTTTGTAATAATCAAAAAGATCGAAATTCTCCAGTTAATTACAATCATGGATTTAATAAAACATTTATTCATAACGAAATACAGTTCAGTATAGTGACATCTAGAGTATTTCATCTGTAACTATTTCACTTGAATACAGATAACATACCAATTTCGTAAGTAAATAAATCACACACCAACCTTCTAAATATATAGGTAATAAGGGATTAAACTCTATATTCTATATTTAAAATATGGAGTGTAGAAGTAAAGGAGGACCATAATGTATGGGGGATTAGTCGAAAAAGTGTCCCCTTGTAAACAGCAAATTAGGTTTCGAATTCTCACCGAAATAGCGCGAGTGTAGCAAGTGGAAATGATATGAACAGAGTGAAGTGTGCTGGTTTGGTATCCGGTAATTTGTATGTATTTAATTTGTTGCCTTTCAAGTGACACTTTTTAGTACACTGAGATTTAAAACTAGACACAATAATAAAAAAAATATAGTATCTAAACGAAGAAAAACAATCAGAATCGCACCAACATGATGTTTTACATTAAAATGGTATAGTACCACCCGTAGAGTTAAACTGTCTACGATACCACCTCTTATTGATTTGATTTACCATAGATGATTATGAATTACAGTACCACACAGGATTATATTCAATTTAAGGACACACAATAGTCTATAACTATTACAAACACATTTTTTCTTTATTTTAAGTATAGACACAACCAATGACACCACCTTGGTTGAATCCAATAGATTGTGAATGTCGTAAGTGAACAATATATTATATGATAAACTTTTTGCACCAAATTATATGTCCCTAATTCTTATAAACTATCTAAATATTTTACTGACACTAAACACATAATTGTATTGCATTTTCTTTTAAAACCAAAATACAGTTTGTAGACTGGTGACCTTGGTTGGTTTTTCTGATCACTAGATCAATAAAATCCATAGTGATTTCGGAACGCAGCGTAACGATTGTAGTTGTGTATGTTGGTAGGATTGTGCTTCATTCAATTTCAAACGGTTTTCGAAAACATATTGTTTTATGGCTTTCGTCAAATTTCTAAAAACTTTTTAGTGCATCTTGTTACTACAATAATGTCAATTTTTAATGAGTTATTACCGAAAATCAATGAAATATCTCATGCGTATGTTAAAAACTTCAATGATGACCTAAAGGTAAAATTACAAAATTAGTAAAAGAATCATGTGTGAAGATCGTTGCTTTTCAAAGTGTTTTCGTGCTTTTATCAAAGTTCAAAATGTGATAATCCGATGAAAGTGTTGTGTAGTATGTAATTATGTATTACGAAATACATTTTGTTTTCAGGCTGCCTTGGAAAGCCTTGATAAGTTCGAAGAAGAATTTATAAGTAGTAGGGCCAGAGCGCGGGAGAAAACCGCTAAGGGCAAGGACAAAAACCTTACGACAACCTTACAAAGCATCGATGAGGACGAAGGTAAGCGGAATACATAATGTTTCATTAGTAAATTCTAACACTGTCTTTCTGATATAAATCATCAATGTATTGGTTTAATCTCTTTATCAATTGTATTGAAAATAACAGATATATGAATGTACCCATGTAATATGGCCAGTGTAGGGCACTCTTTGATATGGTGGTTGGTGGATGTGATATACAAAGTGATCTAATACATTGTTAATCACATATCCAAATGTAAAAATAATTAGACTTGACACAATTTTGAAGATTATTTTGGGTTGTGCAGTGATATAGATACCTTGACTATCATGCCACCGGTTAGATGTTTGTTTGTTGTGTGTCTGTAAATATTTTTATAAGTTTGTATTTTTATTGTAAAATAGGAAATCAGTTATCTGGTTACCATACAAGCTCTGCTTTGTTGGATATCAGATGGCTGTGTGTGAACAAATGTCCCAGGTTACTTTTTTAGTAGTTATATTATTTATGATTATTATTTACCAATCTGAGAGTAGGATGTAAGACATAACACAAAGTATTAAGACATACAAGCAATCATAGTTAGCTAAAGTATTTTTTAAATTTGAATTTATGGATATACTGAAAAATTATTAATACAATTGAACTTTTATACATTAACATCTTTCTGCCCTTGCTCAGCTCTATGTTAACCTTTGTTGAATCTATCTTCTTCAATCTTTATCCTTCAGTCTGTAGTCATAAGAAACATACCCTTTAATTTTTATGTATATAGATTATTGTAATGTATTTTTATACTTTAACATCATTCAGCGTTTGCTCAGCTCAATATTTACCTTTAAAGTGGAACCTACTAAAGCCCAAGAACCTACAACTGAAGACAGTAAGCCGAAACGTAAATCCAGTACCAAAGCCTCGCCTGATATCACCTCAGATTTAACTACGGTAAGCATAAGTTCAACGGACAGTGATGGAACGCAGAGATCTAAGAAACGTAGCAAGAATGAAGTTGATGGATTACTTAGCCCAGAACAAGACAAGAGGCAGAAGAGAAATGCATCTGTTAAAGCACAGAGTATTATTAGTAAACAGGTAATTTTCATACACAATATATGGCACTCTCAGAGTGATAGGGGCCTAACTCAAAAAATAATTTTTGGCACATCTCTGATTGGCTCACTTTTGCACTGAGCAGGGAGGGTCCCGGTGTTAAAGAGGCTGAAGTATCAGTATGCTTATTCTATCATTAAATTTACATCTCTATGATCGTAACTCCGTTTTGCAAAATTTTGAGTTAAGCCCTTATCATTCTTTTTAACATACTTTTAATACAAACATCTCAAAGAGAACAACAGGATATAGGCACTTTACAGTTGAATCTGACTGTCTAATAATTAAATAATAGTTGCTTTATTTATTTTTATCAATAAGATATTTAATTTCATACCCATTTCGTAAAAAGCTATTCCTTTAATCCATTTCTAAGTAATGAGACTATTTTGTAAATTTGGGTGCAATTGAAGTGTTCTCTCCACAACAACTGCACCAATTTTGACAAATAATCTTACTGATAGAAAGTTACACTATATATACTGCAGTGACGCCATCAACATCTACTCCTGATAATTAATTTACAATTTACTAGCTACCATTCTGTAGTTTCACTTGCATTTATGAGGTTTCTTGCATCCTGGTATTATAACATAGGTTATGCTAGGAATTGTGTAGCTTTTTATCAGAGAAGCATTTCTTTAGATTGTTGCTATTGTTCCATACTTAACCCCCAACATACACACAACCTCACTAGACTTACAATCCCTTTTTATAACATCAGTGAAGTTTGTAATGTGTGTATAGTATTTTTCAAATAGTATGACATGTCTCAATGGTTTAAGTTTATTTTGACATAAAATGGGGATACTGTAACAAATCAAGGTCTCAAGCATTTAGTGTTGTATCTCAGAGTAATCAAGTGCTATTTCACAACATAAAGGTAGAAAACTTTAAAGTGTCACAACTCATCCTATGTGAAAATGTTTATAGTTTGTAATGTAAGATTTCAAAAAGATACATTAACTGATATAAACACATAAAAAAATGTTTGCTATTACATGAAGAAAATAAAAAAATATATTAGATGCAGATTTTTTCTTACTCTGCTTAATTTAATTATATTAATATAATTATATTCTGTAGTGAAATAAATGGTAAAATATTTGAACAAGATAGCATTCAAATTTTTTTTTAAATAATAGGTTGGGGAAAAAGTTCCTTTGCATTTTTTAAGAAATTCAAAACATTTTTAATATAGTTTGAGTGCGGCTTTACCTGCTATATACATATATTATAGTTACATACAAATCTTTCCTCTTTATAATATTAGTATAGATAAGATCTGATATAATTAGAGTGTTAGAGCAAGACACAAGCTTTGTCCACAGTTTCCCATCTCATGTTACTTTCACCTGCAGGTAAACGTGAATCTAACGCAAAAACTTCGCCGTGAGAACTCCACAGAGAAGTCGCGTCGACGTCACAACGATGATGACAAGGAGAATGAGCCAGTTCCCGTCGTACAGAGTAAGTTTATGTGGCACTTGAGAGAGTACAAAACGTTTGAGTTGAGTTTCCTTCTCACACGTCCGCGTCGCCGAGCGTCAATGTGACGTCATTAACCTCAGGCCAAGGTAGTTTTTTAGGGTTACTCAAAGGGTAAAACGGCCATAATAATATTACTAAGACTGCTGTCCGTCTGTCTGTGACCAGGATGTATCTCATGAACCTTGATAGTAAGACAGTTAAAATGGTCACAGATCATGTATTTCTGTTACCGCTATAACAATATTGAAAAACGGAATAAAATTAATATTGAAGGGGCATAACCAGTGTTCTTTTTTTGCTGTTTTTATAGGCCAGCTTCTTTTCAAATTACTCAAGGTTGTTTTTGACTATAATTTCACCATGGTAAGTGACGATGTATTCGAAGGTAATAAGCACATAAAGCCTAGAAGAGAACAAATTCTTAAGTGAGGCTATCGGAACACACCGATAAGTGTTTGGCAAGTAGCTCTTACTCCAGAGTTTCCAGGGAAGTATTACCATCTTACCCATTTCCGCCGTGAAGCAGTGCACTTGTATTACTGTGTTTCGGTTAGAATGGTAATGCCGATGAAATTACAGGCACATGAGACTTAACAACTTCACGTCTCAGGGTCGACAACGCATTGGCGATGCCCCTAGTGTTGCAAATGTCTATAGGCGGCGGTGACAACATACCATCAGGTGGACTGTCTGCTAGTTTGTGTCCAATTCGTTGAAGATTTATTTTTGTAATTTCAGTTAAACTTGAAAAGATATCGCTACCACCAGAGACGATGGACATGGGGTCATTGCCAGTTAACATTGCAGTTAAAACAGAACCACATAAGGATGATATTGCTATGCCGCCGCCCGCTATGCCTGTGCCGAGTAAGTTTTGTGGTCCTTTTTCTAGTTCATATACAAATTATGCCAACGGGACCCTATTGGAGTCTAAAATTGTGATTTCTAATCGCGCTTGGCTGTCAATCAATGCTCGATTTCTTACGCCATGGTATCTATACTCATTTGTACTAGCAGTTCTTGTATCTGGACAGATCTTGGTCCGGCCAGTTGGCTTGGTGGTTAGCGAGTCTGACTGCCAAGCCGAAGGTCGCGGGTTCGATTCCCACCCAGGACAAACATTTGTGTGGATGAACATGTCTGGTTGTTCTGTGTCTGGGTGTAAATATCTATATAAGTATGTATTTATAAAAAAAAATTAAGTAGTATATGTAGTATATCAGTTATCTGGTGTCCATAGTACAAGCTCTGCTTAGTTTGGGATCAGATAGCGGTGTGTAAAGAATGTCCCGGGATATTTATTATTATTATTATTTATCTGCTATTAAAACTAAATTAATGACCAGTGTGTTATTTAACATTTTTATCGAAAAATCAACTAACTTAGAACTTGAATATATTATTATCTGTTAACAGAGCCCCGTAAGAACGTACCGAAAGAGAGAACAGAGGAGAGCACCGACGAGGAGTCTTCAGCTCCTGGCAAGAGACGCACCAGAACCAGGAAGCAGACCGACACAGCTCCACCAGGTCAGTTAATCAACAACCAGGGATATAAGCATAAATATATGGAGGAGCGAGGTGTGAGACTCCTCCATTTAAAAGGGAAGATCTTCCACCTCTAGGTGATCATGCCTGGGGACCGCGGTCCGACTGATGATGTTGGAAGCTTGTATATATTTAAAATCCTGATAGAATCGTGATATCGCGATGTAGGATTCTCGCGTGTTTCTACTCGTTCATAGATGTCGCCACATCACTGTAGTGCGAGCGGTGAAGGATTTGTAGGCGTGTTCATAGATGTCGCCACAAATATATAACATGCGACTGTCTGTAATAAACTGTATAAACTGTAACTGAATTAGGCGTAACGGTATAATTCTGTTCCTTTCTCAGTGGTGGCCAGTGCTCGGTCGACTCGTTCGACGCGACACACGGATGTAGAAGAAGCACCGCCGGCTGACGTCAGACCCAAGCGTACCAGGGCTAAGAAGGTAGGCTCACCACCATGTATTCTTAATCAGGTCTAAGGGTGCGTTTCCACTGACGCGGAGATGGGCGGAGTGTGAATTGTCCAATCACAGTGCTAGAAATCTCCACTCAAGAAACACTTGCCGCTTTTCTGACACTGCTCTTCTCCGCTCCACTCCGCCCAGCGCCGCGTCAGTGGAAACGCACCTTAAAAAGGCCAAATATTGATTTATTTAATTTAATTTCTTAAATCAGGGTAATCTTATTATTCCCTTGCAAACATGGAGAAATAAGTTCTTGAATTAATTGACATAACGGATACACTTTTCATAGAACCATCATCATATCCCACTAATATTATAAATGGGAAAGTCTGTGAGTATGGGTATTTGTTACTCTTTCACGCAAAAACGGCCGATCGGATTTAGATAAAACTTGGCACATAGAGCAATCCCAGGAATAACGTAAATGCCTTGAGAGCGCGGACGAGCTATTGGAATAATAAGCTAGTTAGTTTCGTCGTTGGAGATCCTGCAGGTCGTGGGTTCGATTCCCATTAAGGACTAAATTTTTTTGTGTATGAGCAAGGCTGACTTCCGAACCGGTTGTAGCTTCAGTAACTTTAAATTTGACCTTCATAAGTGCCTTCCGAGGGCCTAAACTGAATAAATGGTATTGAATTTTTTTTTTTTTTATTTTATTTCACGTCTGGATGTGAATATAAGTATATATCAGTTATGTTTGTCATAGTACCCTCTGCTTAATTTGTGATCAGAGAACCCTGTGTAGAGAATCTCCCAGGATATTTAATTCTTTTCCTGTACAAAAATCTGTTCTCACATTAATGTTATTAAAATTTCAGAAAATATCAGAACCTGCAAATAATGAAGATGAAAAAGAGATACCGCCCCCGCAAGAAAATGGTATTGGTATGTTTAACTTATATATTTTATCTTACAAATATTATAAATAATGCGAAAGGTAGTGTATCTGTGAGTATGTTTGTTACCGCTCAGCTCCGTAACTCCTAAGCGGATCTGAATGAAATGTTGCGCACAGATAGAATATGTTCTGGATTATTATCTCGTTGACACAAGTGAGACCGCGGGGCGTAAGCTAATGTTTAATTTTATAAAGGAACTAGCTTTACCCGCGGTTCCACCCGCGTTTATCGATATCATATATATAGCCTATAACAATCTACAAAAAAATCCGCGCCGAATGGTAGCGGTGTCATCCTGATGTTCAGTTTTGAGGTAATGGTGGTCAAAGGAAACCAATTTTGCTTATATATATTATTCTCTTACAGCATCACCGGCTGAGAAACCTCGACCGAAACGGACGAGAAGAGGGCAGAAGGCTGCGTCAGTATACAAATATTAATTTTCATAAAATAATCTCTTCGAGTTCTTTTACTAAAAAGCCACCCACCCGCTTAGCTCCCTTTAGTCACAAAAAATTCAACGAAATCTACTTCTATTCCGACAAGATTTAAAAATCGCTGTAGTCGTAGCTTTCTACCTATAAAGTTGTTTATGTTCTTTGTCCATTGGGGTCGGTGATCTCTTATCAAGTGGACCGTTTTTATTAGTTAGAGTAATTGAAGAGGAAGGTTTTTATGTATAATACATGTGACATCCCACGGGAACACGGGTAAAATAACATTATTAATGTGAATATAAGTTAGTTGGTTACATTTTCACGCGATAACTACTTAGCCGATCATCATGAAATTCTGTACACATATTTTTGGTGGTATTAGAAGTAACATAGGATACTTTTTGTGCCGGAAAAATGTTACATACCTCGGGAACGCGGGTGAAACCGTGGTGGACAGCTAGTGTCACATAAATTAATATAACCAATTCATATTTCCAGTGAAAAACCCCAAGAACCTGAACTACCCACACCAGAGCCAATCGTACAAGAACCCATGATATCACCGAAAGAGGAAAGAATATCGCAACCAGAAATGTCTTCACCAATCATACCCCAAAAAGAAATCAAGAAGCCCACGAAAAAGAACAAAAAGAAAGAAGTGGAACAGGCTGATGAAATTGCGGTTCCGGATGTGGCGGATCCGGTTGGATTAACCGAACCGGATGCGGCACAGGTTCCGGATGTAGGAACCAACCTTGGATTGGCCAATAGCATGGATCAAACAATGGTTCTACCCAATGGCGTATATAATCATGCACCGGTTACACCAAAAAATATTGTAAGTATGATTTTAGATGACCATTTTTCGTTCTAGGATCTTCTAGAAGAAAAAATATCTACTAATATTATAAATGCGAAAGTTTGTATGTATGGATGTTTGTTACTCTTTCACGCAAATACCACCAAACGGATCCCTCGGGAACGCAGGTGCGACTGCGGGGGACGGCTAGTCTATAATAATTACTGTTTTAGTACAAAAGGCTTTCTACAACACAAACGATTATTTTAATAACGACAATGCTTGGGTGTAGCGCTCGCTCCAGCAGGACACATCTTTATGTACAAAATCTTATTTTGAAAAGAGTAATTGCTGAGTTTATTGCCGGCTCTTCTCAGTAAAAGCAACCTTCCGAACCGGTGTTAGACATCTCTCAAAAGAACTACGAATCGTTATCAAGACAAAATTTAGTAGTACTATCGATTTAGATCTTTAGGTAGACCGCTAATGGCGCTGTACACATTTGCCATAGAAATATTTTACGCAGTTGCTAGCGAGTACGTACGTTAAAAACTCATGGTAAAGGCATAGATGGCCGTGTGTAAAGAATGTCCCGGAATATTTATTTATTGTTATAATATTTTTTATTTCAGCGCAATATGAACGAAACCGTTGTATTAGAGAAAACAATGATATTGGAGAAGAAGAACAAGATTTTAGACGCTACCGTCGTCATTGAAAAGAGTAAGTTGGAGTTATAATAAACTAGCTTACGCCCTGCGGATGTACTCATGAAAAATATTCCTGTCGAAAGATCTACCAAAGTAAACTGTATACCAAAATCTATGAAAGTATGGAGCTGTTTTTAAACCGGTGGTAACTTGCTTTGAAATTCATATTATTCTTTCTTTATCCAGTGTTCCAGACCCAATGGGACCTTTTGCTAAGGCTCTACTGTCCGGCGGCCTGTCAGAGGGCTGTACTCATGAACTGTTATAAGTAGACTGTTGAAATCTACATAGTTTGTGCTACTAGTCGCTCATACAATAAAGTAACAAAATAAACTAAAAAAAAAATTACATTTCGAAAGTTAAGGCAGGCCGCCGACTGTATTGCACTCTGAATAGAAATCGTCGGTTTGCCAATTTTTTTTATTTTTTATGTGTAAGGTAGTACATCCCCGGACGAACTCAGCATACATCAGCTATACAATGATGGCCCTATTACTGTTTGTCCCTGCGCGTAGGTGTGTGAATGAGATAGCAATCACCTAACTGTCTATCGCAGCAAAACCGCCCCAATATCGTTTCCGAGAGCAATATGTTATCGCCTAGCTGGTTGTTAAAATATTTATTTTTAATTTTGTTCTTGTTTACAGTGCCAACGCAAATTAATGTAACTGAAGATGACTCTTTAATGACTGACGATAGCGACCTCAATGAACCCCATACTCCGCCATTGAAGGACATGCCTAAACATCAACCATCGTAAGTGTGAAAATTGATTGTATTATGTACTAAAATGGTGGTAAAGTGACCCTTAAGACGTGATTTTGGTGACTGTTTATTTCCTATATTTGTTTAGTTCATACCGATGCAAAATTCAAAAGCGTTTCCGTTTAGGCCCACGGAGGGCACTTATGAACAGAGGCAGCCTTAGGGGGTGGCGAACGGGGTAATCGCCCGGGGCCTCGCTCTTGCAGGGGCCTCGCGCAACCCAAGCAAATAAAAAAATATATGGATTTCAAATTTTATTTATTTGTATAACTTTAGCATTTCTTGTCAAACATGACCAAACAACAAGACTTACTTTCGCATCGCATACTTTTCACGAAGGACAAAGGGCCTCGCAATGACCTGCCGCCCGGCGCCTTGCAATGGGTAAGGCCGCCGCTGCTTGTGAAAGTCAAATTTAAAGTTACTGAAGCTGAATGCTATTAAATATGAATAATAAGAAAAAAAAAATCGATATGAGGGTTTTATACGGGCAGTAGAGTGTCGTACGGCTTTGTTTGTATCTTCTGACTTTAATCTTTAATTTCGACGTATATGCATACGAAGAAAACTTAAGAATTACACTTCTCATCAGAAGAATCGAAACACCATGCAAGTTTATGTTTTGTAAGGATTATCAGAAAAAAATGTATATTTAGGAATATATGTCAAGTGTCGTTTAATAGTGAATAATATGAGGTTTTCAAATCCTAATGTTAATGTTCTAAATTCAAATTAAATTTTCATAATTTTCGTATTTTATTTAAAAAGTAATTTTTACCCTCTCTTTTGTGTTAAATTAGGACCGACACCATAAAAACGGAAGTTTTTAGATTTTTCTGATGTCAATTGGTTATGGCTAACAAAAATAAGGTTATATTGTCGCCATCTCTCGAACACTTTTCAAATCCTCCAAATTCAGGACATCCTATCTTTAAACCGACCTTTTTACCGCTCGACCATCGACGCAAACTATTTTTTTCAATCTAATATTAATATTCTAAACTTATTATTTTACCGTTCAGATCGGCAGTCAAAGAGAAAGTACAGCAATTCGAAGAGCTAGCATCCAGAGTGACTAGAACTAAGACGAGGGCGATGGCCAAGAAGGTAAATCAAATTCACTATAATAAGTCCAAAAAACATATAATAAGTTAAAATTTGCATTCCCAAATAAAAATATATTCTGACATATATACAACATAAGCGATTGTTTTAATGACGACATTGCTCGGGTGTAGCGCAAACTCTTGCAGGTTAATATTTCGCAATTATTATATTTGTAGAATATCACTTATCTGGTATAGATAAAATATAATCTGGATAGTATAAGCTTTGCTTAGTTAGGATGTCTAAAGAGTGTTCATTTTCTATATTACTAGCTGTCCCGCGCGGTTTCACCCGCGTTTATCGATATCGTATAGCCTATAACCATGTATGAAAAATTCCGCGTCGAATGGTAGCAGTCCCATCCCGATATGTTCAGTAGTTTTGACGTGATGGTGCGTCAAAGGAACGCTTATTTCCCTTACACAGTTTGTACCAAAAACCCTGTCCGATCCTTAAGAGTATTATTCGGCATCGTAGAGCGTACACGTATATAAGTATCCATTTAATGGATTTGAGATAGTTATTTTACCCCAATGAATATAATTAAATTAAAAACTGATCAACGGCCACACTGATCGCTCGACAAAGTTCACGTGTTACGACCTACAGTTTTTTGTTGAAGAAGCCGCCTGAGCACTGACCGAGACGGTTTGTATGATCCCGTGTCATTAACCCGCTTTGTCGCGTGCCGCCAAACGTGCTTATAACGTAAGAAACCTACGCCGCTACGTCATACCTGCCTACGCGTTGCTATCAGCTGATATTGGAGTGTTGTCAACTTATGAAAATTTGCCACATTCAGTGTTAAATTTCGCATTTATTATAAAAATAAATAATCAATAACTTTTGATTTTTATGAGTTATATTTTTTAACATTTTTTTCTGGTACGTATGTTGAACCAGGAATACGCCTTTAATGGATCGGACAGGGTTTTTGTTACATTTTGTATATCTATATTTTATTGTGTTTGTAGGAAGACGATCCCGTAGAGAACGCAACGCCACCAGACAAGGTATCAAAAGCTATACTATCAGTGGACACACTGAACAAAATGAACAACATGATATTCAATGGGAAAACACAGGTGAGGATGTAATGTAGATTGACCACATTATGTTGAGTAGTAGAGCTCTTAGTGTAGAGTTCGTCCGGGGAAGTACTTTTCTGTAGTTTACAGCTTTGTGTAGAAGCCAATCATGTGTCGATTTACTGTTGAATTTCCTTGTTTGGGACTTGATAGAGAAGGAGATCCAGCTCAATTAGTTACTAGATATTTGTTTTCTGTATAACCTTATAATGGATTTCCACAAGGTCACGCCTGATTAGTTATGTTACAGCTTGCTAAGTATAATTTTTTTTTTTTATGCCACTTGGGCCGACATACAAGCAGACGGTCCACCTGATGCTAAGTGGTCACCGCCGCCTATGGACATTTGCAACACTAGGAGCATCGCCAATGCGTTGTCGACCTTGAGACGTGAAGTTGTTAAGTCTCATGTGCCTGTAATTTCACCGGCCCCCTTACCTTTCTAACCGATACACAGTAATACAATTGCACTACTTGCTTCACGGCGGAAATGGGTAAGGTGGTAGTACTTCCCCGGACGATCTCTGCACTAAGAGCTCTACTACTCGAAAAAAATAAATGTAAACTTTTTGCAGAGAAACTTTCTCTGAATTTCTGATCTGCAACCTTTTTGTGTGACGCAATTTAAATGAATGATAAACACAATCTATGCTATTCAAAACTGATTGATGAATAATTTAAATGTTTCCCTGTAATACAAAAGCTTCACTTGTATCTAATGTCTTTACCACACACTTTATGCCAAGCCTAAGGTCGCGGTTTCGATTCCCTCCCACCCAGGACAAACATTGTGCATGAACATGTTTGTTTGTTCTGTGTCTGGGTGTAATGTAGTATATCAGTTATCTGGTTTCCATAGTACAAGCTCTGCTTAGTTTGGGATCAGGTGGCCGTGTGTAAAGAACGTCATGGAATATTTATTATTATTATATATTTACACCCTACTTTTTGTCCAGATTTCTAGTTCAGCATCAAAACCCCGTACTAATGTAGTGCCGGTGAAGTCCTTCGTACCATCATCCACGTCTAAGATCAGCGCTATCAACAAAGCTAAAGAGGCCGCTGAGGAGAGCCTTAAGAGGGAGAAGGAAGATGCCAGGAAGAAGAAAGAGGCCATGTTAGAGGCTAAGAGGGAGTTACAGAAGAGGTGAGATTTGTTATTTTTTGTATGAGAAATCTTACTACTAATACACTAGGCCCAAAAATTAAAGGATATAAAAAGGCCTAGTGTATAATAGCGATAGTTTAGATGGACCTTTGTTTACTCAATCACACCAGAACGGTTGAACGGATCTGGATAATATTTGGCACAGAGATAGAACATAGTCTGGACAAGTCCTAGGGCTTTTATCCTAGAAAAATTTAACATCCTTCTGGAATGCGGGTGAAACCGCGGGGAACAGCCAGTAGTAAATTAAAAGGTATTTATTTCCAAATCACAAACGTTTGCAAAAGATGTTCGTGCTCAAACCTCTTACGGCATGAATTTCCCAGGATATTTATTGTTAGGGCTTAGATTCAGGCTATGATTGTTAGATATTCTGAACAAATATGCACGAACTATTAGTATATCAGTTATCTGGTTTCCATTGTACAAGATCTGCTTAGTTTGCCACCTGATCCCAAGATCGTGTGTAAAGAATGTCCCAGGATATTTAATATATGTTTTTTGGTTTTCAGAAAACGCGAGGAGAAAATGGCGGCTGCGGCCGCGGCTCGGGAAGCGGCCGAGAGGGAGCGACGCGCGGCGCTGCAGGCCGCCGCCCGGGAGCGCCTGGAGAAGCAAGCCCACGCCGATCTCGGCAAGATCGAACGCATGAAGGAGGCTGAGCGGGTGAGACCAGCTTTGTCTACTAAGTCCGAGTCTCAGACACGCCCGATTTGAGTCGGGAAACAAATGCTGAGCTACAAACCTTTAATTCTGTTTTATTCAATTGAAGGTTGTCTGCCAAACTCGTGGTAACTTCTGTATGCACTCCTTACGGGCTTAAACTTAATAAATGGCTATGAATTTTGTCACCAAATATGTTCCGCCAGCTACACTTGAGAGCCAGTTTCACAAACAACTAATGCCTGGGACATTCCTTACAAAAGGTCAGCTTTCATAGGTACTGGTAACCAAATAACTGTAATACTACCTAATATACTTTCATTTCTACCCACTGGCCTATAAATAGTAAAAAAAAACCATTTCACAAAATCTTATACTCCTAATTTTATCCTCTGTAGAAAAAGCAGGAGCTAGCGCGCAAAGTGGCGGAGACCGAGGAGAGACGACGCGCCGAGGAGCAAGCGAGACAGCAGCGCCTCGCCGACGAGCAGCGCCGAGCCGACGCCGCCCGAAGGAAGCAGCTCGAAGAGGCCGACAAGTTCGTCTATACACACTAATATAATAATATAACTACCACCATTTTATCAGGGTTGATAGTAATCCTAGGTTATATATTATGACTTTTGCACTATAGTGCAAAGCGGTGCAAGTGGAGGCCTGTATGAGTAACTATATTTCATTTACCTAAGACTCACACGTACATACACGCACAAGCGCATGTTCAGTCTGCACTAAACAATTTATGTTATGTCTGTGAACATCTAACTTTTCGTTCGTCCTTTTTTTAAACGCAGTTGATTTCCTGTTATATCGATTAATAAATAACTACTTACCATCCTGAAGTATTACCCGCCTTCGATATTTTTGTATAGGCGCTTTGTTTCCTGGAATCACTCTCTCTTTATAATATGAGTTCAGATTTACAACCAGATTCAACAAACATACATCTGCATAAATGTTTATCTGTGCCTTTACCATGAGTTTTTAACGTACGTACTCGCTAGCGACGGCGTAAAACATTTCTATGGCAAATGGTAAATGTGTACACGAGCGAGTAACGTTTTTTAGCCTTTGCTATAGAAATTCGGTACCTTGAGTCACAAATTTGACAGTTGCTATCGAGAAATACTGTATCGATAGTAGTTTACTCACTAGTGACTAAAGTAAGTTTCGATAGCAACTCATGGTAGAGGTACTGGTGTGAGAATCGATCCCACAACGTGTGGCGTAACAGTCTACGTATCTAATCTCCACACTAAACCGCATATAAGTAATGAGTTGACGTAAACGTGAGTTATAATGAATTGCCTTGTAAAATCTAATTCTATTTTTAATATGTTATTAATGTTTTCAGCATGAAGAGGGAAGAAGCGAAAATAGCCAAAGATATTGAAAAGAGACAGAAAGAGTACAATGAGAAGCAGAAAATGAAGTATCGACTGGATGATAAGAGTAAGTTAAATCTCAAATTATAGACCGCTTTTAGACCTTTTATAATTCATACTCATGGTGGTATAAATGTAGTCTTTATTTTCTGCCTTGTAATATGATTTAAATAAACCTTTACAAGCACTGGAGTAGTATGTCTTTAACACCGGTTCGGAAGGTTGTTTTTTTACTGAGAAGAGCCGGCAATAATTTATTAATCTGTTATCACAAAAGTGAAGAATTGTTTAAAAATAATATTTTGAATATCTAAATCAAAAAACACAAACAAACCAAAGCAGACAGCCCCCACAAGCAGCACCTAGTTCACAAGAATGACGCGTATAATGTTGTGTTACAGCCCACACCCCACTGAAGATGCCGGGCACTCCATGCTCGACCATGGAGCCGGTGTACATGACCGACGGGTTCCAGTACCTCAACTCTGACGAGGAGGCCGAGCCCGTGGAGAGGCCCACGCCAGAGTGGAGCACCAGTAGGGTAAGTTTGACAATTTGTTGGCGATAAAGGCGGTATGTTACCACTTATAACACTAATATTAATAAGAAACAAACACACTTCTCTCAAAATCTAATCAAATTTCATTCATTCAGAGTTATGCTGTATAATGGAATATTTTTCCAATAAGTATATACCTAGTACCTTTTATCAATAGGTAGTTATCGATTGATGTTGTTAGTATGATGTATGTTGTGGGATGACCGAACTGAAGAAATTATAAATGTATATTTTCTGTATTGTTAATTTGTATTGCTATCGTCTACTTTGATTTAAGTCTTTTGGCTTGTGACTTAGATCACTGTAATATTTTATTCACTCTTTGTTCACTTTCCCCTCTTTCTATATACTATCTGTTTGTTAATACGTGAAAACTTGTAATTGGCCTTCTACTTTATACTCTGTCTGTATTCAATCAATTATATACCTAGCTGTAAGTTTTCTTCAAAATAATAAAAAAAAAAAAAATAATAATAATAATAATTTATAGTCCATAGGCGGCGGTGACTACTTACCATCAGGTGGATCGACGCAAGTGGTATTAAAAAAAAAAACTAAAAGTCATAATAAAGTATAATAAAATAATAACAGTTTAAAAATTACTTTTTACTTTAATTTAAAAATATTTAAATGGAAGAAAGCGTGGGGTGCTTTTAAATAAATTTCCTAATGACTACTTTTACCAATATCTATCAATAAATTTTTTTATTTTGTAATCGCACTATTCTCAAATTTATTATAATAAAAATTATTTTTTTAGAATTTTTAAGCTTTAATAATTTTTGTTGTATCGCGTTGCAGGCTCGGCGGCAGCAGCTGGTGGTGCAGTCGTGCATAGCCTCCCTGCACGTGGACCGGCTGTTCGGGGTGCGCGTGCACTCGCCCGACCTGCGCGACATCTTCCCCGCCATCGAGCGCGCGCGGCTCAAGCGCACCTCGTCCGCCGTGTGGCGCACCCCGCCCCCTCCGCCGCGCCTGCCCGCCCTCGCCGAGTGACCCCTAGGTATGTGCACCCGCCCGACCTGCGCGACATCTTCCCCGCCATCGAGCACATTTTAATTTATTAATAAAAAATTTACGGAGCAAATTAATCCTAATTCAATGTCTTTAGGTCTTCTTTTAGGTCGTTAGATACCCTATATGCTACGTCGTGCGTCGATTCCTGTTGGGGCCCTCCTAGCAGCTACACTTAAGAGCTTGTTCCATTCATCGAGATCAACTTCGCAGTTCATTACGTTATTTAATTATATTTTTTTTTTCTTATTACAGAAAATGGGGAATCACCATTTGGACTTCATCATTACAGCCAAGTCGCTGGCGGCGGCGTGAATGTAAATAATAAAATAATTTTATTATAATTATATGATGTAATGTAATCACATTGTAAAATGTAGCAGCCATTTAAATGCTACGCAATCGAATTATTATTATTATCTGTTTGAATTGTATCACTCGGAATTTTGAAACTGGTAAACGATTGCTGTCTCTCTCTAATCGGGAGTGAGTGAAAGATATACTATAGTGCGTTTAGTAATGAAGTTGTCGAGATACGTATGTCCGTTTTGATAGCCTAGTGTTATTGAAAAATGAACCCTATGGAGTAATGATAAGGTACATCAGCTTCGTCATACAATTAAAGATTGGATAAATAGATTATTTTTATCGCAAATGCATTAAAAGTGAATTTTCCATGACAATATCTTCACTTAAATAGGTGTTATGTGTGTGAAGAACTTGGCCTCCCAGTTTTCATTTCCGCTTTTGTTGCAATATATTATATTTATTAGTCAAATCGATGCTGTATTTAACATATCTTCATTTAGTAAAATATTATGCCTATGTCACTATGTAAGGCCTGACTTAAACTTTCATTAGTTATGTGGCTATAAAAGTCGATTGGTAATGAAGTTATTGATCAGTAAAGATGTACTGAAAACGACTTAAGTTCGGGCACTCATTAAAGCCGTTTTGACGTTAGTCCGTGGATGTTGTCAACACTAATCTATCTGTTAATATTATAAGCAAATTTTCGATGTTGGAGATAATATTCAAAACTCATATTCTCAAAAGGTCTTTCATTGATATAAATTTGATTCCAGGATAATTTAAATCTCTCTAGAACGCGGGTGAAACCGCGGTACGGTCGCTTGTAATATTATAAAGAGGTAAAGTTTGAATGTGGGTGGTGATCTCCGAAACTGCTCATCCAATTTCAATAATTCTTTCAGTAATAGTAAAGCTACATTATTCCCGAGTGATATAGGCCCCGGGAAAACATTCATTCCCGCGGGAACTAACAGGAAGCTAGTACAATGATAAAGTACAGCTAATGTTCTTTCAAAAGTAATTGTTAATATTTCCATAATTTATGAGCGGACTAACTTAGAAAGGGCTTCAAAGTGTGCATGTAGTTTCATGTGTAGCCTATGAGATTTCACGGCTATGTGTTATTAATTAATATTTGTACTTTTTTTTTTCAATTAGTCGAATCGAATAACAGACTAGAGATTTAGAGAGAAATCAAACAGTAACCTTACTTTAGCGTTAGAAATTAGGAATAATTAATAGATAAACTGAGAAGTGTTCTTAAATTGTTAGATAGATAAATAATTAATTATGCTTTTTTACAAAATTAATTGTATGTCACAATAGTCTACCCAGCAATATTTGGATGGAAATTTGTACAAAATAAGGTTAAAGTTTACCACCCGTGTCGACAGCAAGTTAGGGCCTAACATGTATATATAATTGAAATACCAACCACATTAGACTTAACAACTTCACGTCTCAGGGTTGACAACGCATTGGCGATGCCCCTAGATGCCTCGCAAAGAAATAATATATAATTGTGAAGTAATTATGTAACTAATATATTTATTAAAACTATTCTTACTGAATTGTCTTCTCGTATAGATTTTCTATCTCATAAAGTATATTCTACTATTACTACATATTATAAAACAAAGTCGCTTTCTCTGTCCCTATATCCCTATGTATGCTTAAATCTTTAAAACTACGCAACGGATTTTGATGCTGTTTTTTTTAATAAATAGAGTGATTGAAGAGGAAGGTTTTTATGTATAATACATGTGACATCCCACGGGAACGCGGGTAAAACCGCGGAGGACAGCTAGTAGTTAATATGAATAAGTGAGAAATTTTCATAGCAAATTAGTACTCCGTGGGATAGAATATCTATACAATGCATTTACATACAAATCTTAATCATTATAATTAATTAACCAACTTCAAAAACAGGAGGTACAATTTTAATCTGACCATAGGCTTTGAAAGTACGATGGAATTTCTTACAGCAGAAGTATAGCATTTGAGACATTTAATAAATTATAATCAACTATTGTTGTTGTTGAAATTCAGATTCAGTAACCATACATTATAAAACTTATCTCGCGTGTTATTGTTCAATGTTCTTGGTCGGTCATGGAAAAGTTTTACATCAAGTGATTGATCAAATAATTATGTTTACTTGAAACTTGACTGTTGCATGTATAAAATAGTGTTGAATCATAGTTAAAATGTTTGGTGACTTATTCACGTGTTTTAGAATTATATTTTTTAACGTTAAGACTGTTATGTATTGACTTTGGATAAGTTAGAAAATAAAATACATAGAGTATTATTTTGGCTTTTTATTTCTATATTCCTTTTGTAAGACAAGTGGTGAGTTTTTGATGTTACCTCAAATATTAGGAAGCGAATTTATTAAAAAAAAGTTATACGAAAGTGGTATAGTGAACTAAAGTACCAGGCTAGCATAAATTAGACGAAGGTAGAACTAAATAAAGAAATGTCTTTTGACAGATAAAAGTTTCGTTTCGACAGCTCCAATCTGTATTGCATTCCATTTTGGACCTTATCTTGATATGCGTAAGTTATGTTTTCCTAGTATCTTTCTATGGTATTGTTTTCTACCCTCATACTCCTTCGAACTACTGAGCTCCTGGTACCTTAGAGCGGATTGTATGAAATTTATAGGCTAACCAAGCTAATTCACATTTTTTTATGTCTACATCTGAGCTCCTAGTACCAAATATACGATAACAAGAGGCACGCACGCCTCTATAAAGTTGCTTCGGAAAAATATCTTAGTACTTCTGTACTCCTGGTACATTTAATATTACGTTAGCGATGAGTGCAAAATTCAAGTTACATACAAAGAATCTCTTGGTACATCTAAATTCCTGGTACCCCTAGTACAATATATACTATGAATAGAGCCATTTCAAATCTAAGGCAGAAGAATCTCTTTAATACTTCTGAATTCCTGGTACAATTTGGTTAAGAGTTGAGAAAGTTTTCGAGTAACCTAAGTGGGCAAATCTTTTACCACGATTTCATAGTTCACGCAAATTAACCAATAAAATTGGTATTTTTCTCCCGGGAAAATACTACATTCCTCGGAAAGGCAGAGAATAATAAAACCACATTATTTCTAGAACAAAACTTTATTACTAACCACCACTGATCCTTAAAACATAATTTCAATCACACTATCTGAAATCTCACAAACAAGCGGGCATATTCGTCGGTGAAAGGTATTGAAGCCAGTGAAGTGAAGTTATTTGCGTTTCCACAAACAAACAAGCACACTCGTTCGGGAATGTCGGCTTTCGTATTAACATTTACTATTGATTACATTTTTTATAACGGCAGTTGATTTAAATAGTTCGAAATTGTTTGAATGAGATGATGAGCGTTTACTAGTCGAATAAATATGATTTTTATTTTGGAAACGCTCTTTACAACGAATTATTTTTTTTAATTTCTCAGGCAAACGATTTCGAATCTGAAAAGCGTTGTTGTTTATTTCAAAGCGGCAGCACCAGAAATAATTTCAATGAGCTCCCTGGTGATCACGGCTTGTCGAGTTCTGGAATGAGAGAAAAACGGGAGTTAAAATAAACCACCTTGATGGTTGAGTGGGATAAAGGATGCCTCGGGTAGAGACCTGGAGGTGCTGGGTTTGATTCCCGATTCGAGCAAGATAATATTATGTATCTAATATTGTAATTACGATAATAAGTTTGTTCGTTACTTCTTGGCACCTCAGGGTCACCGAATCGTAATAAAATTTGGCACGCTAGTAGCCTATGGTATGGAGAGAGACAAGAAGAGCCATCTCTCGGGAAAATTGGAAAATATAGTTTTTTTTATATCGATAATTCAAAACATTTCCAATGTGAAGCAGTAGTACATTTTACTGTTTTGACTTCCCAGGCAGTAACAACTTCATGTCTCAGGGTCGACAACACAGCAATGGCTCTGTACCTCTACCATGAGTTGCTATCGAAACTTACTTCAGTCACTAGCGAGTCAACTACTATCGATACAGTATTTCTCGATAGCAACTGTCAAATTTGTGACTCATGGTACCAAATTTCGATAGCAAAGGCTAAAAAACGTTACCCGCTAGTGTTTACATTTCGATAGGTTTTTTACCTATCGACTCGTACTATCGATTTTAGTTCTTTAGGTCACCGCTAGTGCGCTGTACACATTTGCCATAGAAATGATTTACGCAGTCGCTAGCGAGTACGTACGTTAAAAACTCATGGTAAAGGCGCTGGTCTTGCAAATGTCTATAGGCGGCGGTGGACCGTCTGTCTGTCTGTAAGCCGACTCATATCGATTTTAATTTACCTGTTGAATGTAAGCGTCAGCTTCTCAATCATCTCTCCGGCGTTCTTGGAAGCGTTGTCCATGGCTGTCATACGGGATGACTGTTCGGAGCAAGCGCCCTCCTTCAGTGCGTAGAACAGCATCGAAGACAGTGAGAACTCCATGTAGGATTGCAGCACATCAGAGTCCAGGGAGTCGTAGGTGGCCAGCTTTGGGGCGCTCTGGTGATGGAAATAATTGTGTTAATACAACAAGCCATATACATACATAAATTGGTGACATTCACGTTATTTCTACTTGGTAATTTCTATGGAGTGTAGAAGTAAAGGAGGACCATCTTGTATGGGGGATTAGTCGAAAAAGTGTCCACTTGTAAACAGCAAATTAGGTTTCGAATTCTCACCGAAATAGCGCTATTGTAGCAAGTGAAATGATATAAACAGAGTGAAGTGTGCTGGGTTGGTTTCCGGTAATTCTTTAAAACTATTTCCTATTTACAATTAATTGGGGTACTTAAAATCACTGTATAATTTTATTTCATACACATGTTTGTCTATATATTATAATAATTACAAAAAATGCGCTGAAACAAAACGGAAATGTTTCTTTCCTTTTTTATTAATTTTCTATCCTACTCTAATAATTTGTGGCGCTCTATTTAAAATTCTTCCAGTTGCTACAGTAGCGCCACGTACACTGAGATGGTCCTCATTTACTTCTACACTCCATAGTAATCGCACATTGTTACCAACATAAAAATTAAAGGCACAAAATTTCAGGTCAATCAGTTACGGGTAGAAACCAATTTACTTTTACAAAAATTTAAATACATTATTCAAATAAATGATAAAGGTTTTACACTCCTGACAATCTATCTTCTATAATCTTATCATTTATGTGTTTTAGTTATTTAATTGATATTTTGAAGATAATGTCTCATGTGCCTGTAATTTCACCGGCTCTCTTACCTTTCTAACTGAAACACAGTAACACTAGTGCACTACTGCTTCACGGCAGAAATGGGTAAGGTGGTAGTACTTCCCCGGACGAACACTGCACTAAGAGCTCTACTACTCATTATATATTATTCATGAAGACCTAGTGCAATTTGGATCACATTTTTTTTTTTTTTTTTTTTTTTATTGCTACCGCCCAAATTGACTCCATGCTGCCTGATGGTAAGCAGTCAATGAAGTCCCCTAGTGATGGCCATCATCCCAGTAGCCAGCGTAGCATTGTGGCATGATGGCCCTCACCTTGACGGCCTTGTGAGAAGCTTTTTCACGCCCCGCTTAAAGGACCCAGGATCATAAGAGAAGGGAAACACGTGGGCTGGTAGCGAGTTCCACGTCTTAATGGTACGGCAGAGATAAGAGGCGCCGAACCGTTTGGTGCGTGACGGAATCTGTTCCACCGTGTAAGAGTGGCACCTTAACCCAGCACGTGTCGTTCGGGATAGGAAAGGAGAGGATGGGATTAGTTGAAATAGCTCTTCGGAGCACTCACCGTGATAAATGCGGTAGAAGACAGCCAATGAGGCCACGTCTCTGCGTAATTGCAGTGACTCAAGAGTCTTTGTGGCCTCAGGATCCCCAATGATACGGACAGCACGCCGCTGCAACCTATCGAGGGCGTCCAATAAGTACTGGGCGGAGCCATTCCAAAGGTGAGAGCAGTATTCCACGCAGGAGCGAACCTGAGTTTTATATAACAGACACAACTGCTCCGGCGCGAAAAACCTCCTCACCCTGTTCATGACTCCGAGTTTCCGGGATGCGGATTTGATGACACCCTCAATGTAGTTTTTCTGGTTGAGATTGCGGCGTATGTCCATACCTAGGATATTGAGGCTGTCTTGAATCGGTAGTGGAGTGTCCAGAAGAGAGGGATAGGGAAGGAATGGAGATAATTTAGCTGAAAATGCACACACCTGTGTTTTCTTGGCGTTGAACTCGACCAGGTTCACATCACCCCAACGCGAGATGCAATTCAGAACCCGATCAAGCTCAGCAACAAGTGTTCGCCTATCCTCCTCAGTATCGGCTTGCTTAGCCGCAGGGTGTCCGAGATATCGCCCATGTACAGTGCTGTCATCTGCATAGCAATGAATGCTCCCAAAAGTGAGCATATCATTGATATGCAGAAGAAAAAGCGTGGGCGATAATACGGACCCCTGAGGCACACCAGCATTCACCTCGAGAAACATAGATGAGTGACCGTCACAGAGAACTCGAATACGGCGCTCATGCAGGAAGCTGGCAACCCAGTTGCACAGTCGAGGTGGCAAGCCGTAGGCTGGAAGCTTGGAAAGAAGCGCACGATGCCAGACTCTATCGAAGGCTTTGGAGATGTCGAGACTAATAGCCAACGACTCCCCATGCCTGTCCATCGCCTCACCCCAGAGGTGAGTGACATACGCTAGAAGATCACCCGTAGACCGTTTCGGTCTGAAGCCATATTGACGATCGCTGATGAGGGAGTGATCTTCTAGGTAGCGAACGAGTTGGTTGTTTATTATTCGCTCAAACACCTTGCAGAGGATAGGGGTGATAGTAATGGGTCGATAATTGCCTGGATCAGAACGATCCCCTTTTTTGGGAATCGGTTGCACGTTCGCCTCTCTCCAAGCCTGCGGCACTATGCCTGAGGCATAAGATAGGCGATACAGGCGTGTTAGCATTGGAGACAACTCGGCTGCGCATTTCCTAAGCACAACCGCTGGAATTCCGTCAGGTCCACTGGCTTTCCGGACATCGAGAGATCGCAGTGTCGCGCGTACATCGCATTGCCTGATTTTGACATCAGGCATGGACTGGCCGGAGTAAGAAATCGAAGGCGGTTGCGCACTACGATCATCGATTCGGGAGTTAGCCGCAAAGAGATTGACAAGCAGGTCAGCTTTCTCTTGCGGCCCATGGGCGAGTGATCCATCAGGGCATCGCAACGGCGGCAATGAAGGCTGGCAGAAATTAGATTGCACGGCTTTGGCCAATCGCCAGTATCCCCGGCTGCCCGTGGGGTGCGACAAAAGTTCTTGACCAAACCGTGCAATGCGCTGGGCATCCGCTCTGATGTATGCCCTCTTGCAGGCCCTGGTGGCTCTATTATAGGCTGCCTTGATGAGATGGACATTCGGATCGCGACGGGACCGAGCCCTGATCCAAGCGCGGTAAGCCGACTGTTTTTGATTAACAGCAGCGGCGCACTCGCGATCGAACCAAGGCCGTACCCTGCTGCTGCTGGTGACGTCAGTGGATGGAATATAATATTCCATACCCAACAAGATTTCCCCAGCAACAGCAGATGCACTCTCCGACACATCCCTCCCACCAAAGCAGCGTTGAGGCCACGGGATGGACGCATAATAGTCTCGCAGGCCATCCCAATCGGCTGACGAGTAGTGCCACAAGCGACGCCTTGCCTTCACTGATTGTGGAGGTGAAGCGAATGGCACTGTAGTGCGAACCAGACAGTGGTCGGAGGAACCCAAAGGGGCTTGTACCGTCACACTGTACTGGGCCGGGTTACTCGTCAGTACAAGGTCTAACAACGAGGGCGCTTGATCCGATATGTCTGGTATCCTGGTGGGCTGGAGTACCAGTTGAGTAAGGTCGTGCGTGAGAGCGAATGCGTGAGCAGCTCGTCCCGCGTGATCCGTTCTGGAAGAGCCCAGCCAGGTGAACTCTAGGTCTTCGGAATAAAGAACCTTAATAAAGAAAGAGTACATACCTCAACAGACTGCCTGCTGAAGAGTGGCAGGTCAGACTGCTCGTAGGAGACCACAGACTTGAACTTGTTGAAGATGATCTTGCCGGAGCCGAAGTCATAGCCTGAGTTCAAGATAGCGTTGGCGAGCTGGGACGCGTCCAGGAAAGTGGGGGGCAGACGTCCGATCTGGGGGGGAATGGTATACACATTTTATTTGAGCTTTTGGATAAGGCAATACCTCATGCGGAAACCGTAGAGTACTTTGTACCTTGGCTTGATACCATCCTCATGTCAATCTAATTGTATGTCGATGCTGATACTGTTAGTTTTATTTTTTCTTTTTTTATACCACAAAGGCCGACAAACAAGCGGACGGTCCACCTGATGGTAAGTGCATCGCTGCCTATGGACATTTGCAACACTTGGAGCATCACCAAGCCGTTGTCGACCCTGAGACGTGAAGTTGTTAAGTCTCACATGCCTGTAATTTTTTTAGTTAGTCTGTTAGTCTCGATATTTCTTAACCAAACATTTTTTTTTCAGTCATTTACAATAATAGTATATATATAAAAATATTGTTTTATTTTAAGTAATCATCTCTCTTGTCTTTTGATGTATTTGCATTCATTTCGCTTATCAGCGTGATTGCTCCCCTTTTTTTTGTCTTTTGTTATAAAAATAAGTGTGTTAATGATAATTTTTGTCTTACCATTATCATTTACACACTTATTTTTATTTGTTATAAAAATAATGGTAACGACCTGCAGAGCAACTTTCTAATGGTCTCGAAATCGTTATCGCAATCAATTTTGCATTACATTAACGCGCTATGACTGTTGTCACACTGCTCGCGCGCCGAACCTTCAATCTATCATGATATAGGCTTCAGCTTTGAATCCGAGACAGTCACACTGGTCTTTAATATAAATCAGATATGTTTAAGTCTGTAATCTGCATTGTTCACCAATCTATATACTCGTATATAAAAATGAATCCCTATTTCCCTTGGTCACGGCATCGCGTGAACGGCTGGAACGATTTCGCTGATTATTTTTTTGTTGTGTTTGTTATTATTAGGAGAAGGTTCTTATGAAAGAAAAAATTAAGAAAGTTGCGCGGAAAATTAGAAAATTTAAGAAAACTTAACCACTTCACTAGCGCTTTTGACAATATAAACTTTTATTATTGTCAGTCGTTTGACAGCTAGAGCCATTGACAGAATGCGCGCTGCAAATTGTGTTTAAAATAGAGACATGGATCGGAATTATAATGATAAAATAATTAATTTACAATTTCTTATTGCACAATTCACAGTTGATTCAATCGGAAGATTCGAATTCAATATTCATTATTAAGACAGAACAACGTCTGTCGGCTCAGCTAGTATACTAGTTTATTATAATAAAAAGTAAGAAATTCCATAAAATTAACATTCTAACGCCAAACTTACTTCCAAAGCCAAGTCAATGTCAATGAGGTGTAAGTTTTGAAGATTCTGTATTATATTTCTGATTTATTTACCTCATTAGCGACAGAGATGATGTGCTTAGAGTACAGCCGCTGGAGGATGGCCCTGGACTTGTCTCCGACACAGATCACCTTGATGTTCTCAGCACCGGGCTCCTGCAGACGTGTGCGGATCACCTTCGACACACCGGTGTGGACAGCACCGCACAGACCTTGAACATATACCATACTGTTGAATAAAAAATCTATGCCATTTATTAAAGCTAGGTCTAAAGTTACCTCCTGAAGACAAACAATGAGGCAATAAACTCAGCAAGGTTACATAATCTGACTATTTTCTAGATGTATTAAAAAATTCAAATTTTTTTATATAAATATTTCTCCTAGTTTTCACATGAGCACATTATATGCTTGATTGAAAATACTTGTAGTACCATACTAGTAGCATTCTTCGTCTGCTCATATAAAGATGCGTACACTAAATTTCTGTTCTTAATAAATATGTATTTATTTTAAGAATTTAGTAAAAAAAGTACATTGATCAGCTTTGTTACCAAAAACAAAAAAAAAACAAGCAACAATAAACCAATAACATCCAAATACAAAAAAGGGAGTCTATTTAAGCTTGTAGTACCAGCATAAAAACAATAAAATTAAAATGGTGTTGAGTTAGAATATTTTTTAATCTAATCACTGCACATCACATTCTCAGTAACAGAGTGGTCATCAATTGGAACCAACCACGGAACAATGTAGTATCTGTTACTTCAATTAACTCTTTTAGAAACAAATTGGACACACTAAATGAGGTTCGTCAGTGTGATCTAGACACATCAGCTACCAAGCTGCTCATCTATTCATCATCAGCATCATCAGCCTATCTCCGTCCACTGCTGGACATAGGCCTCACCTATGGCACGCCACTGAGCTCGATCTTCAGATCTTTGTTTCCAACCACTGCCAGCCCGCTTGCATATATCATTGCTCCATTTACCTGGAGGGTGCCCTACACTATGTTTACCAAGCCGTGGTCTTCACTCTAGAACTCATCTACCCCAACGGTTATTGGTTCTGCGACAGATGTGACTAGCCCACTGCCACTTCAGCTAGCTAAACCTTTGAGCTCTTGATAACTTTGGTTCTCTGATGGATGACTCCATTTCGAATTCGATCCTTCAGACTCCATTAATAAATAAATAATCTTACCTCTGTCAGAAGTCATGGCAATGTACAGCTGTTTGGGCTCATCTTCTGGTGTGGCAACCTGTAAATTTAAATATTAACTGTTACTTCCACTCAAATTTTTGCTCTATGGCTTCCATCCTGCAGTTCTACCTGCATTCCCAGAACTTATATTATCACAGGTAAAAAGACTGTCCACTGCCTCTGCAGCTTTCTATCAGTGCTTCATGTTTCTATGAGAAGTTTTGGTAATTATCTAAACTGAGAAACTGTATGTCTTTATAATATTAGTAGATACTTAAAATGAGAATTCATGAGGTTTAATTGGAACAAGTTATCCTAGTTAACAATTTTATTTGCTTAATACCAATTTTGCCTTAATATTCCTGTCTGTGTCTTGATAAAGGCCAACTCCAACTGTGACCATTCTTGACCATGTACCAGCTTATATCTTGTTGTAATGAAAATACTGATAATGGGTACATACCTCAGCCTTTTCGTAGAATTGTACAGCTCCCTCACCATAAGGACGAGCAGCCTTCAAGTCACGCTCGGCACGTGTGTACCTGACAAGTTAGAATTGCATGATATATTAATTAAATTAAGAAACACAAGTAGCTGTGGTACCTTAGAAGTTTAAGCATCTATCTACTTGTCATGATGGTGGAGCTTCAAAACATCCCTTCCTTCAGTGAGATTCCAATAAGTAGTAGCCAATATTTCAATCAGTTGGTTATTATTTGTACTATTTATTATTCTATGAAATATCAATTGACCAACTCTTTAAGATTCAGATTATTATTTAAAACTGTTGCATAAAACTTCGAACTTATTTAATTGAATACAATATTTTAGAAGTTGCCAAAAACCTATTTGTGGTATAAACTATACAGATAGATTTTTCTTAATTTTCTCAAAAAGCATTCAATAAGTATTTCCAATTTATATTACAGTAAATTCCTATCAATCAATACCCCTTACAGGCAGGTGTAAAAACAGATAATTAAAAAAAAATAAAAGAAATTGGAAAAACAATTTCTTCTCATACATATGGCCAGTGACTTTGTACATACTTGGCAGCTGACACCATCTTCATGGACTGGGTGATCTTCTGAATGTTCTTTACGGACTTCAGACGGATGGAAATGGCTTTCAATGTAGCCATGTTCCTATTAGGCTGGTGGTTGACAATCGCAACCACTTGGGTGCAAACACCCGGTGAAAAACGACCCAACATTTTTATAGCTCTGCAATAAAAAAGGAAATTTCAAATTTCGAACACAATCAGATGATCGAAGACAGGTTATGTCCTCCTTCAGATCAAAGTTATGTAAGAGCACTACACTAGTTGACATTGAACACGGTTTTCATAATATTTTGGACACAATTAGCGGAATACAATAATCACTGGTTAATTAAGGGTTTTAATGCAGATTTAGTAACTATGAATACTAACTTTTTTGGGCGATTTTATAGTAAAATTCACCAGCCGACGAAAATGTCGCTGGCCGCAAACGTATCGTGTGGGATGCCAGCGAAAAAATAAAATTGCGAATGAATGAACGCAACCATTGGATAATTTTTCAGAAAAAATATTGAAGTAATTATTTTGATAATGTTCAGTGCATATCTTATATAAAAAATTTCAGTGACCTCAACTAAAATTTTTTGTCTCAAATTTATGTCAGTCAATATTTGTATCACGAGCTTTGGCCGTTTTTCTTCAGTTCATTGTCAGACTGAAAATATAATCACCAGCACTACAGCAGCATTAGCGAAAGGACCAAGACATTTGCATTATTAACAAAAAAAAATTAAAAGATTTGATAAAAAATTAGATTTATAGCATCTACTATGTGATATTGAAAGCGTCCCTTTTTTTTAAATTATAAATAAATAACTCAGTTCAGAATTGATACACAATAATAACAATATTTAAGATCATTTAACGTGCAATATTATAAATTACGATCTTCTGTCATCAGCTCCACGTTTTATTGATTACTGGATATCACATGTATTATTATACATAAAAACTTTCCTCTTCAATCACTCTTTCTATCTATTAAAAAAAAACCGCATCAAAATCCGTTGCGTAGTTTTAAAGATTTAAGCATACATAGGGATATAGGGACATAGGGACAGAGAAAGCGACTTTGTTTTATACTATGTAGTGATAGTGAAGCAATACATTATTACCATGTTTACCTTTCTTATATTATAATAAGTTTGTAAAGATAGCACTTACTTAGATAAATATACGTTCGTTAATATTATCACTACATATTATATAATAAAGGCTTATGTTATTAGACTAAAACGTCCCAAAGAACTAAAAGGCGAAATAATTTTTATTTGTCCTTCCCGTGATCGTCGTAGCGAACCAACAGATTTTGTGGTTAATGTAAATAAGTATATATTTTAAAAGAACAAATAATAATATTACAGCAATCTATTTACCATAGTAAACACTTTGCTTGTTCTTGGATTAGACGGCCATATGTAAAAGTACATTGCCAGAATGAAATAAGATGATTTTAAAATGTGGAATGCAGGATTAACTAGTTTAACAGTTGGCAATACCTTACCGCCACTCCCTCGTTGTACGAGTGAGTAATTCTTCATTAATTATTTTGATTTTGAGTTTTGACGTTTCTGTCAAGTACCTACTTTCCGAACATTGTTTCTTTTGCATTCTTTTGTTTTTATTAAAAAAATTACTGTTTTTTATCTAAATACAATATGCCGGCACCAGAGAACAATACTAAGAGCATTCCTGAAGATGTCCAAGAGCAGCCCTCAAGGGAAATCTCTCTAACCGACCATTTGAACAAGAAATTGCTAACTTCTCTATTCAAAAGAATGGACGAGGGAGAATCTACGGATTCCAAAGTACTGGAGTCAGAAGATAAAACAGAAGACGATGAGTGGAAATAGTATTAATAATTTTGTATACTAGTTATAAGGACAATATACGTATATTTTATTTAGTAATAGTTTGTCTTATTTACTGTTTGATTTTTAGTGCAAATAATTACTTCAGCTAACTAATGTTATATATTAATAATAAAGTTAATAAAACAGCTTAACTTACTGAGTGCTAAAATAATATCTGACTCGCTTTTCCAATCCTGTAATGTTTCTATAAACTAAAGATCTAGCTATTCTATGTTGCTTAGACTCAATATAACCACTCAGGTAATATATGTACATAAAACCAAACTGTGTCTATAATCTGGGTATTATAAAGATCCTAGGACAATATTAATGCATAACAATTGAACAATATTTCATGATTTTTCTGCATGCATACTTAAATAGATACTAGCTGTCCCCTGCAGTTTTATCTGGGTTCCTGAGGGATGCCACATATTCCCGGCATAAAATAGCCTATATGCTATTCAAATCTATAATCCTGTTCAGCTGTTGATGATTGAGAAACTAACAACAATCTATCCAAACTTTCCCATTTATACAAACAGATATCTTAATAAACACAAGTGGTTGATTTGTGTGGTATGGAAGTCAGCATCTCGAACTACTGACACAATTCACCTGGACAGTTAAAAATACTATTCTTACTAAAGGTAATGGACATATAAGAAGAATAACAGAATTGAATTATCAGTAGGCATGTGTAACTCACTTCTGAACCAGTTCAACAGATCAGCACACCTACTTGACCTGTCGAGCTGCAACTCAAGAGCAAACTAAACAGCTCACGGCTAACTTATTATTTTACTGTCTGTATACATTCTGTGCAGTGTGGTAGTGGCATAGGGACTCTGTGATTGGTCTGCAATACTTATCAGGGGGCATTTAATAGGCATCTAGGCTTTATTTGATCTAAATTGCCTTCTATTATACTTTTGACAATGACTCAGTTTCTACTAATGTAATTTTTCATACAATCCATCCATCTCATCTTCTGTCCTTTTCCATCTTATGTTTACCAAAATGTTGTATCCATCAGAAGTTTTATTGATACTGTAAAAAGAATGTAAGTGTAAATAAGTATTTAGAGGGAAAAAAAAGGGTATATCAGTTATCTAGTTTCCATAGAACAAGCTCTGCTTAGTTTGGGATTGGATGGCCGTGTGTAGAGAACCCAGTATATTTATTTTATTTTTTATTTATATACGCACTAGCTTCCACTCACTTCACCCGGGTTCCCAGGGGATCTTATATTTATCTAGATTATATTCTATCTATGTGCCAAATTCCATTAAAATCGGTTCAAAGTTACAGTATTGAGCCATAACTAACACAAACCAACATGGGCACTTATATTATGACTCAGAAATGGTCTTTTGTTGTTTCCATTCTTGTTACTCCACATTAAGTATGTATCTAATGACTAGCTACTATCCTACGATTTCACCCGTGTTCCCGAGGGACCTAATGTATTTCCGAGATTATTATAGCGTATGTCTCGTAGATATAGTGTACTTTTCTTTCAGCAATAGCTTTTTAAATTGGATGAGTAGTTACAGACCTTCAATCCTGCTTATAAATAATATTAGTATAGACTAGTTACTGCCCCTGTGTCACCCGCATTCCCAGAGGATCGAATGAATGCCGGGATTATAAAATAGTCAATGTAGTGACATTGGCAATAGTGTAGTTTTCTATCAGTGACATTTTTTTTTATCGGATTAGTACTACGTCCAAACATACAAAGTTTACCTTTTTTGGGTTCCGTAACCAAAGGGTGCCAACTGGACCCTATTACTAAGACTCCGCTATTCGTCCGTTTGTCTGTTACAGGGCTGTATTTTTCTAACTGTAATATATAGGTAGATAATTGAAATGTTCAGTTTGTACTACTGTGGCTGCAAAAACATTAAATAATAAAAAACGGGATCCCACCCAAAAAACAGATTTTTCGGCGTATTGTAATTGTTAAATCAATTGTAAAAATTGTTCAGTAGAATATATTATACTTAATTAATAGTATACTCGTTTATAAATTAATATTAATAGGGTACCGGAATGTCTTGTCAAATCAGTTACTTTTTGTCATCTGTCAAAACGAAAATTTTGTATACAAAATGTACTGAGTACTAACTTATGACGTCATCATTGTCCATACTCAATTGCTGTACTTTTTTTTATTTCTATTTTTAATAAAGTCCGCTACCCTATTATAGATTGATTTAAAAATATCAAATAATCGCAAAGTGAAACACAAAAAAACAGTAACTTGAATAATATTTTTATTATGTACTACGCGAGTTATAATGAGGAATGTTCTTATTTACACAGCATTGCATTTCATTTCCAATATAATATTTATATTTCATTTTATAGTGAACATTTATCGTGTCGCAACTGATACTACATATACGCAACTGAAATCATACTGTAATTAATAATTTGTTGCGTTTAACAACTGTTCACAGATATCTCTGTATTTTTTTACGATGGCAACTTACAATTAAATACATAACAACCTGCATTGTTTAATTAATAACACACAAAAATAATGATTTGTCAAAAAAAATGTCTGTACATATATCAAAATATATACCAAACAAACATAGGGGGGCGTGTAAATTGTAAATGTAATTTTCAACAATAGATATGTAAGATAAAATAAATAAAATAAATTTTACAATTATAAGATTGCAGCTAGCTTAGACCAAACTCTGGTCTGACAGGGCAGCGTGACCTGGTAACATTACCTGGGAATAAAAGTTGAGTTTTAAACATGTTTTATACAGAATGTTTTTTAAAATATTATATAACCTCTGTGAAAAAATAAAAATCAATCAATGAAAGTAATAGAATCTTAAAAGACAAAAATATAGATTTAAACTGAAAGGATTAGACTGTAAAATATTGGTATTTTTTTTTAAATATCTATAAATAGTCATGCAGTTCTATTTCTATACATATCGATTATGATCACTGTTAAAGTTTTTTTATCGTACGATTATTGGTTGCAGAGATATTGATGGTTAAAGACATATGCGTCCTTTCTTGTTACATCTCAGATATCTTCGCGACAAAATGATCAAAAAAAAAATAGAAACATTTGTTTTCGCTCTATTTCTTTGGATCATGTTAAAATCGTAATTCTTAAAATAATTTGACTTCAAGATCTGGAAACTAGAGACTTGGAGCTTCGAAATGCTTTTATTTTTTGCGATACGATAATTTTTCGCTGAAATACAGCCCGTCAAAAATTGAAGAAAAATTTGGTTTTTTTTATTCCCTTATTTTTTGTGAGTAGTGTACTATAGTTAGTCTCTTTTTTATTTCATCAAGTTTAAAATCAAAAACGTCCCAAAGAAGTTTTCACTTAAAAAAAACCATATGATAAATAAAACAATTGTATTCTCACCTAACATATACAGGGTGCGTTGCTAACGGTCACACCTAGCCGGACTTCTCGATCATGTCGATGTTTATCTTGTAAGACACGTACGGGAAGTACTCCGACGAGCCGAAACCGAGGCCGGCCAGTTCCGCGTTCTGTTCATAGAAAACAACAATCAGTTCATGGAGCTAAAATCACGATACAAACGTCTTGAACAAAACATTTTTTTTATATATGGCAAACTATCTTTTTTTTATGTTGCCATTATATTTTGCTAGGTTTCATACAACGTTTTTTTCAGCGTTTGATAACTATTACATGGAAATAAAAACTAACTAAGGAAAATGAGGGTTACAATTGATACTAGATTTGAAGTAGTAGTAGGGGTAGGTTAATGCAGAAGTTTAAATAGAGACAGGGTTAAGGTAGAGTCAAAGGTTTGGATATTTGTAGGGTAAAGATTGAGGTAGAGGCAAGACAGAGCTATGGTTAGGGGCAGAACAAAGGTTAAGGTAAACACAGGTTTGGTTATTTGTAGGGTAAAGTTTGAGTTAGAGGCAGGACAAAGGTTAAGGTAGAGGCAGAAGTTTGGATAGAGGCACGGCAGAGGTAGGGGCACATACATCCTGCTGCGCGGAGCCAGAGCCGTGGTTGTGCGAGGAGTGGTCGAGGTGCTGGTAGAGCTGCTGCAGCACGTCGCGGAGCTTCTTGGTGCTCTTGCGGGACGGCACCATCACCACCGCTTGGAAGTTCACCGGGAGGCCGTATCTGTACAGGTACATAGATATGTTAGGGGTTATTTATTTATTTATTTATTTATTTATTAACTCTTTATGCACTAAAGTACAAAGGCGAACATAATGCCTTAGGCATTTTCTACCTGTCTACCTTGGGGTGATGCAGAAACAGGCGAGGCAGGTGCACTAAAGGTGGTCAAGATAAGTGTACTTCTAAAAAAAAAAAAAATCTAAAAAAACTTATGGAAACATTCTACATAATAATTCTATTGTATATATATATATATTTACAATATTGTAATAAAATAGTTAAATAAACTTACACAATAATACAATATTACATATACCTACTTACTATATAAATAAGATATATATTATATATATACTCGTATATAAATACATTAATACATATATGAGAATAAATAAGAAGAATATTCCGCTAACTTGTCAGGCCTAGGTGGTTATGTGCCAATTGGCTTGGTGGTTAGCGACCCTGACTGCCCACCCAGGACAAACATTTGTGTGCATGAACATGTCTGTTTGTTCTGTGTCTGGGTGTAAATATCTAGATACGTACATATCTGTGTATTTAGAAAAAATAAAAAGTATGTATATAGACAAAAAGTAGTATATCAGTTATTTGGTTCCCATAGTACAAGCTCTGCTTATTTTGGGATCAGATGGCCGTGTGTAAAAGAATGTCCCAGGATATTTATTATTATTATTTTATTATGTTCGACCATTATTTTCTGGTGGACGATGTAGTCGAAGGTGATTAGCATTCGTGTTCTTGGAAAGCGTGATAGTTATGTGGGTGGAACTACAAGTATACCACTGCTACGTTTTTCAGTTGATGTTTTCTTTAACCAAAAGCTATCTTATTAACAATTGGAATTTATAACTTTTCAGTATGACATTTGCATATACTTTCATTGAATTGTCATAATGTAACTCAAAATTTTATTAATGATTTATGAACAAATGATAAATATTTGTCATATGTGGGAATGAATCATGACCATGTCAATCAATCATGAGTCAAGGTTACACCACCGAACCCGCCAAAGATAGGAAGCTGTTTCCTGTAAAATAATTGATTGAATTTTTCGAGTGAGACTTGGCGAAAATTTCACACAAAATGTTTTCGATGCACTCTCACCTAAGCACGGACTCGACGAACACGCGGAGCGCCTTCACGTGTATCCAGGCGCAGAAGCACTCGGAGAAGTTCACCTTCAACCATCTCACCAGAGGACCCTGAACACAAAGTAACAAAAAATATCACTAACCAATACTAATTTTGCACTTAGAGAAACTTAGTACCATTTCCTACCGCGAGTGGAGCCACTGTTCATCATAACTTTTATTTTTCTATTATTCCGAAGAGATAGGCAGAGGTCTAACTAATGAGATACACATTCTACAGAAGATATTATTAGTAGTTTCATTTATAACCCTAATAGTCGTATAAAAAAAAATTGTCCCAAAGTGCGACTATAAGGCACATTACCAATCGCGACAGGTAAGCTTCTGACAAAGGAACGTTAATATTACATTGCCCGGTCCGAGGATCGAATCTAGGACCCCGAGTCTCAAGCTTTGTACCAATCGACTACATACGCGATTTCACCTTGTATGATATGTAATAGTAATTTATTAAAAATCCTAAACTAATTGAATTTATATCTTAGGAAATAGTGTTTATAATACTAACGAATTGCTTCTTCTTGTCGGTGACGAGCTTGGTGATTTCATTCTTGCCAGCGACGAGGTCGGCCTCGTTGTACGAGAATTCACGAACAACGAATTTACGTTCGCGAGCGTGCAGCTTGAACTCGTCCACAACCTGTATATAAAAAAAAATAAAAAAATGTTATTCCTTGTGTGACCACTGTACCGCCGTGGTATGCGATGTTGCAAACGTGAGCAAATAAGATAGCTGACTTTTAGATAAGCTGCCACAGCACATAGATGCTTGGCGATGAAAAAATTATGTTTGCGTTCAATTGGTTAGTAACAGCTTATATCTTTAACAAGATTTACTCATATACTATACAATATACATGCGACCCGCCCCGGCTTCGTCTGAGTGGGATAATATGAATGTATTGTACACATAAACCTTCCGGACGAAACACCCCAAATTATGGCGAAACATCCAAATCAATGGCGTAGTTAAGAAGAACTAAGTGCAGTCAGACAAAAATAGAGACTATTTTATACTATTCAGAGATATAGACTAAAATGGTAAAATTAGTAAAAAAAACTAAAACAAAAAAAAAACCGGCCAAGTGCGCGTCGGATTCGCGCACGAAAGGTTCCGTACCACGTAGCTGCTTAAATGTTTATTTTATTGTTTTTTAGTATCTGTTGTTATAGCGGCAACAAAAATACATAATCTGTGAAAATTTCAACTGACTAACTATAATAAAAATAAAATATGTTTATTTTTCTCCCACACATAAAAAAAAATACAACATTTAGTTGTGGGAGACAGGAGCCCAAACTAGGTTACCCTGTGCTATGAGCTTCCTGGCTCCCCCTCTTGGTAAGAAGAAGATTGAGTAATATATTGTTATTCACGTGAAAAAAGAGAAAATAATTACTTTTTTTAAAAAGAGAAGAAACCGACAAACATACATTATTGTCATGATGCAGTTTTACCGTTATTTAAAGAAATACAGTCGGTTAACAAAAGGAATTTAAAAAATAAGTTATTAATATGTGTGTGCATGTGTGTGTATGTGTGTGTGTGTGAGTGTGTGTGTATGTGGGTGTGTGTATAAGAATTCCGTCTGCTTGTATAAAAGTTATCTGTTAGGAGGCCCAGTATAATATATTTTCTGTCTCTTGATAATCCAATTCTAAAAGCCAGTCTGTAATTTTATTTCTACATTCAATTTTTAAAAGTTTGGAGATGGAGTGTTGTTTATTGACTTTGTTGTAAATTCTACCTGATCTAAAATCATAAAACTTTTGGGCGAAAGATGTTTTTACTGGCAGAGTTTTGCACACCTCATGGTGTCTTCTAGCGTCGTGATTATTAATCGTTTGTAAATTTGTGGTACCGTGTTTTTTTAAGATAATCATTAGAATATAAAGTTTTCTTACCGTTAACACCTTTGCTTCTCTATATAAACTTTTTGTGGAAAATAGTCTAGGTTTCAGGAGAGCTACCTACGGAATCATTCTTTGAGCTCTTTCAATTTCAAGCAAATGTGTTTTACTTGCGCCGCCCCATACAGAAATGCAATACGTTATCACCGATTGACATAGGGATACATAAACTGTTTTAATCAGGGTCCAATTTGTAATATGCCTTAAGTTTTTAAAAATAAAGGTTAGTTTTCTTAGTTTCTGTGTTATGTTTACAATGTGTTCCTTAAAATTTAAATTGTGATCTATTATGATACCTAAATATTTAGTTTAATTTAATAAATTTAAAGTGTTATAGCGACAACAAAAATACATAATCTGTGAAAATTTCAACTGACTGACTATCACCATTCATGATATACAGCCTGGTGACAGTCGGAAAGACAGACAGACGTACAACTTACAACTTAGTAATAGGGTCCCGAGTTACCCTTTGGGTACGGAAAAAAATAATTCGAATAGAGAACCTGTTTTTTGGAAGTCAGTAAAAAATACTGACTAGTATATTGGGGGACACAGTAGTGTACCCGCCAAGTCTCCATTATAGGTCGTTATTATAACAGACTTGTTTATTTATTATTTATTTTATTTAACCATGAAACTTACGTCTTTCTTTACTGGCAAGCCTAATGCGACAGAGTAATTGATCTTATTATCTATCTTATATCTAATCTATACTATTCCCAATATTACATTGTTTTCCTGTAGAGGAATCAAATACAACTAATTAAGGTACTGCAGAGGTAATAAGCAGCCTTTGTGAGTTCGTTCAGTGAACATGAGAACAAATCAATCTGGTCAGACAGTGTGTTGAGCAGACGCAGCTCCCGCACGAGCGGTGCGCGCTGCAGTAGGTTAGTGCAGCAAGTACGTACCTTCTTGAAGAGTGTAACGGTGAAGAGGCCGTAATCGTTGTCCTGGTAGATGAGCTGCGTGGAGCGAGGCACGATCATGTCAGTGATCTTCTCGTAGTTGGCGTTCCAGTCGTTGAACATCGACCTATATAATACACCACGATCGATTAACACGCTAATCATTTACAACCATTTTTGAAAAGAAGAGTTTTGACCTCTAATGGCTTTGAATAGACTTTCAAAATTCAAAGCCATTTATTCAGTTTAGGCAGTAGTAGAACATTTATGAAGGTCAAACCAGTTACCACTGCTTCGGAAGTAAGCCTGAGAAGAAGCGGCAGTAAAGTCGGCAAGGTTATATTTTTTATAATATGACTTATTTGCCAATGTTATTTTGTAAATGTTTAACAATATCGAGGTGTTAAATAGAGGTATGAATGGTGTGTAGAATATAAAATAGAGGCTTCGCAGGTGAAACCACTTAAATCCGAGTTATTCTGGGTAGTTATACAAATAAATAAATAAAAAATATTATGTTGTGAACTCACTTGGGAACGATGACGAGCAGTGTGGCGAGGTACTCGCTGTCAAGTATGAAGTGCTCCTTCTTCACCAAGTCCGCCAAGTTGCGGGTCAGCAGACTTCCACTGTTGCGGAATATTCAATTAGGTTTGGTTTGTTAAGGGACTTGGCGACATTTTAACAAAAAATATATTCTTGCGGTTTTTCTTAAAACACAATAAAAAATTTATGGACAGTAAATTACTGTAAATTAACAGAAATGAGAATCTCAATATAATAAAAAGGTTTCGAAATACAACATAAAATTATAGAAGTCATTATAACTGCATTAAAGTATTACATAAATACTTATTTTTTGGAAAACAATAATTTAAATGAAATCGCAAAAAAATGTTTGCGCTTGTAAATATTTAAAAAAAATTACTCACAATTCATTTCTAACCCAGCAAAAATAAAACATTGGTTTTGCAAGAAATCGAATCCAGGGAATCGAATCTAGGACCATTAGTGGTAAAGTTACTCACGTCTGCTTTTTCTCCAAGTTCTGTAAGTTGCCCTTGAGGTTATTGTAGGCGGAGGACTTCACTTTCAAATCTGCATCTATCTGGCCCACCTATTGAACAACAAGATTAATTTAAGAAAAGCCCGCGCATTTCTGAAACATGCATCGTAGGTTCCGCACGACTTAAGTATTTGATAATAATTTTAACCTAATACCTGTAGTCAGTCGATCTAACTAGAAGAACGGACAACAAAATGGTTCTATAAATAATAATAAAAAAATAAATACGGCCATCTGATCCCAAACTAAGCAGAGCTTGTACTATGGAAACCAGATAACTGATATACTACATAAACTATTTTTTTTTCTAAATACATACTTATATAGATATTTACACCCATAAGGGTTCTTTTTACCATATGGGGTGCGGAACCCTAAAAATACCAAATTGAGAATAGCTTGTCTTCTGTTTTTAAGTCAAAGAAATAGATTGAACCCTTTAACATTCAGCAAAGGCTGGACTATTAACTAACCGTGTCAAAAAATGATGTAGCCAAATTTAGTAAGCACACCAATGTTTTATAAATCAGTATTTATTTATTGTTAAAAATAGGAAAACTTTCTTAATAGACTTGGCCACACACTGCCGTGTACCCAAACAAAATACATACCTGTTTACTAATAATATCGGCGATGTTACGTAGACTCTGCTTGATGGGATATTTCGCCATGTCCCATTGGAAACGGGTGAGATACGTCGGCAGGTCACCTGAAATATCAAAAGAAATGTTACAGCGCGTATACATTACATACCAAGCTAAAATTTGTTAGGTTAAGCATTCCAAATGCGAATGTTCGGTGCAGGGTAGTGAAACTGCCAAGTTCTTTTTTAATGGTTATTTTTGAGGAGGAATTTGAAGCTTGTCACTCGAATCGACAATTGAGGAATAATATTAGTTTACTATCAATGAAAATTAGTAAACTAAGTTATATATTTAGTATTCGAAATACTTTGTTTTAAAGGGAGCAAAATACTTAAGTAAACAGTAAATTTTGGAATGCTCCACCTTGAAAAATAATAATAAAAAATCAATTTCAATGACGTATTTTACTCTGTACACTAAATGATGTAGATAACTAAAAAATTAACGTAATCTGTGCTCGAACATAAAATAAACATAACATTAAAATAACGAAGCGAAGGTCCAAACGACTGAAAAACATAAAAAAGAAAACATCTAGCGAATAACATACGGCGTGCATCTGAGGGTTTCCATAAATAGTTAGCACAAAGTGTTTTTCACTGAAACTCATAATATTTTATGTGATAGCTGTTCCCGGTATTCGTTCTGATGCGTTTTTAAATAGTATTTTTTTTAGAAAATGGTTTTGAGTTCATGCATTAATCCCAGAGAAAAGTAGAAACAAGTCATTTTCAAATTGAAAAATAAGGACTTAATTTTTTTTTATTTGCCAAATAATTTCAATTTATATAGTAGTTATTTGTGTTTAATTTATCTTTTTCAATACTAATGCTGGATTCATTATTTGTTTGTTTGAATCGTTTTATAATGAATGAATAAAATTAGGGATATTCTACAATCTGTTGACAAATAGGCATCGATTTATTACGCCAATTAGTTAATTTAGACAATTTATTGATAATCTTACTTGATTTGATTGAACAGCTTAAATAGACAATAATATATTTAGCCGTACTAATACGTATATAATAAACAATATATCACAAAGTAAAAATCTGTAATACAGAAAAAAATTAACATTAATTAAAAATTTAGATTATGTGGTATTATGAAACCACAGTAACAGTGAAACTTTTTTTCACATTATAGACATTTAACTAAACATTTTTGGATTAATATTCCATTAAGGGTATAAAAATCGCTTTATCAATCTTAATTTTACACTTGGAAAATTGAAATGATAATGGGAAATGATAAAAGTAGACTAAATCTCCAACTAATATTGGCGTTGGCTGCTCTGGCGAGCGCCTCTCACTTTATCCCTACTCCGCGGCCGACCGTCACGCGACATGCAACACACAGACCAAAAAGTTTGGGACGATCTAATAAAAGTTTTAGCTTTAAAAAATATCAAAAATTATCTAAATACAGTGGACTCCCGGTAATCCGACAAACGTTTTGCAGGGCAGTGTCGGACTATCGAATTTGTCGGACTATAGAGAACTGCCTCAGACCCCCTATAGACCGGATTTGTTTTTAAAAAGAGTGCCTTTTAATCCGACATTGTAGGTACCTGAACTACAAATTTACACATTAATGAAAAATTTCCAAAATAATGTTTGTGTACCTACATTCAACATTGATTGGCAAGTCGGATTACAGAGGGCGCCGGATACGACAGAGACCCGATTACCGGGGGTCCACTGTATTATAAAATGACGCTCTCTGACTCCATCACAAGACGTAACGCCCCGTCATACTTGAGGTAAAAAAAAGAAACGCCATGAGAAACCTCTTAACTAGAAAATCCGATCTAAAAAGAGCTATGACAAAAAAAGTATTGCAGATTAATTAGCTATGTGCTATCCAGCGAATGGAAACCCCCATCACATACAAAATATCAATATCAAACATTTTAGATCATAAAAAACTCATGCACCAAATATATCATGCTGTACACATGCACAATGCTAAAACAGCTATTGCATTACAAAAACTAATTTTATAATTATTTTATTCTAAATGCACTAATGTTAGTTTTTACCGTTTTATTCTTAAGTTAGGTTTTAAACATTTTATTTTAGTAAAGAAATTATTTAAAAAATCACTAGACTATATCGTATACGACCATAGATTATATTACCAAATATTGTATACTCAGCCATTTTGTTTACAGAATATAAATTTAACGATGGTAACATTCTTCACAGAATTTCTTTTTCAATTTAATCATATTTTTTTAAACAGCTAAGCAAGTCATGAAGTTTTAATGTATAAATTATATTGTAGTCAATTCTTTGTGGGCGAAAATAATAAAAAAAAAACTTCGTATTGGGAGATTCATTTCTCATGTGATTTCGTAAGACAAATCTTATCATCAAAAGATAAATTTATCAGCGAACCAAACTTCATTTCAATTACTTTTAGATAGTGATAAATATTCAGCAAAATTTATTTTTGCATCAAAATTTATGGCGAGTGGAGATTTTAGAATAAAATAAATAACACTTTTGTATAAGTCGAACCAAATTTAGTTTTCGAACGCTTTCTCATAGTTAATCTATTCGATCCGAGAGGTTACATACAGAAGTGTATATTTTTAATAAATACCAAAAAGGTTTGATGATTAAACCGCTTTGTTTTGATAATTGAAGACATAGAAAAACATGGATTTTATAACACATAGTGAGGCGAGTATTACCCATAAAGGCCAAAGACAAAATATTTTTTTCATCACATATATCACCTCACGCAAGGAATTTCAGATACATCTTCATTTGGAATTGTTTTTGCAGTCAATTATAAAATATATGGCAAAGAAATAATTGTCAATATAACTCGAATATACGAAAAAATATTAAATAACTTTTCCATTTCAAACACACTGTAATTTTCAATTATAAAATGTAAACATTAGTTTCTTACGTCTAGCCGAGGTCATATCATCGCTTTGTTTCAAACACAGCTTTATTAATAGCTTCATAATACATACATCGACCTAGACGCTTACAGCACCTTACGTGCATAACCGTGTACAGAAAATAGAAATATATATTTAATACATATACTATATACCACATATATATATTACCGTATAAATATAAATACAACACTGACAGTATTAATAAATTAAACATTAAAGCGAAAAAGAAAAATAAAAAAACTTAATAAGCTACAAAAAGATATACTTAATTTTTATAAGCTTCTACTCGGACATACGTGAATAAAAAATCACTCAATTCATACATGTCCGTTATATGTTAAATAAAAAAAATTATAAAAACATTTTTTTTTCAAAGCGACATTTGCAGACACGTGGTAAAAGACGGGTACATTTTGTGGTTTAATTAAACTATAGCAACATACATACATGGCGTAGCGCCACCCTAAACTTTCGTTTTTTTTTCTTTTTGGTTGAAAGAAATTGAGAATGGCGCTCCCGACACAAATAAAAAAAAAGAAAGTACGGCCAGCGCCACCTACTTTATGATAAAAGCATAACAATATAAAAATAGATGTCTAGAAAATAGAAAAAGGTGTCGTAAAAAATATTTATTTATATTAAACGCAATCACTGCCGTCACATAATTCTACGAAGAAATTAACGCGTTAAAAACACTGGTAGGCAGCGCTGTACGTATGTTTTAGCTTTAATTATGTTAGCCTAACTAATAGGACTCAATTTATACAGGGCCAACCGGGATTCAAGGCTAATTTGAACTGTATTTGAGGATATTGCTTAAATTGAACCCTAAAAACATTACTTTGATTCGTGTGTCGGAGGTAAAAAAAAATAGCAACACGAAAAAAGTCATATGCTATCTGTGATTTATTTTCATTCTAGCTTCAGTTTTAATTGATTTTTCACACCGCTATAATTAAAATAATACGAGAATTTTACTGTTAATAAATAAATGTTATATATCCAATTGCAGATTTATGAATTTGAATTCTATATAGCCTCAAATACGGTGCAAATATCAAAGGAATTACGGGGGTTAGGCCAGGGTTTTTTTTTGTATATCCTAAACCTTGTGATAGAACGTGGTGCGGCCGATCCTCTTCATCTTCTTCGTCCCACCTCGGCGAACTTCGGCCGCTCGAAGGTTGCGAGGGATGAGAGGCGTCACAATCGGAATGCTCCCGATGCTCGCATGGCCAGCAGCCATGGTGCTCAGAGAAGGCCGAATCGCAGACGGGTGACGTCGGAGTGGGGGGCGGCTCTCCCCCACCGGGGTCCGCGTATGAGTCGATGCCTAAATTCGGCAGAATCGGTAATGGCGAACTTGGGATTTTTCATGACTTTTTTTTACCACGTTTTTTTATTAGAGAAAAAAAATCTCTAAGATAGATAGATACCGTTGTAGTTTTAATGACCGCTGTAAAACTATTTCAATGCTCGTTTTGTTTTTATAAAAAAAAAACAAAAATAGATCTTCCGTGATCTATTTGAATTTAAACTGCATAATTTCAGTATAAACGCCACGTCTATTTTTAGATTAAGGACTAAATTAAATAAAGGACATTAGAAAAGGATAGGAGCAAAATATAAAAAGATAATAATACTGTTCGATAAAATAAACTAAATAATAATAATAAATTAAAAAGCGCAAAGCATAGACGAAATTTTAAGCTTGATACAGCTAAGCTATGAATGTCTTGTGAGGCAGTGATTGCGATTATCTATGGTATGATAACGTTTTATTAATTATTCTTAATTTAATATACCACAGGTGCGACAATCTTACATTGTACCTAATATTAAAATAAAATAAAAACCGTGTGTTAAAAAGTTCAATGTTCTTTTTGGAATTTAAAGAACAAAATACTTCTTTCTATTCTTTAGAATAAATACTTTTTAAACACACTATTAAATACTAAATGGCTTATACTATGTTAAAAAAAAAGCTATAATATTATTTTCATAACGCCACATAGTATTTCGTATCGAACCTTATATCTTAAAAACCAACCCCCGTATTCATTAAAAACGATAAAGCCTTTAAAAGCAACATTTGTTAAATTCCGACAAGTTATAAAAATAATGAATACGAGTTATAGTATAGTAAAATTAAGTTCCCGCACATCAAGTACATTACATTTACTTTACATATATGTTAACTTAAACTAGAAAATTCTATAAATAAAATGTTCCTAAAAACGCTTTAGGAAATATATAATGTTATTAGAATACCTAAAAAAAAAAAAATTTTCCTTAATATTTTTGAACCGGGCTACACTTTTTAATTATTATTATTATATTTACTAATTATTTGCCACGACGCTTTATAAGTACATAGGTTATGTGACAAAATCTTCAATAGTTGTTCCTCCCTGTCGCTAAATCACAAAAATATATATAACATGATCACTTAAATTCCTATCAAAACAACTTAATATTGTCTGCACTTTGTCACTGTATGAAATCTTCAATATACATGCAAGTTACATAATAATTATTTAAGTTTATATATTACTATAGTAAATAGCAGATATACATATAAAAAAATATATAACTGAAGCATCATATAATACGTATAAAATAAGCCAACACGAATACTTCAAAGCTTTATATGCACTACAAATATTACTCACTGCCGCATATTTTTTTCCATTTCTCAGACACTGAAATGCAAATCCCAAAGTCTAACATTCTCATTCATCTATAAAAAACTATACATATCCAAATAATCTAATAATAATAATAATAATAATCTACATATAAAAAACGTGTCGGCCGGATTAAAAAAAGAAAAAAAACTTGAAAAAAAAAATATATATATTTTTAAGAAGCAATGTAAATATATACGTGTAATAATTATATGTGCATATGATAAAATACATTCTGAGACAATATATTATTTATTTAAAAAAATATACATACCAAATACTATAGATTCCAATAACTTTTAGTTGCCAAACTCAAAAATAAAACTAGCCCTGCTTAACTAATGACACTATTAATAACTTAAACTGAAAAGGCTTGCAAGTATTTTTTGTCGATTCTTCTTTTACAACAGTAAATTTTTCTTTTAAGATTTATATGTCGACGAATCTTTGAATATGTTTTTTTTAAATGAGTATGTGTCATATTATTGTAATTTTTTTTTTAATTGGTGTCTTGGTATAGACACAATGTTTAATCGACTTATCTCGATTATCATTCAAGATTCGTCGATAAAATACGTAAGTATGTACACATTAGTGCTAAAAAGATTGTATTAATGTGCGAGTGTACTAGATTGAGAATGAGGTGTATTAATGTGGTGAATAATGTAGAAAAATATATGAGAAAAAAAATACATTATTTGTTAATTGTGCAACCGAATAATTGCAAAAATATATAGAAAAAGATAAGATATAGAAAGAATAAATATTATAAACCACACTGACTGACTTTTTATTATTATTTTATTTAACAAAACAGTCGTATGGGTAGAAAATTGAAAAAAAAAACATGCAAAATATAGTAGGTTAACATAAATAAAGAATATTAAAGATAAAGGAAAGAAAAATAAACGTAAAAATATTCAATAATAAACCACCGAGATTCAGCGACACATGCTCAAATTTTTAGCACTACTTCTGTGCTTTTAAAATTTTTATTTATTTCTCTACACCAGTTCATTCGTTTTCTATCGTAATGAAATAAAAATAAAATTAGTTTTTACATGCTGGCAACATCATCGGCCCAAATTCTTACAGCCTATATTCCTCTATAATGTATCTCCCAAACATGCCGTGATTAAATTTTCATCTATTTTTTATTTATTCTCATGCAAAACCTTTTATGATGTTATTCTTCTATTTTAAAAATCCATTTTTTAAATATTTCTTATTAAATTTATAAATTAAATAAAATGGCACCAAACATAAACATCATTTGATATTGCACTAAAAATAGAGAAATAATGTTTAGTGCCATATGAAAATTTTGATCACCCAAAAACATAAAAAAAATCACTTACTGTTGTTTGCCATCAGGTTCTCATGAAGCTTGTCGCGCTGATCTTCTAGTACCTGATAGCAAATGCATACATTTAAATTGTTATTCTCTATAGCTTTTGTCCCGCGGTTATGCCCGCGTTCCGGAGGAGTGTACCTTTCTATAAGTGAAAAGGTTTTAAAATCGGATGAGTAGCTTAGGGTATTATCTCTCTAAATCCAAAATTTTATTCATTGAGGTATATTTATATTACAATTTATATTATAAAGAAGTCAAGTATAGAAGTATCAATTTTATTATATAAAAATTGTGCTTTTCCTGTGAGATTGTGAAGTGTGCCTGTGTGATGGTGGAGGAGACTTAGGGCGAAGGGAGATAGTTCAGACAAATAATAGTTTATGGGATACCAACAACATTATAATTACACTTTGTAGGATTCAAGCAATTTGTATGCTTCATTTAAAAAGGCTAGAGAGAAACTGCAGAACCTCCAATATAAAACCACCCACATTTAAAATAAATATGTTTATAGAAATAAGAGGGAATAAGGCATCCTGCTGCTGCAGAATTTCTTTAAATTGAAACAATTTGAAATGAAACTTGGTGGTGGCACTGCCATACTCCCAGGTTCAACATAGCCATGGAGAAATCTTGTATCTTAAAAATGATATTACATCTCTTTATATTATTCATGCGATGAAGCTTGTAGTCTTACTAAATCAGACTAAAACAGCTGTACAGATTTGGATGAATTTCGGCATATATATCGGTTATTTTTTGGCAGTGTGGAGATACTTCGGGAAATCTATCAATGTCAATGAAGACCAACTGCAACTTATAGTTAGGTACTTACTTCGCCAAGATATTGTGCGACTTTCCTCGTAACAGTTTCCACGAAGGTGTCTAGCTTCCCAAGATCATCGGACAGCCCCACCAACTGATCCAAAGTCCCCACCTGATATTAAACAAATAAAATAATTGTTATATGACTTGATTTGTTTTTTAATTAATGGCAATACTCCTGAATAGATAGGTGGAGGTTAGCAATTACAACATAGAAACTTTTACTGTCATCATTATCATCAGCCTATCTCTGACCACTGTTGGACATAGGACTCATCTATGGTACGCCATTGTATTGTATAATTATAATACCATAGGGTTATTTTTTCTATAACACTTACCTGTTAAACTTTGATAGTAAACTTGTTCAAAATAATGGGATATTTTAATTATAATTATAGATAATTTTTGACCACAATCCTACCATGGTAAGTGATGACCAAAGGTGGTAACCACACAGCCTAGAACATAACTAGCTCTCAAGATACCAATGTAACTTCACATTCTGATAACCTAATATTTTACGATAACATTAATCAGAAACTAGATGTGTATGCCTTGGACAACTGCCAATAAAGTACCAGCTAAACAGAACCAGGTTAACTGGCATCATGAATTATTATTTGAAATGCCTTTGGATGTGTGGAATTACCTTAATCATAACTTTGTTTATTAATGGAGAATAATTAATGATATTTATTTATTTTATTATTATAAAGATGAGTGATGATTAGGTCATAAATTAATTTGGCCATGAACATGTGATAACTAAATGACATGTCATTTATTTTTGTACAATAGCTAAAAAAACATTCATTATGAAACAAAATCAAAAATATTATCACTACAATAAGACAAATTATCAAAATTATAGTGACCTTAATACAGTCAATTAATTTAAAATCTTGCCAGTTATCTAACTAAACTTTTAACACATACACTAAATACATGGGTGGTATCAATCAGCAAACCTCTTTTAATAATGACAATCGTGATGTAATTTACTTCTTTCTTTTTCTTTTAAATGGACCATGGTCATTGTATGAATCAGTTAGATAATGTACACTAGAACATATTAAGAAAATATTGATTGAGGGTAGCCTAAGGAGATCTAATCAATTCCTCAAAATGAAATTTTAATAAACTGTTTCTAGGTTTTCTTACATACTGATTTGTAAGATATATTTTTCCTTACCTTCAGGTCAGGGATTGGAAATTTGTAGTTGATGCTAAGGTTGCCTGACTTGGTGGCATTGTTCAGGGTGTCCCAGGTCTGCTGGCAGGTCTTGTCGCCCGGGGCACTGATCACCCAATATTCAGACATCTTCACCACTGGAACAGTAAGAGCACTCATAAAATAACGATCGAAAACTTTACGATATCACGCGAAAAGTTACGTACAGTCAGTACATTGCACGTTCAGCAAGTTACATTGTTTTTATTGAAGGAAAAATCGATTTATTCCTTAATGAAAATTTGTCTGTCCACTACGGTTGCGATGGAAGAACTAATGTTTCTGGCCCAACGGTAGTTCAAGACGGTCGGGAATTAATCGATATCGGGTGAGGAACATCGGCGCCCACTCGGCCGTCAGACATCCCGGCGCCAACCGAGTCATAACCCCAAGGAAGTCGCCCCAAACCACCCTATAATCTCGCCACTACAACATTGACGTCTTTCAAGTCCCGCGCAAAACGTTTACACGATACAACCGGGAATATAACACGACCATTCAAAGCACAATACTCACCAGGATCTTAAAAATTAATGCTGTTTATCACTAAATATTTCAAACAGCAAATAATTTGGCGAAATCACAAGACAATTCGGGACTAGCCCATCAACGCCATGAAAATTCACGTGATGCGGTGCTGCCACCTACAACGACTGAACAGACAGCTGATTTACGTCACTTGTCTATGGATGAAAATATTCAAATATAATTTTGTCGACAATTTTTTAAAGCTATCGTCATTATTATGTTTGACTAAAACGAATGATGAAATGGTAAAAGTTCTCGATATTTATAATGCTACTAGCTGCCCGGACAGACGTCGTTCTGTCGAAATAAGTCCATACAAAAATGCAGGAATTCGCTCGCAGCGCCACCTACCGGGTCCAATTGTGAATCTAAACCATCCAGGGCACCACCCAAACGCAAACAAAAAAAAACATTCCAATCGGTCCAGCCGTATTAAAAAAGAAGAAATAATTGAATTTCACGGTATTTCGTTTACTACAAAATAAATTTAATTTATACATTAGCCTCAATAACACGTGGTAATCATGATATTGAATTGTAGCTTATATGACACGTTCGTAGATTTACCATAGCAGCGCCATCTATTGATGACTTACTCAACCCAGTCGAAAGGTATCGACATCTCTTAGAATCATTTGGAGTTAACAGATAATTGTGACTGTCAAATAATAACAGACAAATAATTAGCAATAAATTAAAATTGCGACTATAATTTGAGATTTAAACTATCCTATCTCTCAAGTTGGATCGAACTGCACATGGTGTGCGAATTTTATTATAATCGGTTAAGTGGTTTAGGAGTCCATTGAGGACAAACATTGTGACACGAGATTTATATATATTAAGATAGCTGCCCGGACAGACGTCGTTCTGTCGAAATAAGTCCATACAAAAATGCAGGAATTCGCTCGCAGCGCCACCTACCGGGTCCAATTGTGAATCTAAACCATCCAGGGCACCACCCAAACGCAAACAAAAAAAAACATTCCAATCGGTCCAGCCGTATTAAAAAAGAAGAAATAATTGAATTTCACGGTATTTCGTTTACTACAAAATAAATTTAATTTATACATTAGCCTCAATAACACGTGGTAATCATGATATTGAATTGTAGCTTATATGACACGTTCGTAGATTTACCATAGCAGCGCCATCTATTGATGACTTACTCAACCCAGTCGAAAGGTATCGACATCTCTTAGAATCATTTGGAGTTAACAGATAATTGTGACTGTCAAATAATAACAGACAAATAATTAGCAATAAATTAAAATTGCGACTATAATTTGAGATTTAAACTATCCTATCTCTCAAGTTGGATCGAACTGCACATGGTGTGCGAATTTTATTATAATCGGTTAAGTGGTTTAGGAGTCCATTGAGGACAAACATTGTGACACGAGATTTATATATATTAAGATAGTAGTGAAACTGGATTAATTTTACTGAAAATGTACGTTACGAAAAATAGATGTAGAGTTTGCAGCTGTCAAAAAGATGGTAAAAATACCAAAACTTTTTGTCTATGAAATAATGTTCCGTTCCTCACAAAATTGAGATATCTCTCTTATGAATCAACCTTAGTTTTGACCGAAAATGTTTTGTTGTTCAGTTAAACAATTATAAGCAAGATAGCTTTAAATAATAGTTAAGATAAACATCTTACAGATTTCATTACTTACCTATTCTACCCTAACAGGATAAAAATAATTCAGCGCTGGCAACGCGTTATAAATATCTGTCACTGTCAGACAAAATTAAATTAAGTTGATTAGAGGTTACGAAACAAAACATTACAAAATGAGAATATTTACATTCTTATCAAAGAAAGTCGGTGATTTAACCGTAAAATATTCAAACTTGCCTGAATCCTACATCAAAAAGAGCTACGAGCAGGTAATAATTTCCGTCCTGAAATGCACCATTCTTGAATTGAGGAACATAACCTATAAATTAGTTTTTTATTATTATAGGTGTATTGGAAGACACCCTCAGCTTATCCCCAGTATACAGCAGCTCAGATAGCTCGTAAGAAGTTTCGTTTTACCACAAACAGACCGTGGACTGGTCAGTTTAGACAACAGAATGACCGTAATTCGCATAGGAAGAAAGTGTTTATTGAACCCGTCGGAGAATGGAGTTTCTTCAGGTAATTAATTATTATGAGGCACAAAAGCCTCCCTTCTTTATTCATGTAAGCATTTATAGGCACTTATCCTCAATTGGCTGTTTTTGAAAAAGAATTTCACAATTAAAATAGTTTAATGATTATAGCTGGTCAAGTAAGCAGTTCATTGCCAAGCCAGTCTGAGAACGCTTTGTTATTGTGTCATTTGGATGTTCTCATTTGCATTTATTCTTTCCCTGTATTATTTTTCTGTATACACATTTTATGAGTTACAAGCTAGCTTGGAATGTATTAGTAAGCATGTCTGTTTAAATTTTTATTGTGTATCCTTAACAATTATATTTACTCTGAATATAGCCCTGCAGTGTATTAATAAATAAATAAATACTGTGGGACATTCTTTACACACGGCCATCTGATCCCAAACTAAGCAGAGCTTGTACTATGGAAACCAGATAACTGATATACTACAATTTTTTTTTTCTAAATACATACTTATAAAGATACACAGAACAAACAGACATGGTCATGCACACACATGTTTGTCCTGGGTGGGAATCAAACCAACTGGCCTGTCAAACTTTTCTCTTTTACTATTCAATTATTTGCCTCTGAAATTGGTCCATATAGATATTCGGCTATGCAGGACAACATGTGCAGAGTCAGCTATTATAATATTATATTTTGATCCTTCCAGGGGCGACAGAGTAGAAATTATGGTGGGTAAGGATAAGGGAAAACAGGGCATCATCACACAGGTAGTGCAAGAGAGGAACTGGGTGTTTGTGGAGGGACTAAACACACATCTGAGGGTTGTAAGTAGTTGAGTACATACTTGAGGATTTTATTAGCCTGCCATGCTACAGGGTTTGGGTTTGATTCCCACACACTAACATTATGTATGTATATATGTATGTGTATGCTTACTGTATGGTTATATGAGATTACTAAGTAAGAGCTAACTTCTGAACCAGCGGTCTGAACTTTCATTAGTGCTCTGTAGAGGCTTCTCATAATAAATATAATTAATTTATTAACTCAAAGTAGTATATAACTAATCTACATGTAGGTTTAAGCTCTGGGTTCAGATAGATAAAAAAACAGGTTTAATTAAGCGCTAAGGAGTGAAATATCTTCAATAAAAAAAAATTATTGGCTTGTGTATGATTACAATCTGATCATGCTAATAGATTAAAGGTGAAAAATGCACAAAGAGTAGAACTCTAGTGCTTAAATGTAATTTCCAAACAATTACTACCCCAATGTGTAACCTAGGCTGGTGGCTTCTACAGAGATGCTAGGTTTCCTCAGCTTCCTTAACCAATAGCTCCAGGTTCTAACAAGAAGCCCCATTCAACTGCACTACCAACTGACCCATCATCACTTCGATAGTTTATCGTTATTTTATACCAAACCTTTTCTATACCAGATCTTTTTTGACAGATAGGCAAAGAGAAAGACTTCCCCGGAGTGACCATCCAGTCTGAAGCACCGCTCCTTGTAACCACTGATGTCAAACTGGTTGATCCTGAGACGTTGAAACCCACTGATGTCGAGTGGAGATACACTGAGGAAGGGGATAAGGTATGTAATATGTTACTTTGCTTGCTTGCTTTTGTTTCGTGTTTTGCTTTGTAAAAAATTACATAATTTTCCTAACACTCGTAGTATTAAAAAAGTGAAAACTGGCATGAAAATATACCTATGTTAACTTATCAATGTATTTTAACCCAAACTCAACTCTCGTGTAAACGGGGCCAATATATTTAGATACTTATATACAGAGGTGTCGGTAACGGTGTCGCGAGTTCAATGGTATTTTCCCATCTCAAATAAAGAAATTTTCACTTTAAAAATAAGAACAAAATCTCTATGTTTTTTTTTCCTGGGAAAATGTAACATCACTCATTCATATTATACTTTCCAGGTGCGAGTATCAGCCGCCAGCAGTAGAATAATACCGGTACCTAAAACAGCTGAAGAAACTATGGACTTCAAAACAAAAGAATTGTACATTGAGAGTGCAGAGAAGGATACAGTTTCTGAAGATGTTACTAAGGTAACATCCTCAAACTATAAGTAACTGATATAAAAGACATTGTGATGGGCCAGTTGGCTTGGTGGTTAGAGATCCGGACTGCCACACCCTAGGTTGTGGGTTCGATTCCCACTCGGGGTAATATTTATGAGGATTAACATTATTATAAATGTGAGGATGCATGGATGTTTGTTACTCTTTCACGCAAAAACTAAAAAATAGATTTGAATTAAAATGTTACATCTCTTGGGAAAGCGGGTGAAACCGCGGGGACCAGCTAGTAATATATAAAATTAATGCTATTATTATCTGACATATATTATAAATGATTTTTGTCTTTTGGTTTATTTTCAATTAATATGTACCGTACCATTTGAAATAAATGAGATCTATTATTAAATATCAGATACAGTCAATCCCTGGTACATTCTGTAACTCAAAAACATTACAAAAAACAACCCAAACTAGGTATGGGATGATTCACAAGTAGCATGTGAAAAATCATATGAAATACTTTTTCATATGTCACACCTGCTACCTGCCTTGACGTCTGTTAAAAATCACTCTGCTACTTTTCTGCTACCTTGCCTAAATAATACATCGCACACCGCAGATCATTCGGATATCATCGTATTTCACCGATGACTCACGGCGACGTCAGAAAGAGAGAGCGTCTTTCTAACCCAGTCGTGTTAGAAAGAGCAAAATATATACTGATCGTCGCTACGAACGGGTCGCACGGCCAAGAGTGTTATTAGAGCATTGCGAAAAAAAATCATTGACTGTGAAATTTCACAGGTGAAATCACTGTGCAAAAAAATTATAATTTCATTAAATGAAAATGAAATAAAAGTAACAATCATTTCCATGCCTAAACCAAACAAATGTGCCATAATAATATCTTCTAAACTAAGGATTGACTAATTTTGATATTTTTAGACCAATAGGGATGTGTCCTGACATGTCAAATCAGCAATTCTTTATGAAATGTCAAAACGATCGAATGTATGGAGTTTTGTATGAAATAGCACGTTGTGACGTCATAATTGTACAGCATCAAATAACATACTCTTTGTGATTAGATCGGTACTTAAAAATCATATTAACTATTATACTATATTAAATTATTTGACAGGCCAGTTGGCTTGGTGGTTAACGCTCTGACTGCCAAACCGAAGTCCGCGGGTTCGATTCCCACCCAGGACAGACATTTGTGTGCATGAACATGTCTGTTTGTTCTGTGTCTGGGTGTAAATATCTATATAAGTATGTATTTAGAAAAAAAAAAAGTAGTATATGTAGTATATCAGTTATCTGGTTGCCATAGTACAAGCTCTGCTTAATTTGGGACCAGATGGCCGTGTGTAAAAGAATGTCCCAGGATATTTATTTATTTATTATTATTATTATTAATGATTTAATTTTGATCATATTCAAATGTTTTCGTATATTTTTTAATGTTCAATACACTGGTTAGTGTTTGATCATTTATCTTTAATACAGGATACATCCCAATTCTGGACACAAACAGATCTTTGCCAGGTCTAGTTTTTGAGATACAGAGTACACTCTCAGGTACACTTTAAGTACTCCATGAAAATGTAAACAGCTTACAAGTATCAAAATTGTCTTTCCAGGTAACCTTTGCACCGAAACTGCGTACATTTGAAATGGATGTCATGGAGGAGATGGGTATTAAGGAGGAGAGGGTGCCGGCCAAGTCCTACTGGTATTAAATGAATGAATAGTATAAGAGATTTTATTGTTATTGTAAATTATAGTTTGTATTGTGATTGGTTTGTTTTATTTTTTTTGATGTGAAACATCTATAGCCGCACATAAAACCGATTTCTGGCGTGGCGACGCAAGCCGTGATGAGTTGTCAAAATTTTAATATTTTATTTTAATATTGGATTTTTGAGTTTAATGAAAATAAATGTTTATTAAATAAACAGTTATTATTTTTGTGTCCCCAGAGGCCAAAAACAAGTATTAAAGTAAGCGCCAATTCATAGTCAGCAAGTGCTTGATTCTGTTAGGTAAAAAGACTACGATGATATTTCGACGTGGCTATGCTCTGTCTCTCTCGCTAACTACTCAATCACGAGAGACGTCCGCTCTCCGTTACCTCTTAGGGCTGACATCACCTAAATTGCCAACGCCGGACAAAAACTGGAAAAACCCCGGACATTTAGGTGAAATTGCGATATTTCAGAACACGCTTCAAAAAATATTTTTACACTTATAGTTTATATTTAAATTAGATGCAATTTACGATTACAATTTTTAACTTTTCCCCGCACACCCTCTAAACCCTCTAAACTAGGAAACATCCGGACGGATGGCAACCCTACATTAGGTAAATTAGGGGGAAATGCGAATTTACATGACAATCCTTTTAGCTATCATAGAGTTGTAACAACATACATACAAACTTTCGCGTTTTATAATATAGGTAAGTAAGATTACGCCGATATAGTTCTATTTATCATATTGATCGCTAAGTCAATGACTTTCAAAGGTTATCGCAAACGAAAATAAATTGCACGCGTAGGGTGTATCTAGGAGCTATTATCAGACTTGTGTTACGTAATTTATTTTGTAAACTTCATAATCATTGCGTTTTAATTTACTAAACTTCTGACACGCTATATTCGCTGATTTGCCATTAAAGAATGCCATAGAAAAATGAACCTTATGTCTTATAGGTTAAGGATAAGGCTGATCTGCATCATAATACAATTGAATGAATTGATGCAACTTTTTTCATATTGCATAGTAACTTTTCAACTTGTTCCAAAAAGGTTTTATACTTTTTTTCAAAACAAACATTTGGTATGGTTAAAGGAGTTAGCAACTATTACTTTATTTACTAGGTACTTTAAAAAATGAATATTTTAATCGATATAAAGGACATGAATGCTGTTCATTCTTAGGATGTGCCTGCAAACGAACCCCATGTACCTACTTACTTGAGAAGGGCTGAACTAATTTGGAAAATGTTAAGTTTTAAATCTTCTTAGTCTTAATTTAGAGAAAACAACTGTGTCCTCAAATTTCACCAGAAACTGGCATGTAGAATTTATTTAATAAATATTTTGTAATTTGAACAAAATTAATTAATTATATCAGTTAGTATGCCTATTAATTGTATGCCAACAAAATAAACTACATAATAGGTTGGGGAAAAAGTTTCTTAGCATTTTTTAAGAAAATTCAAAACATTTTTTAATATAGTTTTTTTTACATTTAAGTAAAGTATGTAGGTACCATTGTTCGATAACTTTTTGCCATCTTGTAGGTAGGGACATGATCCCATTGCTATAGAAATTTTGGGACTTCTGATAAATACCGCGACAAGTGGTTTTGGCAGTCCTCTCGTGATGTTAACCTGACACTGCCTAAAGAATTCTGAAGAGACCGAAACAGGTGGAAATCTGAAGGTTCAAAGTCAGGACTATACGGCGGATGCATTAATACCTCCCAGCCAAACTCTCTTAATTTTTGCTGAGTGGCTAAAGATGTATGAGGTCTAGCGTTATCATGATGAAAAACCACACCCCTTCGGTTGATTAATTCCGGCCGCTTTCTCTCAACTTTTTGCTTTAATCTCATCAGTTGTTCGCAGTAGAGTTCAGAATCGATGGTCCTGCCTGGTGGTAAAAGCTCATAATGAATAATGCCATTCCAATCCCACCACACACACAGCATCACCTTGTTGCGAGTTATCCCGGGTTTCGCCAGTCTGTGAAGCCTGACCGGTTATCAGCTTCTTCAAAAATGGTTCGATTTCATAACGTCGTAATAAAGAATCACAAATGAGTACACTGTTCATTAGGTTTCTTTCAGTGAGCTCGTGAGGTACCCAAATATCGACCTTTTTTGTATACCCAGTTTTTTTCAAATGCGCCAAAACTGTTTTGTGGTCAATTCCCAGTTCTTCAGCTACGTCGTAACTACTGATATGCCGATCTTGCTCCACTTTTTCAAAAATGGCATCCATTTTATCCGTAATAGGACGACCAGAGCGACGTGCATCTTTGCCATCAGAATTACCGGATTGAAAACGCTTAGACCAAATTTATGCTACTCTCACAGACACTGCACTAGGTCCATAAACATCGCAAATTTTTTTCGCGGCTTGTGTTGCATTTTTTACCTTTTTGTAGTAAAATTTTAAAATGTATCGAGTTTCTTCATTAGATTCATTCATCTTGGCGGTACGAAAAACAATTGAAAATCACAGATTTTCCTAATTTGAATTTGGAATTATGTTCTTTAAAATTTAAACTTTCAATGATACCAAAACCAGCCAGATACAAATAGTATAGCCAAAGAGATTTTATTACAAGTTCATACATACTATAATGCGAAAAGACTTTTTCCCTAACCTAAATTTCATTGATTTTCTTCAACATTTGAATAATTATCTACGGAACAAAAACCTTCCTAAATCAGCCATTGTTTTAGTGTGTATTTATCTAAACATTTTTTTATAATCTATGGTAACTTCTTCTTTTTCTTTTTTTTTATTAACTTGCTTTACATTTTAAAATGGTATAGGGGAGCTGTTCTGGAAGTGCCTATAACGAAAAGTGAAGTGTGAGACTGCAACCAAGAAAAAAATTTAGATTGTGTGGTTTTATGAAACCACGGGAAAAGTGAAACTGTTTTTTGGAATAATATTCCATTTAGGGTATAAAAATCGCTTTATCAATCTTAATTTTACACTTAGAAAATTGGAATGATAATGGGAATTGAAAAATATCGACTAAATCTCCAACTAATATTGGCCTTGTCTGCTCTGGCGAGCGCCATTCACTTTATCTCTACTCCGCGGCCGACCGTCACGCGACATGCAACACACAGACCAAAAAGTTTGAGACGATCTAATAAAAATTTTACATTAAAAAATTAAAAAGCGGATATGCGTCTTCACAAAATTGAATGATTATTACGAATATCACAAAAATATAAGACTGGAATGTACGAAGACTGGCGAGTGAGTAACACTTTAGAAAAAAAACTACAACATCATGTTAAACTGTTGCTGGTTTGAAAACAATTCCAATTAATTTTATTTTTTTCCTTGTTTTTTGTCACTGCCTAGTGAACCTACTTTTACAAATCCTTTTTGGTCGGTTCCTTGTTAGATATGCTAAGTTCTGCGTATCTCAAATATAAATACCTACCTAATAGTGACGTTATCATATACGCACTTCTAGGATGAAAAACATGTTGTTGTAACATGTAACCCCCCGTGAATCGTTATCATAGAATAATAATTTAATCAGTTTCTAATGATAGAATAACACATGTAAAAAAGATTTAATCTAGATTACGGAGAAATACTTAATTTCAAATGGTTTTATAGTTCGCGGTAATATTTTGTATTTATCCTGCTTATATTTAAAAATACTGCAAAAATCCTTACTTCTTTTACTTCAAGAAGTTGTTATATGTAATTAATTACGTCCAATATTATCAATCGCCAACCTACCTCGATTAAAAATAAATTGCAGTAAAATAATTAAATAACAATACATTAATCTTTGTTTACATACAAATGACCTGATTTAATTCTAAATATATCACGTACTTATGTAAATAAATGGGATATTAGTTTAATGAGAATTGTGGCTGAGGTTGTCATATACATCCAATGAGTTTCCAGTGAGACTTTCTTGTTTCCAAAACTAGCCAAAACCACAGATTAAGAAGCAAGTAGCACAAAAGCCTTTACAGTGCTATAGACTAATCAGGTTTGGCGCCAAAAGTGAATCTAACGGCGCCATTTCGACAGTAACTAAACTTTTACTACATTATCGAAAAACAAAGTCGAACGCAAAATAACATTTGGCGGGCTTTTGTAAATCGAAGATATGGCATCATGTGAGAGGTACGCTCTTGGAGGCCTCGTTTCGCTGGCTGGCCGACGAAGTTTGTTTTTGCTGAATCAGGAACAATTGCTGAACTTAAGGTCGTGCATTATATTTGTCAATATTTACGAAACGAGCGGACAAATATCAAAACGGCCATCATTACGTCTCGCTTGTTTATTAAGAGCTCTATTCACTTACTGAGTAATTTTCCACTTTCAGGGTTTTCCACTTGTGTTGTCGGATATACTACAACGGAAAATCGGCGAAATTTCTGTGTTTTGAAATAGTCGCCCTCATCACAAAGTAAGGAACAAATCGTGCTATGTTTCGTGGGAAATCAGAAAACTGTGTTCTTTTTTTAATGTTTAAATCAATTATAGTATAATTATATGTATAACTAATTTTTCATAATATTTTCCCTGTGGGAAAGGGACGGAGAGAGTCCCACATAATCACATAATGAGAAACGCATACCACTCGTAAAAAAAAGGCTAGCTATCCAACCTCCAGAATGGCTGATAAGACATAAACGGACAGACGACTAAATGACAAAAGAAAATTTGATGAAAAATGATTTAGACTATAATTGATTTAAACATTAATAAAAAGAACACAGTTTTGAGTTTTCATTGCCGTCGGCAGCCTATCCACTGAAACCCGTCGGGTTCCATCTCCGCCGTTGACTGTGGGCTGAGGGATGTCGATGACGCGAACCTCTTAGATTTTTCCTACCAATAATTAGGCATGTGTAACTCAGCTCTGAACCGATTCAACAGATCAGATCACACCTACTTGAACTGTCGAGCTGCGGCTTAAGAGCAAATTAAACAGCTCACGGCTCACTTATTATTTTACAGTTTGTATACAATCTGTGATCTATTCTGTCATATTGAGTCGTTGTCGAGCTGAGGCGCGGCAGCGGCGTAGAGACTCTGTGATCGGTCTGCAATACTCGAGCTGATCTGTGAACCGATTCGCAGCTCCGGCTCACAAACATGATCCGTGAGCTGAACCGCAGCTCACGCATTTTGGTTGAGTTACCAATGTCTACCAATAATCACTCAACCTTTCTAACAGAAACACAGTGGACTAGTGCTTCACGGCGAAAATGGGTAAGGTGATAGTACTTCCCCGGACGAACTCTGCACTAAGAGTTTATAATATTTTTTTTTTTTTTAATTTTGGTAGGCAAACGAGCAGACGTATCGCCTGATGGTAAGCGATTACCGCCTCCCATGGACACCCGCAACACCAGAGGAGCCACAAGTGCGTTGCCGGCCTTTTAAAAAGTAGTATGCTCTTTTCTTGAAGGTTTGGAGGTCATATCGGTCCGGAAATACCGCAGGCGATAGCTTATTCCACAGTTTTGTTGTGCGCGGCAGATAAGTCCGCTGCCTGGACATGGGGCATGTCCGGGCACGGTGCACCGCCGAAGTCGACCGCAGCGACCAATGTTATCGCTGCGGTCAGACCGGCCACAAGGCGGCGGAGTGCTCGGCGGCGCCGAACTGCAGCCTATGCACGGCTGCAGGAAAGCCCGCGGGGCACAGGGCGGGCGGGAAGGCGTGCGCTGCGCCCGCCCCGAAGAGGAGGAGAGGGGCTGCCAAAGCTGCCGGGGGCTCTTTACCCCCCCCGCAGCCCGGCGGCCCTCCGGCCGACCCCCGGCCTAGGGATGGTGCGGAGGGGATGGATTGCGCATAACGGCGCAATACCATTTCCTCCAGGGCAATATCAACCACTCTGCCAGAGCTCAGGATCTTTTGCTCCAGAGCATGGCAGAGTGGTCGATTCGTGCGGCGGTGGTAGCCGAGCCGTACTTTGTCCCCCCCAGGGACAACTGGGTGGGAGACCTTGACGGTTTGGTGGCCATCATCGGTGGGGCTCTGGTCGGTCCGTCCCGAGGTCACGGCTGGGTGGCCGCCCTCGTGTATGGGATCGGCACAGTTGGGGCGTATTTCTCGCCCAACAAGAGCCTCGCCGACTTCGAGGTGTTCCTTGTCGAGTTGGGTGCCGTCGTGGGTCGGCTCCACCCTCGCCCCGTGCTGTTGCTGGGTGACCTCAATGCCAAATCTTCGGCGTGGGGATCCCCAGCGACCGATGCTAGGGGTGAGGCGCTGGAGGAGTGGGCGGTCACGACTGGCTTGATCGTCCTCAACCGGGGTTCGGTACACACGTGTGTACGACAGCGGGGCGGGTCTATAGTGGACGTTTCGTTCGCTAGCCCCGCTGTCGCGAGCCGTGTCTCGGGCTGGCGTGTCGCCGTGGAGGTGGAGACGTTGTCGGATCACAGATATATCCGCTTCGACGTCTCCGCCCAGACCGCGGGCGACCGCCGTCCGCCGACCCGGTTATCGGACGGTCCGCGCTGGTCGCGCAAGCGAATCGACAAGGAACTACTCGAGGAGGCCGCCATTGTCCAGGCCTGGGTCCGGGGGTCGAACGGACCCGTCGACGTCGAGCGGGAGGCGCTGTGGTTTCGCGGGGCGATGACGCAAATCAGCGACGCGTCCATGCCCCGCGTCCACGCTCAGTCCGCAAAGCGCCAGGTGTACTGGTGGACCGCCGAGATCGCGCAGTTGCGCGTCGAGTGCGTGGCGGTCAGGCGCCAGTACACCCGATACCGGAGGAGACGTCGACGGGTCCCGGAGGAAGAGGCCGCGCTGTATGAGGTGTACAGCGCGGCGAAGGGGACTCTGTGGCTGGCCATCTGCGAGTCGAAGACGCGTGCCAGGGAGGAGATGTTGGAGACTCTAGACGGAGATCCGTGGGGGCGGCCCTATCGCACGGTCCGAAATCAACTTCGGGCCGCGGCGCCCCCGCTCACCGAGAGTCTCCAACCCGAGCTGCTGGAGGAGGTGGTAGCAGCCCTCTTCCCGGCACGAGGCGAGCATACTCCGCCGCAGATGGCATTGCCCTCGGCCGCAGAGTCCACGGAGGAGAACGCCATCAGCGTCCCTGAGGTGACACACCCAGAGTTGGGGGCTGCCGTGATCCGGCTCCGGGCCAAGAATGTGGCTCCGGGGCCCGATGGGATCCACGGCTGCGTATTAGCCCTCGCTCTGAAGGAGCTAGAGCCCCAACTGAGAGGGCTCTTCACAGCGTGCCTCGAGCGGGGCCAGTTTCCCAGTTTGTGGAAGTCTGGTCGACTGGTCCTGCTCGGAAAGGCGGGGCGCCCTGCGGACTCACCGTCCGCGTACCGGCCCATAGTGCTGCTGGACGAGGTGGGCAAGTTGTTTGAGAGAGTTCTCTCAGCCCGCCTCGTCAGCCACTTGTGCCGAGAGGGGCCGGACCTGGACGGTAGTCAGTTCGGGTTTCGGCAGGGGCGCTCCACCGTGCACGCTGTGTCACGGGTAAGAGCCCTGGCGGAGGAAGCGGTGTCCCGGGGCGGGGTGATGTTGGCGGTGTCTTTAGACATCGCCAACGCGTTTAACACCCTGCCCTGGAGTTGTATCCGGGAGGCACTGCGATATCATAGAGTGCCTCCTTACCTCCGCCGCATAGTTGGGGCTTATCTGTCCGAGAGGTGTGTCACCTACGTGGGACGTGATGGCGTTCACCAGCGCCCGATGTCGTGCGGTGTTCCACAGGGTTCGGTTCTTGGGCCGCTCCTGTGGAACATCGGCTACGACTGGGTGCTTAGGGGCGAGCTCGGCCCGGGGGTGGACCTGACGTGTTACGCGGACGACACGCTGGTCACCGCCCGGGGGAGCTCGCACAGGGAAGCAGCGTTGCTGGCGACGGCTGCGGTGTCACAGGTGGTGAGCCGCATCCGTCGCCTGGGCCTGGAGGTAGCCCTCAGCAAGTCGGAGGCCATGACGTTCCATGGCCCCCGGCGAGCGCCGCCGCCCGACTCACACATCGTGGTCGGGGGGGTCCGAATCGCTGTCGAGTCCACCATGAAGTATCTGGGATTGGTGCTCGACAGCCGGTGGACATTCGGACCCCACTTTCAACGGCTGGCGCCCAAGCTGTTGGGCGCGGCGGGAGCGCTCGCAACGCTGCTTCCCAATCTGGGGGGCCCGAGCTCCGTCTGTAGACGGCTCTATACGGGTATCGTGCGATCCATGGCCCTGTACGGGGCCCCGATCTGGGCCCACGACCTGACGGCCGGTTCGATCGCTCTGCTGCGGAAGCCGCAGAGAGCGATGGCCGTCAGAGTCATACGGGGGTATCGCAAGATCTCGTATGAGGGGGCTTGTGCACTGGCCGGATCCCCGCCCTGGGACCTGGAGGCTAAAGTACTCGCGTCGCTATATCAGTGGCGCGAGGAAGAGGTGGAGCGGGGCGAACGACCGATGCAGCGTCAAATCGAGCTGCGTCGGTCTCAGCTCCGCGAGGTCCTGGTGGCGGAATGGCGGGACAGGCTTTCGCGCCCTACCGCCGGCCTCGACATAGTCGGGGCGGTCCGGCCGGTGCTCGAGCGCTGGCTCGGGAGGAGGCACGGCTCCCTGTCGTTTCGGGCGACGCAGGTACTCTCGGGGCACGGTTGCTTCGGGAAGTACCTGTGTCGCATAAACAGGGAGCCGGACGCCCGGTGCCACCACTGCGTCCATTGCCGGGAGGACACGGCGCGGCACACGCTGGCAGAGTGTGCCGCTTGGGAGGAGCCGCGTCGTGCCCTCATCGCCGGAGTAGGCCCGGACCTCTCGCTGCCGGCCGTGGTCGAGTCGATGGTCGGCAGCGAGGAGGCCTGGGACGCAGTGGTAACCTTCTGCGAAACTGTTATCTCGCAGAAGGAGGCTGCGGAAAGGGAGAGGGAGATTTTGACCCTCAACCCGGCCCGCAGCCGACGCACCGGGCGTCGGCGGAGGGCTGATAACGCCCTCCTCCAGCCCCCCTAAATGGGTCCAGGGGCGACAGACACGGGGATCCGTCTGTCGCCCCCCATCATCATCAGGACCCGAGGTGGCGGCGCGCGTGTAGTGTTCCACGCGCGCCCCTCAGAGAAGTCGGGGGAGAGGAGTTAACACCTCACTCCCCCCCTCGACCAGATGAGGCCCGCGATGGCGGGCCAGCACCAGCCGGGGGTTGCGGAAGCTGAATTCGTGCCCGCGACCCCCGGCGCTTAGGTGTGTGAAGGAACACCGGAGGGGTTTTAGTGGGTATACCCTCGGGCCCCTTCTCATTTTTGATATGAGAAGGGGAGTTTGCGAGTGGGAGTCCCACATAACCACCGCGTCTCTCCCCGGGCGCGGTGGTATGCGTAATGCATTTCCCCTCCGAGAAAAAAAAAAAAAAAAAAAAAAAAAAGGCAGATAAGTCCTAGAGAAACGCACAGTTGTGGACTGCCAACCATCTAAATGATGGGGGGATGGAAATGCTGTCGTGTAGGACGGTGGCGAAAAGAAGCAGCAGGTATCAGTCCGAACAATTCCTCGGAACACTCCCCATAGTAAACGCGATAGAAGATGCAAAGCGAGGCCACATCTCTACGCAACGCCAAAGGGTCCAGCCGATATGAAATATCCTGGCAGTCGACGATTCGAGTCGCTCTCCGTTGAATCCGGTCCAGAGGGAGAAGCTGGTACTGGGGTGCGCCTGCCCAGAGATGCGAACAGTATTCCATGTGAGGCCTAACCTGCGCCTTCTATGTTCGAGTTCTACTAATCTAATAATTAATATCACAGATAACAACAATATATCGGCTAAACTTGAACTAACAAACGAGATGAATTATTGAATTCTTTCGGAGTGGTTAAAGTTAGTTGTTTGCTTCTTGTAAGGGAAATCTCTGGAACTACCACTTAGGAGAATTAGAAGGGTAGTTTGAGAACAAAATTTAGCACCTAGCGAGTTTGCGCTCTGCGCCTGCTTGAAATAATCATAATTTCGTTGTAATCCACAAAAATTATGTAGTTACGGAGTAGTTAGCAGTTTTCATTATAATGTAGATGCCGCTGTCATCTTTACATAGTATAAAACAAAGTCGCTTAAACTTTAAACTACGCAACAGATTTTAATCCAGTTTTCAGCAATAGATAGAGTGATTCAAGTAGTAGGTATAAACCTATGTAACATTATTGGAACGAAGTTCCTTATCGCGCGTTGTGAAAGGGGACTAGACGGTAAAAAATCATACGAAAAGTTGTAACGACACTTTTTTTCGAAATTTAAATGATATGGTTTATTATTGGGTTTGTTTTTTTCATAATTTATTTAAAGGCTACATACAACAAGTTTAACATTCTGTTCTATTTATAAATTAGTATAATTAGTAATTATTAGCACAGTCTTGATCTTATATTGAATACCTAATACTAAAGACGAGAGATTGCAAGTTTTTCTCAACACTGGACCTAAACTGGACCAATGCGTATCTTCGTTCCATCCGGGTGTCCCTTGACACCTCTCAAGTTTTTTGTGAATAGGCGAGAATTTGAATTGCGGCTATTTTAACTGCGCACATTTGACAGTTCGCGTCATACAGCTCTTCTCAGTAAAAACAACCTTCCGAACCAGTATTCAGACTCGGAGTCAGACTATTCATAAGTGCTTGAAATGGCCTATTTGAATTTGTAACTAATTGACTCAGTCGTGGCCTTACGGAAATCCATTATAAGATTATACAAAAAACAAATATCTAGTAACTAATTCAGCTGAACCTACTTCTCTGTCAAGTCCAAAACACGGAAACTCAACAGGAAATCGCCACGTGTTTCGCTTCTACACGAAGCATCTTCAGGACGTATTAGCTGCCACTGAATCGACACACGAGCACCACAGACATTTTTAGTTATAGCTATCAGGTACCTACTTTTGCCTGTTATCTTAAATGATCAGATGACGTCACTAATTTCTTTGTTGCATACCTACCGTAGGTAATCCCTTCCCTTTATCAAAATCACGTTTTGATCACGCTCCGTTATTATGATTAAAAAAATAAGCTATTAAAGGTTTTAAGTAACACGAAATAAGAGTCCGTATCGCGGTTTTATTGCAGTGGAACCTATGGGTTTTTGAACGTAAAATATTTTTTTATAGATACCTACATATTAGTCGCATTTTAATGACGTTTTTTTTTATTTCCCGCTACAATTGGAAGATGGCCATGGAGGATGGACATCATGGCATTTTTTTGTAATATTTTTTTTTTAGTTTTAGCTAGGCAGCCAAATTCCTTTTTTTTTATGTCAACAACCTACCAGAAAAAGTAAAGTTAAGTCGAGATCCAAAAGACCTTTTTAGACAGTTAATAAATTCATAGAAAAATCATTCTTATTGCTTTTAGCTTAAGGAGCTGTTTTTAAAAGACAATACACATACCTACTTATTCATTTCACTTACTAGTAGATGACTGTTTGATCTTTAATTAAATACCTAAGCGTTACCGAATGACAATCACAAGAATAAAAAAAAAACAACAGTTTAAGAAAATTAAACGAAAACGTTAAGTCACTTCCATGTTCCCGCCAAAAAAGGTTTTCTCTTTATGGTCATAGTGCAATGCCAAACCATCATCCATAAAAAAAAAAGTATCTCAAGGAAGGTCAAATTCGTTATGTACAGGGAAATATGTACTTTCACTGCATGTGATAAAGTTCAAATTGATAACTTACAGCTATTTACTTATTTTCATTTTACACTCAGCCTGTGTTGGGTAGGTCACGAACGCAGTTGCATGACTTAAGAGTATGACCACAAACTACGTCATAAATTTGTGTTATCTTAAGACATATTTCTATCTATTTGAGCTATCTAGAGATTTAATCCTGATTGTTTAGGGGGCTTCCATAAACTACATTCAAATTATTAGCAGTTAAATGTGTTTAATTATAATTGAAGTATTCTCGTATTATTATTGCTAGGTATATTGTAGTGTTTCCTTGGCTGACACCGCCTCCAAAAATAACAATAATTGTAACTACATTATATTATCGTAATCATTTGATTGACTTTTAAGTAGTCTAATAATGCAATAATTTTTTTTCTTTTTAGTGCGCATTAGTTTGATTTGGAATAGTTTCTTTTTGTGAAGTCGGTTTTTTTTTGTTAAAATTTTTGTTTATTTTTTGATTTTTGGTGAATCTGAAGTACACTAACATTTTTCTGTATATGGGTAGACCTACTAAACGTGATTACTTAAGGTGTATTATGAATGCCAACACATTTAAGGATTTTGCAATTTTCTCAGGATTCCATCATCAGGTCTTGTTCTAATGATCATGGGACCATCTGTGAAGTCTACCCTTTTATAAATCGAAATCGGTTGGCGTGATATTGAGATACTCGTTCATTTGTTGCACACATACTTAATGCTAATTTTAGACTTATATGGTTTTCTCATGGGCGTCATTGTCAGAACTGGACCAAATTGAAATGGGACCATTCGGGAAGCACCAGCTTTCAAATAATAAAGAATCATTAAAATCGCTTCGCCCAGTCGAAAGTAATGAGGTAACAAACATAAAAAAAAATTACAGACGAATTGAGAACCTCCTCCTTCTTTGAAGTCGGTTAAAAAGGGAGGAATTTGCCAAAAACATACCTTTAGCCCTAATTGTTTTATTTTTTCTTAGGCTGAATAATATAATGATGAATTCTTGTGAAAATATGAAAAAAACTCGATCAGTAGGTAAACTACAATTTGATTTATTTTTTTACGTGAATGATGTGTTTATTTGCTCTAATCGATTTATTCAATTATAGGAAAACTATTTTAAAAAGTAAATAACGTTTTATTAATTCTTTTACTATATAGCCTGTCATTTAAAATAAGTCCTTAAGTCTTAAACAGTTATTATGAACTTTATTTGACATTTACATTTTTGAACGTCAAATGGTACATCTTTCAATAAACAGACTTTAGTAGGCTGACTAAAATCTAATAAAGGTGAGTGAGGACGTTTTGGGTTAGTCTAGTTATAGGCCCATTAATAAATAAAGTATCAATAAACTATCAGTTTGCTTGACATCATTATCAGTCCATTCTATAATAGTACATTGATACCGGGACGCGTGATCGGACCGAATTTGTGAGTGATTACCACGTGAGACACCTTTCGAGTGATAATATGTGATCTGCCGTGAATTTATTGGACATATTCTTGCTTTTATGTAACCTTGGTAGCTTGGTGATAGTAGGAGGAGAAATTAGATAAGAGTAAGAGAGAAAGACTACTAGGGGCTGTCATAATGGAAATTATGGCGGTAAAATTAATAATTTCATAAGTTTTTGAAGTGAAAACTTTTTAGCGGCGTTGAACACTTTTCTTGGGATGGGTATAAAATGTTAAACTCGCGTCAGGACACGTTTCACTGCTGCCGGCACTCCCGGAGTGCAACCTATCGTTTTTTTATATGGATTTCTTTTTGTTGTTTTTTTGTGGTGGGAGAAAAAATATATATTTTGCGAATGTTTGGAAGGCTAGATGTTTGTCACTCAATCATTCCAGAACGGCTGAACGGATTTGGATGAAATTTGCACACGACAAATAGCACATAGGCTGTTTTTATCCCAATATGACTATGCCAAATCCCTCGGGTACGCGGGTCAAACCGCGTAATACATAAAGGTACCTTCTACACATCCGCCAACTAAGTATATCACTTTTAAAGAGACAATTTTGAATTGTAATACTAGCTGTCCGCGCGGCTTAAGCCCGCGTTTATGGTTATGTAGGTGTACGTAGCGTGATGTTTTATAGCCTCGATAAATTGACTGTTCAACACAAAAAAAAATTCTATTCGAACCTGTAGTTCCTGAGTGCGACCATTAGTGCGTTCAACCTAACAAACAACCAAAATTTTCAGCTTCACTACATAGTATAAAACAAAGTCGCTTTCTCTGTCCCTATATCCCTATGTATGCTTAAATCTTTAAAACCACGCAACGGATTTTGATGCGGTTTTTTTTAATAGATAGAGTTGATTGAAGAGGAAGGTTTTTATGTATAATACATGTGACATCCCACGGGAAAGCGGGTAAAACCGCGGGGGACAGCTAGTTATATATCAAGGACAAGTTTGATGTATTTGAGACAAACCCTAGTTGGCTAGCAGCTAATTGTCATTTGCTCACATTTCTTTCTAGTAAGTAGGTATACCCTAAATACCCTTTCTAACGCATAGAGATGAATTACCTCATCAATTTACTATGATTCGGATCTCAGACTCTCAAACTAAGTATGACCGAGCCCCCTGTACCAAGAAATAGGCAGATCGATATTCAAAGCCACTGTTAGTGTCGTGGTACGTAGTTACAATCAGTGGATGCATTTTTCATCAAAGCAAGTAAACACGGGCTTGAGAAGCGTGAAGTTTTGTATGTATTCGCGCGCGGGACGCATTGGAGAGCAGTCGCTTGGTTCAGCCGTGTTTATTTATAAAAATAATCAATGTTTGTGATAAAAATGAAGCTCTTATTCAGTTCTGTGGCCTGTCTCTGTGTTAGTTTGTCTGTAGCGAGTTTTGTAAGTATTTTTTTTTTATAAGCTTTTAGGGTAGATTTTTATTAGCGACCGTAGTGGTGTGGTGTTTTTGAGAAATGGTGGTATTTTTTTAGAAGCTTATTTCGAAAATGTTACGATTTTAACGGTTGATTAAATTGAATTTATAATCGATTTAATAAATAAATGTTTATGAATTAAGTTCTCATACCTTATTATCTTATTTTTTACTTTATTTAGTAATAAATGAAAGCTTAAAAGGTATTTAAAAATATATAAATCTTGAATCTATTTTCGCATTCTTGTTGACGCTAAAAATATTTATGCACACTTTTTTCCGTAATATTTATACATATAATCAATGGAAACAAAGAAATGTAGTGACAATTTAACAATTGTCAAGAATAATAATAAATAGGTAGACTATTCTAGATTCCCAGACACATAATCAATAAAGCTTAATATAACGTCGGATATAATAAGCTTTAATCTATGGATATAATAATTAAAAATCAGAATAAAAAAACTGTCCGATATAGTATATCCATTATTAAGTGTTTAATTAATCTGCGAAACGAAATCGCAATTAAAAAAAAAAAACAAAAAAAAGGATACCCCCCCCACTCAGTGTTTTAAAAATCGAATTATAAATTAAAGAAAGTATAAAATAACAAAAGAATAAACGACGTTTTGTTTCTTCTAAAGCATTTCAACATAATACCTTTTTCTTTATCAAAACTCATTCGAGTGCACAGGAGTCGGCGACCGACAGAATCACGCAATGCACGCGTGTTGTTGCTCTGTCTCCCTCTAAAAGGACGGAATATCCCTTCGCCCTAAATCTACCACAATGGGGCCTACGGTCTACGTGCCGTCTATCATGGGCAGAACTCACGTATTACCGTGTCTTTATTGAAGAGATTTGTCCTTTACAAATGGATTTTATGAGTCTTTTGAATAGTGCAGTGACTATTATAGGTATTTAATCCACTTAAAAAAAATCAGTCTCCACAAAGTACATTTCGGTGATAATGGCTGTCCTTAAAGTAGAAAGTACAGACTTTAATAAATTAACTACTACAGTGTAAACTCTTTATAACGAAACTCAAGGGACTGAGCATTTTTTGTCGTTATAGAGAGTTATCGTTATATGGAGTGAACAAAAAAAAACAAAACAAAGTGAACAAACCAACCAACTTGGGCTCACTTCAACGTTATAGGGAGTTTATCGTTATAAAGGATAACGTTATAAAGAGTTTACACTGTATTATGAACCTGACCTAAATGGTTTTGTGCAACAAAAAGAAAATATAAAAAGTAAAGACTGCAATAAAATTACATTGAACTCATGTTAGTAGTAATGATAAATATTTGATAAAGCATGAATGAGAAACAATTTCATAATTTTGATATTATTCACTATCCACAATTTTTTTTCAATTCGATGTTTGGGATGCTTATATAAGCACCAAAAAAGTTAAAACTACATTAAATACCTAGTAATATATATATAAAAAAATAAAATGTATGTATTTAAAAAAAAGTATTTCCGTCTACCTACCAACTTCTTCGTTATTCTAACTAAGAATGTATCAATCAATCAACAAAAACATGATATATCGTATGGATAATTCCTAACACCATAAACATTTTTTTTTCTTTTCCAGGACACCTATCGAGCTGGAGTCATTAATTCCCACGGAGGTCTAAGGGCTTATATCCCATTGATTCATGATGCTGGAAAATCTGTAAGTAATTTTTTTGATCTTAAATATTCGCGAATAAAATTCTTGTTTTTTTATTAATATGTTCTATACTAATATTATAAAAAGGAAAGATTTCTATGTAAATATGTTTGTTCCTCTTTCACGCAAAAACTACTAAACGGATATGGATGAAACTTGGCACATAGATAGAGCATATCCTGAAATAATATTTGAACTTGCTACAACAATTTATGTAATGATCTTGTAACCTAAATTTAGCTTATTTTATAAATTTTTTTGTTATTTTCAAGTTTAGTTATGTGAGGTAACCCCATCACAAGTATGCCTATAACTTACCGGGGTTGTCTCAATTTTGCGCTGTATATATTTGTATGAAAAACAATAAAAACTTTTTATTTATATTTTTATTTAATAATATATAGGCTACTTTTTATCTCGGCAAAATGTTACATCCCTCGGGAACATGGGTGAAACCGCGGGGTACAGCTAGTATCAACAAATTATTTTGATTTACCTCGATTATTGATCGTTGACAGGAGAGATTTTTAGTTTTTTTTTTTCGATTGAAAATCGTGTTTTTTTTTTGTTTTTGTGACACTATCTTTATAAGTAAGGAAAATTTTGTTATTTAAACACCAAAGGAGTACAATATCCTACAAATATTATAAATGCGTTAGTTTGTATGTATGGATGTTTGTTACTCTTTCACGTAAAAACTAAAAAACGGATTTGAATTAAACAAATATAGAAAATGCCCTGGAATAACACATAGGATACTTTTTGTGCCGGGAAAATGTTACACCCCTCGGGAACGCGTGTGAAACCGCGGGGGACAGCTAGTAATTATAATTAACATATATCAAACTTATCTTTAAAAAGTGACACTAAATGACTAATCCCCAACAGCTGACATAATTTGACATCATTACAGTTTGACATTTTGACTTACATTGTTTGAATTTTTTTTATCACATATATTGAATAATTCACTGACAATTATGATTTCCCCGTACCTATGTTATTATCTACATAATAAATGCGAGAAAAATAACTATTAAGTCTGTTAATAGGTGGTTATAAATGTTTATTTATAGATAGGTCAGAGGGGTCTAAAGCCCGTGGTCTTGACACCTTGCGTCAGATAAAAGCAATTAAAAAAAATACGGCCAAGTCCCAATCGGACTCGCACACGAAGTGTTCTGTACCACCGTATAATAAATTTTTTTAGATATTACTTACGATAAACAAGCTTTTGGACATTTGCAATAGCAGGGGCATCGCCAATGTTGTCGACCCTGAGACGTGAAGTTGTAAAGTCTCATGTACCTGTAATTTCTGGCTGTAATACTGGCTAAAAAGTATATGCGTACCTGTAATTTCTGGCTAAAAAGTATATACGTAGCGCAAAAGTGTGTGGGTTTTTGGGTGTACTATAACATCAGCCCCCTTATTCAGCTAATACAATCTTCGTAGGCGAGCCGCTTCACGGAGGCTTATCTCTTCGTAGACCGTTGCATTTATGTTTTGCAACAATGCACTTTAACGCTTTTTGACAAGGTTCATTTGCATAATCATACGATTTGTGGTTGGATAAATATATGAACCTTAAACAAAGTTAAATAAACCTAGTTTTTCTGTGCCATTTTAAATGTCAAATCGAACTTCTTTTGTAAGAAGAGCTAATGGTATTGAGGGTGGAGAAAAAGTTGCTTTATCTGACGGAATCGACTAAATTATAATCTATTTCTGCAGGAGGTGGATATTGTGGTGTTGCCATCTCCAGAACACACTGGATCTGAAGATAATTATGATGAGGTAACGACATAACGAGAAATGAGTTGGGGTGGCAGATTTCGATGCCAATCAGATCTTTAATTGTTTAAATTTATTTTTCAGACTGTCAAAGAGCTGTCAAAAGCAGCAAAAGAAGCAAACTTATACGTTGTAGCTCATTTGTTCGAAAAGGTTCGTTGCCAGAATAAAAACGAACTTATCCGAAGCAACCTCGTGTTTGATAGAAATGGTGCTGTTATTTCTGTGTAAGTATATTACGAGCTTTTACTTTGACCTGTTAGTATGATTGGGATAAATCTTGCAACTGAATTTCAGACCCGCTCCCCCATCCGATAGAGCTGAAATTGTGCACACGCAATTGTTTTTGTTGACATTGCACGATTAGCTAAGTGACGTCATTCTAAATCCAATATGGCGGACGTGATGAGATGGTCATTTATTAATTCATAAGCCACCTCCATGTCATGGGTATCTAATGAAAGGGTTTGCCGAGCAGCAAAGTGACGTCAGTTTTTTGTTTTTTATTTAACTACGCAGTGTACTAGATACTATAAATAATTTTTTTTAGAATATTTATTTGTCAAATCTTGTATAGCTTTTGTTTTCATTATAATAATCCCTTTACATTTTATTAGGAAACTGGATGATTGCCAAAAACCATATTTATATATAAAATGCAATGCACATACAGTCGCTTTGATCATTTTGAATTGGAGCCAAATTAATTTATTTTTTACCACAAAGAGACAAATTTGGACTTCCTGGAAAATACCGATTACTATTTAAAATCTAAAAGTGTATTTTCGGTTGAGAAATCTAAGCGCTCACCGAAATTGTCCGCCTAAGGGTGTAAGAGCCATCAGAGGCTAACACCTTCGTCCTTTAAAAAAAAATAGTTCATAGACTAGTTAATAGTTATAAGTTAATTGATAATTTCTCGTAAATTTTTACGTCTTTTCTATACGTAACCAACGGAAAGATGGACATGGCAAAACTATAAGGGTTTCTAGTTGACTAAAGAACCCTAAAACATCCTTCATTCAAGTAAAAAAAAATCTTTTGCCAGAAACTTGGCCAACCTCTCTTTTAAATTTCAATAAACCCATTCAAAAGTTCAGTAGTGCATTTGTATTACTGTGTTTCGGTTAGAAAGGTAAGGGGGCCGCAGAAATTACAGGCTCATGAGACTTAACAACTTCACCTCTCAGGGACAACGACGCATTGATGGCCCTGGTGTTGCCAATATCTATAAGCGGCGATGACCACTTACGATCAGGTGGAGACGGCCTGTTCCAACCAGGCGTTTGGATATATAATTTGCAGGTTTATAAAAGAAAAATAACATTCAGTTACAGAAAATCCATCAACAACATTGCGAACTGTACGGGTACGTCATCAGACCTGAAAGCCTTCTCCACAGACTTTGGTGTCAAATTCAGCCTCCTCATGGAAGAGGACATCGCCCTCCGTAACCTTGGCCGGGACTCGAACTACGTGGTTACTGGTGCTTGGTCTTCGGAGATTCCATTCTTGAGTGGTGAGTGTAGACTCGATTTTTCAAGTTTGTGGACCTCTTTTGACAGCGGAGAATGCCATAGAAAAATGTACCCTATGGTGTTGTGACAAGGTTCATCGGAATCATCATACAATTTTCCATTAGATCAATAGATATTTTACGTACTTTATTTCTGGTAACGTTAAGTTTATTTTTCAGTGACATTATTAGCTTCCACAACTTTACCAGCCCCCTTAATCAGCTAATACAAACTTAGCCGGCGAGCCGCTTCACGGAGGCCTCGGAGAGCTTACCTCTCACGTGATTAGTAGTATTAGCGTAGTTAGCGAAAGAGACAGAGCACGGAAGCCGCGACGAAACATCCTCGAATTAGTGTAATTTTCCTTACAGAATCGATCCCCAGGTCAAAAAAATTCAGACGACTTTAAAACTATTTGTGTAACGATTTAACTCCTTTTCCGAGGGATACAATGTTTTCCTAAGGTAAAAAATATCCTATCTGTCAAATTTAATTCAAATCCGTTCAGCCCTCTCACTTGATTGCATAGTTAGCGAAAGAAACAAAGCATAGATGCCGCAAAAAAAGAAAGTCGAGCAAGACAAACCTTGCAGAATCAAATGCAACCCAAGTTCCACGTTGCTGGTTCTTCTGTTTAAGGCTGATTTCCAAACAGGTGGTACAGTAGCTTCAACCTTCATTGCTCTTCTACGACCCTAAACTGACTAGACTATTTCTCTTTCCAGCTGCTCAATTCTCCTCAGCATGGGCTTATACAAACAAAGCTAACCTGATCTCCAATACTGGTATTTACGCTGGAACATCTGGACTTAGAACAGCATCTGATAACCTGTCGATCACTGATTTAAAGAAGAATGGACAATACAGTAAGATTTTTATGTGATTTCTAAGCTTCATCTGTTCTTTTAAGCGCTTTTTTCGCGTTAAGTGCAATGGTATCAAATTTTATAAGTAAATTTTTGACTTTTTCAAATTGTCGTAGACAAATTAAATTTTGTATGTAAAAATATTTAGTTTGGATGATTTTTAAATTTGATAAAGAGTTTCAAAAGTTTTTGTGCAGTTACCTCAACCAATTGAGTCGAAATTTGCCTAAACTTTTGATCACCATATACGATTAGCCAAGACGTAATTCTAAATCCAATATGGCGGACGTGCCAAGATAATAATTTATTATTTTCTTAAACCATGTCATTTATTACAGAGGTATTAAATGATAGGCAAACCTTGTCTTGTTTGGTTTTGTCTGCAAAATATGACTTGTTTTTAAAAACATCATACAGAACCCTACGCATTATGCGTGGTTTATTTACAGTATTGTTATTGAACCCTAAATATTATAGGTACATCAAAACAGTTCAAATTTATAAAAAAAAAATCTGGGTTGTTTTTACACACGGCCATCTTATCCCAAACTAAGCAGAGGTTGTACTATGGAATACCGATAACTGATATATGTACTACATAATATATTCATTTTATTTTTGTCTCCCGCGGTTTCAACCACGTTTATCGAAATCATAAATAACCATCTAGGAAAAATTCCGCGTCGAATGGCAGCAGTCCCAAAGGAATCCTATTTACCTTATATAATCTACATATATGTATATATAGAAGACATATACACCCAGACACAGAACAAACAGACATGTTCATGCCCACAAATGTTTGTCCTGGATGGGAATCAAACTAACAACTTGTAGCGTAGCAATCAGGCCTCTAACCACCAAGCCTGGCTTGCAAACCAATCAAATATTTTCTTATCAATTCATCAGTTAGGATTAGTAATAGTTGAATTTACGATATTTCTAAATACTTATCAAATCATGTGTTAGAAAATATTTTTTTTTATCTATAGATAAAATATGGTATGATCACTGCTTACGAGATATGACATATGAATCATGTTGTGTATTCAAGTCTTAATTGTTACAGGAAGTCCTTTTTGACGTATTATTATGTTATTGAAAAATAAACTCTATTGTCCAACGATAAGGTGCATTGATATCATCATACAAATACCTATCAGATAAATAGATGAGCTTTATTTCTATAGCAATAAAGTCAATTTTTCAATGACATTTATAAACGTCATAAATGACTGTATGGGTAACCGATTATAAATCGATCTTGATTGGAATTTAAGTCGATTATCAAATCATTGATACATTAATAATATAAAATTTTGAATGTAACGTGAGTCATATTAAAAATCTTAACTAATACTCAACTAATAAACTTGTAAATGTGATGGTTTGTATGTTGCCTCTTTACGCCTAAACGGTGCGACCAATAATGACCAAATATGACCAGCACATAGCCACTAGCCTGGACAAGGCATTAATAAATAAATATTTACATATTATTCCGTTTCGGTGCTAGAAAAGTAGTACCAAACACACAACTTTCGTCACACTGTGTAAGATCAGTCCCTACATTACGGAGAGCGGACCTCTCACGTGATCGCATAGTTAACGAAAGAGAGAGAAATTAAAGGCCGTGAAATGACAAACTAAAATCTTAAATTTGAAATTTGACACAGAGGTATATTATAATCTGGAATAGCAGATAGGCATTCTCCCGGAAATGTTACTTCCCTCGGGAACGCGGGTTAAACTGCAAGAGACAGGGAGATTCAGCAAGAAGGATAATGAGAGTTACAGCAGTTATCTTCAATTTTCAGAAGTATCCATTCCACCAGTAACGAACCCAACAAACCTAAGGACCTACCCGGACGAAGACTTGAGCCAGTACATCATCAGACCACTGGACTTGGCAGCCAGCAGCAAAGGTTATAAGGAGAGCGTGTGCCATAACAAATTCTGTTGCGAATTTTATGTGAAAACAAGCATAACTGGTAAGCATTGGAATAAAGTATATTTTCAATAATGAATTGTCAGAGACGAATATCAAAGGCACTAGAAGGAAAATTATGAAGGTTAAAACCTACTGTTTGAAAGTCAGTTTCTACATTTGACTTTAGTCTAAAGCACAACTAATAGCGATATGTCCTAACATGTCAAATCAGCAACTCTTTATGTAATGTCAAAACGATCGAATGTATGAAGTTTTGTATGAAATAGCAAGTTGTGACGTCATAATTGTACAGCATCAAATAACATACTCTGTGATTAGATCGGTACTTAAAAATCACATTAATGATTTAATTTTGATCATATTTAATGGTTTCGTATATTTTTGGATGTTGTTTGATCATTCGTAAAATCAATAATAACAGTGATTGCACCTGTTTTGTCAAATATTTTTAATGAATGCATTGATCAGGGTTGTTTTCCTGATTTAATGAAATATAGTAAAATAGTACCTATTTTCAAGTCCGGTTGTAGGGAGAATCCATCTGATTACAGACCAGTTTCCGTTCTGCCAGCACTTAGTAAAATCTTTGAAAAATTGCTGCTTAATCAAATGTCAAGTCACTTTACTAAGCATAAGGTATTGCATGGTCATCAGTTCGGTTTCACGAAGGGAAGATCTACATCCGATGCGGCAGCAACATTGCTGAGGCACATTTATGGCGCATGGGAGGATTCACAGGATGCGATTGGCATTTTTTGTGATCTGTCCAAGGCATTCGATTGCGTTGACCACCGTACGCTACTACTAAAACTTGACTTCTACGGAATTCGTGGAACTGCTCATGATCTTGTTTTATCTTATTTATCAAATCGCCAGCAAAAGGTAGGGATTACCGGCACAACATCCAAGGGCTCTTTAGTCGAAATGGGGGTACCCCAGGGTTCAATTTTAGGTCCATTTTTGTTTTTAGTATATATAAATGATTTGCCATATGTTGTAAATGACCTCACAGATATTGTCTTGTTTGCTGATGATACATCATTAATTTTTAAAGTTAATAGAAAAGACAAAGATCTAACTAAAGTTAATCATACTATGTCAATTGTCTGTGGGTGGTTTGCTACAAATAATCTATTACTAAATTCAAAGAAAACTAAATGCTTAAGGTTTTCTTTACCAAATGTAGCACAAGTAGATAGCCAAATAATAATAGATGGGAGCCATATTGATCTTGTAAATAAAACGGTATTTTTGGGTCTTACATTAGACAATAAATTGCAATGGGGACCTCAGGTTGATACTCTAGCTGCTAAATTAAGTTCGGCTGCTTTTGCTGTTAGGAAAATTAAACAATTGACGAATGTTGAGACGGCCAAATTAGTTTATTTTGCATATTTTCATAGCCTCTTGTCCTATGGTATTTTGTTTTGGGGAGCAGCAGCGGATATAGAATCAATATTTATTATACAAAAAAGAGCAATTCGTGCAATTTACAGTATGGGTCCCCGTGAATCATTAAGAGATTTATTTAGGGAAATAAATATAATGACATTACCTTCACTATATATTTATGAAAATATAATGTTTATACGTAGAAACATAGGAATGTTTGAGTCAAAATTAGATATTCATAGTATAAATACAAGACAAAGGGAGAAGTTAGTTGTTCCATACTTTAGACTAACTAAAGTTAACAAGTCATTTCTTGGTAATTGTGTTCGATTTTATAATAAGATACCGCTTTCAATAACCAAAATGTCTGATCATAAATTTAAAAATTATATTAGGAAAGTTTTGAAAGAAAAAGCGTATTACAAGGTAGTTCATTATATTGAAGATAAAAATGTATGGAAATAGCTGCTCTCTGCACAGTGCACCTCTAAATCTCTTGTTTAAGTTGTAAGTACCTAATTATTGTTATTTTCTATTTTGTAGTCTTGTCATATTTTTTTTTTGTTTTGTTTTTATTAATGTTACCTATAATAAGTATTTTGTAATTGTTAAATATAAAATTATAACATAGCCAAAAAGTCAGAATAGATAAAAATGTATATAACAAATAAAAAAGAATGTAACCTTGCTGAGTTTCTTGCCGGTTCTTCTCAGTTGAAGGCTGACTTCCGAACCGGTTGTAGCTTCAGTAACTTTAAATTTGACCTTCATAAGTGCCCTCCGAAGGCCTAAACTGAATAAATGGTTTTGAATTTTGAATTTTTTTTTGAATTTATCTTTAATATAGGACACTTCCCTATTATAGTCAAACACTAAGTACATGATTCTTTGCAAGCTGATTTTACTAAAACTCAACATAATATAAAAATATGATATACTATAAAGCCAATACAAAAAAAATATATATGTAAGAATATATTATATTATAAATAACTATCCATAGCTCAGAACTGATAAAAAACGTAAGAAGTAACACTCGAAACTATTGGTGAGAAAAACTGCACTAAAAGCATTTGTCTTTACTATTCAGTCGTGAAATTGAATTTTGTAGTGTCCAAACTCTTTACACCTCTCTGTAGCAACGAATAACATTTTTTTTACGTTGTTAGGTTAATATTGACAATAACATCATTACTCACTCATTGACACTGACAGTTGTGATTTGTGCGATGTTCCGGAGAAACCGTTATCAGCTAACTTCAGGGTGTAGGTTTGTCGTAACGGTTTGTGCGCGCATCGTAAAAATTTACTCTCATATTTGTTTCCGAATGCACCAAAAGAAGTGTAACTTCAATAAACGTTTTATGTATAACTATTATATTTTCCAGGAAACAAACTGGAACCTAACTACGGTTTAGCGGCGTTCGACGGTATACGATTCTTCGGACGCAACCACCACATTGGCACTCAGAACTGCGCTGTGTTCGCTTGTGCTGGCCTTTATAAACGCACTTGTGCTATTGGGTAAGCAACCTTACTACTTATATTTTAAAGTCCAAAAATGTACACAGCTTCCATACTCGAGAAGGTAGTTTAAAATATAATAATATAATAAAATGATAAGGTAATGGCTATATATGACATTCTGGACATCGCCGCGTCCATTTTGTAGACAAGTGAGCGACAAGAGTCATTCTTCTGTGAAATTTGCATGCACTCAAGCTGGCACTTTTTTCCTAACTTCAAAACATTTATAGTATTCTTTTTTATTTCCAGATCCAAAAACAGTACCGATGTAATTTTCGACAAGATCACAATTTCTGCCAATTTCACAACAGGCAACACTGCTCATTATCCTTTCATATTAACAACAAAATCAATTGGAAACGGTGATTTTAAACTAGAAACGACACTTGGTAAAGAAAAGCAGATTGTTGCCGAATTGAAAGACAGTTCCGTTTTAAGTTTCGGCATAAACGGCAGAGATTTCGCTCGCGATTATGAAACTGCGTACAATCTTGCGGAAAATAACGCCGAAGGCCTCACTATGGATATCTACGAATACTTATATAATGAGGACGTGCAAGAATTCTTCGATTATGTTTGGATTAGATTGCGAATTTTGATTTTAGTTGTATCTATTTATATTTTAGAAATGATGTAATTTTTTAAGCGAATTTTCGTTAGCGAATATTTTTTGCTGATGCAGGTGTAGGCTATATGTATTAAACTGCAAGAATGTGTAGGGTAGTTAGTTTGTAATACCCTCATAGCTGTCGAGTCTAAGTTCAAAATCTCAAATATCAGCGTGTGTGATGTCGGTCACATCATCTCTTAATGAATATTAATTTTTTCAAACGAGTTTTGAGTAACTCTTATAGTAAAAGTAAGTCATATAATTATAAGGGTTTTCAATATCGTTCATTTGTTATGGAGTGTGCGAAGAGCAAAACCTTTCGCGTTTATAAAAGTCAGATCACCTATGAAACTAAAATTAGGACTACTTTGTAACATCTGTATACGGGTGATTGGGTAAAACCAGTGTTACCGGTTTATAACTAAGTTTACATTAAGATTTTTTATTTTTAAGTGTAATCGTTTATGGTCTGTTTTTTTAATTAATGTACAAAAGGCTGGAAACATTAATTTAAAAAGAAGCTAGAATTTTAAATGCCATAGCATCCAAGATCAATGTGACAACAATATACCATAAACTGCTGGCCAAATCTAATCATGTTTGTCTCTCTTTGGATTCAGTTTCAAATCACAAAGGTGCCAAAGAACTTTTCTCTTTAAAAAAGAAACGATGTAATTGGATAATATCAAATAATGTACTGGCCAGTAATAATAATATTTTTACCAATTTAAAAGTAGTTCCTATGACTGACTGAAATTATTGAAAGCTATGCAATTTCCCAGTCTATTTTGTTATCCATAAACTATGATTTTCAGTAACCGTCAAATATCAGTTCGTATAACATCTACTTATTTAAGAAATTCTTCATTTATTTTTACCGTAAAATAAATAGAAGAGAATAATGGCCATATATTTTATAATTTAATTTAAGAACAAATGTCGTTATGAATAAAAAAATGTATAACTAATAGTCAGAACTATATAATCTTCTTTTATATTAAGTAATGTCAATGAAAATTGAACTTAATTGCTTAATAATAGAGTTCATCTATTGATGCAGTATTTATGGTATCATAGTACAGATGAACTTTATTCCAAAGCTATAGGGTTGGTATTGCAATGAGATTATAGTAACTCGATGAGTCGAAATTTTTAAAGTCTGTTTGCGATGTTCTATCTTCAAATTGAATTGATGATTGTCAATTTATTGAAAAATTATTTTATAGTGTCGAGATCTTGAGGCCCGATGTTAAGCGTGTCATACTAAAATCGCTGTATTGCTTATCGGATAAGGTTGATATTCTGATCCAATGGTTTATTGTATGATGATACCGACCTTATCATAACCGCATAGGGTTAGTTTTTCTATAACTCTTAGCAGTCAAAACGGACTTAGATCAGTACAACTTTAGTAATAACCATTTGTATATTTTTTATGTAGATTTACGTAAAAGAATCACACGACTGATAATAATAATAATACATGTGATATTAGAATTTATGTAAGATATAATAAATGTATTTAAAGCAGTTTTGATTTTTTTTGGGCTTCCGCAATATTAGCAGTAATTTTCAGGTGGTAGTGTTGTTGTCTGCTTAAGTTAAAAAAAATTGGACAAGTACGAGTCGGACTCGCCCACCGTGGGTTCCGTACAAAATTGTAGGTACCTATATATTATGAATAAAAAAAGGGAAATGGTAATTTTTCATTATTCCTCTGCTCATTTGCCTACCAAAACATAAAAAAGAACAAAAAAAAATCGAACCGAGCTTTCGATTTTTTTTATCACAAAAATAATTAAGAATCTGTTTAAGCCCTTTCATACGATACCCAACATGACACGGTTAACTCAATGCTAAATTTGGACCGCCGCTGCCGCGCCTTTTCTTGTATATATACCCTGTTTTTTCCCTATACCTGCTTGTAATAAAGACGGTACTACTTGCGAGATTTCATAGTTCTAGGTCAACGGAAAATACCCTACAAAAATACCTATAATGCATGTGCTTCCCTTGAGAGTGTCAAAATATACGTTTTTGGGGCATAAACGACCGTATCTTTTATTTTATTAACTTAGAAGTTACAATTTTCAAGCTTCAAGACATGAGTATATCGTTTTAATTTCAACTCGATGCCTGCACGGGTTCCTGTGATAAAGTGTGGACAACAAAGTGAAAATATAAGGGTTACGTTTTTTCTTTTTGAGGTACAGAACCCTAAAAATGATTAAAAACTGTCAGCAGACAAATTATTGTACGGTAACTATAATTGTTTGTCAAAGACCAAGAGGTACCTGCAAGAGGTAGATGCCTGTAAAAATTAGGCACCGACTGCTGGGGCCAGGGGGCGGGGGGTTAGCACATGCAAAGAAAGGCAAAAGATCACTCACCTCTGACTCCTTCCAGCGCCAAGCATATGCGAATCAGTAGCTCAGGGCCAGGGATTGGCACACGCATGCGGGATCCCAACACGCACAATTCACAGCTTCTTTAGCACGAATAAAAAAAACAGAATAACTGGGACCTGCAAATTTGTCTCAGGTTTTCCATTTATCCAGAGTCTCAGATATCCATATATAAATATATATCTGTCTCATTTACGCAGGGTTCCATTAATACAGGTGTGAATAGAGGTTATTTCAGATATAGAGGTCCAATTATCATCACTACATAGTATAAAACAAAGTCGCTTTCTCTGTCCCTATATCCCTATGTATGCTTAAATGTTTAAAACTACGCAACGGATTTTGTTGCGTTTTTTTTTTAATAGATAGAGTGATTGAAGAGGAAGGTTTTTGTGTATAATACATGTAACATACCACGAGAACGCGGGTAAACCCGCGGGGGACAGCTAGTTAAATAATATAACTATTGAATTTTTACTTTACTCTGAATGATTCTACAATGAACAGATTTTGGCAAATTAAATTCGACACAGATTTCATCGCGTGCTTTCCACTTTCATAAACAGGTATTATCTTTAGTTCTTCACGCACTGATAAAGGCGGCTTACGTTTAGCCTTTTTCAAATAAACATCCGAACGATATCAAAACCGAACTAAAACTGGAGGTCATTTAGGGCACCATTAGTAAAGTGCTGAATTTGCGGGTAGACTAAGAATTAGTAAACAAAACATAAATTTATCTACAATAAAGTCCAAATTAGTGAGGTAATAAATTGACGTTATCTTAGTGACAGAGGTCATAATTATAAAACTCAAATAAATAATTTTGAGTTTTAGAGGTTTGATTAGTCCCACTAACAGAGGTAACCTCACCATGAGTTTCAGCAATGAAGGTTTCTCACTTATACAGGTCCCATGTAACCAAATATTACTGTAAATATATTTTTAAAGTCCAGCACGGCACAATTATTAAAAGAAGATTCCATAGACGATGAAAATTCACTGTTCTTGCATCAAATATTCATGCAACGACGACGTATAATAATGGCGGCCATATTGAAATCGCGCGGAATTCGCGCGCCTTCATTGGCTGACGCATTTGGCGGGGGATTGGAACGAGTCAATCACCTATCTTTACCATGATAAAAAATTCACCCGACAATATCCTTATTTACATGGCCTCAAGTCTAGGCTAGATCAATTGTAATATAAAAGAAAAAAAAACTTTAAAACGCAATATCTCCAGACTTTGACAAATTAACTGGCTGTTTTATAAATTGGAAAAAAAAAAAAAAAAAAATGAAATACAAATAATTTGAATTTAGAATCGCACATATTTAAGCCAAGTGGCCAGTAGGAACAGCAATTTCACAGGAAAAACCAAAGAAATGTAGGAATAACGAAATGAAAAATTCATAAGATTTGCAAATTATATTCTATATAACTTAACATAAAACCATTAGTCCTTTAGCAGTCTTTGTACAGTCTCCAGCCATCAGTGTCTGTTCGTCTTCCGATGGTTGAGGAACTTGAGATGATCTTCATCATCATCGTATAACGTCTTCTCTATCCATCTCATGAAGGCTTCCACCTGGAAATGGAGATGTCGTAAGTTTATGTCAAGTGGTCACAGCCTCCTATGGGCATTTGCAACACCAGGAACATCGCTGCGTTGTCGACCTTGAGACGTGAAGTTGTAAAGTCTCATGTGCTTGTAATTTCACCGGTCTCACCTTTCTAACTGAAACATAGTGCATTAATATGTCTATTTGTTTTGTGTCAAGATGTAATCTAAATAATACAGGAAAATAGTGTACCTTTGAGGCACCATCACCTCAAAACTACTGTACATATCGAGATGGGACTGCTACCAATCGACGCGGAATTTTTCCTAGATTATAGGCTATATATGATATCGATAAACGCGGGTGAAACCGCGGGGGACAGCTAGTAGCAAGTACGTATATAGAAAGTAGTTATACAGTATATCAGTTATCGGTTGCCATAGTACAAGCTCTGCTTAATTTGGGATCTGATAACAGTGAAGACTGTCCCAGGATATTTATTTCTTGACGGGTCAGTTGGCTTGGTGGTTAGCGACCCTGACTGCCAAGTCGCAGGTCGCGGGTTCGATTCCCACCCAGGACAAACATTAGTGTGCATGAACATGTATGTTTGTTCTGTGTCTGGGTGTAAATATCTATATAAGTATGGTTTGTATTTAGTAGTATATGTAGTATATCAGTTATCTGGTTTCCATAGTACAAGTTCTGCTTAGTTTGGGATCAGATGGCCGTGTGTAAATAATGTCCCAAGATATTTATTCATTTATTATTATTTATTCCATTACACATTACAAGGGAATTTTAAGAGCCCAGATTGCTTCTCTTGTCCACTCAGTGCCTGGTGTAAATTACCGCGGTAGTCTGTATACTTTTCAGTCTCTCACGACACCCTACAGATGAGTTGGGGTGAATACATTCTTACCTTTGTATAAACATCTGGCTTCCCTCTCGCACACGGTATGCCCCACGATACAATGCCTATTTGCCGTCCTTCTCTCACTAGAGGTCCTCCTGAGTCACCCTGAAAAATTAGGTTAGATTTTTATCAAACGGCCACAATTTTTATTTATGAGCTGGAAAGTTACCTGGATTAATTATAATTCTAAGTTATTAAGTCTATTTCACCGGCCCCCTCACCTCTCTAACCGACACAGTAATACAAGTGTACTACTGCTTCACGGCGGAAATGGGTAAGGTGGTAGTCACCCCACGAACTCTTTTTTTTTTTTAATAATATAAAGTAATGCTTGACTGCGATCCCACCTGATGGTAAGCAGTGATGCAATCTTAGATGTTGAGACGCACTACTATATTAAGAGCCTATTCACTCTAGCCTTGAAGACAACCACCTTTCACTAAGTGTACTACTTCTTATAGACTCATTTTTGGTTTTTAATTTGATTCTTAGATGGCCTTTTTAGCCTCCCAGGGGCTAAGTCCACATGAGACTTAATAAATTCACGTCTCAGGGTCGACTATGCATTGGCGATGCCCCTAGTGTTGCAAAAGGTGGACTGTCTGCCAGTAGTCGGCTTTTAATTAAAACAGAGGTCAAACCGGTCATTTATAGATATAGGCGTATATAGCCCCCCCCCCCCCCCCCCCAAAAATAACCCTAGATACGCCAATGATAAATAGATAATGGTAGTTACTTACATGGCACGCCCCTTCTCCAGCTTTGGTGAGAGCACATACTTGTGACGTGAAAACAGCGTTGATGGACTTGTGGGCCTCCTTGCACTCCTCGTAGGTGATCGACTTCAGTTCTAGCTGCATCAGGTCGTTTGGTAACCGGCCTGGGTACTGTCAACGCAAAGATAAGAATGTCAGAGGAAAATGAACGTAATTGCTTTTTAAGTAAGGTTAACATTATACTATTCTACGCGTGATAACTATTATTAAATTTTCTTGAGTGGATTTTGGTCTGGGTATAAATATCTATATAAGTATGTATTTAAAAAAAGTAGTATACGAGTATGTAGTATATCAGTTACCTGGTAGCCATACTACAAGCACTACGCTCTGCTTAACTTGGGATCAGGTAACCGTGCGTGAAGAATGTCTTAGGATATTTAATTTACTTACAGATGTAGTCCCCCACCCGGTCAGGATAAGATCTTCCCCCTTCTCAACCGGTTCGTCATTCAACTCAATAGCATCAACGGTGCTGCTAAATTCAACTTCTTCTGCAGTGAACAGAATGGCTATGTCGTTTTTGATGATGTCGTCATCGTAATCTTCGTGACGGACCACTTTTCGGATGGTGTATGCTGTTCCTCCACTACGGAGCTGGTTGGTTCCAACAACAGCTTTGAAGTATTCAGGTTTCATTCTGAAATAAGAATTTGGTTTCAGAATAAGTAGCTCTTAGTGCAGATTTCGTCCGAAGAAGTACTACCTTACCCATTAGTAGGTAGATATAGTAGTACACCTGTATTACTGTTTCGGTTAGAAAGCTCTTATGTAGCTAGGTCAAAGTTACTGGAGCTTCCACCGGTTTGGAAGTCAGCCTTCAACTGAGAAGAGACGGCAAGAAAGTCAGCTAAGTACCTAACATGGTTTTATATTGATGTAATTTGACATTTCGGGCGTTTTAACTTTTTTCAATGTCAATGAACTCCTCCTAAACGGCTGGATAGATGTTGATGAAATTTTTTATGTGTTCCAGGGGATTCGAGAATGGTTTAGATTCATAATTGGATCCGGTAGGTGGCGCTGCGATCGGATTCCTGCATCCAAATCCGTTAAATAGTTTTTCCGAGGAAGAGTAACAAACATACTCACAAACTTTCACATTTGTAATTAGTATCTAGGATAACTTCCAACATGACATGGTTTATCGAGCCAGATATCCAAACACTTATTAACCTTATTACGTAGTACTTATAACAGTATTCGGTTCAACACCATAGATTACTTTTTCCATCTAGACACGCGGCAGCATGCCAAGCCAAGTTCAAGCAAAGGAACTGGCTAGCCAGCGCCGAGTGTAACATTACACGGACCACTTGGTGCCACTTTTGACCCTTCCAAAACTTAAAACCTCTTTAATGTAAACACATAAAACTACGTGTGTTTAATTATATTTTTTCATTTTTATTTTTTTTTAAAAAATTCAAAATTCAAAACCATTTATTCAGTTTAGGCCCTCAGAAGGCACTTATGAAGGTCAAATTTAAAGTTACTGAAGCTACTACCGGTTCGGAAGTCAGCCTTCAACTGAGAAGAACCGGCAAGAAACTCAGCAAGGTTACATTCTTTTTTATTTTATTAAATTCTTTTTTATCTATTCTGACTTTTTGGCTATTTTATAACAACAATTTTACATATTTTTATATTTAACAATTACAAAATACTTAATAAAGCTAATATTCAAAAACAAAAAAAAAACAAAAAAAAGAAATAACAAGACTACAAAATAGAAAATGACAATAATTACTTACAACTTAAACAAGAAAATTAGAGGTGCACTGTGCAGAGAGCAGCTATTTCCATACATTTTTATCTTCAATATAATGAACCACCTTGTAATACGCTTTTTCTTTCAAAACTTTCCTAATATAATTTTTAAATTTATGATCAGACATTTTGGTTACTGAAAGCGGTATCTTATTATAAAATCGAACACAATTACCAAGAAATGACTTGTTTACTTTAGTTAGTCTAAAATATGGAACAACTAACTTCTCCCTTTGTCTTGTATTAATATTATGGATATCCAATTTTGACTCAAACATTCCTATGTTTCTACGTATAAACATTATATTTTCATAAATATATAATGAAGGCAATGTCATTATATTTATTTCCCTAAATAAATCTCTTAATGATTCACGGGGACCCATACCGTAAATTGCACGAATTGCTCTTTTTTGTATAATAAATATTGATTCTATATCCGCTGTTGCTCCCCAAAATAAAATACCATAGGACAAGAGGCTATGAAAATATGCAAAATAAACTAATTTGGCTGTCTCAACATTCGTCAATTGTTTAATTTTCCTAACAGCAAATGCAGCCGAACTTAACTTAGCAGCTAGAGTATCAACCTGAGGTCCCCACTGCAATTTATTGTCTAATGTAAGACCCAAAAATACCGTTTTATTAACAAGATCAATATGGCTCCCATCTATTATTATTTGCCTATCTACTTGTGCTACATTCGGTAAAGAAAACCTTAAGCATTTAGTTTTCTTTGAATTTAGTAATAGATTATTTGTAGCAAACCACCCACAGACAATTGACATATTATGATTAACTTTAGTTAGATCTTTGTCTTTTCTATCAACTTTAAAAATTAATGATGTATCATCAGCAAACAAGACAATATCTGTGAGATCATTTACAACATATGGCAAGTCATTTATATAGACTAAAAACAAAAATGGACCTAAAATTGAACCCTGGGGTACCCCCATTTCGACTAAAGAGCCCTTGGATGTTGTGCCAGTAATCCCTACCTTTTGTTGACGATTTGATAAATAAGATAAAACAAGATCATGAGCAGTTCCACGAATTCCGTAGTAGTCAAGTTTTAGAAGTAGTGTACGGTGGTCAACGCAATCGAAAGCCTTGGATAGATCACAAAAAATGCCAATCGCATCCTGAGAATCCTCCCATGCGCCATAAATCTGTCTCAGCAATGCTGCTGCCGCATCGGATGTAGATCTTCCCTTCGTGAAACCGAACTGATGACCATGCAATATCTTATGCTTAGTAAAGTGACCTAACATTTGATTAAGCAGCAGTTTTTCAAAAATTTTACTAAGTGCTGGCAGAACGGAAACTGGTCTGTAATCAGAAGGATTCTCCTTACAACCGGACTTAAAAATAGGCACTATTTTACTGTATTTCATCAAATCAGGAAAACAACCCTGATCAATACATTCATTAAAAATATTTGACAAAACCGGTGCAATCACTGTTATTATTGATTTTACGATTGTTACTGATAAGCCCCATAAATCTTCAGTACTTTTCATATTGAGCGAATTAAAAGTATTTAAGATATCGCTAGCATTAATATGCTCAAATTTAAAACTAGGAAATATATTATGAATATGCTGTTTGAGTAAAGATTCCGCTACTATAGGACATGATTTAAGGCTTTTAGTAGTTTTACCAGGTATACTCGTGAAGAAGTTTACGAAAGCACAGGCTACATCTAAATTATTCGTTAAAATTTTATCATTAATTTTAAGAGTTACCTGTTCATTATTATTTCTAATTTTACCAGTTTCCGTATTAATAACATTCCAGACTGTCTTTATTTTATTATTCGCATTACCTATTTTATTACATATAAAGTAAGATTTAGCTTGATTACACACTAACTTGAATGTTTTTGAAAAGTTTCTAAGTTGAATGATTTGAATAAGGCAACTAAATTCCGACTTTCAGATGAATTACTAAGAGTATCTACATTAAAGTCGCCACATAGAACTATTGACTTGTTACAATTATTAAATAACTTACGAAGAATCTCTTCTATTATAGAGGTAAACAATAAAAAATTTGATGCCGGTGGCCTATAAACACATACAATAATATAGCTCTGCAACTCTGCACAAGACACCTCACAAACACGCTCAACAGAGAGGCTGCAAATATCTTTCCGATCCTTGAATTTAATATTATTATTTATAAGAATTATTGTGCCGCCACCTTCTGCAGATAATCTATTGAATATACTGGCAACTGTAAAGTTTTTAATATTAAAAAGCATAGTGCCCGGTTTCAACCATGTCTCTGTAAAGCATAATATGTCTATAGTTATTTTATCTAACAATAAATGAATATCTAGAATTTTGCCAAAGAAGCGATTAATATTCTGATGTATTAACAAAAATCGAACTGTTGAGCTTCTCTGTTGTCAAAAGTTTTTGTTTAAAGAACTATTCTGAATATTAATGTTAAAATTACTTATTTTTACTGAGTTATCCCTTATCCTATTAATATTATATGCTACAAGTGACGCAATCAATTTCTTAAGCTTTTTTGGAATAAACAGTGTATCCTGTTTAAATTTTAACTTACTAACAAACTTGTTAGTATCAATTGTTTTTCATTTAGTTCATTAGACATTCTTTACACACGGCCATCTGGTCCCAAACTAAGCAGAGCTTGTACTATGGAAACCAGATAACTGATATACTACATATACTACTTTTTTTTTCTAAATACATACTTATATAGATATTTACACCCAGACACAGAACAAACAGACATGTTCATGCACACAAATGTTTGTCCTGGGTGGGAATCGAACCCGCGACCTTCGGTTTGGCAGTCAGAGCGTTAACCACCAAGCCAACTGGCCTGTCATCTATAAGGACATCTAGAAGCCCAAATTTCATGAAGCTAGTTATGTTCGTATGCATAGAACTTGGCATTTATTTAGATCGCCATTCTTTTTGCGGCGAAACCCACAGCCAAGCATAATTTTCATAGCACTTTTAATTTTTTCATCTTTTACGTCAGTTTGGAGCGTATTACAAATACGTTATTCGGTGTGTTTGATACATTCTTGCGTGACAAACTCCTGGTAGTGTGTGTAACGTTTATTTAAATAAATTTAACGTATTCCTTATGTTTTCGCTTCACGTATTAATACTACGAATTCTAAATGGCCTGATTTGACAACTAAATGATAATGAAAAAGTAACCCTATATCGTTAAAATAAGGTTTATATCCAACATTATACAATTAATCATTGAATTACCAGATATAGCTTATCACTAAACAATAAAGATAATTATTCTATGGCATTCTAAGCACTCAAAACGGGGCTTTTGAATTTCAACAAAATTAATAAAACGGATTGATAGCGCCTGCAGAAACTCTATAGCAAATATACATTACTAAAACTCTGCAGCATAATTTTAAAAATGATTTTTTTACCTGTCCACGCAATGAGCAGCCGTAAGTATGACGCGTGGCGTGACCAAGGAAGCGCCACAGAAATGCCACACGCCCCACACACGTAAAGAAACCTGGTATGGGATTGAACCATTTGGTGCTTTCGTACCACCCACTATTCTTTCCCAATCTTCTCGGCCTTCAACTGATGAGTATAATTCTGAAGATACTGTAATGTAATTATTTTGGAATTAATAGTAAAGAAAAATAAGGATTAAAAACTAAAAAAGAGATTTGTCAGAAGTGGGATTCGAACCCACGCCCACAGAAGTGGACTGCGACCTGAACGCAGCGCCTTAGACCGCTCGGCCATCCTGACTTGCCAATATGGGTCGAAATTAGCCGTCAAATACATCGCGCACCTACACTTCCATTAATAACTACGATGACGTCACAGGTGTGTAGATAGCAATGACTTAGTTTGTATGCACGATTAATTCTAATGTCGATGTCAATAGAGCTGCTTTTACAAAAACATTATCATCTCACGAACACTTCGTAAGGAAAACCTTTTAAATAATAAATGATTTAATTATGATCCATTGTTATACGATTAACATATTAAAAACTTTCTTACCTAAATGAGGAAATGCAATTCCAAAAATAATAAAAACAAAAACGTGACAGTACATTGCCATTTTGTTAGAAAAACTGATTTGAAAAACCTCTTCTAAGTCCTTTTTATACTTTTTTTTTAAATAGTTTGTTATCGTCATGCAAATATCTCTTACGTCAGTAATATGAGCTAAATATTTATGGAGATACCCCTATGTTGCTATAATTTACAGAACAAGTCGTTATTAGATAAATTTGTATATAAAATCTTTATTTTACATTCAATCAAATATTGACAATATGAAAATATGTTCTTAATGATTTGAAATGTCACACAAAAATCAACTTTACTCCTTCACAGCATGGTTCACCTGTATCATCATACAATAATCCAATTTCTATGACATTCCTTTGAATCTCTGTATATGATTCTAAATTCAAACCTAATATTAAGTAACAACTTTCAATAATGTTAGACAAAAATGAACCGTACTCCTTCACAACATGATTCAACTGTATCATCATACAATAATCCAATTAATATGACATTCCTTTAAAGCTCTGTTCAAGATTCTAAATTCAAATCTAACATTGAGTTAAGAACTTTAAATAATGTCAATCAAAACTGAACCTTACTCCTTCACAATATGGTACAATCAAAATACTAGAATATACAACTTGAACATAGTTATCGATTTTCATGCCACCTAGAACTAACTTCACGACGTAGAATTCAGGTGTCGGTGTGCGCGCGCATCGTAAAAATTCACTCTCATAATTTTTCTCCATCGCGCCAAAAGAAGTATAACTTCAAAAACAACAAAAAGTTTGCGTTGAAAAATTTAAGAGAATTTGAATGTTCCTTGTTTAAAAATATAAAATGTTAATAAATAGTTATTGCTTATGTTTATTTTTTTTTATTTATGATCAAAATAGCAATATACATAGTTATCGTTCTTATACTAAAAACCACAAAAGCCTTTATGGGCTTATATATGGCTAGTGAGTATCGGATAAGTGTAATTGATATTTACATTTGTACTAAATGTATTCTCTAATTGACTGACCGATTTATTTAAGGTCTGTTTGACGCCATCCTTCTTTGGGAATGCTTTTGATGACCACAAGGTGTAAGTGCGATAAAAAAAATCATGAAGGTATGAAAGAATTCGGCATTTCGCACCCTCAGAACGATAGGGGCTAAACTCAAAAAAACACTTTTGGCACATCTCTAATTGGGCCACTTTCACACTGAGCGGGGAAGGTGGGTCCCGGTGTTATTACATTAAAATTTGTGTGGTTACTGAATAAAACTTATGAATACCCTACCAACTGAACATTAAGAACTAAAATGTAATGATATTGTGCGGAAATTATCGATAGGATCTTGAAAAAAACACACTTTCTTATTTATTATATCAGTAATTAGAAACGTCAAACAATGATTTTTTTTTTACCTCATGGGGCGACAAGCCAGCGGTCGGTCCACGTGATGAAGTGGTAACCACCGCCTATGGACATTTGCAACACTAGGGGCATTGCCAATGCGTTGTCGACCCTGAGACGTGAAGTTGTTAAGTCTCATGTGCCTGTCATTTCACCCTTACAATTCTAACCGAAACACAGTAATACAAGTGCACTACTGCTTCACGGCAGAAATGGGTAAGGTGGTAATACTTCCCCGGACGAACTCTGTACTAAGAGCTCTACTACTCAATAAAACAACTTATTTCATTGTTAATTAGAGAAGTATTTAAATTTCTTTAAAATGTAACAAATATGGTTTAATTAATATATACCTACGATATAATTTTTATTTTGATAATATTTCCATACTCTCAATTTTATTAAATAAAAAACTTCCTTATAAATTAAATCGGACAGATAAACCCTTATGACGCAAGCTTAAACCACACCTGTTCCTTCTGACATGTGCAACCGACAATCTATACCATCCCTGCTGACCCCAATGCATAATTGCAGCCGTGAATATACGTCAAAACCATTATTAAGGCATCTCATTTTATATTCACGCTGTAACTTGTACAGGATGCGGACGATTTGTCGTTCGATTTTGAATTCAATACGCATACTTATGAATACAAAATTGCTAATAATGAATTGTGCATCATAATGCTGTTTGGGAGTCAAGAAAACTGAGCTCTGTAATAGTTTGTTTGTCTCTTTGTTTGGTTGTCGTTTCTTGTTAAATTTCATGATTCTATGTCAACGGAAAGTAAGTTATTAAATTGCGGCATTAAAGAATTAAAAAACCGCGTAGACTTAAATGTTTGATATTAATTTTAACTTAATCAATCCCGAGGAAAAGGGTTTTGACAGACTGGTGGGCAACGGAACGTCCTATACTCTATAATATTAAGTTTCGAAACCCTAAAAACGTTATTGTGTTCAAAGTAAAGGCAATCAGCTTCATAATTAATATTTTATTTATTAACTAGCTGACCCGACAGACGTTGTCCTGTCTTAACAATGAATATTGAATTCGAATCTTCCGATTATAAGATACAGAATAAGAAATCATAAATTAATTAATTATTTTATCTGACAATAAGTTTATATTGTCAAAGGCGCTAGTAAAGTGGTTAAGTTTTCTTAAATTTTCCACGCAACTTTCTTAATTTTTTGTTTCATAAGAACATTCTCCTGACAATAAGAAACAAAACAAAAAAAGAATTAGCGAAATCGGTCCAGCCGTTCACGCGTGATGCCGTGACCAAGGGAAATAGGGATTCATTTTTATATATATAGATTAATATGACGTAACAACTTACTATTCAAGTAGGCCCAGAAATGGGCAGACGGTCCACCTGACGGCAAATGACCAGCGCCGCCTATGGACATTTGCAACACCAGGGGCATCGCTGCGTTGTTGACACGGAAACGTGAAGTTAGTTCTCATGTGCCTGTAATTTCACATTTCTAATCAAAACATAGTAATACCTTAGTGCTCTGCTTAGTTTGGATCAGATGGTCGTGTGTAAATAATGTTCTAGGATTTTTCATTATTATATTATATTATAATGATTTTTCAAACAACAAGTTCCTTACTGCTTCACGGCGAATTGGAAATTGAACATCGGGCAATGTTCTATACAAACCAGTCCCCTTCTTCAGCTAATACAAACTTCGTGGGCCACGCTTCACGGAGGCCTCGGAGAGCTTACCTCTCACGTAGTATTTAGGCATTTACAAGTAGCTTGTGAAAAATCATATGAATACTTTTTCATATGTCACACCTGCTACCTGCCTTGACGTCGACTGTTAAAAATCACTCTGCTACTTTTCTGCTACCTTGCCTACATGGTACATCGCACACTGCAGATCATTCGGATATCATCGTATTTCACCGATGACTCACGAGTCACGACGACGTCAGAAAGAAAGATCGTCTAAGCCAGTCGTGTTAGAAACAGCAAAATTTATACTGATCGTCGCTACAAACGGGTCGCACGGCCAAGAGTGACATTAGAGCATTGCGAAAAAAAATCATAGGCTGTGAAATTTCACAGGTGAAATCACTGTGAAAATAATTTAATTTAATGAAAATGAAATAAAAGTAGCATTATTTTCCATGCCTAGTAGTATTAGCGTAGTAAGCGACAGAGACAGAGCATAGAGGCCGCGACGAAACATCCTCGAGTTAGTGTCATTTTCCTTACAGAATCGAGCCCCAGCTTTTTGGCGCACCCGATAGATGTTCGTGTTTAACCTCAGATAATAATAAAATATTAAAAATATTAAGAGTTGCTGATTTGACATGCCTTCTCCAAGTTTTAATACAGTCATGCGACCAACATGTGGCTTTAATAGCGCCAGAGCAATACAGCCTAGACAATATCTTCTTACAGTTCTGTTATGATAATCTTAGTGCTTCAAGCATTCCTTCGTGTATTCATCAGCCCCTTATTCCAGCTAATACTTCGTCGACTCGAAGCCTTAGAGAGCGGACCTCTCGCGTGATCGCGTAGTTAGCGAAAGGGACAGAGCATAGAGGTCGTCGAACAAGTGTAATTTATGTTATAGAATCACACCCCAGTATAATACTTTGCATTCGAAATTGATGCATTGGAAAGTTATATTCGATCTGAAATTGTTGTCTTTAAATCTAGCACTCAATACTTCTTGATATCTATGGTAATATTAAAAAGTGTAGTTTAGAAAACACGCTTTAATAGAAAACCAAACTCAAAAGCTAAAATTTTTTTTTTTAATTTTTCAAATCGCTAATCCTAAAGAAAGTAAGGATAATGGTACAAACTATTTAAATTATTGCATTATCATCGGTCCTTGATAAGTGTGCAGTTTCAAATCAATCTGACGTTTTGAAAGTGGTCATAAACACGTTCAAATATGACGTTACATACACATACCAAGCGAATAAAACGCATTCCACAAAAAAAAAGAACAATACCTATTTCTTTTTATTTTCACCATAAAAAATAATCATTGAGTTTTTGCTGCCTTAACAACCGTAGAGAAATGACCTCATTCACACCTACAAATCATTCGCTGAATAGAAATCAATCAAAATCTCTGTCATTATACCTAAGCATTGATTACTGCGATTTCACAGTATGCAAGGCGTGAATCGTGACTAGAAAATTATAGTACGGAAAATGGATCAGTGTTTCTCGGATTACAATGATACCTTTTGATTGATGGAGAGGTGTTTGATGATTTTGTGATACGTATTCAATTGACTATTCAGTTTGATTTCTATTCAGTGTTATTATTATTATACTTTTATTGTACACCAATAATTTACATTTAAAACTTACATAAGAAATGTCATGTACATAGGCGAGCTTAACTCAAAATTGAGTTTTCTACCAGCAAACCTTTGAGTGATAGAGATAACTACATATATTGAGGGTAAGAACCAGTGTACAATTAAAATTAATAGTGTGCATAAACCTATTTAATACAAAATAAATATAAATATACATACACAAATAAATATATTAATAAATAAATATACCTAAATAAATGTATACATAAATAAATACCTACTATGTTATTTATAGAGGAAATGGTCCTTTATTCTCTTCTTGAACACGTTCAGGGAGGGGCTGTCGCGTAGTGAGTGTGGGAGAGAATTCCAGAGACGCACTGCACTGATAGTAAAGGAACCATGGTAACGGCTGGAGGTGTGACGCGGAGTACAAAGAAGAAGAGAAGAAGCTGAGCGACAGGCTTGACCCCTAGGAACGAGGTACTCAAAGCGTTCACGAAGATAGTTTGGAGAGTTGGGGTTATGTAGAATAGTGTAAAGAAGGGAAAGGATATGGGTATCTCGACGACGCCGAATTGGTAGCCACTTTAATTTGGCCCGGAATTCCGACACATGGTCGTACTTACGGAGACCAAAAATAAACCGGATACACAAGTTCTGCAGTCGTTCGAGTTTGTTGAGAAGTTCCTCCTTTGCATCAAGAAAACATACATCCGCATAGTCTAAAAGCGGTAGAAGAAGAGTTTGCGCAAGTGTGACCTTAGTTTGAAGTGGTAAGAATTTTTGGAGACGTTTCAGAGACTGGAAGGAATAATAGACTCTTCTACTCACTTCTGTAATGTGAGCATCCCAGGAAAGGTTGGAATCAATAAGAACACCTAGATCTTTGGCGGTTTTCGAGTAAGCTATGGGTACGGTATCATACACTACTTGGGGGAGACGCTGATGATCGACTAAGGTGAGCATGTATTTGCCACCAACAATGAGGGCTTGAGATTTAGCTGGGTTAACTAATAGACCGAAAGATTTAGCCCACTTGTTGATTTTATCAAGGTCACTGTTGATGGCATCCACAGCTTCAGCGAATTCCCCTACTTTAAAATGTCGATAAATCTGCAGATCGTCAGCATAGAAATGGTAGTTAGAAGTCAATATTCTGGAGAGGTCGTTTATAAAAACAGAGAAAAGAAGCGGAGACAGAACACCACCTTGAGGGACACCCGCATCCAATTCACACCAGTCGGAGTAAGCCTCGTTATAGTGTACAGACTGCGAGCGTCCCCGAAGATAAGAATTAAACCACTCAATTACTGATGAAGAGACATTAAGTGAGGATAAGATTCCCAAGAGGATGTCAAAATCAACTGAGTTAAAGGCGCTGCTAAAGTCCAGTAAGACTAGTACTGTGAGACATTTATTCTCCATAGCTAATCTCATATCATCGGTTATTTTAATAAGGGCAGTGACAGTGCTATGGCCGGTGCGGAATCCAGACTGATATGGGCTTAGCAGGCTATTAGAACAGAGATAATGTGACAGTTGATTCTGAACAATACTTTCAAGAACCTTAGACAGAATGGGAAGAATGGATATAGGGCGGAACTGTGATAAACAGGAGGGATTTGGAACTTTGGGGAGCGGTAGGACGTGAGCCTTCTTCCAAGCTGAAGGAAAGGAACATTTATAAAGAGAAAAATTTACAATATGGGCTATGACAGGAACTAATTCATCAAGAATAAATACAAACATTTGGAGTTGAAGACCATCATCGCCTACCGCTTTTGTGGAGATAGAGAGGATGGATTTCTTAATATCTAATTCAGCAACTGGGTGGAACGAGAAAGAAGTATTAGCTGGCAGAGGAAGATTGGAAAGATCTTTTAAAGTTGATAGTTTTATATCATTATCGAGGGTAATTGGCGACCTTGAGAAATGCCCATTAAGCACATTAAGGTCTATGTCAATAGTATCCCTATTTAACGATTTACCAATACCAAGAGTTTTTAGGAATTGCCATACTTGCGTGTGGTTGAAATTATTGATGGAGTTGTGAATGTGGCGCATTTTAGCATTTCTACACAGACGACCGCAGCGATTTCGTATTGTCTTATACCGATCCCAATTTTCCTCAGTAGGTCGCTTCCTATACATCCTCTTAGCCTTGTCACGCTTGGACATCACATTTTTTATGTCTGTAGTAAGCCAAGGAGCAGGAAGGTGCTTTACCCTAACTTTTTTAAGCGGAGCATGTGTGTCATAAAGCCCCAACACCGACCTGGTAAAGATTGCAACCTTAGTGTCCAGATCCTCACAATTTAAAACAGACGACCAATCTAGACTATTCGCTTCCACTCTCAAACGTTCCAAATCAATGTTTTTAAAACTACGAAGCTCGAGAAATTTGGTCTTGCGTTTAGGAGGGCGAATTTTATAGGATAAATATATGAGATCATGATAGGAAAAGGAGGCAGAGAGCTGTCCGTGTGTGGCTACTTTGTAAGGGTCAGAAACAAGAATAAGGTCTAAGAGTGACGGCGTACAGTGAGGAGCCCTGTGTGTAGCATTCAATGGAAGTATGTGCATATTGACAGAACACACAATAGACTGGAGTTTACGGCTGCGTGTATCCCCCTTAAGCAAGCAAGTATTGAAGTCTCCGAGGATAATTGTGTGATGATATAGCGGGGAAAGAGTTTCTAATTTAGCTTCAAATGAAGAAAAGTAGTCAATCTGACAGGATGGATTGTAATAAACGCCTAAAAGTAATTTTGTGTGTTGAAAATCTATTTCAACAAAAAGGTGTTCAGCAAATTTTGAATAATCACTCGGAGACAGATCTACTATTTTGTAGTTAATGTCGCCACGGAGATAAATGGCAACCCCTCCACATCCTTTGCCTGTTCTGTCATTACGCACAATTTTATAACCAGGCAGAGCATACTGCGTGGAAGGAAGTGCAGGCTTAAGAAAAGTTTCGGAAACAAGGACAGCATGAACAAGATCAGAGTCAAAGGACGACAGCAGATCAGAGTAATGCGCTGGAATGCTTTGAGCATTAATATGTACAGCGTTAAAGAATTTGCGACAACAGGAAAAAGTTGAGAAAAGTTGGTCACGAAGGTGTAGGGAGTCGTCATCGCTAAAAGCACTAGCGAAGCTCCCATCCGAAGCACAAGAAGATGAACAAGAAAAAAAACTATCATCAAGTAGTTCATTCAACATAGTAATATATAAATATATGAGTATATATATACCAAATAAATAATACTATAATACTAACTAATGCTATTTAAATACTAACCAAAATACACTAATTTAAAATAAGTTTTGTTTTTTACGTTAACCCGATGCACTCGCCAGTTGTAAAAATTAACTTAAAAAATAAATAACCTTTTACATTTTAAAACTATAGATAACAAGACAATGAATAAAAAGAAAATATATATACACAAACATTAGTTTTAAAACATTTCCGAACGTTTGTGGAATATGACAGCTAATGACAGGTGACAGAACTGACAGATGATAAAATTAGAGGTCAGACAGCAAAGAAAATAAACAAATAAATTAAGTTACCTACACGAAGATACAAATTACTTATGGCACTATCATTTTGCTGGTTTGCGGGTTCTTTTATCCGGCTTCACAGTCTGCTGAGGAGCCACGGCCTTGGCTCGGATATTGACATCGTCTTGTGATTCGGGTACAGGGAACTGAGCTATAAGTTCCCGAAGTTCAGCTGCACTCTCGATCTTTCGTCGCAACCTCTCTGTGACCTGAATGACGATTTTTCCGTCGGACGTCCAACACTGCTTCATGCCATACAATTTCCGCGCATGCATGAAGACGTCATGCCTAGGCTTAGTAAGGAACTCGGAAAGTGTCAGGCCGGAGCCTTTTAACTTGGACTTATTCCTCCATACCTCACCTCGCAGGATGCGGCTTTCAAACCGGATTAAGAGAGGGCGTGGCTTGCTGGTGTTATTACCAAGACGGTGACAAGCAGCTATGTCCTTCGGGCTGATGTGTTGCACTTCCATGTGATCAGCCAAGACACCAAGGAGTGCTTTGCCAGGGTCAGTTTCCTTTTCTTCAGCTAACCCATGGAGCAGAAGTACTTTCGACCGAGATGCCATCTCATGCCTGTCTAAACCAACCACCAGTAACTCCATCTGGGATTTCAGCACACTCATCGTTTTCCAGACAAGGCTTTTGAAATCTGTGAAATCCTTGGACAAACCAGTAATTGTTTTGTGGGCTGCATCACCGCTGGCATTCTTCAAGTCTTCTTCATATTGAGTCATCCTCGAAGAAAAGGTTGTGGAAAGCTCCTCCATACAGCTAGATAACTTGGTGTATAGGTCCATATTACTGTGTTGTGCTCGGTAGTTACAAAAAGTGTTCAAGAGGAAAGGTGATTAACTGACTGAGTGCACTGACGGTTATTAACTAATTTTTATTTAATAAACTGCATATAATTATGATGTAAGTATTTTTAATTAATTAAAATAAATTGGAGCTCTAAACTGTGTTCTGTTATTTTGGACTACCCTCAGTCAAAAAAAGTGACGATGAGTAAAGTGTTATTGTTTCTTAATTTATAAATTTGATTATATTAACTTTGTTTAGTCTGATTTAACTTTAAGTAATTATTGGCCAGTTGGCTTGGTGGTTAGCGACTCTGACTGCCAAACCTAAGGTCGCGGTATCGATTCTCACCCAGGGCAAACATTTGTGTGCATGAACATGTCTGTTTGTTCTGTGTCTGGGTGTAAAATATGTATATAAGTATGTATTTAGAAGAATAAAGTAGTATATGTAGTATATCAGTTATCTGGTTTCCATTGTACAAGCTCTGATTAGTTTGGGATCAGATAGCCGTGTGTAAAAGAACGTCCCAGGATATTTTTTTTTAATTTAGTATAAAATTTCACTTTATGCTTGTTACTCAATTAGACGAGATAGATTTTATAGTCTGGAATAGCATATAGACTATATATTATGTATACTACTCTATACTGTAATCATGTTGTTGGATTGCCAAACAAATAAATAAAAGACGGGCGAGAAACGAGTAGCATTTGTCCTTTCAAGTTATGTTGGTACTGTGATGCTGTAAAAGAAACCAAACACGCATTCTTTGAATGATAATAACAACAATATACGTAAACAGAAACGTATGATTCGTTTCAAAACGTTGCGAATACTTGGAAAGGCTAGATGTGGCGAAAAATTCTCGTACTTCTCGCCATGTGCAGTTGTGAGTAAGATCTTGAGTATTGTATGCACACGGTGCAGCAAAAATTATCTTTTTTTAAATTTATTTTTCAATATAGCTTTGTTCGCTATGTGCAGTTTTTAACAAGATATAGAAATTTTATGTACACGGTGCAGTAAAAGTCGGGTGGAAGACATATCAATTTAACTTTTGATGCAGTTTGTAACTAAATATTGTTCATTAATGCACATGGTGTACAAAAATGTTTGGTACCAGTAAGTAGGTAATTATCAATATAACTTATTTTTCTCTGTGTGTAATTTTGAGCAAAATTTGTCTATTTACACGCACGGTGCAGTAAAACTTGAGTCGAAGTGGGTTACCATAAATATAAAATATTTTTCTTACTATGCGCAGTTGTGAATAAGATTTGACTATTTATGCACATGGTGCATTAAATGTTAGGTGGACGTAGGCATAACATGGAATAACCTTTTGACGATTTTCCTTTCCGGTAGAGATCTTTTAGCTACTTCATTCCTACTTCGAAACCCTTTGGAGCGTCACCCTAGACGAAAATCTTTTAGATTTGCAATCACACTATGCCGATATAGTGTTGGGAGAAGATAAGATACCTCGGAAACACAAGAGAAAGCGCGAGACGAGAATCAATAAATTTCATTATATACCCTCGGAAACGCCGTTGAAACCTCGAAGTGGAAGTTGTTAATCAATACCAATCAACGTCTATCACTTGTAGGGTCGATCATCGTCAGGACCCAGTTTTTCGAATGTCATGATGACCCGACCTTTGACCCTGAAGAGGGACCAATGACTGAACTCCAGTTCACATGGCTTGGAGTTCTTCAGTACATACATGGTAAGTTTTATCGATGTAAATGATCAATTTAAAGTTGAAAAAAAATTAAGCACCATCAAGATTATGATCAAACTTGATCAAGTATTTCACAAAAATATTAGAAAAAATTATGACACTCACTTGACGGGTGAGTTGGTTAAGTTAGAGGCCCAGACTGTCACCCCACAAGTCGTGAGTTCGATTCTCATACAGCACTAACATTTGTGTGTATATACATGTCTGTATGTCTAATGTCTATGTGTTCATAAATACATAATTCTATATTAGAAGAAAAAGATTAGTTTAAGAAGTATATGAGTTATCCGGTTTCTACAGTACTAGTTCTGATTAGTTACGGATCAGACGACCGTGTATAAAAAAAATCCCCGTAAATTTATTTATTTAAAGGTGTTTTTATTAATGAACAGTAAAGAACGGTACTCCGCACTACTTCAGAGTACCCCGGGTAGTGCTGATAAGCCGACAGTTTGCTCTGAGCACTGCCGTTGACGCTGCACAGGTTCCTGAGGCATATGCGTTGTAAGTGGAGTACCTACCTACTTCTTCCATTACGTTTTTTATACCAAGTAGCCCGACAAACAGGCAGATGGTCTACCTGACTAAGTAGTCGCCGCATCCTATGGACATTTCCAACACTAGACACATCATCGATGCGTTCTCGACCCTGAGACGTGAAGTTGTTAAGACTCATGTGCCTGTAATTTCACCGGCCCCCTTACCTTTCTAACCGAAACACAGTAATACAAGTGCACTACTGCTTTACGGTGGATGGTACAGTGGTAGTACTTCCCCGGGCAAACTCTGTACTAGGAGCTCTACTGCTTAATTTTTTTAAGAATGGTAATATATTAACACCAAATGAAAGTGACAATCCGTACTTATGTCAGGTTTTAGCAAAACAGCCTAATTTGGGAAACTTAACCATAGCATGTATGACGGTAAAAGCTACTACCAGTCCAGAAGTGAGAAGAACCTGGTAGCGACATTTTTTTCCCAAGATTACACTTAGTTGAGGGGTAATGTAGCACTTGTTTAAAGGGGGAATGTTGTCTTCGGAGACTATGAAAGGGACGAAGGCGAATGCCGTCTCACTTTGGAAGAAATCGCCAAAGGAGTTGAGTGCGATCCAGCTGTACTGTTGATGCCGATTGCTGATGTACTTCTGCATCCTGAATACAAACATTTTGGGGCTAAAAATAGTGTTGCTTTGTTGAAGTTGATAACCACTATTAAGTCAAGTAAGGTTTAATCCTAATAATATTATAATTGCGAAAGTTTGTATGTATGGATGTTTGTTACTTTTTCACGCATTGGCACATAGATAGAGCATATCCTGGAATAACATATAGGCTACTTTTAATCGTAGGAAAATGTAAAACCGCGTGGGACACCTAGTTTCATATATTTTGAAGTGAAACTTATGGGAAGGCTTTGAATTTGTGATCCGCAACCATTTTGTGTGACGAAAATATTTGAAGGATAAACATAATCTATGCATTGAAAAGTGATTGATGAATAATTTAAATGTTTCCTAGTACTAAGTACAAAAGTTTCACTTCTAGCATGTGACTTTACGACACTACCTGTATTTTTATATATCTCCACGCCCTTTATCCTCGAAATGGTAGGCTTATGTATCAGTAATAAGACCCATATTCCACCATAGATATCTGAAAACCCAACGTGACATGTGGACAGCGATGTCACCGTCTCGAAGACGCTACCAATCTCGAAGAACCTTTAATATTATCCTTGTCTTACCCTGGAATCAGTCCCTCTAGCTGAGCTTTATTCCACTCGAGCACCGAGTTATTTTTATTTATTTCATTTAATTTTAATTTCCAGACTATATGGTACCTGTTTGTTTGCCATTTAAGAATTTCTTAATCGATAAATTGGGAAGACAAACTAAAGAGAAATTGTATCATGTGGATTTTGTAAGCGGTAAGTAAAATCTAAAATAAAGAAAGTCTAAAATACAGACAAAATTTGTGTGTCAGTTTATTCGCTTTTAACTTTATAATGGCGATATAGATTTTAAAGCGGTTTTTACCTTCATATAGATTTTTTTTTCTGAAGGTTTATGTGCATAAAACAATTTTTTAAACATTTATTTCAAAGTAAAAAATAACAAATATACACATACAATTTTCCTTGCCAAGCTATATAGCTTGTTGGCAAGATACGCTCGTTAACAATACTATTATATATTTAATTTAGGTACTTAACTCTATTTACATATTATATACTAAAATTAGTTTGTGCCCACTGCATCGCAGGAATGAACATTATATTATTACATTCAGGCAGAGCCGGGGCCGGTCGCTAGTGGGGTATATTGCCTTCGATACATTAGAAGAGACGTCGGTAGTCTGGATTAAAGTCCATCACGGCCCGAGGATTCCTTACCCTTTATCTGAATACTTAAAGCATGTACTTAAAAAAAATAAAATTTTTAATAGAAAAATAATAAATACTTTCGGACTTTTTTTCCTAAGGAGAGCTTGAACTATAGAAACCAGACTACTGATATACTACTTTTATTTATCCTAAATATATACTTAAAGAGCTATAAAGGACACAAAACAAACAGACTTGTTCATACAAATATTTGTCCTGGGTCCGAATCGAACCGATGACCTGTAGCTTGGCCGCCACGGTCTGTACCCATGAAGTCAACAAATCCGTCTAACTAACCACGTATTATATCAGTTATTTGGTTACCATAGTACAAGCTCTGCTTAGTTTAGGATCAGATGATCAGAATCTACGGATATTTATTAATTCGCTCCACAGATGTACCAAGAGATTTCGTGGAGGAAGAGAAAGAAATAACTCGAGTCAACCTGCTCCCAAGAGAACTGTGTTATTTATATGATAAACCGTATGTAAGTGATCAATTTATTGGTATTTATTATTAACAAGCTCAAGGTCACTCAGCGAGCTATGGAACGGGCTATGCTCGGCATTTCTCTACGCGACAGGGTCCGAAACGAGGACATTCGTAGAAAAACAAAGGCTGTAGACATAGCTCGTAGAGTCAGCCAGTTGAAGTGGCAATGGGCAGGCCACATCGCTCGCAGAACTGATAACCGATGGGGAAGAAAGGTTCTCGAGTGGCGACCACGTACAGGAAAACGCCGAGTGGGACGACCTCCCACCAGGTGGACCGAAGACCTGGTCAGAGTCGCTAGAAGCCACTGGATGCAGGCGGCTCAAGAACGTTCGAGGTGGAAATCCAAGGGGGAGGCCTATGTTCAGCAGTGGACATGCCTGGGCTAATATGATTTCATTTTAAAAGAGCATTTTTGTATTGATAGCTTAGTTATTAATTGGTAGTGGCGTTCATTGCCGAGACGAGAGTCGTTGGGTTGATAACTTACATAGACCTTAAAGTTAAAGAAGATATCGTCAAGTCATTATGGAGAAGCAAGGAGTCAGACTCCTCCATTTAAGAGAGGAGATCTTCCGCCGTCAGATGACCGTGCCGCGTGTGGACCGACTGAAGTATATTATTAAGAGACTAGCTTCTCACAGCCGCTGTCCTGTCGAAATAATTCCTTACAAAAGCTCCATAAAAAACAATGCAGGAATTCGATCGCAGCGATTCCAATGGTGAATCCATTGGAACACACACTAAAAATTCATCAAAATGATTCCAGCCGTTTAAGATGAGTTTACTAACATATACCTACATGGACAGAAGAATGATATATATTAAGATTTGTATTTTGGTTTGTAACAAATAAACTCAAAAACTACTGGACCGATTAAAATTAATTTGAGTATGAATTTAAACCGTACCTATACTGTAGAATATCAGTTATCTAGTTTCCATAGCATAACTTTTTCTTAGTTTGAATTCTAAAAAGGTGTGTAAAATATATCCTATATTCAGGATATATTGAAGAGTACAAGTAAATTTTTCATTTTAGAACCATACTGGTTTGGCCAAAAACAGGGTGGCATGTACGACTGGCTGTGGATACCATTCAGGGGCTCCCAGTGTGGTCCACGAGCACACAGGACATTGGTCTTTAGTGGCACTTTCACAAGGTAAGAGTATCACCGAGTCACGACGGAAATGTGTATTATGGCAGTACTTCCCCAGACGAACTCCTCACTTAGTGCAACTGTGCGAAGTTAGGACTGAAAGTTTCGTTTCAGGTGGATCTCCCTGCCCCGACCCACTGCGAGTACGAAGACCACCTCCTCCACCACTGCATGTTCTACTCCATCCATACGTACCCTGGATAACTGCTGCTATTACTGGCAAAGCCGTCGGGGCGTTCGCTAAGGATGATCCATTTGGTACGGGATCACTTCTTTTTTTAACCGACTTCAAAAAAGGAGGAGGTTCTCAATTCGTCTGTATTATTTTTTTTTATGTTTGTTACCTCATAAATTTGGAGTGGGCGAAGCGATTTTAATGATTATTTTTTTATTTGAAAGCTGGTGCTTTCCGTATGGTCCAGTTCTGGACATGGCACCCATGAGAAAACCATATAAGTCTAAAATTAGTATTAAGTATGTGTGCGACAAATGAACGAGTAACTCAATATCACGCCAACCGATTTCGATTTATTCATCATTTATAAAAGGACTTCACAGATGGTCCCATGATCATTATTACATCCTTGTGCATCTTGCATTCCCAAAGATTGGTAGATTAGTTCGCTTGGTGGTTATTGCCATACCACAAGTCATGAGGTAAAATCCCATCCACGATAAACATTTATGTCTAGAACTTGTCTGGCTAATACCTAAATGCTGTGACTAAATTGTAAAGTATGTGAATATAGATGGATGGATATAGGTATGTTTGTCTCTTGCGGAGTTTCTTGCGGTTTTTCTCAGTTGAAGGCTGACTTCCAAACCGATAGTAGCTTCAGTAACTTTAAATGTTACCTTTATAAGTGGCCTCCGCGGGCCTAAACTGAATAAATGGTTTGAATTTTTTAATACTTTTTCGCAAAAACGACTCAACGGATGAAAGTTGGCACTTATCAATTCAAAATTCAAAAATTCAAAATTCAAAACCATTTATTCAGTTTAGGCCTTCGGAGGGCACTTATGAAGGTCAAATTTAAAGTTACTGAAGCTACAATAACCTGAATAACCTTTTATTCTGGGAAAATGTAATATCTCCCGGGAAGCTAATCTTTTATAACACGGGTGAAACGGCAGGGTGAAAGCTGGTATATATAAGTCGACATACATCTTCAAATAACCTTCCTTTTTTTTATACCACATGGGTCGACAAACAGGCGGACGGTCCACCTGATGGTAAGTGGTCACCACCGCCTATGGACATTTGCAACACTAGGGGAATCACCAATGCGATGTCCCTAAGACGTGAAGTTGTTAAGTCTCATGTGCCTGTACTTGTGTTTTTACCAGGTTTTATAATGCCACGTGCTTCCATCTACGATCTGGTGGCCCACGGCTGGGTGGGCCACTGGTGGATGGGTGGCCTTCGATGCTACGACAGAGGCGACGCTGCCGACGACATTTTCAAGTTTTATCACGAGATTTTTTCCGTTAAACCTATCGCACAGACATTCCTCACTTATTATCTAGAAGTAAGTACTTACTTTTACTAATGGCTATTTAAATCAGCTCAAAGTCACAAGAACATACTATGCTCAGAATCACGGTTGGGAACTAGGACATTCGTAGAAGAACAAAAGCTTCAGACACAGCTGAAATGGCGAAGGGCAGACATCGCTCGAAGAACTGACAACTGATGGAGATCCAGCATGAAAGGAAAAAATCTTAATGTATTTGATAGGCAATAACATCACGCTACTAAACTTAGGAGTCGAGCAAAAAAAAGAATGCTTAGCAAAAACAAAGTAATAGCTCGGGCGGACGCTATTTTAAGGGCCGGAGAAAACATAGACAATTTTTTACCTCTTACTGGAACTTTTTAAATAGTGTATACCTTTGTGACCTATTTGTCATCAGATTGACGCCGCCCACGAAGTCATGGTCATCTGCGTCAAGGTCGGTCTGCCCTACAGACTTGGAATGCCTAAGGTTTGGCAATTGGACACTCCGGAAGCTAAGGTATCTAAACTTATTTTCCCATGCATCTATTGGCTTCACTTGTAACTATGTAATAAAATCTTGGAAGTTTATACAAAAAACAAATATCTTGTAACTAAATCCGCTGGATCTCCTTCTCTGTCTAGTCCCAAACACGAAATCTCAACAGGAAATGGAGATCCAGCTGAATTAGTTACTAGATATTTGTTTTTTGTTTAATCTTATAATGGATTTCCGCAAAGCCTGAGTCAATCACTACATAGTATAAAACAAAGTCGCTTTTTCTGTCCCTATGTCCCTATGTATGCTTAAATCTTTAAAACTACGCAACGGATTTTGATGCGGTTTTTTTAAATAGTTATTTAAGAGGAAGGTTTTTATGTATAATACATGTGACACCCCACGGGAACGCGGGTAAAACCGCGGGGGACAGCTAGTTAGTTATAAAGTCTTGAAGTCGATTTTAAACCTACGTCTAATTGTCCTTTCTATTTGAAACTTTGCAAAAATGTTGGTTCCGTATGACGATATAATATTCTTTTCCCGGGGGGATTATACGATTCCCCGCGAACTCGTAATGTAACTTTTTGAAGACGTATCGAAAAATGATTATGGTTTATTTTCAACAGCTTCGTATCCCGCTTTTGCGGTTCTTCCACATATACAGAATGCAAGTGGAGGCGTGGGGTTACAACTCGACAGATTCATCTGATACCGATTCTAACGCAGAAAGCTCCTCTGACGAATCCAAACGAAAATGAAAAATGAAATGTTATTTAATTTTTGACTTGTTGTTCGTGTCTTGTGTTCATAAAGATAGATAATAAAGTTCTTGTTTGATTTCTCTCGAATGTCCAATTTTTCCTCCCCAAAATATTATTCGATCTATTTACAAACATTTCAAAAATATTGCCAGACATATACAGCCGTTTTTAGTTATTATTTATTATAAATATTTTTTTTTATACCACGTGGGCCGACAAACAAGCGGACGGTCCACCTGATGGTAAGTGGTTACCGTCGCCTATGGACATTTAATTTATCCACGACGTAAGCAATATTGTATAGGCGTTTTTTTTATTCAAAACCTGCTTAGATCTGTAGAGTACTTACTTATGAATGTCAAAGCTACCAGTTACCACCGGTTTGGAAGTCTTTCAATTGAGAAGAACCGGCAAGACACAAAGTAATGTAATATTTTTTGAAGTGAAACCTTATTTAGGGGCGTTGAGCGATTTTCAACCTTTTTGAAATTGGCGCGTTGGACGATTTTCGATTGGGACAAGTTAACAGTATTTATTATATTAGTTATTTGGTTACCATACTACAAGCTTACTACATGCTTAGTTTGGGATCAGATGGCCGTATAAAGAATGTCCCGGGATATTTATTTATATTGTAATTTTACGTGTTCACTTCTTTCAGCTTCTGACTATTTTGAATTTATACTTCTTTTGGCACGTTTGGAAAAAATATGAAAGTAACATTTTTACGATGCGCGCGCACACCGTCAGCCAAAAAGCGACATGATGAAGTTAGCTGATAATTGTCTCTCCGGAACATCGTACAAATCGCAACTGTCAGTGTCAATGTGTGAGTAATGATTGATAATAATAGTCAATAATAACCTCACAACGTCAACAATTCTTATTCGGTGCTACAGACAGGTGCAGAGTTTGGACACTACAAAAATCATTTTCACGACTTAATAGTAACGAGAAATGCTTTTAGTGCAGTTTTTCTCACCTATAATTTCGGGTATAACTTCTTACGTGCGTACATACGTACACACAAGTTTTTTATTCCTTTACATATAATAACTAATTTCTAAATCTACATCTAATCTAGACATCTGAAGAGTACAAGCACTTAAGAATCAAATGAATATATGACTTCCATAATTAAAACATTAGGGCGTGGCAAATAAATCCTTTTGCTAACATGCGTGCAGAATAACGCCTAGATTTGGAAAAATCGACTTTAACTAAAGGACAAACTGTATATTTTCGAATAACAGTGCGATGGATATGTGAGTGCGATAAAGGAATGTACCGATACAAATAAATTAAATAAAAGTCGATTATGATTTGCGTAGTGATAGAAAAATAATGCGATTATAACAAATAATAATAAATTCAGACTATAAAAAAACAAATATCAAGTAACTAATTCCGCTGGATCTCCTTCTCTGTCAAGTCGCAAACAAGGAAACTGAACATGAAATCGACACGGGCTTCGCTTCTTGACTTGGCAGGAGATCCAGCGGAATTCGTTACTAGATATTTGTTTTTGTATAACCTTACAATAGATTTCCGCAACCCTGAGACAATTTTAATACCCCGGGACATTCTTTACACACGGCCATCTGATCCTAAACTAAGCAGAGCTTGTGTATGGGAACCAGATAACTGATAAACGACATATACTTCTTTCCTTAGGGTTCCTCAGTTAGCAAGAAACAGCGGATCACTTTGTTGTTTATCTGTCCGTCTGTCACGACCCTTTTTCTCAGGTACGCGTAGAGTTATCAAGCTGAAATTAGGTCCGCTAATGGAGCTGTAAAAATCGTTTAATCTGGGAATCAAACCTACGACATGGGGTGCGGCTGTCAGGGTCTCTAACCACCAAACCAACTCGCCCGTCAAACAGTATCCATCTTCACGAAACTTTCACATTTATGATATTAGTAGGAAATTATTACAATTTTGCTTCAGTCAGTACAACAACTATTCCAATATATAACAAGGATGTTGAACGAACCGAAGATGGCAGATTGTGAATTGCATCCTACCATTTACGCCTCGCGGAACCTTATAAGTACGAACGCAGATGCTCGCGTCAAATAAATTCCACCATAACTCTTGTATGAGAAAACAAAATATGCAATTTGCGTTTAACTATGTTTGCTTTTGAGTAACCGACAAACAGGTAGACGGTCCATTTGCAGGTTGGCTTAGTGGTTAGCGGCTCTGACTGCAAAGCTAAAGGTCGGGGGTTCGATTCCCACATAAGACAAACATTTGTGTGCATTAACATGTCTGTTTGTCTGGGTGTAAATATCTACATTAGCATGTATTTAGATGTCTGGTTACCACAGTATAAGCTCTGCTTAGTTTGGGACCAGATGGCCGTGTGTAAAGAATGTCCCGGGATATTTATTATTTATTCTATTTATTCAGCTAATAAGAAAGCAAACTTCGACGCAACGAGGCCTCAGAGTGCCGACCTCTCACGTGAATTCGTAGTTAGCGAAAGAGAGAGAACATAGCCACGACAAACTAGTGTGATTTACCTTATAGAATCACACTCCTGATGGGCAACGTTTACGCTGCTAAACATTTGTGATACCACGGGGCATCGCCAATGCGTTGTCGACCCTGAGACGTAAAGTTGTTAAGTCTAATGAGTCTGTAATTTCACCAGCCATACCTTTCTAATCGAAATACCAGTGAACTACTGCTTCACGGCGTAAATGGGTATGGTGGGATTCATTACGGACGAGATTTGTACTAAGAACTCTATAGCTTCTAAATCTTGCGAAACCTCGTATATGAGTTTTTCCAGTACCTCGAAATAACTATACTTTTTAGATATTTTACATTCATATGAAACATTTTTTTTCTTGTATAAAAAAAACAGACATGTTTCTTTTTGAAAGGAATCCAACCACGACCGACGTGTGTGTCGTGTGTGTGCTGGTGACCCAGACTGGGTTGCCACAATCCAAACCATCCTGACCACATTCTCACTATGGTAATATAAGTGAGAATGTGGCCGAAGGTGGTAACCACACAAAGCCAAGAAGTTACTGGACTAAAGAATATTACCTTGAGGCTGGTATTACAAAGCTGAAAGAATCCTACTAATATTATAAATGCGAAAGTTTGTATGTATGGATGTTTGTATGTATGGATGTTTGTTCCTCTTTCACGCAAAAGCTACCAAACGGATTTGGATGAAACTTGGCACATATATAGAAAATGCCCTGGTATAACACATAGGATAGTATTTGTGTCGGGAAAATGTTACATCCCTCGGGAATGCCGGTAAATCCGCGGGGGACAGCTAGTGTATTATAATTTAGATGATGTAATTTGATCACAGATGTTATATTCGTTCGTCAATCCAGACACTTTGTCAGATGTCAGTTTTGAAACGTCAGATCCGATTACCTTTGATACTTGATATGAGATAATTAGTTAACTTTTCTTTATACTTGTTGTCCCCCGCGGTTTTACCCGCGTTCCCGTGGAATGTCACATGTATTATACATAAAAACCTTCCTCTTCAATCACTCTATCTATTAAACAAAACCGCATCAAAATCCGTTGCGTAGTTTTGAAGATTTAAGCATACATAGGGATATAGGGACAGAGAAAGCGACTTTGTCTTATACTATGTAGTGATAAGTGGGATATAAAAATTCTGCTACCGTATGTTCGTGTCCAAATGTATCAAAATGAAATAATTGCCTTTAACTTAAAATGCAGCTCAGTTTATTACATGAGCAAAAAACCATTTTATTAAAAGCAGTAAATGACTTTTTTTTTTGACTATTTTATTTTAGTACTAGCTGTTCCCCGCAGTTTCACCTGCGCTCCGGAGGTCTGTAATGCGCGAACTGTCAAACGCACGGAGTTAATATAGGTAATTTTATTAACTTTTCGTTCCATGAGAACCTTCTACAATGTATTAGAAATAAGAATCCATTTTTATATAGAGACTAGTCCCCGGCGTTTATCGATATCTTATATAGCCCATAACCATCTACGAAACATTCCACGTAGAATGGTAGCAGTGCCATCCCGATATGTTCAGTAGTTTTGAGCTGGTCATGCATCAAAGGAACCATATTTTTCTTGTATAATATTGCTATATATACATACACGCAATTACGAGGGATGTAACATTTTCCCGTCACAAAAATCTTTTATAAATTTAAAGCCTAAAGTATGAACGTTGAAAAAGGTTTCGTTTACACACGGTCCAAACTAAGCATGGCTTGTACTATGGAAGTCAGAAAACTGAAATACCACATATGCTTACTATGTTTTCTTTTCTAAATATGTACATACTTATTATATACTAGCTAACCCCCTTATACCTCCCGTAATAAAAAGTACCCTATGTGTTATTCTAGGGCATTTTTTTTTTATGTTTTGGTAGGTAAACGAGTAGACGTATCGCCTGATGGTAAGCGATCACCGCCGCACATGGACACCCGCAACACCAGAGAGCCACAAGTGCGTTGCCGGCCTTTTAATAAGGAGTATGCTCTTTTCATGATCGTTTGGAGGTCATATCGGTCCGGAAATACCGCAGGCGACAGCTCATTCCACAGTTTTGTTGTGCGAGGCAGATAAGTCCTAGAGAAACGCACAGTTGTGGACTGCCAACCATCTAAATGATGGGGATGAAAATGCTGTCGTGTAGGACGGTGGCGAAAAGAAGCAGGAGGTATCAGTCTGGACAATTCCTCGGAACACTCCCCATAGTAAACGCGATAGATGATGCAAAGCGAGGCCACATCTCTACGCAGCGCCAAAGGGTCCAGCCGATATGAAATATCCTGGCATTCGACGATTCGGTTGAACCGGTCCAGAGGGAGAAGCTGGTACTGGGGTGCCCCTGCCCAGAGATGAGAACAGTATTCCATGTGAGGCCTAACCTGCGCCTTGTAAAGTTGTAGGCGGTGGGCCGGCGAGAAATACTGTCTCGATCTGTTGAGCACGCCAAGCTTTTTAGAAGCTAATTAAGCTTTACCCTCTAAATGGTCACGGAACTGGACTTCGCTCGATATGTCGACACCAAGTATGTGTATATGTGCCAAGTTTCATCCAAACGTTCGGTAGTTTTTGCGTGAAAGAGTAACAAACATCCATATACATACAAACTTTCGCATTTATAATATAAGTAGGAAGTAGGTTGATCAACCATGTAAAGATTTTAATTTAAAAAAATTTAAATGTTTTGGATTTCTCATTCATACCAGAAAAATTACCACTTTTGAACCCTCCGATTACAGAACCCTAAAAATCTAAACACAGGGCACACGACGCCCGCCAGGTGCAACCGATTATTTTCGAGGCCCATTGAATTTGACAAAGGCATTCTATATTAGGGTAGGTCTCGTTAAGGGTTTAAACTAATATTTAACTTTGCAACAACCCACCCTTGCGGTGATATGAAGGGTGCTTTGCTAATTGTTATTATGTTATACATTTTAAAAGAGCGATGCCCTTTTATACTTTGATTTTGGTTGCTCACTCGCGTCTCTAGTTGTAAACGACTATGGTCCTTAAGGTCGAAAGACTCGTTTGCTAAGATCCCGCGGGTCATAGAGCATAATGAATCAACTACTATTATTGATGTAATAAAATAAAGAATGTAGTATTAATGAGCGAAATATTATATTTTATTTTAAACAAAAAAGAAATAACGTTTTCACGTTTACAGTCTAGAGATGTAAAAGATAAATTTATAAACAGTGTCACCAACCCATAAAAATAAATACTAGCGGTTTCACCCGCGTGCGTTCCCGAGGAATGTAACATTTTCCCGCGATAAAAGTAGCCTATATGTTGTTCCAATATATGCTCTATCTATGTGCCAAGTTGCATCCAAATCCGTTGGGTAGTTTTTGCGTGAAAGAGGAACAAACATCCATACATACTTTCGCGTTTATAATATTAGTAGCATGGATCCAATTTTTTTCTTGTTAACAATTATAAATTGTTGAATGAAAGTTTGGAATTTTGGATAGATTATGTTTGTTACTCGCGCTCGAACGACTGATCCGATCTGGATGGAATTTGGCACAAATATATATTACTAGCTGAACCGGCAGACGTTGTCCTGTCTTCAATGATGTCAAACGACTGACTGTTAAGTCAAACGCCATATACGAGTACATTAGAAAAGTTATTGCAGTCGTTGTTTTCTTAAATTTTCTAATTTTCCGCGCTACTTTCTTAATTTTTTCTTTCATAAGAACCTTCTCCCGACAATAACAAACACATGCAAGAATTAGAGAAATCGGTCCAGTCGTTGACGCGTGATGCCGTGACCAAGGACAATAGGGATTCACTTTTCTCGTATACTCGTAGATTATAGTTAGTCTGAAGCAGCCCCATTTTTATCCGAAAAACCTTCCGAACTTTTCCAATACCGAAATCTCATGCTAATAAGGTCTTTAATATGGGATCCATATCCTAGATATGTTCTAAGAACACCATGGTGCAATAAGGTCGAAAGCTGTATATCTTAGTAGACTTCATAGTTACCAATGTACATTGTTCTCTTAATTTACGTTTGCTGGACAATATTAAACCTTAAATGATCTTTTTATTATGCCAAATAGACCGACAAGCAGACGGTCCACCTGATAGTAAGTGGTCACCGCCGCCTATGGACATGTGCAACACCAGGGACATCGCTGCGTTGTTGACGTGAAGTTGTTAAGTCTCGTGTGCCTGTAATTTCACCGACCTTATATTTCAATATATACAACTTTTTTTTTAAATACATGCTTATATCTATAGATATTTACACCCAGACACAGAACGGTGATGTAAATGCCCACAAATGTTTGTCCTGGTTGCGAATCGAACCCGCGACCCGCAGTCAGGGACGCTAACGTCATATTTAATGTCACATCCACACCTATCATCGCCTCAATTTACTATAAGGATTTCCTGAAAGCATGTGCCAAATCATTACCCCACTCTGCACAGTCGGCACACGGCCACTCTCCCTTCCGGCTGACTTGACCTATATTGTGTGGCCTCCGACATAGGCGCAATAGATGCACATGTGAGTCGCTATTTGAAGATCAATCTGAGGTTATATCTGTTGGTATATCTGATTGTTGTGTTATATAGACGTCATGTGATGTTATTGTAGGGGTGTAATCATAATCGCAATGTGATAGAGAAAGACGACACTTATAAAGCTTTGTCTTGTATTGTATGTATAGATACCTACAAATCTATAAGTATTTGGGTCTATTGGTCATACGAAACGTTTGAGAACGCGTACAATTTTACACACAAATGCAATACGCCAAATAAAAAATGTTTATGATAGATTTTTAAAAGTTACGAGTATATGTAATTGAAAAACACCATCAGTTGTCAATAAAAAAATCTATCCCCAAGCACCTGACGGTGTGTCCCCAAAGCTGCACTTTAAGAGGTATCTAGTTACCCTATCCCAATCTAGTTACCACATTTTGGCTTACCATGGTGGGATTGTGGTCATACAAGCTTATTTAAAGTAAAATAAATGTGTTTAGGTAAAAGTTGGTTATGCATCTGATGTCACATATCTCGAGATATATCCTTGGATGGCAAACCCAGTGTATACCCTTCATGACCTATTGCTGAAAATCGTATTAAGTGAATATTAGCCGTAACCAGTGATCGTTCCCATTTGGGACGGATGCACGCGAAAGTGGGCTGCGAATCGAGCTCGTAATCCTATACGAATATCACTCTTATAACCACAGACATAAGAATGATTTTCGATTCAATTACTCAGGCTTTCCCGCGACTGTCTAGGACGCAGATCATTTGTTTGTGTTATATAAAAACATAGCCTATATCACACGGCAATAGAGTCGCTTTCTGTCGGTGTTTTACAGAATCGGAGCAGTAGTTTTCTGATAACTTTTAATAATAATGTGCCTGCATCATTACTCCATGTATTTTTTATTTTTATTTATGGGTCAACAAATAAGTAGACAGACCACCTGATGGTAAGTGGTCACCGCCGCCTATAGACATTTGCAACATCAGCAGCATCGCGTTGTCGACCCTGAGACGTGAAGTTGTTAAGTCTCATGTGCCTGTAATTTCACCGGCCTCCTTACCTTTCTCGAATCACAGTCATACAAGTGCATTACTACTTCACGGCGGAAATAGGCAAGGTGGTAGTACTTCCCCGGACGAACTCCGCACTAAGCTCTACTACTTTATTAAATTAACGGGGTCCATCTCTATTAACCTGGTCTTTTGTTATTTTCAATATTTTTATTCAAAATTCAAAGCCATTTTTATTCAGTTTAGGCCCGGGGAGGGCGCTTATGAAGGTCAAATAATATTTATAGCATACTAGCTGTCCCCTGCGGTAGCAGTCCCACCCCGATATGTTCAGTAGTTTTGAGGTGATGGTGCGTCAAAGGAACCCTATTTTCCCTTTATATTTATAGATTTAGGGACACTGTAATTTTTTTGTACTTTATTGTCCCTCTAATAAATATCGAATGTTACTTATTTGATCTATATACATAAAAATGAATGTTCGACTGTATGTAATTTATAGAATCGTAAACTATGCAACGGATTTTAATGCAGTTTTCAGCAATAGATAGAGTAATTCAAGAGGAAGGTTTATAACCAGGATCGAAGGCGGGCAAAGCCGCAGGGCGCAGCTAGTTAATAAATAAATAAACATAATAGACATGGAGTCAATCGATACATGGAGTTCGTCGCAATGCCGCCACACACAATATTACGAAACTTATAAATAACTAAAATAAATAGTATAAAGTAATAGATAAGGTTACAAAAAGAATAGACAAACAAAAACATAGAGTATCACAGCAGGGGAGCAATTTGTCATGAGTTTGGAAGTGTCCTAAACAAACAGACATCCTTTCTATGTGTGTAGGTTAGGAGCGGTAGCGATTTGAATATTAATTAATCCTAATAATATTATAAATGCACAAGTTTCTATGTTTGTTACTCTTTCACGCAAAACTACCCGTAAAGCCGAAAGGAGGTTAAATGGGGCCTTATAACGAGTCTATTCACAATATTTAAGAACCGTAGTAACGCTGTATAATATACCCAAAAAAAATAAATAAAAAAAACTGATTTTGATGAATGAAAAATAGAAAAACTATTAAAGTAGACAATTATTAGGTAAAATAGGTACGTAGGCCTTTCTGTTAAATAATCTGGTTCCCCGGCGTGACAGCTTACTAGGGTTGTTGGCTTTGATAAATTGATTATATTTGAACGGGGTATTTTGTGACACGTATAGAAAATACCCTTGAATAACGCATAGGATACTTTTTGTGTCGGGAAAATGTTACTTTCCTCGGGAACGCAGGTAACAGCTAGTGCAATCATATTTTTATTAAAATTAAAGAATAATTGTATCTCTTTGTCTCTATGGATAGTCTGGTGACTTGATTCAAGAAAAATAATCGAAATCTATGGTCAGTGATGATGTGGGTGAACCTAAGGATTCAAAACCAAAGAGGGAACGGTTTTCGAATACAGCTGTAGAAGGTCAGGTATAGATATTCTAATGGTGAACAAACCAGTCAGAAATCAGTATAGCAGAGCTCTTAGTACAGGGTTCGTCCGGGGAAGTACTGCCACCTTACCTATTAACGCCGTGAAACAGTAGTGCATTTGTACCTATTACTGTGTTTCGAAATGACAGCAAAACAGTTAACAACTTCACGTCTCAGAGTCGACAAGGCATTGGCGATGTCCCTAATGTTGCAAATGTCCATAGCCGGTGATGACCACATACCATCAGGTGGACATTCTGCTTGATTGTCGGTCTTATTGACATTTAAGACGACAGACAATAATAATAATATCTATTGACTTTAATTTTGTTATAATATAATACTGTTTTTATGGTCTAGAATTTACGTAAAATTTTAGCTTTTTCATAAAGTTATTCTTTTTTAAATTGGGCCAATTCATTTGTTGGTATTAATATGCTTGGACTTCCCTGAAAGCTTTCACAACGCATGCAGCTTTGTTTACCTCAACGACATGGGGCTGTTTGTTTATATTGTACACTCTTTCTAGCAAACAAACATAGTTATAGAGTTACTAATACCATATTGATTGATTATTATATAGTAAAGTGGAACTGCAGGAATGCCGTCAGAAGTGAAAATGTCCTATGTTACTTCTAATACCTCCAAGAATATGTGTACAAAGTTTCATGATATCGGTTAAGTAGTTTTCACGTTACAAACTAACTTACATTCACATTTATAATACTACTGGCTGTCCCTCGCGGTTTCACCCGCATTCCCGATATTACATTATTTTGTTTTTTTAGGTAATTTTATACCTTGTGTTAGATTATTGGAGTTTTAGTAGGGATCCCTAATTTAAAAAAAAATAGATATCGTCTATGTTACTCTGTGATAATGTAACTTTCTAACGGCAAAAGAATTTTTGAAATCGGTCTTGTAGTTTTTGAGTTCATTCGTTACATACAAAAATACAAATCTTTCCTCTTTATAATATTATTTTTAGTGTAGATGTAGATTGGTAGTGATAAAACATATCTTCAGTATAAAATATTTCTTCAGTAAAATTATTTCAGCCGTATGTTAAATACTGTATAATGAACTAGCTTGTCTTAATTAAACAATGATATCATCACATTATCTTTGATAGTATTCGAGTTTTTGTCGAAGTGCAGTTGTTGGTGTTTTGAAAATGTTCCTAATAGTTTCATTTTTAACTCAATTACTTTCGATTTTTTATCTAATCTTCAGAGGAATATTTTAAATCCAAATTTATAGTTTCCTTATTATTAGTCACATCATACATTAGCTACTGTAGTGGAAAGATGATTAAACTCATTTGTGGCCATATTTGTTGGCCAATAAGTGCAATTTACACCATTTGGCCAACAAAAGTTACGAATAGAAGTCTTTCCATAGAGAGTCAATCAAAGTGGCCGGGAAAATTTCACCAAATATAAAAAAAAAAATTCAAATAATATGCAATTAACGGAATATCGAAGGACTAAGACCTACTTGTAAATGTTTATATTTCCGCCCTCATTAAGAAAGTGTAAGAATTAATAACATAACCTAAAATTACCGTGAAAGTTCGAAATTTATAGCTATTACCGAATACTTCGGACATTTTCCGTAATTACTTACTTGTTAGTATGTATATGTAGTATATCAGTTATCTGGTTTCCAAACAAGCTCTGCTTACTTTGGGATCAGTGTAAAGTCCAGGGATTTATTTTACTTGCAAAATCTTAGTTTTACTGGAAAATCAGGATTTAATGTAGTTCTTTTCCCTCTTTACTGTAAAGAATAGAATTTTTCTTTTATTAAAAAATCTCACCTGATGGCAAAACCACCAGAATCACCAGAAATCACCAGAAAGCGACGATCTAGTCGAGGATAGTACACGCGAACTAAAGTAGCTTATAGACTTTAGAAGAAAAGGCCAACTCTATCCCACTCTTTCTGCGACACAGATGAGGTGTCTTTCGCACACAAACACATAGTAATAACGAAGGCGACACACACATATAGATTCCGCTCTAATTTCAAAGAACTGTGGGAAACACATGGCGGCGGGCGGCGGGTTGTCTACTAGAGACTGTACGTAACTTGAAATATGAGTTGATAAGCGATGTACATTGATAAATGAGATAAATGTTAGTTGTTGATTCTATAGCGGTTTAATTATTAGATTATGCGCCGCGGTATTCTACGGACTAATGTTTCCCCGAGGAATTGAAGATTTCCCCGGGGAATCAGAAGTTTTCCCGCGATTAAAGTATTGAACAAGAGATTTACTATCTGTATACCAAATTGAAAAAGGTTTTCATTTACCTATAATATTGCGTGGGATATGATTTGAGTGGATATTTATTTTCATATTGAATATTTTTCACTTAAATCACAAGAAAATTTGCAGTTACAAATAACAATTATAAAAAAAGGAAACCGAAAAAAAGTATAATAGAAAATAAGTCTAGAGACCACTTAACCATGCATCCAAACATTAGCAGATGACGAATCGTATTTATTCGGCAAACTCCGTGACAGTTCGTGCGTAAATATTGACAGGCTTCGTACGTGGTCGTGGGCAGGTGGCGAGGCTTATGCAGGAATGTGCAGCTAATATTTATTGATAAAGTTTTTGTTTTGGATGGACATCACAGTGAGAACAATCCTTTTAATTTTATAAAAAAAAATGTTGAAATATGAAACAAAAAGTAAGGTATATATAGTTTTATTTTACACACAGCCCCAAACTAAGCAGAGCTTGTACTATGGAAGCCAAAAAAACTGATATACTACATAAACATACTACTGCTATCTTTTTCTAAACACATACTTATTATACACTTCCTGACCCCGCGGGTTTACCCGCGTTCCCGAGGGATGTTACTATTTCCTGGAATAGAAAGTATTAATAATAATAATAATAATAAATATACTTTATTGTACACTGAAAGAAGTACGGTACAGAATTAATACTTAAATAAAGGTACAATTGGCGGTCTTATCGCTAAAAAGCAATTTCTTCCAGACAACCATTGGATGGAAAGAATTACATAGGAAAAAGTAAAGGGTAGTTAGCAGTGTACTAAATACATATAGCAATATATACCAAATATATATACAATATTAAAATGATATACTATAAATAATACTTAATAATAACTTAATATAAATAAATTATATACGTATATACATACCAAAATATAAAAATAAATAAATATATATGTATATATACTTATATAGATACATATATAATTAATCAATAATATAATAATATAAAAGGACAGCTATGTAACGATTAGAGAGCAAGATAATGTTCTTTGACCATACTCTTAAATGTAGCCAGTGTCTGAGCACGTCTCACATTCTCAGGTAAAGCATTCCACAAGCGAACAGCCTGTACAGTAACTGAGTGGTCAAAGAATCTAGTGGAATGTGCAGGCATTTTTAGTTTCAGGTTTTCTGATGACCTCAAGGAAAATGAATGTGTGTCACGCATGAACTCAAAACGTTCTTTAAGATAAACGGGAGAAGTGGGACTAAAAAGAATATTATAAAGCAAAGAAAGAATATGAGCATTCCGACGAAGGCGTATTGGGAGCCACTTGAGTTTAGTGCGAAATTCTGAAACATGATCATACTTGCGTAGGCCAAATATGAATCTTATACAAAAGTTTTGGAGTCGCTCAAGCTTGTCGAATTGCTCCTCAGTGAGATCAAGATAGCTGGCATCGGCGTAGTCAAGTATGGGAAGAAGAAGAGATTTTGTTAGCGCAATTTTTGTGGCAGTGGGTAAGAAGTTGCGAAGTCTTCTTAAGGATCGAGCCGAACCGTAGAGTTTACGACTTGTCTCTTGCAGTTGTGGGCCCCACGACAAGTGCTTGTCCATGTAAATCCCCAAGTTCTTCACTTTGTTGCTAAGAGGAATCTGAATTCCATCAAAGACAACTTGTGGGAGTTGCGTCCAGTTAATTCTGGAACTCATTTTTGAACCGCCTATGATGATAACTTGGGTCTTATTGGGATTAACCGTCAGTCCATAAGCTTTGCTCCACTCTGAAATTTGGGCCAGATCATAATTAATGCTATCAATGGCTTCCGTCAACAGTCCAAGCGGAGCTTGTGAGTAAACCTGAAGATCATCTGCATAAAGGTGGTAAGAAGAAAGAAGTCGCTGAGATATTGTATTGATGAATAATGCGAAAAGTAGTGGGGATAAAACGCCACCCTGGGGTACACCAGCAGCCGGATTGCTCCATGAAGATAATTTATCTTCAATACGGATACGCTGTCGGCGACCATACAGGTAACTATGAAACCAATCAATTGCCGTCGGAGATATGTTAAGCGAACTAAGTACACCAAGCAGGATATCAAAGTCAACGGTATTAAAAGCATTGCTAAAATCCAGCAATGCAAGTACCGTCAACTTTCCATTATCCATCCCTAGCCTAATGTCATCCGTAATATTTACCAGGGCAGTGACAGTGCTATGACCAGGACGAAAACCGGATTGGAAAGGATTCAGAAGTCTATTCTTGTGAAGGAAGGAATTCAGTTGATTGTGAATGAGACGTTCTAGGACTTTAGATAGGAAAGGCAATATGGATATTGGACGGTATTCAGAAAAAGAAACAGGGTTGGATTTTTTGGGCAAAGGAATAATTTGAGCATCTTTCCAGGAATTAGGAAAAACACAACTAGAAATTGAATGATTGAGGATATGGCAAATGACAGGAAGGATTTCGTCCAGGATAGGTATAACCATATTACGGCTGATACAGTCGCTTCCAACAGCATTAGAAGATATCGACAGTATACTTTTCTTAACATCACAAGCAGCCAATTGATTAAAATTAAAAGGGGCATAATCGGGTATCGGGAGAGAAGAAAGATGATTGAGCGTATTAAGCTTAGTTGTCATATCAACTTGGGACGAGCAGGAGAAGTGCAGATTTAATGAATCTAGGTCTAAATTATTAGGAATTGTTTCTTGGCGTAATTTCCCGATTCCCATTGATCTAAGAAATTTCCAGACTTTTGCTGGATCACCGTTCTCAACTGAACTATGAATATAATGGCGTTGAGCATTCCTACACACCTTATTGCAGTGATTCCTGGCATCCACATATTTTTCCCGATTGAGGGTGGACGGACGACATCGAAATCTAGACTTAGCCACGATCTTTCTGGCTATAATCTTTTTAATGTTATCGGTAAGCCACGGTGATGGGGGATGTTTTACCTTAACTGCCCGAACCGGTGCATGATCGTCATAAAGTTTTAAAAGTCTCTGTGTAAAAATGTTAACCTTATCATCCACCGATCCAGCAGTCACAAGAGTGGACCAATCAATACTGCTAGCATCCTTTTGAAGTGTGTCAAGATCCATACCACTAAAATTGCGCTGCAAGAGAACTTTTGACTTAGCCTTAGGAGGACGAATTTTATAAGATAGAAAAATCAAGTCGTGATAAGAAAACGCGTCGGCTGCGCACTGGCCGTGCTTAGCGACGTGATCAGGAGAGGAAACAATTTCTATGTGTTATTTCGGGACATGTTCTATCTATGTGCCAAGTTTCATCATAATCTGTTTGGTAATTTTTGCGTGAAAGAGTAACAAACATCCATAGTTACTCACAAACTTTCGCATTTTTAATATTAGTAGGATATGGACACCTAGTCACAGAACAAACACACATGTTCATCCACACAAATGTTTGTCCTGGGAATCAAATCTACGACCTGTAGCGTGACGTTCAGGGTCTCTAAACCGCCAACGCAACTGGCCCGTCTAATCCAATTGAACATAATAACATCATTCTAATGGTGAACTCTAAATTACGCCCATTGGATTACAATCGTATTTCCAATAACTCGACACGTTTGGAATCTATGGGTTCCATGCCATTGTAACACATTCCTTGTATTGGAATCATCAATGAACGGTAGAGATTTGGGCTACCGTCACAATGTCAGCGATTTTTATAAACGTATTTTGACAACTGCTTAAATACTCTTGGGTGTAGCAAGCCCGGAATGTTAATCGATTAAATTGCAATGCAATTTATCTATACTATTAATATAAGAAGGAAAGATTTGTATGTAAGTATGTTTGTTACTCAATCACGCAAAAACTACTAAACGGATATAGATGAAACTTGGCACATAGATAGAGTATGCTCTATATAATCCGGGATAAAAAGTAGCCTATATGAAGGAAAATGTGATATCCCTCGGGAACGCGGGTAAAACCGCAGGGGACAGCTAGTCTTACAATAATGTATCATAGAATTTTTAATGAGTACTAAGAACTAGTAGAAATTGTAAAAAAAAATCTCTATAGTGCGAGTGGCACATAATGTTGTGCTGTGATATTTCTGAATGTTACTCAATAGCAGTTCACTGGCAGATAGCTAATGTTATAGACGGTTACTATGGCAATTTTTTTTCTCGGGAAAATCCTTGGGACCGCGGGTTAAATCAGTGATAAATTCAATGCAGTTTCAATAATATACGAATTATATGAAAATCGCTCCCGCTCCTCCCGACAACTCGCTATTAATCGGACCACAGCCTTGCCGACGTGCGTGCAAACATGTGTTACCGAAATAAATTCCTAGAAAACTATTTAGTAAAAACCCATCGCGTAAGATGTTTTTATGTGCATTTCATTTTGTTTCCTTGTCTTTTCTATTATTGTATCCCGCTGAGTTCATATCACAGATGTTTGAAATTATTTTTTAATTCTCGAATCGCCAGCGAGTTTAAATATGTGGAAGGAAAACTATGTACATATTTTTAAGCGTATTGCGCGCACGGAGGAGTATGAGATTTGACGTAGTAAGAGTTTATATGGAGAAGGGGTCCAGAAAGTTTAAAATGACAGGCCAGTAAAGTTGGCTTGGTGATAAGCGACCTTGAGTGCCAAGCCGCAGTCCACAGGTTCGATTCCCACCCAGGACAAACAGTTGTGTGCATGAACATGTATCTGGGTGTAAATATGTACACAAGTAATTATTTTTATTCAAATAGGTATTCAATACTGCACTTTTTCTGATTAACTAATACTGTTTCGGAAGGTCGTTCTTTACTGAGAAAAGCCGGCCATAAATTCAGCTATAACCTTTTTTATACCTAAGCAAAAAATATTTTGTCTCACTGACAAAATTAAATGAAATCTATACACTACTATATAAATATATAGGGTCTGTATGTACATTTTATTTGTCAAATTTTGTGATTAATATTCGTTTTATGACCAACAGACAATAAGTTTAAAAATGTATTTTAAACTTTATCAGTCTGTCTATCTGTATGTCCTTTTGTGACTCGATTGCACCGGGATCTACATGGGAAGAATATATATATATAAACGCGGGTGAAACCGTAGGTGACAGCTAGTGTATTATAAAGCTATGTTAAATTGATTATTGATTCCAATTGACAACTGAATCTATCTATCTATCTAATACCTTTAAAATATATGTATATAATTAGGATCTTGGAAACGGCTCCAACGATTTTCATGAAATTTAGTATGCAGGAGGTTTCGGGGGCGTTAAATCGATCTAGCTAGGATTCATTTTCAGAAAATGACGTTTTATCCGTGTTTTTAGGTAATGAAAACTGCTACAATATCATTAGAAGGTAAGGTTTTCAAGTTACATCTTTTGTGAGAAATACTATTATTGGGAGCCCTTTATGACAGTGCTTTAAAAAAGAGAATACGGTAGAAGTCACGTTAGTAAAGAAATCCCGAGCAATGCTCGGCCATCCAGGTACTTGTATTTATTCAAATAAGCCTTCACTTCTACTAAAAGGTAAACTCAAATAACTAGCAATATATACCCCTTTGGTAAATTACATCAAAGAATAATAATTCAATTAATTAATATTAAAACATAAGTCGAATTCACATAATAAGATTAATGTCGACTTAATACTAAAATAACGGGCTTGCACATTCAATACACATTTACAAATCCCCGCAATTGAATTTCAGCTTTATCGAATTAGAATTAAAATACAATATTGTATAAACACTTTCGAGAAAAGTCAAAAGAGAAGGCAAACACAAAGTTGAAATTATGGCCGGCGTTAAATTGTCAATTCGTCATGTCCCAAATAAATAAGCCTTAATAAAACGATTAAGGTATTGACACTGTGGGGTCGTAGGTTCAAATTCTGCTATTGCATTACGACGTAGCTTAAGGCTAAATCTGAACCTTATTTGTAGATTGGTATCTTACTCAAAATAGGTGCAGTTTGAATTAAAAAACACAAGGTTTTCTCATCTCAAAGAGATCTCATGCAGAAATTGTTCAATGGCAACTAGATAACTGTTATCTATATATATAAAAATGAATCCCTATTTCCCTTGGTCACGGCATCAAGCATAGACGGCTGAACTGATTTCGCTAATTCTTTTTTTGTTGTGTTTGTTATTGTCAGGAGAAGGTTCTTATGAAAGAAAAAATAAGAAAGTTGCGCGGAAAATTTAATAAAACATAACGACCAATTAACTTGTCTAATGTAACCTCACCGCTTTTGACAATATAAACTCTTATAATGTAACCTTATAGTGTTTGACATAAATGTCAGTCGTTTGACAATATCGTTTAAAACAGAGGCTTGGGTCGGAATTATATTGATATAAATATTAATTTATAATTTATTAGTGCACATTTCACGGTTGATACAATCGGAAGATTTGAATCAATATTCATAGTTAAGATATGACAGCGTCTGTCGGGTCAGCTAGTACTGTTATAATAATACTTTAAAAAATACAAATCTATTCTATATTCACCATCTATCTACCAACATCCAGCTACAAATCACAAATATATATGTATATTCTCTTGGATGGAAATCGAACTCGTGACCTGTGTAGTCCTAGTTGGCCGACAAAAACGCAGGTAGTCACCGCCGCCTATGGACATTTGCAACACCAGGAGCATTGCTGCGTCGTCGACTCGGACCCGTGAAGTTGTTAAGTCTCATGTGCCTGTAATGTCACCGGCCTTACCTTTCTAACAGAAACACAGTAATACAAGTGCACTACTGCTTCACGGCGGAAATGGGTAAGGTACTTCCCCATAACTCTGTGCTAAGAGCTCTACTACTTCTAAATGGTATCTAACTAAACAGCTCATTATTTCCTGTTTCGTATTTTACCACAATTTCATAACACCGTTGAGTAAAGTGTTGGTATATCCAAAACCGAATGTGGTAAGCAAACAATTTATATAATAACATTCCGCCATTAAAAACACGTCAAAGATTTGCCAAAAAAAAGAAAGATATTAAATTACAACATAAAAGTGTTCTTGCGCGTCCGACGCACATTATTTAAATAAAAGAAAGTCAATTACACGGACATTTCGCGCCGAAATCTTGACTAAATTAAGACCACACATCTTGTATCGCATGTCAGTTTTGTTTGGCTAGGGTTACCAGTTCGAAAAAAGTTTTGACAATAAATAAACCGTCAAAGTTTTGTCACTCGATAAAAAATCATCAAGACAAAAGAGGTTAGATCCGCTTCGATTCTGTAAGGAAAATGACTCTAGCTCGTGGAGGTTTCTTCGTGGCCTCTGTGCTCTGTCTCTTTCGCTAACTAAGCAATCCGGTAAGCTCTCCGAGTTCTCCGTGCGATGGCTCCCTGACGAAGTTTGTATTAGCTGTTGTCTGTTTGTTTTTTAAAAACCAATTGTTTGTTTTTGTGGCTCTTTAATCAGTAGAAATAACCTTTCGAATCGATTTTAGAGTCAGACTGTTCATAAGTGCTTGTCTTGCCTTATCATATCAGCCCATAGATTTCCATATCAAAAGGACCTGGGGCCCGCACACGTGGTAGTGGAAGTGAAATCTTCAGAAAAGTCTCATTCTCCCGCTTGCTAAATCCTTTTTTTTATTTTTTGCGTGCTAAGAAGGGCGACGCACAGGCAGGCGATACTCCAAATGGTAAGTGCACATCCCGGACGCACCCTGCACTCAGAGATCTTTTCCTTCTTGTGGAAAAAAGACATGTCCTATAAAATGCATACGGATGGTCACCCAAGTTTTGACTGACAGTTTTCTTCGAAAATTACTTGAGAGGTGTTGTCGGTGTAAAGCCTAATTTACTTTAATGCATGCTTTTAAATGTTTTTTGCATACAAATTGACGGTTTCGTGTGTAATTAATGTCATTCGAGACCACCTTGCGTGGATTGAGATTATAATCGGACATTGTTTTATGTGTTGTATAAATGTTTAGGGGTGTGGCGGTTTGTTCCGCTACGAATATTAACTACCGCCTTTATTTTCGTTTTTTGTAATGGAGTAGAAGATGAAGCCTTTGATGGAATTTTATACTTTAAAGTGTCACAAATATATTAACTAAAATCTATACTAATATCAAGTTTGTTTGTTTGGTTGAACGCACTAATCTCAGGAACTATTGGTTCGATTAAAAAAATATTTTTGTGTTGCATAGTCTATTTATTGAGGAAGGCTTATAAATAACATCACACTACGACCAAAAGGAGTGGAGCATCAGTGAAAAATATGGCAAAAACGGTATAAAAATTGCCCTTTTGAAAGCTTTCCGCGCCTTTTGATAATGCGCTGATCTACGTGTGAAACCGCAGGGGACAGCTAGTAATAAATAAAAATATTTGCCTTCAGAACAGCCAAACACATAATGATGTATTTATACTCACTAGCAGCTGACGTAAAGGAAGAAAATTCAAAAAATTATATTCAATGATTTCAGATGTTTATCTTCCTACTATTATAAATGCGAAAGTTTCGATGGATGGATGTATGTCACTCATTACCATACTCATCAACTACCCTAGAATGGCTGAAAGGGTCTGGGTGAAATTTGCCACAAAGACATATTATATTACGACAGGCCAGTTGGCTTGGTGGATAACGCTCTAACTGCCAAACCGAAGGTCGCGGGTTCGATTCCCACCCAGGACAAACATTTTGTGTGCATGAACGTGTCTGTTTGTTCTGTGTCTGGGTGTAAATATCTATTTAAGTACATATGTTAGAAAAAAATGAAAATTCAGTAGTATATAAGTTATCTGGTTTCCATAGTACAATCTCTGCTTAGTTTGGGATCAGATGGCCGCGTGTAAAGAATGTCCCAGGATATTTATTTATTTATTTATTATAGTCTGGAATAGCACAGGCTACCATATCCCCGGGAATTTCTAACATCCCTCGGGAACGAGGGTGAAACCGCGGGGGACAGCTAGTAGGTACTCAATAACGTTCAAAGTTTAAAAAAAATATCAAAGTGCGATCACCAGCGTAGTCGAGATTTAAGGTCCGTTTTGATAACTATGAAAGTCAAAGAAAAAACATATTTAATGCTCTTAAAATAAAGTTCATCTACTGATCCAATGCTTATTTTTATGATGATATGAATGGACTCTATCACAACAGTATAGGGTTGATTTTTCAATAACACTTAACTGTCAAAACAGGCCTTTTAAATCTAGAAAACTATAATTAATTCTTTGTAGGAATTCAAACTTTGTCATAATTGTATCAGTAAGTACTTATGACAAGCAGCCCCATATTCAGCTAATACAAACTCCGACGGAAGGAGGGCTCGGAGAGCTTACATCTCACGTGCTTGCGTGCTGAGCGAAAGAGACAGAGGCGACGAAACATTCTCGAGCTAGTATCATACTCCTTACAGAATCGGAGCCCAGAACAGAACGAATTCGAAATTCGAATTATTATTCTAATGTGGTACTACCATTGTGTCGGTGCACTTTGAAGTTATAATTATGGGTACAAGTGACTCGCGATGGTAAGTGGTCACCATATGGTGGTTCTACGAAATTGTGACACAATTATTTAAGCTATTACCAATCGACAAACGACGCTGTCCACTATGGTACTTGTGCGGCAAGCCATATTCAACCCTATTTTCTTTACATAGAATGAAACAAAGTCGTTTCCCCCGTCTGTGCACTTAGATCTTTTAAATTAGGCAACCGATTTTGATGCGATTTTCATCAATAGACAGAATGATTCAAGAGAAAGGTTTATATGTATAATACATGCATATCATAGTAGAGAAAAGGCAAGTACTTAAAATAATGGAGACTATTTTAACTGCGCGCGTTTGACTGTTCGCGTCACACAGACCTCCCGAACGCGTGTGAAACCGCGGGGGACAGCTAGTAATATAATAAATGCGAAAGTTTCTTAAGATGTATCGTTGAATGTTTATTACTCTTTTACGCCAAAACTATTTATTGAATTATTAACATAAATTATACTTCATATCTATATATATATATATAAACGAATCCCTATTTCCCTTGGTCACGGCATCACGCATGGACGGCTAGACCAACTTCGCTAATTCTTTTTTCGTTGTGTTTGTTATTGTCAGGAGAAGGTTCTTATGAACGAAAAAATTAAGAAAGTTGCGCTGAAATTTAGAAAATCTAAGAAAACATAACGACGAAGCGAAGCTTTGGCAATAAAAACTTTTTTAATGTTACCTGTTTGACATTATTGTCAGTCTTTTAACAGTTGGTGCGATTGACAGAATGCGCGCTGCAAATATCGTTCAAAATAGAGGCATGGGTCGGAATTATATTAATAAAATAATGAATTTACAACTTCTATATAATTAAGTGCACAGTCGATTCAATCGGAAGATTCGAATTCAATATTCATAGTTAAGACAGGACAACGTCTGTCGGGTCACCTAGTAATGTTATAAAAACTAATATTTCGATTAACAAAGTACATATTTCATAATATTATCTGAAAAAACATGATTTTTCAAGTTGAATATCATATATATATTTACACACAGTTAGGGAACGTACCCATACTACGTGACCCATTCTTTTACAATTTTTAGCCCCACAACAAATAAAAATTGCTTAATAAGGCACACCATATTTGAATAAAGCTAAAAGGCGACAGATTTCTTTTGAGGTTATTTCAAAAAATTCAAAATTCAAAACCATTTATTCAATTTAGGCCTTCGGAGGGCACTTATGAAGGTCAAATTTAAAGTTACTGAAGCTACAACCGGTTCGGAAGTCAGCCTTCAACTGAGAAGAACCGGCAAGAAACTCAGCAAGGTTACATTCTTTTTTATTTGTTATATAAATTTTTATCTATTCTGACTTTTTGGCTATTTTATAATTTAAATTTTACATAATTTTATATTTAACAATTACAAAATACTTATTATAGGTAACATTAAAAAAACAAAACAAAAAAAAAATATGACAAGACTACAAAATAGAAAATAACAATAATCAGGTACTTACAACTTAAAAAAGAGATTTAGAGGTGCACTGTGCAGAGAGCAGTTATTTCCATACATTTTTATCTTCAATATAATGAACTACCTTGTAATACGCTTTCTCTTTCAAAACTTTAATAATATAATTTAATTGACGGCATGACTCCCCTGTAACTAAGCGTACTCTGAAGACTGAATTCCCCTTTGTACTAAGACCACTACTGCATCTGACCACCAGTCAACAAATCTAAGCAGAGCTTGTAATATGGTAACCAGCTAACTGATATCTTCTATCTATATATATAAAAGAAAGTCGTTTTAGTTACACTATTTATAACTCAAGAACGGCTGAACCGATTTGGCTAAAAATTGGTGGGGCTTAGAACCACGAGACGGACATAGAATACTTTTTATCCCGTTTGATCGCGATCCCATGTGACGTGACATCAAACGTCAAAGAGAAAACGCATCTGACATGGTATAATAAAACAACAATGACTTAGAGGTATTAGAAGTAACATAGGATACTTTTTGCGTCGGGAAATGTTACATCCCTCGGGAACGCGGGTGAAACCGCGGCGGAAAGCTAGTAATATTATAAATGCGAAAGTTTGTATGTAGGGATGTTTGTTACTCTTTCACGCAAAAACTACTTAACCGATCATCATGAAACACTTTGTACACATATTCTTGAAGGTATTAGAAATAATATAGGATACATTTGTGCCGGGAAAATGTTACATCCCTCGAAAACACCGGTGAAACCGCGGGGGACGGCTAGTACTATATATAAGCAACATGAGGTTCCATTGACGCACCATCACCTCAAAACTACTGAACATATCGGGATGGGACTGCTACCAATCGACGCGGAAATGTCCCTAAATAATAATAATAATAATTTATTTAATTTGCACTAAACACAATACAGTTACAAACATAATGAGAGGTACATACAAATAACATTGATATCACTATTTAGTACAAACTACTACCTAAACTAGGACAGGCCTGTATTCTAGGCAGCAGCCCCCATAGCTGAAGTGGTTACTAATGTTGCATTACAACTATTTAACATTTTGTAACTACATAATATTAATTCAAAAATGAAGAAAAAGTGAGAAAAAATAACCAAACTTAAATGGATATAGACTATGCTATCGTTAAACGCAGGTGAAACCGCGGGGGACAGCTAGTACTACTACAACAGACACGTGAACACAATTGTTTGTACTGGATCCTGGACTTTGACCTTTCATTGTATCCTATACTCATCCATTCGCAGTAATAGATATTATTGAATTACCATACAATAACACGCGTGTCTGAGGTCAAAGGTCAGTGAAGGTAGTTGAGTTATTCACGATGGCTAAGCAAAGATGAATGAATTTGTATACCTGTACTGTATTTTGTAACAGTACTATGTTAGGTTGTGTTTTTACCGGACTACGGCAGTCGGCAGAGGTAAAAGAAAGGGAAATGCCGGTTGGCTTGGTGGTTAGCGACTCTGACTGCCAAGCTGAAGGTCGCGGGTTCGATTCCCACCCAAAAAATGGATTTTATTGTAAAAAAGCTAGCCTATATCCGTCAATAAAATCTTTTTAACGATTGACACCATGTGCACCCCACGCTTATTTAAATATCCCGGGACATTCTCTTACACACGGCCATCTGATCCCAAACTAAGCAGAGCTTGTACTATGGAAACCAGATAGCTGATATACTACATATACAATTTTTTTAAATACATACTTATATATATATTTACAGACACAGAACAAACAAACATGTTCATGCACACAAATGTTTGTCCTGGGTGGGAATCGAACCCGCGACCTTCGGTTTGGCAGTCAGAGTCGCGAACCACCAAGCCAAGTGGCTACCTTTTTCTTTCTTTTTTTTTTATTGAAACAATAATTTTACACATACTTCTTAAGAACTTTAAACATCAATGAACGAACGAACGAATGAATGAATGATAGCAGCTACACAAATTATAGTACGGGTTTTCCCGAACGACTTCTTGATAAACTAGTTGGTATGTGAATCGCAATTGAACGTTTATTATTTCAATGAACACATAAATTTGTATATTTACTTGGAATTTGCGATAACTCACGTATCGTTTATTACGAATTGTTTTTAAATCATTCAAAGGTTAATTTTATGTCGAAGGAGGTTAAATGGGGCCTTATAACAATATTTAAGAACCGTAGTAACGCTGTATAACATACCCCAAAAAAATAAAAACACTGATTTTTATGAATGAAAAGTAGACAATTATTAGGTAAAATAGGTACGTAGGCCTTTCTGTTAAATAATCTGGTTCCCTGTCATGACAGCGTACTAGGGCTTTGATAATTGATTATATTTAAACTATATTATTCAAAAACTAATATCTAGTGCGGCAACATCTCAAAGGGAACAACAGGATATAGGCACTTTACAGTTGTATCAACTGCCTGCCTGATAATTAAATAAAAATATTTAAAAAAAAATTAATGATTTTAATGTAGAAATAACTAACTCTGTATTTAGAATTCTATCCAATATTATGGATGTATTTTTTTTTATAAAAAAAAAAGCAAAAAAATAGAAAATTGTTTTAATGTAGAAATGACTAACTGTACATTTAGAATTCTATCCAATATTATGGATGTATTTTTTTTTATAAAAAATTATTTTAAGGTGGTTGCGTAGTACCAGCTTTCCGTACATTTTTATTTTGGGCGAATATCTGAAGTTACGTGGGTTTTTATAATTTTTAGTAGTTTTATGGGGTTATTACGATAATATAGTCTCGCCTTCTTGCATATCAGCCAACAATATTAAGTAATAAACGATATTTTGTGGTTTAAAATAAGTGAATGTTTTATGTTTGTGTGAGTGAATTTAGGCACGCCATCTATCTATTAATGTAGTGATTAAGGTAGTAAGAAGGAAGATCTGTCATCTGTGTTACAAACAGGTCAATAGTTGCCAAACCAAATATTGTAGATGGCGCTGTGTATCAAATGCCTCGAACGGTCCATCCATGACTCCAAATTATAAATGTGTTGAGAAATTTATTTAGAATTCTATCCAATATTATGGACGTATTTTGCATGATATAAATGGACTTTATTATTAAATGGATATTATTATATTATCTAAAAACGACTCAGTAATAGAAGCATAGTGACGCCAGTAAGTCTACCGTGACTATGACAATGCGCCACTTGTTTTAATTAAGACAATCAGCAATAAAACGATGAGTAACATGCGCTGTCGTCCAAAGATTCCTATCATTTTCTCAGAATGTGACAATGTGAAAAATTTAACTGATTTTAGTAATGGGCTTTCCCAATGTTAGTAGTGCTGCTCGATTGACGACAACCTTCGGGAATGTTATTGTTCGTGGATGTAGGTACCCAGTTTCTGGGTCCGGGGAAGACCAGACAGTTTTTTTGGCCGTGTCCCCCGCGCTCGGACACGGTGTACCTCTAGTTTACTTATTTAGGTTCTAAAAATTATTTTTTATAATGATGTTGTCATTTCCTTTTTGTTTATTATTGAAATAATAATAACCAAAAATTCGGATTAGATAAAAAAAATAATAAAACTTATAAAAAAAGTATAATGTTACCTTGCTGAGTTTCCTGACAGTTCTTCTCAGTTGAAAGCTGACATCCGAACCGGTGGTAAGCAGGGCGAAACTAAAAAAAAAGAAGGTTTTGATTTTATTATTATCTCGTTTTATCTTACAGAAGATCTTGCTTTATTGGTGAAATAAATAAATATAAATTTGCGTAGATAAGTAATTTGAATTTAATTAGGCGAATCCCAAACGGAAGGTTATATGTTTGTTCCTCCGCACACAATTTCACGTCTCAGTGTCGACAACACATAGGCAATGCCTCTAGTATGCATTAATCCAGGTTATATACTATCTATCTGCCAAGTTTCATCCATATCCGTTAAGTAGTTTTTGCGTGAAAGAGTAACAAACTTCCATACGTACAAACTATCTCATTTATAATATAGTATATAGAACCTAGTAGAACATTCATAGGTACCTACAGCCGACATATTGTCTACGGAAGTATCAATTATTCGTCACCCAATACCGTAACATAATATATAAAATAATAACTGATAATAATTAGCTTACAATCAACTTATACGCTCAGGGGCTCGATTCTGTAAGGAAAATGACACTAAATCGAGGATTCGTCGCGGCCTCCGTGCTCTGTCTCTGTCGCTTACTACGCTAATACTACTAATCACGTGAGAGGTAAGCTCTCCGAGGCCTCCGTGAAGCGGCTCGCCGACGAAGTTTGTATTAGCTGAATAAGGGGGCTGTATCTTAATAGAAAAATAAATTGAAGTGTCTATTTGTAATGTCAAAGTAATAACTTTATGCTAAATGCATATGAAAGTATATATTAGGTAGGTACTTATTACAAAAAAAAATATTTGTCTATTTCTTTGTTCCGGCTTAACCCCAAAACGGCTGGACCGATTTTGATAGGAATTTCACTGGCGGACAGCTGTGTTCGTGTCAGGCTCCGACTGAAAACCAGTGCGAGGGCTATTTTTGATAGCCTTAGCTTTTTGCTGAGTCGGGACCTATTCCTGGCATCACTCAGCATTGCTACATTTTTAAAACGTTTGGTGTATTGTTTGTTTTTCTCATATTATTTTGTTTTTTAATGTATTGTAATGTTGTGTGTTGCCACGAATAAACGTATCTTCTTTCTTTCTTATCTCGGAAAATCGCGGATGATATCTAGTTATAGAATAAATGCCAATATTTATGTGATAGCTGCAATATATAGTTCCTATTAATTGATATTCAACGCGAGTGAAACCGCGTGGCGAATACTAGTTATCAAGTTGTTATTCTCTAGTGTCGAATGGTATAGTATAGAACTACGATCTATGTAATTTGATTACTGTGAGAAATTTATATTTTTTACTCAATTATTACTATTATGTTTACAGCTTAGCAACCACTAGGGTTATAATACCGACTCTTACTACTCTTGCCGGTTCTTCTCAGCAGTTAAGAGATCTACACTAACCTTTACTATCCCACTAATATTATAAACGCGAAAGTTTGTATGTGTGTATGTATGGATGTTTGTTCCTCTTTCACGAAAAAACTACCGAAATTACCACCTTACCCATTTCCGCCGTGAAGCAGTAGTGCACACGTATTACTGTGTTTCGGTTAGAAAGGTAAGGTGGCCGGTGAATTTACAGGCACATGAGACTTAACAACTTCACGTCTCAGGGTCGACAACACATTGGCGATGCCCCATTGTTGCAAATGTCCATAGGCGGTGGTGACCACTTACCATCAGATGGACCGTCCGCTTGTTTCTCGGCCCAAGAGGTATAAAAAAAATGCAACTTGGCACATAGAGCATATCCTGAAATAACATATAGGCTACTTTTTATCCCAGGAAAACGTGCCATCCCTCAGGAACGCGGGTAAAACAGCGGGGAACAGCTAGTATATAATAATTTACGATTGAATCAATAGATCCACTTAATATTAATTTTATTTGTACCTCAAATGGCATGTAATTTAAACAAGATATCATTATTAAAAAGGTATTTTTTATATATTTTTTCAAACCCATAAAATAACTTAAGTTTTCAAAGAATATATTATTCCAATAATATTTTTTTGGTACTTATTTTTTTAGTTTCTAAACAGCCGTGTTGTATTTATTATGTATCCACAGCAATATTATTGTAAAAGTAATTGTCTGTTTGCTTTTATCTTTACAAAAATAAAGCGCTGAACCGATCTTGATTAAATTTTGCACGCATGTAGCTTCCGGCACGGACAGACGTAAGATACTATATTTTTGGCGAAGGAAACCGCGAGGCCTAAGCAAGTAAGAAACAGTGTAAAGATTTAAATGAAAAAAAAATATATATATTAAAATTATATTATTTAAAAGTTATTGTAATTTGATACTTTAATTATAAAATATACAAAAAGATGAAAAAAAAGAAAATTTATGAAAATAGCAAAAGTGTGCGATGGCCGGGAATCGAACCCGGATCAACTGCTTGGAAGGCAACTATGCTGACCATTACACCACCATCGCATCTATTTAGAATGGCAAAATACCGCATCAGTTTCTAATTTACATTATCAGCGGATGACGTCACGATGGTACAGCGTACTCCAATGAAATTAAATTCGTACAAATAACTGTTAATTAAATGAGAACATCTTGATATTGAAATGAAAGTGTATTCTGCTTTAAAAATTAATTAGCCTTAACACAGACACCTGTTTTATTTTTTAATAGCTTCGTTCGCGAGGTTTCACTTGCGTTCCCTGGGAGATAGATGCTTCACCGGGATATAAAATAATGGAGAATATTCTTTGGACGTGCCAGCTAGCTCAGTGGTTAGAGACCCTGATCTTCACGCCACAGGTCGTGGGTTCGATTCCCACCGTAGACAAACATTTGAGTACATGATTGTTTGTTCTGTGTCTTGGTGTAAATATAAGTACATATGTTAGAAAAAAATGAAGATTCAGTAGTATATGATTTATCTGGTTTCCATAGTACAAGCTCAGGTTAGTTTGGGATCAGATGGTCGTGTGTAAAGAATGTCCCAGGATATTCATAATAATTATTATTCTATCATTCTGATCAGTTTAGATGATAACAAAGAAATACAGAACCCGCATATCGCATTTTTGTTATACAACTAATTCATAATAATAATATTATTCGTAAGATTAGATAAGTCGTTATGAAACAAGAAAATTTATACTAGCCTTGACATTTAAATTTCCTTATGGACAAAGACGGAGAGAAATTATAAGTATTACCTAAGTTACGAATATTTATGTTACTAGCTATCACCCGCGCATTTACCCGCGTTTATCGATATCATTCGCGCAATCACATGTTCTGACTTAACCAATTTCATATTGATAGGATAAATAGTTCTTGAGTTAAAAATGACATACAGACAGATATACTAAAGATTTAAAAATAGTAGAAATGGCGTCAATGAGTTATATAACGAATATTTATCACAAAATTGAAAAAATCTATTTTATTAAATAATAAATATCCTGGGACATTCTTTACACGCGGCCATCTGGTCTCAAAAATCAGATAACTGATATACTACTTTTATTCTTTCTAAATACATACTTATAGATATTTACACCCAGACACAGAACAAACAGACATGTTCATGCACACAAATGTTTGTCCTGGTTGGGAATCGAACCCGCGACCTTCGGTTTGGCAGTCAGAGCGTTAACACCAAGCCAACATATGTATAATTATCATACATAATTTTTTATCAAAAATACTCAAGGGTTTTACTCATGCAGTTACGGAATCCTAATACCTACCTACATAATTGTACAATGGGAATTATTATAACTGTCACAACAGGTGCTAAACACAAATATTTATTAAAATCATAAGAATAATTATTAATCTAATTTATGAACTAAACAAGGTAGAAGAAAATAAATTACAAAATATACCAAAATTTTAGACAAAGGAATATCAACTGTATGTCCCTCTAATTAAAATTGATTTTCATTCAACAAATACCCTCCAGTGGGCATGACACCTTGAGAAACAATGGTTCCGTACCAGTAATTTCTGTGGGAATAGGGTTCTTTGAGGAAGTAAGAAATTATCCATATGGTAAGGGTTGAATTAATGAGACGGCGAAAATAATAAAAAAAAAAATTGTAGACTTTTAATGAATTATGTTGTGTTTACTAATTCTGAGACTTCCATTTAAACACGGCCATCTAATCCCAAACTAAGCAGAACTTGTACTATGGAAACCAGATAACTGATATACTAGCTGTCCCCCGCGGTTTAACCCGCGTTCCCTTGGGATGTCACATATATTATACATAAAAACCTTTCTCTTCAATTACTTTATCTATTTAAAAAAAACCGCATCAAAAGCCGTTGCGAAGTTTTAAAAATTTAAGCGTACATAGGGATAAAGGGACAGAGAAAGCGAATTTGTTTTATACTATGTAGTGATAGTGATATAAAGCCACTAAACAAACAGACATTCACATTATTTGTCGTGGTTGGATATCGAATTTACGACCTGTGGCTTCAAATAACTACTATTTTAAACGAACCTTCAACTAAAAATAGTTTAAAAAAACACTTTTCAATAGAAAAGCAAACTAAAAAGCAGTATTTTTTTTAAAATAAATAATGTTGTGATTAATAAAAGACATTATATTTTATTGTAAAAAATATATAGTTTCGAAACGTAACAATTTTGATTTAAAGCTTGGATGAATTTCTCTTCAAAAATTTTCTAGACTGAGGCAACAGGGGCTTATAATATATCAAAATCGATTGTTAAGGAGTAAACTCCAAAAAGTTGTGTTTTTACGAGACCAAAAAATGTTTTATTGCTTCTTTTTATTTTTTTATTAAATAATGTTTTATTTAAAGACTCAATAAATATATTTTTAGGTTTTATAATGCCTACTTTTTGTTTTAATGTAACGAACGCAAACCCTTTAGAAAGTTTTATTGCTTGTAAAGTGTAAATTCCTTTTTAACAAATAAGCTAACAGATGTAAAATGTGGTAAATAACTTTCTTGAATGAAATTGAATTGCACTGTTTAAGGGTACTTTAAAAAAACGAGAATATGTGCAAAATAAACTGTATTCTGTATATAATAAGATCAATTTTAATTAGACATTGTTTATAAGGGAATTAAATAGCTTTTTTTCAAAATCCTCAAAACTCAAGAAGTTGGGTGAAAGTTTGAATCGCACACGGTTCCTTAGAATAATAATAAAAACGATTTTGTTTTAAATTAATAAAGACCAATTTTGATTGGCTATAATTTTAAAAGGAATTCTCAGATTTTATTCATTAATACAATTTTTTTTTTCAGCTCCTTTTTCCAGGAGTAAATAAATATGCTGAGACATTCTTTACACACGGCCATCTGGTCCCAAACTAAGCAGAGCTTGTAACTATGGAAACCAGATAACTGATTTGCTACATATAATATACAACATTCTAAATACATACGTATATGGTTATTAACACCCAGAAACAGAACAAATAGACATACATGTTCATGCACACAAATGTTTGTCCTAGGTGGGAATCGAACCCGCGACCTTCGGTTTGGCAGTCAGAGTCGCTAACCACCAAGCCAACTGGCCTGTCAAAGTAGCGAGTAGGTTATCAATTTGTGTTAATATTTTTTTTATGTTTGTTAATACATTCGTCAATTTAAAAAGAATATTATGATATAAATTACCCAGTAAATTTCATTGATTTGACCAGACCATGACATTGAAGACTTGACGTCATTCCTCTAAGGAAAGAACTCAAATCTCGATTATAACATATCATGCCAGTCTCTTTCCGAGTCCAAAAAAATGCCGCAAGAAATTAGATACACCAATTTAATTCTCTAACGGTCCAAGACAAAAATTCCACGAACAAATTTCAACTACATTCCCCAAGAATAGCCCGAAACGTCACATTTTATCATTATTATAGTTATCCTTTAATCCTGGACGAAACCTTTTAACATGCCACTTTATCGGGACACATTTACTTTTTGAACGTGACGTCTGATAGCATTTGATGACCTGTCACTGCACAGATAGCCAGCCCTCTTTTAGCTATTCAAACGCAAACGACGCAACGATCGGACCTCTCGCATGATTCCGTAGTTACCGACAGAGACAGAGTACGAAATACCGTCGAGATAGAAATGTTGCTTTACGTAATCACACCCCAGGGTAATATGATAAGCAAGCGGCTAGTTGAAGCTCAAAGCCTTTGAGGACCCGTTGGAAGGACCAAGTGGGTTTCTACATTTAATTTTGTTTTAAGATACCACAGATGTAATAGGTTTGTTTTTATAACAGGCGACACAGGATTATTTCAAGGGTTGCCTACCTTTTGTTTCAACACGCTAATCTCTGGAACGGAGAGTCGTCGGATTTGATAAATAGTTTTTGCATTTGATAACCTAATGTTGGAGGAAGGTAAGAGTCTATTTAAAATCACGTTTAGTCCTATAGGAGCCGAGCAAAAAGACAAAGAAGAAACGCTTAACTAAAAGGAGGTATTAGTACTTCCTAAAAGTAGTAGTTTTCTAGCAATTTTGCACTATTGCAAGGAGGCGATGCGAAACAATATAAAAGAAAAAATTAACTTAGTGTGTGAAGCAATCTCTGTGTTCTAAATCCTGAAGTCTGCGCGAGAGAATTCACGGGCAAAAGCTAGTTAATAGTACGTGGAGATCAATCTTTGTATAGTATACACTAAGTGTCCGACGTTGTTTCACCCGCTTTTATGGATAACATCATCTAGGAAAAATTCCGCGTCGAATGGTAGCAGTCCCATCCTATATGTCCCGTAGTTTTGAGGTGATGGTGCGTCAAAGGAATCCTATCTTCCTTATACTATATTTGGCATAGTTAAAGTCTATATGGAGAAGAGGAAGACAGTAAGCAAACATTTTGAAAAATAATTACGAATACATAAAGTAAAATATAAATTGTTTACGATTAATACTACCAATGTCAAACACATGACGAATTTTCAGCTGACGTAATAGAACAAAATTATATGCAACTAGCTGCCCGGCAGACGTTGTCCTGTCTTTAATGAATATTGAATTCGAATTGGTATCATTAATAAAAAAATAATACCAAGAACATAGTGTTTATTATTCTTGACAATTAAACTTTTAATATTAGGCGTGATGGCGCTATGAACTAACCGTGATGAAACAACAATACAATTTTCCGATTGAATTGACTGTGAAATGTGCACTAAGAAATGGTAACTAATTTTAAATTTATTTTATCATTATAATTCCGACCCATGCCTCTGTTTTAAACGATATTGTCAAACGACTGACATTTATGTCAAACACCATAAGGTTACATTAGAAAAGTTAATATGGTCGTTATGTTTTCTTTAAATTTTCCACGCAACTTTCTTAATTTTTTTCTTTCATAATAACCTTCTATAATAAAAACACAACAAAAAAAAGAATTAGCGAAATCGGTTCAGCCGTTCACGCGTGATGCCATGACCACGGGAAATAGGGATTCATTTTTGGAACGAAGTTCCTTATCGCGCGTTGTGAAAGGGGGCTAGACGGAGAAAAATCATACGAAAAGTTGTAACGACACTTTTGTTCGAAATTTAAATGATATGGTTTATTATTGGGTTTGTTTTTTTCATAATTTATTTAAAGGCTACATACAACATGTTTAATATTCTGTTCCATTTATAAATTAGTAATTATTATAAGAAAAGGAATAAATTAAAAGTAAATTTTGAATCGCACTGAATTGAAAGAAGCATGTATTATGTCAATGAAAACTTCGTTCCTATCTGGTGTCCTACAACACCATTTTTATATATTAGGCTGGGGAAAAAGTCTTTTCGCATTATAGTATGTATGAACTTGTAATAAAATCTCTTTGGCTATACTATTTGTATCTAGCTGGTTTTGGTATCATTGAAAGTTTAAATTTTAAAGAACATAATTTCAAATTCAAATTAGGAAAATGTGTGATTTGCATTTGTTTTTCGTACCGCCAAGATGAAATGAAATGAAATATTTATTCAAATAGGCCTTCACAGGTACTTATGAATGGTCAGACTCTAACACCGGTTCGGAAGGTTGCTTTTACTGAGAAGAGCCGGCAAGAAACTCAGCAATTACTCTTTTCAAAATAAGATTTTGTACATAAAGATGTGTCCTGCTGGAGCGAGCGCTACACCCAAGCATTGTCGTCATTAAAATAATCATTTGTATTGTAGAAAGCCTTTTGTACTAAAACAGTCTTAATTCTTTCCTTAAATTTTTGTAAAGGCAAATTTAAAATTTCAGCAGGGATTTTATTATAGATGCGTGCACTAAGTCCTAAAAATGAGCCTTGCACTTTTTGCAGTCTATATGCAAGAAGTGACAAGTTTATCCTTATTTCTAGTATTGATGGAGTGCATATCACTCTTTTTGACATAAAGACTAATATTTTGATGTACAAATATTATGTTTGCATAAATATACTGCGATGCAACTGTGAGGATATGCATTTGTTTAAACTTTTCTCTGAGGGAAGCTCGAGAACTCAAATTATAAATTGCTCGAACTGCTCTTTTTTGCAATATAAAAATTGTTTCTATATCAGCAGCTTTACCCCAAAGCAAAATGCCGTAGGTCATAACACTATGAAAGTAGCTAAAATAAACTTATCTAGCCGTATCGACATCTGTAATCTGCCTGATTTTTCTAACTGCGTAAGCTGCTGAACTAAGTTTTCCCGCAAGACATGATATTTGTGTCCCCCATTGAAGTTTTGAGTCTAAAGTAATTCCTAAGAAAACTCAACTAGGCTAAGAGCTTCATTGTCTAACATTAAACTACAGCCTAGTTTTTTAACATTGGGTAATGCAAATTTAATACATTTAGTTTTTCTTGCATTTAAAACAAGATTATTAACAGTAAACCAATTTAATACCTGGGCTAATGCACCGTTTACATCGTCATAATTGTATTTCAGTCTATCAACACCAAAAATCAGTGAGGTATCGTCAGCAAACAGTACAATTCCACAGGTATTTCTTACGTAAAATGGAAGGTCATTGATATATACTAAAAATAGAAAAGGCCCTAGAATAGAGCCCTGGGGTACACCCATATGCACAGGAGAACCAGATGATTTAATTCCATGATGAGTGAATCTAATGAAGAAATTCGATTCATTTTACAATTTTACTACAAAAAAGGTAAAAATGCAACGCAAGCCGCGAAAAAAAATTGCGATGTTTATGGACCTAGTGCAGTGTCTGTGAGAGTAGCACAAATTTGGTTTAAGCGTTTTCAATCCGGAAATTTTGATGTCAAAGATGCACGTTGCTCTGGTCGCCCCATTACGGATAAAATGGATGCCATTTTTGTAAAAGTGGAGCAAGATCGGCATATCAGTAGTTATGACGTAGCTGAAGAACTGGGAATTGACCACAAAACAGTTTTGGAGCATTTGATAAAAACTGGGTACACAAAAAAGCTAGATATTTGGGTACCTCACGAGCCCACTGAAAGAAACCTAATGAACCGTGTACTCATTTGTGATTCTTTATTACGACGTCATGAAACCGAACCATTTTTGAAGAAGCTGATAACTGGTGATGAAAAGTGGATCACGTACGACAAGAACGTGCGAAAAAGGTCGTGGTCAAGGGCCGGTCAGGCTTCACAGACTGTGGCGAAACCCGGGTTAACTCGCAACAAGGTGATGCTGTGTGTGTGGTGGGATTGGAAGGGCATTATTCATTATGAGCTGTTACCACCAGGCAGGACCATCGATTCTGAACTCTACTGCGAAAAACTGATGAGATTAAAGCAAGAAGTTGAGAGATAGCGGCCGGAATTAATCAACAGAAGGGGTGTGGTTTTTCATCATGATAACGCTAGACCTCACACATCTTTAGCCACTCAGCAAAAATTAAGAGAGTTTGGCTGGGAGGTATTAATGCATCCGCCGTATAGTCCTGACCTTGCATCTTCAGATTTCCACCTGTTTCGGTCTCTTCAGAATTATTTAGGCAGTGTCAGGTTAACATCACGAGAGAACTGTCATAACCACTTGTCGCAGTATTTTGATCAGAAGTCCCAAAATTTCTATAGCAATGGGATCATGTCCCTACCTACAAGATGGCAAAAAGTTATCGAACAAAATGGTACCTACATACTTTAGTTAATTGTAAATAAACTACAGTGTAAACTCTTTATAACGAAACTCAAGGGACTGAGCATTTTTTGTCGTTATAGAGAGTTATCGTTATATGGAGTGAACAAAAAAAAACAAAACAAAGTGAACAAACCAACCAACTTGGGTTCACTTCAACGTTATAGGGAGTTTATCGTTATAAAGGATAACGTTATAAAGAGTTTACACTGTATATTAAAAATGTTTTGAATTTTCTTAAAAAATGCGAAGGAACTTTTTCCCCAACCTTTTATAGATGACTAAACTAACTTACTGGACTAACTATAACATATAAAATTCAACTTCCCATCAGGTGGACCGACTGCCTCTTTAAATATACTCGTATACTATTATATATATACCTTGGGAGATATATGTATATTCTAGGGCGTTCTTGCCCCATGGCCATCTGATCCAAAACTAAGTAGAGCTTATACTATGGCAAATGAGTAATATACTACGTGAATTGCTCGTTTTTCAAAAAAAACATACTTATATAGGTATTAATAAAAACAATAATTGACAGGTCAGTTGGCTTGGGTGGTCAGCGACTTTAACTGCCAAGTCGCAGGTCGCGGGTTCGATTCCCACCCATGACAAACATTTGTGTGTATGAACGTACATGTCTATTTGTTCTGTGTCTGGGTTTAATATCTATATATCCAGTATTTAGAAAAAATTCAAAGTAGTATATCAGTTATCTGGTTTCCATAGTACAAGCTCTGCTTAGTTGGGGATCAGATGGACGTGTGTAAAGAATGTCCCGGGATATTCATTATTATTTATTAATACCCAGATATAGAACAAAGAGACAAATTCACGCACACAATTTTTTGTCCCGGGTAAGAATCGTTTTGTTTCACAATGGCGAATTCTATGGCGTGGCGGTCAGTCTCTTAATACCGACCCAAACCGGCCGCTTGTCGGCAACCTTGACGTAAATAATTAAAAAGAGTAATAATTATTTTTTAATAATAGAGAGATTTCTTTGCGAAAGTTACCCAACTATACATCACAACTTTTATATACATAATCCCATAAAAACTGTACCTAACCTAACTTCACTAAAAATAAGGCTGTAAAATAATCCATAGACAAACATCTGGCTTAAATTGACTTAAAACTGTTTAGTCACAATTTAAAAAGCATTTTTTGACAGCTAAGAATGACATTGCAAAATCAACTCTATGTTATATGAAATACGGTTCATCTATTGATCCATTGGATTATTGTATACTGATGCAAGATGAACCCTATCGTAAACCTTTAGGGCTTATTTTTGTTAGACATTCTTGACTGTCAAAACAGACTTATTAATTTGTGAAACAGTTAAAAGAAGCCGATCTTTTTTTAGCATTTTGGCACGTTACTTGCTAAGCTGGCAATTTTACTATAGTTTAAAAAAATATATCTTTAATAGTTTTTTATTGCATTCCATAAAACCATGTAATATTGAAACAGTAATTTTAAATACAAACGCCGCTATCAATATTTTTTATATCATTATCATACGACCTATCATTTCAGCAATGCATGTACCTTTTGTCAAAATGGATTTATAGATATAGGCGTGAGAAAGTAAATCACTACATAGTATAAAACAAAGTCGCTTTCTCTGTCCCTATATCCCTATGTATGCTTAAATCTTTAAAACTACGCAACGGATTTTGATGAACGCGGGTAAAACCGCGGGGGACAGCTAGTATGTAATAAAACTAAGCTCGTTTTGAAAAGGGTAACCGCTGTGTATATTTTCGACTACTATCAGTAAAAACTCCCTCCCGAACCATTATTAGAGACATACTTTTCATATGTAAAGGCCCTTTAATAAAAATATGTTCATTCCATTTGTTGGAAAAGAAGGTCGATTTCAAACAATAATCCTCAGCGCGAGCGCATGTCACACAAAACTAGGGTGCCAAAACAGTGTCAACTGTCAATCAAAACATTAAATACAGGAACACTCCTATTTGTTCACAAGTTCAAGGATCAATAAAGTATATTGTCTAACTGCTTTCTTAGACGTAGCGACGGGCTTTCTTTGGAGGTCAAGATGCAATTTTTCCATCATATCTTGAATGGTGTGACGTCAAATGTCAAAGTGAAGGTCGTATGTTCTTATGCAAAGTTTGAGGAAACCATACCATCAAGGGCTCGATTCTGTAAGGAAAATGACACTAACTCGAGGATATTTCGTCGCGACCTCCGTGCTCTGTCTCTTTCGCTTACTACGCTAATACTGCTAATCACGAGAGATAAGCTCTCCGAGGTGTCCGTGAAGCGGCTCGCCGACGAAGTTTGTATTAGCTGAATAAGGGGGCTGATATAGAAGTGAGTATTCAGGGCCAGTAGGCTCAGTGATAAAATACATATAGTAAACATTTAGAAGAAGCAATAGGTACCTACATGTAGTATATCAGTCAACTGGTTTCCACTCTGCTTTCAATTTCGGTTGAGAGCCCTAAGCGCTCACCGATATTGTCCGCGTAAGGGTGTCAGAGCCATCTGAGGCTAACACCTTCGTCCATTCAAAAAAAAAAAAAAAAAAAAAAAAAAACACTCTGCTTTCTTTAAGATCAGATGGCCGCGTGTAACGAATGTCCCAGGTGTAATTATTATACAAGCACTACAAGGTGTGTTCCAGGAGCTGCAAATGTGAGTCCGTTTCTTTCTAGAGCTTGTTACCACCTTCGGGTACATCATCCGTTTACATGTTAAGATTGTGTTCAAATAATGAAATGGCCTCTGATTCTAGGACACCAGGTCTCAATATCATGGGACTCTACCAGGTCAAGTATATGGTAATAAGCTTCCTGATTTCAAAATTCAAATTCTCGAACCATTTATTCAGTTTAGGCCCTCGGAAGGCACTTATGAAGGTCAATTTTACAGTTACTGAAGCTACTACCGGTTCGGAAGTCAGCCTTCAACTGAGAAGAACCGGGAAGAAACTCAACAAGATTACTTCCTTTATATAAATTTTATCTATTCTGACTTTTTGGCTATTTTATATACCAATTGTATATTTATCAATTAAAAAATTTCTTAATATAGGTAACATTCAAAGACCAAAAAAAAAGTCTTCGTCTTATTTATTTTTATTCTAAGGTAGCAAACAAGCTTACCGCCCGTCTGATGATAAAGGGTCACCGCAGCCTATGGACGCTTGCAACACCAAGGGTATAACTCGCACATTGCCAATCCTGCAAAAAATTTAGGAATTGCATCATATTTGGGATCCAACGGCCCTAGACAGTTCAAAGGACGGCTTGATTGACTCGTTGGGTCCCCCCTGGCCTAAAACATTATTTGGAACGACCATAAAAAAATATAACGCCCAAATCGATACGACTAAACAGTACCGATGTCCACACGCACTTAACACCTGCCAAAAAGTGGTAAAGGAAAGCATTCCAAAGAGGTCAAACGGGTAGGCGAGCGGACGTAAAGAATCTGCCAAATATTATGTAATAAATAATGCACTAAGTGGTCTATAAAGCATTCGTATAGATATTGTTAAAAACTCCGTGAAGATAATGATTTACTGAAAAAAATGGAAGCATATATAAATATTTCATGCAGTCACTTCAAATCAAAAGCGTGTTGACTGCAAATTGGTTTGCACTAAATCTAAATAATATGGCGTGGGATGCTCCCTAACGCCAAATCGGTCAAGTGTGTTTTGAGCGAGTAGATGATTCCGGTACATTTTAGGACACCTCATACTCAACACCTCTGTACCTCTACCATGAGTTGCTATCGAAACTTACTTTAGTCACTAGCGAGTAAACCACTATCGATACAGTATTTCTCGATAGCAACTGTCAAATTTGTGACTCATGGTACCGAATTTCTATAGCATAGGTTAAAAAACGTTACTCGCTAGTGTTTACATTTCGGTAGGTTTTTTACCTATCGTACTATCGATTTCAGTTCTTTAGGTGACCGCTAGTGGCACTGTACACATTTGGCATAGAAATGTTTTACGCCATCGTTAGCGAGTACGCACGTTAAAAACTCATGGTAAAGGCACTGAACTACAGTGTTACTGATAGTAACTATACGATGAAAGAGAGCGCTGGATTGTAGCCACAGTTTATTTTAAATCAATTTACAAGACAAAATAAATCCAAAAAGGTTCGGTTCGCAACATATAGCGTTCAGGGGCCCAATTCCACTAAATGCAACGTTCGAGTAGCACGTTTGGTTCGGCAATGGTATGGTTACGATTAATGTCAAATTGAAGTTTGACATTACATCAATATGGTATTCCTACGCACTACAACCGAAACAAACATACATTTTGACGTAATCTTTCGAACGAATGTGAACCATTACCGAAACACAACCGCACTTCGATCGTTGGTGTATTTAGTACAATACGAGTAAACGTCAAATTGGGCGTTTGGTTGTAATAGGGTAATGGCTCGGTGCATAATATGTTAGTGGAATTGCCCCCCTGTTCTTTTAATGAACAAAGAGTTTACCTTATTTCTGAATGAATCGATAGAAGCTTTATCTGTCTATATAAAAAACGAATGTTTGTCTATATGTCCTTTATAGAATCGTAAACTATGCAACGAATTTTAATGCAGTTTCAGCAATAGATAAAGTAATTCAAGAAGGTTTATAACCAGGATTGAAAGCGGGCAAAGCCGCAGGGCGCAGCTAGTTTAAGTAATAAAACCTTTTTAACCGACATGCAAAGAAGGAGATTTTCAATTCTATTTATTTTTGTGTCTGTTACCTTACATATATATATTCGTCAATTTCGTTTAAATTGATAAAGTACAGCCCCCTTATTCAGCTAATAAAAACCTCTCACGTGATTGCATAGAAAGCGAAAGAGACAGAACATAGAGGTCGCCACGAAACATCCTCGAGCTAGTGTCATTTTCCTAACAGAATTGAACCCCAGTTCCTAGTTAGTCCCCATGGTATAAGCTTTTTTTTAACTGCAATCTCTACATGGTAAGTAATGATATAGCAGAAGGTGGTCAGCTCACAAAGCTCAGAAGGGAACTGGCTCTATAATACAGCTGTCGGAATAAACCAACAGGTCTTTGGCAACAGATATTCAAGGCGGGTACTTCAAAGTACCCTTTCTAATCGAAAGGTCAAGCTCATCGTGGATTCTAGCCTATGACCCTAAGATCCACCTCCACGGTAGGCATACTAACTCAGATTTTGCTTAGCTTAGCTTAGTGGTTAGAGACCCTGACTGCCAAACCGAAGGTCGCGGCTTCGATTCCCACCCAGGACAAACATTTATGTGCATGAACATGTCTGTTATAAATATCTATATGAGTATGTATTTAAAAAGTAGTATATGTAGTATATCAGTTGTATGGTAGCGATACTACAAGCAGTACACTCTGCTTAACTTGGGATCAGGTAACCGTGCGTGAAGAATGTGTTGGGATATTTATTATTATTATTAAACACATTGTACGTGTTGATAATATTCCAAAGGATCCCAGACCCATAACCGCTGCACTGTAAACTATTGGAAAGTTCACTTTCGCAACCGTAAGAACAAGAGCTTTATAGCGACCACTTACTAAATAGCCGGGACATAAACATAACATGGTTTTTGACCTATCTCCAGAGTATAGTAAAGCGTCAAGTTAAACTTGAATAATAAAAACATTTATTGGCCGGTTACAAAAATAACTTTACAAGCGCCGTTTACAAGCGCTTAAAAGACCGTAAATGTACAATTTGTGTTTTATCTAGAAGATACAATAATCTTTTTCTTATTTTAAATAGCTGACCCGAAAGACGTTGTCCTGTCTTAACAATTAATATTGAATTCGAATCTTCCGATTGAATCGATTGTGAAAAGTGCAATAAGAAATTATAAATTAATTATTTTATCAATATTTATCTATTTTAAACGATATTTGCAGCGCGCATTCTGGCAATCGCTCCAGCTGTCAAACGACTGACAATAATAAAAGTTTATATTGTCAAAAGCGCTATTAGTAGTTTTCTTGAATTTTCAAATTTCGCGCGCAACTTTCAATTTTTTTTCTTTCATAAGAACCTTCTCCTGACAACAAACAAAACTTGGCGAAATCGGTCCAGCCGTCCATGCGTGATGCTGTAACCAAGGGAAATAGGGATTCACTTTTATATTATAAATATAGATAGATATAGCTTTATTTTTGCCAGTGTCGATGTTTATTATGAATTAATGTTACGTAATTGAACACTTAATGTTGTCATATCTAATAGGCCTGGTTAACTTTTATATAGAAAAATTAACCCTGTAGACGGCGGTGACCACTTACCATTAGTTGGACCGTCTGCATGTTTGTCGGCCTTTTTGGTATAAAAAAAGGAAAAAACCGGCCAAGTGCGAATCGGACATAATATTATGGAAATAAAACAAAAACGCAACGGTTTCAGTATGCCCTAGAGCTGACTGATTAGCTTTCATATTCAGATGTGCTTTGAATGTCGTTATTTTTTTTTACTATTAAATATTTTTTCGAGCAAATTTTAATACTTTTGTTTTGTAATCATCAAGAATGTAAAAAAAATACTAAATTTTAATCTTGTTCTAGGAGTTCCAATAGAGATTTTGATGAGAGCTTTTACATTAATTTTAACTCGATATCCTAATGCCTATTAAATACAAAATTTGATTTCTTATCGACATTATAATCCTACTAATATTATAAATGTGAAAATTTGTATGTATGGATGTGTGTTACTCTTTCACGCAAAAACTACCAAACGGATTTAGATACAACTTGGCACATAGATAGAGCATATCCTGGAATTACATTTAGGCTAGCTTTTATCCCGGGAAAACGTGAAATCCCTCGGGGACGCGGGTAAACGCGGGGGACAGCTAGTTTTAAATATTCCTTAGAATCAGGTGTCAAAAATTCGTAGAAACAACATAAAAAAAACCCATAGTTAAATAACGTAGAGATAAAAGTCGAAAATCTATTTCAACAAATAATGGAGTACTCAACAATACCTTCCGAATTACAGACTATTCATAACAACAATTAAGTGCCACGGTCAATCCTAGCATGGGGAACTCTATAACCGTAATCAATAACAGAAATTCAACTCTATCCCCAAACAAATTAAGTGCAAAATCAAATGCAAATGAAACTGCATTAGTATTACTCAACACAATAGGCATATCAGTGCATTCTTTAGATGTACAAAGGTCAACGCCTACGGGAATTTGAACTCTATATTTTATGAAATAGGATGGCTTTCGTAATGACACAGATCATTTACGATTATTTAGTCATTCATCAGTTGCCTAATCCCAATTGGACAATAGACTGTAAAATTGTGAAATTATTAAAATCAGCTTATATTATTGAAATAGTAGAGAACCTTGGAAAATTACATCAAATTCTGTTGCAAAAGGGATATTGAAATATTTATCAACATTCATAAAGGCTAGGAATTAGCTCCTTAGTTATACTGGCACTGAAAAAAAAATTTTTTATAGAACATAGGCCGGTAAACAGGCCGACAGTACGCCTGATGATAAGTCACCACCGCCTTTAGACTATTGCAACACAAGGGGCACTGCCAATGCGTTGTCGACACTGAGACGTGAAGTTATTAAAACTCATGTGTCTGTAATATCACCGAACCTTTACATTTCTAATCGAAACACAGTAATACAAGTGCACTACTGCTTCACGGCGGCAATGGGTAAGGGAGTATCACTAAAATCTTACAAATATTATGAATGTTTGGATGTATGGATGTTTGTTCCTCTTTCACGCAAAACCTATACAACGGATTTGGATGAAACTTGGCACATAGATAGAGCATATATTGGAATAAAATATAGGCTACTTTTTATCCCAGGATAATGTTTCGTCCCTCAGGAACGCGGATCGAACCGCGGGGGACAGCAAGTAGCATAAAAATATATTACAATATCGTCAAAACTCAAAACCGTAGCCATTGGTATACACGCCTTTACATTCATAAAATCGTGAATCGACTCTTCGCTACGGATAAGACAAAAAAATTTAAATAAATAAATATCCTTGAACATTCTTGAAGCCATCTGATTCCAAACTAAGCAAAGCCTGTACTATGAAAACCAGATAACTGATATACTACATAATATACATTTTATTTTAAATACATACTTTTCTATTCTTTGATACAAATATATATTTACAACAAATATAAATAAATAACTCTATCACAGATTATAAATAAGTGGAAATGATATAAAGGTGACAACAAACATTAAGTAACTACTAAATAAAACTATCAATTTACATTAAACGTAAACTAAAATAATTGATAACGATGGAGTAATTGCATGAAATAATAACAATGCTATTATTAATGTTTACAAAGTAATTAATACAGAGAACGATAACGATTGGCTTGTAAATCAATGCCAACTTATTTTAGAGCAAGATAAACAAATTGTGACTAATAATAAACTTTAGCAATTTTATGAACCAACGGAATGGGGAATACCACTGCTATCGTTTTAGTACTGGTATTTTTTATACCTCTTGGGTCGACAAACAAGCAGACGGTCTACCTGATGGTAAGTGGTTAACACCGCCTATGGACATTTGCAACACCACGGGCACCACCGATACTTTGTCGAACCTCAGACGTTTCATGTGCCTGTAATTTCACCGGTCTTACCTTTCTAACCGAAAAACAGTAATACAAATGCACTACTGGTTCACGGGGGAAATGAGTATGGTGGTAAAACAAGTACAAATTTGTACTTAGTTTAATCAAGCAGTACATTTCCCGGCGAAAATAATGATAATCATTTAAGCGAAAATCCTTGCTTGGTCAAAATTGAAAACAGTATAGATGACTAAACAATACAGGAGGATGGAATAAGATTCATAATTACTTCAGAGTAATCCTCAAAATATATAAACAAAGCTTTTGTAGTGCAGACCGGTTGTGGTCAAACGATACAACGGTATATTAAGGAATGAATCACCAATCACCTTTTTCTGACCACACGCAAAAATATGTAGTCACGAAATTTACACAACTAAAATAGACAAATCATTGTGTAATGTTATAACTTAGCAAAAGCTAAATTAATGATACTATCAGATTGGGAACACACTTTCAAGAATATCCCTGTAGCGTATCTATTAAATTTCGAATTCGCAAGCTTATTTTCGAAAACGTAGATTTATTACTCCAATAACTAAAGGGAATAAGGTTGAGAATTGAATAAATAATACTTATTTAGACGACAGTCATTAGATGGCACAAATAATTTGGAAGCATGCCACTATAGAGGCTTCCGACTAACAACATGAATTAAGTGTTATTTTAAACCCAGCTAGGTACAAATTTCCTAGAAGTGTTTTATCTAATTGTAAGGATAAAATGGATGAAATATCTAAAGTACTCGAAGCAAATAGTAATGCATCACACGAGGGAGACACTTAAAAACGCAACAAGGACTTATATCATGCGTTCGAAAACATTAATTAAGGTTATGATATAAACGAACGGCGTCCAACAGAAAGCTCCATAAGCGTATAGTTTATTTTTCTCATTCATACAGACGACAAAATACATGTGTCGGCTTACTAACACAGATAAGGGCGGGACGGCGTTGTAAAACGTATTCAATAACAATTGTAATAGAGTTGAAGATTCAACGGAAGCGTTTGATAATCTCGACATAGGGTAAAGTAAACAGTCGTTTGCGCAGGGAACGCCAGTCAGTAGTTGATCATTGGTATGAGCAGACTGCTATCGAGAGCCACGCGCTTATCGACACAAGCGCACGCGCCGATCGAAATTCGACTTCGAAATTGTATTTTTTTTCCCGGTGTTTCTCAAGGGTGCATTCTAGGTTCACTGTTATACATATTAGTTGTGAGTGCCACGTGTTTTGTGAGTTGAATCGGTCCAGTTGAATGCAGATGCTGTTTTGTACAGTAAGTCAATATTAAATTTTCTTGCACATGTTTGAATAGGACCATTGTTTGGCGGGAGGTCTTTTTTCACTTATTATGTGGTATCGCACGTATCAATAGTAGTTTGTGTTTGTTTATTTTCAAGTTTATCTAGCTCTAATTAAAGTGCAGCAGAATTTTACTGAATGTTGATGTTGTCGTAAATGTTTTATGACTTTTAGTTTGAAATGTAGTTTTATCGTTGTAGATAGTAAACGTTTAGTCCGTGAGCTGTAAATGTTCTTGAACTTCGTTAGTTGTTTAAGTTTTTTCTCCTTTATCTTGTATTGAATCTTTGCAAGTATTCGACGATTATTTTGTTTACGTTGCGATGCGTGTGAGTCATTTCTGTTTGATTCATTTTTCGATGAAAGTGAAATTTATTGATTTTTGTTCTCACAGCTTTTTGTGATTTTTTAGAACATTCCTTTTAATTTCACACTTGATTGAATCATTTCAATTGTTTTTTTATCATCAAATCTTGATGCGATTATTTAAAAAAATCTTTTACCGATAGAAAGTTACATTATTCCCAAATTATAGGCTATTCAAATATTATAAATGGATATAACATTGTATTAAATATTCAAGTGTTTATTTAATCTAATAAAAAAATTGTTTTAATAACCGGATATCTATTATTTTCTTTGGATAATTAAATTCTTAATTAAGTTTTTCTAATAAACAGCATACATCAAATCAATTTATTTTCTTAATAGAATTGCTCATGTGTCTTGTGAAAGTCAAATTTTCGTATCATCTTCATTAAATGTTTTCTTTTTTTTTGCCATAGGCTTACTTTCTTTTATGATTGTCACTATTTATAATCAAATTATATTTTGAGTATTATTAATCACTTTTCATATTAAATTTAATCTGTGATGTATTTGATTTTTTAATTGAATTCAAATTAAATTCTATTTTGAGTATTATTCGTCACTTTTAATTTAGTGACGTAATTTTTTCTTAATTTAATTTAAATCATATTATATTTCCAGCATTATTGGTAACATTTCATATTACATTTAATCTGTAACTCTTAAATTGAATTTAAAATAAATTATATTTTGAGTATCATTGGTTACTTTTCAAGTTACATATTATAATCTGTGACATATTTGTTTTTTATTAAACGGATTTACGGAAATAACCTTTGTTCTCTAACCTAATGCCTTTTTGCCATAGGCTTAACATTCATTTATGATTTTTCACTATTTATAAATTAAAACTAAATAATAAGTTGATTATTATTGATCACTTTCATATTAAGTTTGATCTGTGACTTATTTAAATTTTAAATTGAATTGAAAACAAATCATATTTTTAGTATCATTGGTAACTTTTCAAATTACATATTATAATCTGTGACATATTAGTTTTTTTTAAACGGATATACGGAAATTACAATTGTTTTCTAATCTAATGCCTACCTACTTGAGGAAAACCACAATAGTTATTTATTTAAATAATATCATATATATAAATAAGTATATAGGTTATTTTTATTTAATATTCATTCATCTACTACTATCTTAAAATCTACTACATTAAATTATATATCTATGTGTTATCAGAACATAGGGTTCCTTTGATGCACCGTCACCTCAAAACTACTGAAAATATCGGGATGGGCCTGCCACCATTCGACGCGGAATTATTCTTAGATGGTTATAGGCTATGATATCGATAAACGCGGGTGAAACCGCGGGTGTAACATATATTATAAGGCAATAACAAAATAGTTACGTAGTTTTTACTCTACGGTTCGTGAATCGATTTTTTATATTGTAGCTATTGACGAGCTTTATGTTAACAATAAAAAAAGAGAAATAATATTTTTTAATAGGAAAATTTTCGTGTGTTACTACAAAATAATCTAAAATTCAGTAATAACCAAGCTTCATTATAACCTAGTGACTGACTTACTGGAAATTACGAGGGCAAGGTCGTAGGTTCAAATCTCGAGGCAGATTATGTCGTTATCGTGAACTTCTTATCTTAATTTATGAGATTACAGATAGGGCAGAGTTACTAGGAATTTTAACCAGTATCTGGAATCTCCAAAATGGTCGACGGACCTTTTTGTAATTTTTTATATTTAACTTAAAAAAAAAATACTATCAACCCTAATTACCAAATGTATAAGGACTTGTCAAAACAAAAGAAATGAGCCCAAACTCGAAGGGTTAATTAGACGGCACTGAAGAGTTCCACTATCCACACCCTGACTCCATCATCAGTACCTACTTCGTTGTACCAATGAAATAAATAAAATTAATAATTAAATTCTACTAATTTTTATGTATGGGTGTTTGCTACTCTTTCACGCAAATCCTACCAAACGTATTTAGATGCAACTTGGCACATAGGTAAAGCATATCCTGGAAAAACATATAGGCAATTTTTTATCCCTCGGGGACCCGGGTAATACCGCGGGGGACAGCTAGTGTTATATATAAAAAGGAATATTTATTCGTCTTTTAGGTATGTGTTCTCTATGCCTTTTATTCGATTATGATAACATTTTGTGAGTTGTTATGCGTGCATCCTTAATATTGTCTGTCATTTTATGACAAACTAATTATACTTATTATATATTTTTTTATCTGTTGCGAGGTTTTCTCACACACCCTCTAGGGGGTGTGGAGGTAATAAAAAAAAATTGATTATTTGCAAAAAAATAAAAATATAGAGCTTTTTACATTAAGATAAACGCAGATACATGGTGCCTCTTTCATGCCCTTTTATAACTTAAGAACGATTTGTCTGATCTTGATGAAAATTGGTATATAGTTAGAACATATTATTGCGCGAATGATTTCGATAATAGCAGGAGAAACCGCGGGGGACAACTAGTCACAGACAAAAAAACTCACAAACAATAAGCGACCCCAACTTCCGCATACTCTTCAAATTATAGAAAACGAAACATTCCATGTTACTTCATTTGTTTTCATTAACACAGACGGACGGATTCCATTGTTATGAATACACATTTTTTACATCCTGAGGAAGGAACACCAGTTTTGTTTCACTTGCGTCTTTTGAATGATCCATTTAGTCTCAGTATAAAAATTCTAGATAATCTTACTTCTATTATAAATGCGAAAGTTTGTTACTCACACCCATATTCTAAGACGTTTCCTCAGACGTCACTCGACTCCAACTCGACTGAGGATACCTTAAGCATTTTCTCGACGAATTCTCAAAATTGGTATTCTATGTTATAACTCGAGCAACCCCGACTGAGGTTGAGTCGAAGTGAAGTCGGGTTAACATGTCATTAATTACGTCATGATATCATCACTACATAGTATAAAACAAAGTCGCTTTCTCTGTCCCTATGTATGCTTAAATCTTTAAAACTACGCAACGGAATTCGATGATGTTTTTTTAATAGATAGAGTGATTGAAGAGGAAGGTTTATATGTATTAGTATCTACATTGCACCTGAGCAAAGCCGGGGCGGGTCGCTAGTAAATAAATAAAGAAAAAAACCGTAGGGATCTGAATGTAACTTCGTACAGAGATGAATTAATCTTAACAGCACATAAGATATTTTTTAACCCGGGAAAATGTAATGTCTCTAGGGAACGCAGGGGACAGCTATTTTGTTTTGTAACCAGATATGTTATTTTCCATCAATAGATATTTTACATCCATCAACAGAACATGTAATCCCTACTTATATTATAAATGGGAATGCAAGTTTGTTTGTTACGATTTCACGCGAAAACTTCTTATCCGGTCATCATGAAACTTCGTTCACATATTCTTGGAGGTATAAGGACTAACATAGTGTACATTTTGTGCTGGGAAAATTTTTCATCCCTCGGGAACGCGGGTAAAACCGCGGGGGACAGCTAGTATAAAACCCTTTATTCATTGCTCCTTTTTTTGGCGAAACCTCACCTCGGTTAAAATCTATTCAATCAATAATCAAAATAAATAATTTTCGTCCATTGTTACATCCTATCCCACTAATATTATAATTGCAAAAGTTTGTGCTATTTTTACTCTTTCACGCGAAAACTACGCGACGGATTTGAATGAATCTTGGCACACATAATGTACTTTATTTTCGGGAAAATGAAACATCCCTAGGGAACTCGCATAAAACCCTGAAGGACAGATTAACCATAAACTACAAAATAATAAAAATCCACTGTGATACCAAAGGTTTTATGGTTGAAGTGTTTTGCTAACAGATCGTTTATCACTAATTGTTGTCTATTGAGCGATATCAACAATCTTATCTTTTATAATGTTTATATCTAATCTAGATCTTGATTAGTGTCCACATGGATATAATTAGCTTCTTGTTTGTTGGAATCTTTATTCTTTGTATATAAACAATTAAACAATATATAAACAACTAGCTTAATAGCTCGATATCATATATAGCCTATAACCATCTAGGAAGAATTCCGAATGGTAGCAGTCCCATCCCGATATGTTCAGTAGTTTTGAGGTTTGATGGTGCGTCAAAGGAAACCTATTTTCCTTATATGTTTATAGAATATAGATAGATGGAAGATGTATATAAGAAGTAGTATGTGTAGTATATCAGTTATCTGGTAGCCATTGTACAAGCTCTTCTTGATTTGGGATCAGATAACCGTGTCTGAAGAATTTCCCAGGATTTTTTAAACATACAACGATAGCACTTCTGCTTAAAAATGTTGTCTGTCTCTCTGTGTATATGTCTTTTTATAACTCAATAACTATTTGCCTGACCGAAAAATTGTTATGTAGTTAGAACGTCTGATTGTGGGAATAATGGGCTATATGATATCGATAAATGCGGGCAAAACCGCGGGGGACAAGTAGTATTATATAGGCACACACCTAAATACAGGACAAGCAGTCTAAAAACTTCAGTTCGTTCATAACTTCTTACAAATTAACGGTCCGCTCAAATGCTGTTACATAACCTGTGAATTTTCTTCAACAAATAGTTTCCGAACGAGTGTCGGTTTGTTTAACTGTTGTGTTACGTGTTACAGTAAATTGTTGAGCCGTAACCTGGCGCGGACAATGAATTTGTGCTGTTTGTGTCAACATACCTGTCAGTTGTCAACATGACTTCATTATGACGTTTGTTTTCAAATAAAAGAGTTTGACATTCTTTATAGTCTCTGGTCAGATTCCGAACCTTTTCTAAAAATCCTATGAAAAAGGTTTTAAATTTTTTTAACTGAAAACTTCTTTAGCGGCGTTGGGCACTTTTCTTGGGATGGGTATAAAATGTTAAACTCGCGTCAGGACACGTGCCCTGATCGAACATTCGTAAGACGGTAAAAATGCACAACGTTAATGTTCAAGTTTTCACTTCTGCCCGCACTCCCGGAGTGCAACCCGTTGTTTTCTTATAAGTAAAACTTCTTATGGGATTGTTTTGAAAATCTGATCTGAAACCTTCTTGTGACGAAAAATAAATTAACGATTAACACAATCTATGCTACTCAAAAGTGATTGATGAATAATTAAAATGTTTCCCTGTAATACTAAAGTTTCACTTCTATCGTGTCTTTGCGACACAATCTATTATTTTTTGGAGGCTCTACATCCTTACACGGATAGCATGGAGTGCAGATGGCTACGAATTTTATCAATGCGTAAGTTTGTGAACATGTCTGGATGTTTTATTCTCTCACACAAAAATTCCTGTACGAATTTAGATTACAATTTATAGAGCATGTCCTGGACAACATTATCTAATATAGGTAATAATTTAGTAACGTGAAATTACAATCTAACTTTTGAAGGGTCAGTAGGCTTGGTGGTTAGAGACTATGTGCATGAACATGTCTGTTCGTTTTGTGTCTGGGTGTAAATATCTTTATAAGTATGTATTTAAAAAGTAGTATATCAGTTACCTGGTAGCAATACTACAAACAGTACACTCTGCTTAACTTGGGATCAGGTAACCATGTGTGAAGAATGTCTTGGGATATATTAACTAATAACTTCATCTATTTGACGGGCGGATTTAACAGTAACGCTTCAGAAAGGACTTATTCTAAGACCACAAAAAAAACTTTTGTGCACACGCAGTAGAAGTGAAACTAACAAAACACTACCTATCTCATTCTATCGCAGGCTCAATTGTATTTATATCATTTTTTGTTTCATCAAAATTTCAAGAAGGTTTTACTCCAAAAAATGTAATGTATGTTTTACCAAGAAGCATCCATGTCAATTAACACGACGTATACATATAACAGATAACAAAACTCAGTTGCACAGATACGAAACACAAAGCCTGAATTCTAGGGCAGCGACACACACACTGAATGGCAAACACTGAGAAATTGTAATGTAAATTCACATTTGCGTAACACTCCTTGCCTTTGAAAGGGTTATATGAACCTGACATACCGTAGAACTGAATGCCCTTTAATTATCTGTGGAAAATACTTGGATTTTTAAATAGAGCTTGTTAGAAAGGTATCTCAACGAATTTACAGGCTTTTTGGGATAACGACCTAGGTAAAAGAGGCAGTCAAATTCTATTTCATATATCATAATCTTTATCAAATCAAAGATGAAAAATATAAAGTAGTAGAGCTCTTAGTGTAATCTTCGTTCGGGGAAGTACTACCACCTTACCCATTTCCGCCGTGAAGCAGTAGTGTACTTGTATTACTGTGTTTAGGTTAGAAAGGTAAGGGGACCGGTGAAATAACAGGCTCATGAGACTTAACAACTTCATGCCTAAGGGTCGACAATACATTGGCGATGCTCTGGTGTTGCAAATGTTCAAGCGGCGGTGATCACTTACCGTAGGTGGACCGTGTGCTTGTTTATCGGCTCATCTGTACCTATAAAAAAAAATAAGGTTAAATAACTTAGCAATATAAGTATGGTATGTTATCTAGTCTATATACCTATAATTAATTTGTAGTTTGTAACTCCTAGTTTTAAAGGATAACGAACCCATTTCTACCTTTCCGGTTCGATTTTGTACTAAATAGGCCCATTCTTTAGGAAGGTTATAGGCTATTTAACATCACGCTATGGCTTTTAGGAGCAGAGCTAAAAGAAAGAACGCTAACCGAAATCTAAATAACAGCGCGGGCGGACGCAAATTTTGTTATAGTATATTTTATGGGCTGGAGAATACATGGACTACTTTTATACTTCTTTATAAACGCGGGTGAAACCGCAGGGGAGAGCTAGTTTAGTACGATTTGACACATCCACGGTCTTATTTAACATATTGCCGCCACGCCACGTTTGAGTTTTCAATCCTGACTCATTATATTCGGGTTTCTCCCCGGTTTAGACTTAACCTTGCACCAGCCTCTTTAATCAGCTAATATAAATACTGCGGCGCAACAAAGCCTCGGAGAGCTTACCTCTCACGTGATTCCGTAGTGGGCGAAAGAGACAGAGCATTGAGTCTGCAACGAAACATAGTCGAGCTAGTGTTTACCTTACATAATACCCCAGATTATTTTTCTGTTTTATACGTCACCCGAACAGCATCTTATTAAAGTCGGTAGAAATATGAAAGCAATATTATAGATGCTAAAATATGGGCGGACCTAACTCACCTAATAATGTCAATGAATTTTAATAAAACATTATGCAATTCATGTAAGAATATGATGTTTGTTCCGCTTTAAACCTTTTTAACCGATCATCATGAAACTTTGTACACATATTCTTGGAGGTATTAGAAGTAACATAGGATACTTTTTGTGTCGGGAAAATGTTACATCCTCGGGAAGGCGGGTGAAACCGCGGGGGACAGCTAGTGTTTTATATTTATTTGTTCTGTAGTAAGTATTTATTTTATTTTTAACATGAAGATAGATTATAATATTTTTTATTCTTTTTATTTGACATAACATTGTCATCATTGTCAGTTCAGCCTAGAGATGTCCACTGCTGAACATATGCATGTTTATTTGTATAGAAATAAATTGTATACGCATCCTGTGAAAAGCTAGATGTGCTGAACATTTAATAACTTGTAACACCTTAAACAGAATAAAAGACTTAAATTGAACGGGCGGTAAAATTACCGTTCCTCCTTTATAACCAACTTTAAAAAAAGGTTTTTAATTCGAGTGTTTTCTGATATCCGAATATTAGATCTATTCGTCTGTTTTTTTTTGTACCACTTGGGTCGACAAACAAGCAGACGGTCCACCTGATGGTAAATGGTTACCGCCGCCTATGGACCCTGAGACGTGAAGTTGTTAAGTGTGTCTGTAATTTCACCGGCCCCCTTACCGTTCTAACCGAAACACAGTAATACAAGTGCACTATTGCTTCACGGCAGAAGTGGGTAAGGTGGTAGTACTACCCCAGACGAACTCTGCACTAAGAGCTCTACTATTCAAGAAGTTGTTCCGTCGTTCGTCAAAAGTTAATTTTGTGCTTTCGTTGTTTGTCAAAAGTGTATTTTAAGTTCGCAATGTAATGTGTACATTTCTAAATGATAAAAGAGTTGAATCCTAACGACATTTCAATGATAATTGATTCCCAAACGAAATTGTTTCTCGGAGACAAACAAAAGCTCTACCTAAATTAGTTTTTGATGAGGTTCTTTTAAACCTGGCAGGTATATAATGTGGCAAAACTTGATACGCAGATTTGATTTATTTTCTAAGCACTTTAAAGATCATATTCCTTTGCTTAAACCAAGACAGATTAACGTTTCACCACAATATTACTGACCTTAATGAAGTGGTCAAACGTGGTGAGCATTTAATGCAACTTACTTAGCATATAACTTTTTGTGAAATAAGTACTTACTAGCTTTAGATATATTGAAGTACTGAGATCTTACTGAGAACTTTACGTTTCAGGATCGACAACTTAACTATGGAACTGGTGTTGCAAATATCCATAAGGGGCAGTGACCACTTACCATCAGGTGGACCGTCTGTTTGTTTTTCTGCCTACTTGCCATAAATAAAACTGTGATGTTCTCGCGTTCCCGAGGAATGGTACATTTCCCCAGGAAAAAAATACATGTTTTAATCCAAGTTACAAACTATCTATGTGCCGAGTTTCATTCAAATCCGTTGATTAATTTTTGCGTGAAAAATTAACAAAATTCCATCCATCCTCGCAAACATTCGCATTTATAATACTAGTATTTTGATATACTTTCTGAACAAAGTTGTTCAGTTTTTGCAGTACCTAGTAAATAAAGAATATCGATATATCAAGCCACGTCCCTGATCATCAACTGAGCTAATGACGTACTTTAATATTCGATAAGAACTTCGGATGATGATGCATCGATCATATTTTGACGTATTTTTGATTAAATCTAGTATAATGCTTCAAATGGCTTGATGTTAATGTCTTTTTTAGGATATCATTGATAATAGATTAATTATCATTATCATTAGTCTCTTGTTTTGATGATAAAATATTTCAGATACTATTTTCCGATTGACAAAATATTTTTAACTAGTTGTCCTCCGCGGTTTTACACGCGTTCCCGAGGGATGTCACATTTTCTCGGCACAAAAATATTCCTATGTGTATTCCAGGGCATTTCCTGTATATGTGCCAAGTTTCATCTAAATCCGTTTGGTAGTTTTTCCGTGAAAGAGTAACAAACGTCCATACTTTCGCATTTATAATATTAAAAAAATTAACTTTAATTCGACGTCACTACCAACTGAGCTTTCATCGCCTTAAAGTTAAAGTTTTTGGAGTAAACCATCGACTATCAATTACCTTCGTAAATGTATTTTTTAACCACAGATAGATTATTGAAAGCGACAGCTGATCGCTAGACAGTTCCTCCACCAATTAACCAATTCCTCCGCATTGTCCACACTATGACCAAGTGTGTAACAATTTGGGCCAATTTCCACCAATCAAAACGCACGCTCTACGAGATAAGGGCGTTTCATATTACATATTTACTGGCTGCGTTTTTAAAACAGTCAAGCGATGACAATTCCTGTCGTGATCATTTTGCTGTGCTGTTCTAAATACGAAAGAGAGGAGAAAATACGTCTCCAAATTGTAACTGGCAGGTTATCAGTCTCAAAAAAGCTTTAACCATAAAAAGTGTGCCATACTTAGACCTGCTGAAGGAAAAATTTTAAGAGGGACATGAGGAATATGTTACCTTAGGTCGAAAACCCTCTGCAAGGGTTTAAAATACATCAGAGGCTAACTCCTTATAGTCCATACAAAAAACAGTAAAATGTAAGGATTTCACACGCGGTAGAAGGTGATACCTTCAGTAAACTACCTATCTCATTCTCTCGCAGGCTGAATTTTATATGATTGTCTCTTTCATCGAGTTTCAAATTACAACTGTATCATTAGCGATATAGGGTCGAGTTTTCAATAACACTTTTACCTGTCAAAAGAGTCCTATTACGTGAATACTTTAGTAGATGATTTGATATTGCTTTTCAATGCCATTTGTAAGAATAAGCGAATATTGCCCACTACTCTTTCCTACTAATATTATTAATGCGAATGTTTTGTGCGGATGAATTAATGAATGTTTGTTACTCTTTCACAAAAACTACCTAACGGATTCAAAATTCAAAGCTATTTATTCAGTATAGGCCCTCGGAAGGCACTAATCAAGGTCAAATTCAAAGTTCGGAAGTCAGCCTTCAACTGAGAAGGACCAGCAAGGTAATTATTTTTTATTAAAAATGTAAATAGTATGAAACTTGGTAAATAGCGATTTATAACCTGGGGAAGCGGACGGAATTTAATAACACTTAACATTTATATAGAGCATGTCCTGGAATAAGATATAGGGTACATTTTATCCCGGAAATACCTAACTTCTATCAGGAATGCAGGTGAAACCGAGGGGTACATCTAGTTTGAAATAAGCGAAGTTAAAGATAAATAACATGTCTAAATTATCGCCCACATAAAATTAAAGAATAATTTATCTCAAGCTATTTGGTCTATTTAAAACTAGCTCTTGTAAATTGTAATTTTCCTAAAATGGTTCGAATGTTATTCGAGCGTTTTGCAAGAAATAAAGACTAGTTCATAGTTTGCAGTAAAACGCGGCATTTGCCATAAATCGCCCGGCGGGTGACCATTTACCTCTTGGTAATTACATTTTATAAGACATATAAAGTACGGTAAAGTATTCCACATCCCCGAAGATTTATAACGGGTTGTATTACTTACACATAACTTAAGGCATATTTTTTTGAAGTGAAACTTAGAGGAGAGCTTTGAAATTCTTATCCGCAACCTTTTTGTGCAAAAATAAATTAATGATAAACACAATGTATGCTATTCAAAAGTGATTGATGAGTAATTAAAATGTTTCCCTGTTATACTAAAGTTTCACTTCTATCTTTATTTTTTTCAAACTTTTCTTGGGATGAGTATAAAATGTTAAACTCGCGTCAGGACACGTGACCTGGTCGAAAATTCGTAAGACGGTAAAAATGCGTCCCGGAGTGCAACCCGTTGTTTTTTTTTCGATTATACATTTGTTTAGCTGTCTCCGAGGTTTCAAACGCTTTCCCGAGAGATTCCATGTTATAAATTATATATGTGTCAAGTTTCATTCAAATTCGTTTTTACGTTTTACGTGAAAGAGTAAAAAACATCCATATGTCCATACATCCATCTTCAAACTTTCATATTTGTGATATAAGTAGGATAAAACGCCACGTCTTTTGTCTACAGCATGGCCTACCCTTTAGTCTATTAATGCTGAATGACGTCAGACTCCCGATCGCGTTTTACTTCACTTACGTGTAAAGAATTAGTGTTTAAACGCTCGAAATGGGTTTTGAACTGGAAAAATGTCTCGGGAAGCGATTACTAAACAATTTACGATTGGAGCCAAATATTTATATTATTTGAACAAGCGCTTCTGCTTTCGCGCTGAGAAATAAATGGCTTCAGTAAGCCAAGTAAGCTTTTATCGGCAGTTTGGCGTCAGGTTGTTTAAATTTCATGTAGACTGATAAACAGGGAGACGGTCTACTTGGTGGTAAGTGGTCACCATCGCAACACTAGTGGCATCGCTGCGTTGTCGACCCTGAGACGTGAAGTTGTATCTGTATGTATGTTACCACTTGGCTTGGTGGTTAGAGACTCTGACTGCCAAGCCGAAGGTCGCGGGTTCGATTCCCACCCAGGACAAACATTTGTGTGCATGAACATGTTTGTTTGTTCTGTATCTGGGTGTAAATATCTATAAAAGTATGTATTTAGAAAAAAAATCGTATATGTAGTATATCAGTTATCTGGTTTCCATAGCACGAGCTCTGCTTAGTTGGGACCAGATGGACGTCTGTAAAGAATGTCCCAGGATATTTATCTCATGTGTCTGTAATGTCACCGGCCATACATTTCTAACCGAAACAGTAATACAAGTGCACTACTGCTTTACTATACTATATGGCGGATAGTAAGGTAGTACTTCCCGGTCGACCTCTGTATTATGAGCTCTAATACTTCAAGAATGTTATTTTTCATTTCAATGGATAATTATTTTAATATCTACACTAATATTATAAAGAGGAAAGATTTGTATTTTTGTATGTAACGAATAAACTCAAAAAGTACTGGACCGGTTTTAATAATTCTTTTTTCATTAGAAAGCTACATTATCACTGAGTAACATAGGCTATATTTAGTACTAGATTACTTAGGAAATCTTTAGAAATTCCTATTAAAACCAACCGAAGGTGTAAAAAAAATAGCCTAGATAAAGAGTAGATAGACATTTTATGTCTTTCATTGCATACGCTGCGAAGAGTATTAATGATAGGACAAAAAAATGTTCGACAATAGATTATATAATGATGAGCTATAGAGGTTTTGCAATTTGGAATGTATTGCAGGTCGTGGGTTCGATTCCCACCCAGGACAAACATTTGGGTGCATGTCTGTTTGTTATGGTCTGGGTGTAATGTGTATTAAGAAAACAAAAGGTTGTATATCAGTTTTCTGGTTTCCATAGTACAAGCTCTGCTACGTTAGGGATCAGCAGGCTGATTGTGTAATGCTCTTACTATATATACTACTTTTAAATACATACTCATCCCTACTAATATTATAAATATAAATGTAAGTTTGTTTGTTACACATTCACGCGGAAACTACTTAACCGATAATCATGAAACTTTGTACCCATATTCTTGTAGGTATTAGAAGTAACATAGGATTATTTTTGTGCCGGGAAAATTTTAAATCCCTGGGGAACGCGGGTGAAACCGCGGGGGACAGCTAGTTTAGTATAAAACTCATTACAAGAGTGGTAAATTTAAGTAAATATTTATCTTAAATAGATTCATTAGTTAATGATAAACAAACATAACTGAATACACAGATGGTATAATAATTAAAAAATATTGAAAACAAACATCAATTATACAAAGAAGAACAATTATTAGCTTGAATGCTTTGCTAAAGTAATTAAAGTTCAATTAGTTATTAGGTGTTAGGAATGTTTTTAGTTTTTTGCAATATCCCTACTAATATTATAAATGTGAATGTAAGTTTGTTTGTTACGCTTTCACGCGAAAACTACTTAACCGATCATCATGAAACTTTGTACACATATTCTTGGAGGTATTAGAAGTAATATAGGATACTTTTTGTGCCGGGAAAATGTTACATCCCTCGGGAACGCGGGTGAAACCGCGGAGGATAGCTAGTACCTCATAAATAGGGTACCGTGTGCAAAAGAAGCTGTAGTTTTGGTCTCATATCATATTTTTTTATACTATTAAACAATTTATTTGTCGTTAAAATATTCCAATTTATATTTAGTTGTAAGTATTGAACTAAGTCACTGATTCTGACTTTCTGTGCTGTGTTTTTTAAACAGCCTAAATATTTTTTTTTGCATCGTTAACTAAGGATCTCATCTATAATGAAGATTTTTCTCTGGTAAGTTTATACGTATAATAGGTATATAAGCTTACTTAAGCGAAGCCGGGACGGGTTGCTAGTTATAAGAACATTAAAATCAAAATCGACAGGCCACTTGGCTTAGTGGTTAGAGACTCTGACTGCCAAGCCGAAGGTCGCGGGTTCGATTCCCACCCAGGACAAACATTTGTGTGCATAAACATGTTTGTTTGTTCTGTGTCTGGGTGTAAATATCTATATAAGTATGTGTTTAGAAAAAAAATAGTATATGTAGTATATCAGTTATCTGGTTTCCATAGTACAAGGTCTGCTTAGTTTGGGACCAGATGGCCGTGTGTAAGAGAATGTCCCGCGATATTTTTTAATTTTATCAATCTTATACGAAACTCGTCGTGCGCAAATACAACTTACACTTGGCCGGAGTCAGTAGAAAACAAATGCCCTAAGGTTCACTTTCCAACTTCAACCAATGGATGGTTGACGTTCCAGTAAAATGCAAATTAAAAAATACCTTCACACTCATTTGTCACGCCCCTACCATCGGTTCTGGAGGTGACAAGCTTGTAATTCGTGACAGACAAACCGACACGGTCTTAAGACGACCCGATGAAGTTATTAACTCGAGCATCTGGCTGTAACTGGTTCAAACTAGTTAAGATGCAAAAAATGATTTCTTTTTTGTTTTTACTGACAATGTATAAGTTAGTTGGTGTTGCTGTGCAAACTAAATTTATCTTTATCTTAACTAATATTACAAATGCGTAAGTTTGTTATATCTGGATGTTTGTTACTGTTTCACGCAATAACTACCAAATGGATTTGGATGAAACTTGGTACATATATAGTTAATGCCCTGGAATAACACAGGATACTTTTTGTGCCGGGAAAAGGTTACATCCCTCGGGAACGCGGATGGAACCTGAAACCACTGAAACTCTATAATAGCAATTAAACAAGAAAAAAACGATTCACTAACAGAAGAGAAAGTTGTACTAAACAATATTGTCTATGTCTATACATAGATAATGGAATTAAATAAAAACAATACCTCGTTCGAATTGGAATTAAACCATCTGTGTTTTGAATTGAAAACAAGATTTAGGCATTTATTCAATTTTAGTTAACCAAAAAGAGACTTTATATCATTGTAATTGAATTGAATTCTAAACACGCGTCCGCGCGTGACGGGCGTGCGGCCTTAATTATTTTCACCGAAAAACATTTGACGGTGTTTAACTAGGAAAATTGAGTTTTAACCAAAAACAGAAGGCGTGACACTGAATAATTTTGTGTGTTAATTATTAAAGAAATGTTGACGAGCATGTCGGTAATATAAAGATAGTATTTTTATACGCACAGTGCTCCGAATTTGTGCATAAATTAGAAAAAATAATTGTTGCTTTTGCATTTTATAAAATTCTTTAAAAAAAAAGATTTTTTCATTGTTTTGTGGATTCACTGTAGGATAAATATTTTTGAAATTTACATGAGTTTTATGGTCTAGGATGAACCTACATAATAAAAAGAAATCAAACCTAGGGCGGGCCAGTTGGCTGCCACACCCCAAGTGTTTGATTCCCACCCGGTACAATCATTTGTGTGCATGCCTGTGTGATCTGTCTGGGTGTTAATACCTATATAAGTTTGTATTTGGAAAAAAAAGTATATCAGTTATCTGGTTTCCATAGTACAAGCTCTGCTTAGTTTGGCATCAGATGGCCGCGTGTAAGAATGTTCAAAGATATTTATGTAACCGATAACATATTAAAAAGACAACCGCTATTTCATTTATCCTTAAAACGCATCACTTTATTATAATTATTTCATCATCATCACTACATAGTATAAAAGAAAGTCGCTTTTTCTGTCCCTATATCACTATGTATGCTTAAATCTTTAAAACTACGCAACGGATTTTGATGCGGTTTATTTTAATAGATAGAGTGATTGAAGAGGAAGGTTTTTATGTATAATACATGTGACATTCCACGGGAACGCGGGTAAAACCGCGGGGGACAGCTAGTTCTAAATAAGAACAACTCAATCAAAACACAATTGAAAAAAACGGCATTAGACCACACATCGTCTAGAAATAATTCATAAGAATATTTGCTGTTTAAAAATACAAGAATTCATTCAAAAATAGTCCTTAACACATTAAATTACAAGCCTTTAGATAAAAAAATGCGTTCTTTCGATTGTAAATCATTTAGAAAAGGGTGTCTATCAAAATTAAAGGTCCATTCGAATGAATGACTTAACATAATATTTCTTTATTAACTTCCCAAGAACCCGATCAAAAAAACTCTTATGGATTTCTGTAAGCATATTAATTTGAATCTTATAATTTCGGATATAAAGTCGAAGTTAAAAAATTATACCATGACATTGAGTACCATTTTAGAACTAATAATTTTCGTAATCGACTTAGGTGGTCGAGATTTGTCATAAAATTACCAAAAATCTTTGTTTTTTCTTAGATTAAGATATTAATGTTGACAGTTCCAATGTTAAGACACAGAAATATTAAGTTTCGTTTTTTCATAGAGATGTCATATTTTATATGATAATTATCTAAAAGATTTTGGCCCATTATTTTGTAATAATGTCCCTATGTGTGTGGTCTTTGTTTTTGGGCTTCGGGTTTAAGGAGGGTAAAATTAATGTTATTTTTTCTTGTTTTATTATTTGTTTATACAGGATGATATGGATGTTATATTATACTAGCTGTCGCCCGCGGTTTTACCCGCATTCCCGATGGATATCACATTTTCCCGGGATAAAAAGTAGCCTATTTGTTATTTCAGGATATGCTCTATCTACTAAGTACCAAGTTTCATCCATATCCGTTTAGTAGTTTTTGCGTGAAAGAGTAACAAACATACCAATCTTCCTAATAGTAGTACCTATAGATGAAATCACATATTTTTTTCATAGCAGGCTTATTTTTATACAACTTGTTGTGCTCTATGGACTCACTCGCGTTCCTGAGGGATGCTACTTATTTTCAGGATAAAATGTCTAAAATATATCTCTGAGGCAAAATTTTATCCAGAGGCTCAATTCTGTAAGGAAAATGACACTGACTCGAGGATGTTTCGTCGCGGCCTCTATGCTCTGTCTCTGTTGCTTACTACGCTAATACTGCTAACCACGTGAGAGGTAAGCTCTCCGAGGCCTCCGTGAAGCGGCTCGCCGACGAAGTTTGTATTAGCTGAATAAGGGGGCTGATCCGTTCAGCAGTTCTGGCGTGATTGAGTAAGAAACATCCACCCGTTCAAATTTATAATAGACTAGCTGTCCCCCGCGGTTTTACCCGCGTTCCCGTGGGATGCCACATGTATTATACATAAAAACCTTCCTCTTCAATCACTCTATCTATTAAAAAATCCGCATCAAAATCCGTTGCGTAGTTTTAAAGATTTAAGCATACATAGGGATATAGGGACAGAGAAAGCGACTTTGTTTTATACTATGTAGTGAAGTACCATTGTAATGCTAGGTACTAAGGAGGTGCGGTGGCGACACTGAGATGTGTAGTATTTTTCCTTCATGATTGGGCTTGTGTCTGACCACAATTTTACCACGGTAAGTGTTGATTTACTTTACCGAAGGCTCTAAATTGCATTTTTTTATTTTTATACCACATGAGCCGACAAACAAGCGGACGGTCCACCTGTTGGTAAGTGGTCATCGCCGCCTGTAGACATTTGCAACACTAGGGGCATCGCCAATGTGTTGACGACCCTGAGATGTGAAGCTGTTAAGTCTCATGTGCCTGTAATTTCACCGGCCTTACCTTTCTAACCGATACAGTAATACAAGTGCACTACTGCTTCACGGTAGAAACGGATTGGTAGGGTGTAGTGGTAGTAGGGGTAGAGGTAGTCGGGGTAGTAGTATTTCTACTCTACTACTGTTGAAATCCATTCGTTCATCCACTATCCTGGTTAAGGTTTTATACAAAGTAATACTAAACATTCTAAAATATCTGTGTTTCATGGCTAAACCGTTATTGATGAAATTCTGCACACGCGTAGCCTATATTACGGTGAGGGGCATAAGACTACTTTTAAACTCTTGGGTGTAAAAGAACGGAAGCTAGGTCTTTTATATGTAAGCAATAAACAATAACGTTCCGAAACAAAACAAAAATGTTTATAATTACCCTATTTCTATCGTCAGTTAACCGGGATTAACCGCTTTATGAGCTTTACCTGACGCTGAGCACTGCTACCGTTAGCATAAAACAAATCCCGTGAGAAATAAAATCTCGAGTGACACGTGCTATATATTTCATATAATATCAATTTTGTGCTTTTTCTTACGTAGCCTCTCTGTAAACACTTTGTGAGAGAATGTAATAAATAATCTTTTATTATAAATAAACAATACTAAAATAAAAAAGAAATATCTGTTTTATATTGGCCAGCTACCGCCCCGCGCTCACCCGCTTTCCCGGGCAATGCAAAGTATCCTGGTATTATAACATAGCCTATTATGACACCCGAGTATAGTATAGCCATCTATTATTGAAAGAATTTTCGAAATCGGATAAGTAAGTAATTTAGGCGATTCAGTCCTGCAAACTTACAAACTTTAGTATAGTGTGACTCAGTAAAAATAACTATCTGAACTGGCTTTATAAATAATTACCCGCGTTCCCGAGGGATATGACATTTTGCCGGGATAAAAAGTAGCCTATATGTTATTCCAGGATATGCTCCATCTACGTGCCAAGTTTCATCCATATCCTTTTAGTAGTTTTTGCGTGAAAGAGTAACAAACATACTTACATACAAATCTTTCCTCTTTATAATATTAGTATAGATATAGATATGTATTTCACAAGATATTCCCGGTACATTCTTTACACACGGCCATCTGATCCCAAACTAAGCAGAGCTTGTACAATGGAAACCAGATAACTGATTTTTACACGAGCCATTTTGTTGATAGCCATTCTGTAAAGCTCTAAAAAGTTTCAAGTTGTCACGTTGAATCCGTTTAGCTGGGTTATACAACGTCGCCTCGCGGTTTTATCCAAGTTACCAAGCAATCAATTTGGTTTACAGGACAAAAATCATTATGGTTTCAAAACAATTCTATTTGAAAAATTCTGTTGCAATATTAGACTCAAACATACTGACCAAGAAAGTTAAATAAAAATACACATCTGCTTACTAATTGTTTAAGAATTCAAACGCATTCTATGTCAGAACTACACCAGTCATCAGACATGTGATTACGTAAGGTAAATGATCGTAACTCGAAGATGTTTCGTCGGCTCTCTCTTTCGTTCACTACGCCATCGCGTGAGAGGGCCGATGTTGGAGGCCTCGTGATGTTAGTATTAGAATTAGAGAATACAGGGGCAGATCTGGCTGACACCCGCCTATATAAATAGGCGCCCAGCCGTCTGCTACGTTGGCGATAAACAACTTTATGCTAAATCTTAGTATAGAACAATTGTTTGTTCGTCCATTTGGCTTGCTAAGCCGGTTTTGTAGTCCATTCTATGACACTGATATACAGTTTTGAAATGGCTACAATTTAGAATTGACTAACAATCATTAAAGTAGAGGAATGTTAGATTTATCCCTACAATAGTTTCCGCCTGCGGTTTCATCCGCATTCCCGCGAGATCTTATTTTTTTTTATGATGAAACGATTGTTATTGGTTATTCCAGGACATGTTCTATCTATGTGCCAATTTCATATAAATCCGCTATGAAGTTTTTGCGTGAAAGGTAGGAAACATTCTAACATCAATCCTCAGAAATTTCGCGTTTAAAATATTATTAAGATAGTAAAAATTATACAGAAAAACCAACTTTATTATTACTTTTGTAAAGTGCGCAATTGATTCAACATTTAAATGTATAATGTTGCATTCAAGTCTTATTACTACATAATGTAAAGCTTCCCGCTGTCTGTCGGCCTATGTATGGTTAGATCTTTAAAACTACGCAACGGATTTTGATGCGGTTTTCTTTAATAGATAGAGTGATTGAAGAGGACGGTTTATATGTAATATACACGCATGTTATAGTAGTGAAAAGTCGAGAAATTTAAAGATCTGCGACAATTTTAACTGCGCGCGTTCGATATTTTAAATCTCCGGAACGCGGGTGGAACCGCTGGGGGGTTAAAAAATAATAAGTAGAAATCTATGAAATTTATAAACGTCAAAAAGACAAAAGCTGTGTATTAAAATCGCCAAAAACCCTTGTTCCAATTTTTTTTATAGCCTTGGAACCAAGCGTTTTAACCCATTTACCATTAGCCATATCGATGGGCGGCTCGTAGTTACACAATACATTTAAATGTGAGCGCGTATCTGGCACGGTTAATGTCTATTTTGAACCGGCGATCTAAAATAGAACCGGTTTAGTAACTTTTACGTGTGATACACCGATTGTGATAGCTTGTAATCAATGAAATCATGTTCCCACGAGAAATTGATTGAGTTTTCCGCGTGGTTCCGTTCGTTTTAGAGCTACTTACTAGCTGTCCCCTGCGGTTTCACCCGCGGTACCGTGGGAAGAAAATTTTCTCGGGATAAAGTATTCCAGGTTATAGACTATCTATTTGCAAGGTCTCATCCGAATTTTATACAAACTTTCGCATTTATAATATAAGTCGGACGTAGATGTTTTTTTATAACTCTACAAACAGACATAGGATGCACTTCATGGGAAGTGGACAGTATGGATGTTTTTTAATGTTACCTATATTTAGTATTTTGTAATTGTTAAATAATAGGTTGGGGAAAAAGTTCCTTCTGATCAAAATACTGCGACAAGTGGTTTTGACAGTCCTCTCGTGATGTTAACCTGACACTGCCTAAAGAATTCTGAAGAGACCGAAACAGGTGGAAATCTGAAGGTGCAAGGTCAGGACTATACGGCGGATGCATTAATACCTCTCAGCCAAACTCTCTTAATTTTTGCTGAGAGGCTAAAGATGTGTGAGGTCTAGCGTTATCATGATGAAAAACCACACCCCTTCTGTTGATTAATTCCGGCCGCTTTCTCTCAACTTCTTGCTTAAATCTCGTCAGTTGTTCGCAGTAGAGTTATTCATATATTCATACATACTATAATGCGAAAAGACTTTTTCCCCAACCTAATATATAAAATTAATATAATAAAATAGCCAAAAATTCAGAATAGATAAAATTAATATAAAAAAAAAAAACAATGTTACCTTGCTGAGTTTCTTGCCGGTTCTTCTCAGATGAAGGCTGACTTCCGAACCGGTAGTTGCTTCAGTAACTTTAAATTTGACCTTCATAAGTGCCTTCCGAGGGCCTAAACTGAATAAATGGTTTTGAATTTTGAATTCCTACTAATACTGCTAATCACGCCTACTATATCCCTGTGCATTAACAGCTCTAACTGCTTTAAAACGTATCTTTGGCCATTATAAGGGCCCTTCGCAGGCTTAAACTACGGTTTTGAATTAGTTGCCGAACCAAAAACCAAGGATGAATGTGCTTTTAACCGACTTAAAAAAAGGAGGAGGTTCTCAATTCGCCTGTATTTTTTTTATGTTTGTTACCTCATAACTTTCGACTGGGCGAAGCGATGTTAATTGACAGAAATTTCAATGTATTTAATATCAAAAATATACATTTGAACGTGTTTCACATTATAGATAAGAGCGAGACAGCGATTCTAACCCAAATACCTTCCAAGGAATTAGTCAAGACTCACTCAACTAGATAGATTATAATCAATAGATCCAGTGGGTGAAAGATTGCATTTCCAGTTGCTGACATTAGAAACTTAACAAACGACAATATTGTTGTCAGAACGCTCAGCGGAAAGGCAACCTTGTTTCTAGAGAAAATAAGGTTTGTAACAGAAGGAATTGCCTTGAAAAAAAAACAAATTACATTAGAAAAAAGTATTTTTTTTTATTAGATGCCAAATAAAAAACCTAAATTAATGGTAGCACATCTTTACTACTTTAAAAATCAGAAGGATCGGTCTGTAGATATTATTTTGTCAAATATGAGGTAAAAATCCGCTTTATGACTCAACTAGCTGCGCCCTGCGGCTTTGCCCACTTTCAATCCTGGTTATAAACCTTCCTCTTGAATTACTCCATCTATTGCTGATAATTTCATTAAAATCCGTTGCCTAGTTTACGATTCTATAAAGGACTTACAGACAAACATTAATTTTTATATTAATAAATTACGCCATTTCTATTTTTTTTCAATTACCTGTCTGTATGTCCTTTATAAAATCAATACATAACTATTTCATCGATCTTGATGGAATTTGGTATTCAGAATATGTGATTGCGCAAATTGCGGAAACCATGGGGGTGAGCTAGTCTATACAACTATTATAAAGCCTCTAGCATTAGTGTTGTTTGATATAACAAAACAACAGATGTAACCTTGCTGAGTTTGTTGCCGGTTCTTCTCAGTTGAAGGCTGACTTCCGAACCGGTTGTAGCTTCAGTAACTTTAAATTTGACCTTCATAAGTGCCCTTCGAAGGCCTAAACTGAATAAATGGTTTCGAATTTTGAATTTTTTGAAAACCACTTTCTTGTGTCTGTCAAATAACACACCCAATGATAGAAGGTAGCGATGCTGCACTTTTTAATTTCTACTTTCATTAGGCAAGGTTTGAAAGAAAGAGCGTATTACAAGGTAGTTCATAATATTGAAGACTGATATGTCTGGATATAGCAGCTCTATGTAAAGCTTATTTTTTTTTGTTCTTACTTTTATATTCGGTATTGTGTAAATATAAAATCACTACATAGTATAAAACAAAGTCGCTTTCTCTGTCCATATATCCCTATGTATGCTTAAATCTTTAAAACTACGCAACGGATTGTAACGCACAGGAATACTGTGCGCACTGAAAAACTTGAATATTTCTTATATTTATGCAGTAATTTTAATTGAAATGACATATTTAGCTAGTAAATAATATATTCTTAAATATCAGAGTAAATATAAACAATTTCATGTATTGCCAAAATTATATTTCCCGTTCGTCACAGGGTCATTATTTGTGAAAAACACCCCCCTATATCCCTATGTATGCTTAAATCTTTAAAACTACGCAACGGATTTCTATTCGGATTTTTTAATAGATAGAGTGATTGAAGAGGAAGGTTTTTATGTATAATACATATGACATCCCACGGGAACGCGGGTAAAACCGCGTTTTTATCTAAACTGACTTTTTGGCTATTTTATAATATACATTTTATATATTTTTATATTAAATTAATTACAATATAACTTTCTCTTTTCCTTTTAATCCAAAATCGAGTGTAATATGTATTACTATGTTAATTTTAACGTATACTTCTTTCACGGGGACGACATTGTTAAAATTGTCAAAGATCCCTAAAATAAAATCGAAGAAAAAATAAGTTTTTATAAGAATATTAAAACAATATATCCTCGCTACTTTTCATGTCGGTTCCTATCAATTGAAGGCTGACTGCTGAACCGGTAGTTTAGTAACTTTGAACTTGATAATAAGCGCCCTTTGCCGGGCTTAACTGAAGAAATGGCGTACACATTTGTTTTTCTTTGCTGATGCAATCTTTCATGATGATAGACTTATGACATCTTACGGTCTTTTTTTATTTATAATTTTTATATTTTCTTCGTCTGTGGGTGTAATTATGTAAGTTGAAATGACACAATAGACAGTCTATGGTTTAATAATAATAACAATAATAATACATTTATCTAATAATGATAATATATTTATTTATTTCTTTCACAAAGGTTGCTTAATAACCAGATGGAACAGAAATAATAATACAGTTTCCAAATACAATGTTCTTTGTAAGAGACTGGTGTGTGTACTAGGAACTTGCCTGTATTACAGATTACCAGGCTCTCCCCTGGGAAGAATACTGTTTTTGTGACAAACATTTCATTAGTTAAAACAACCACGTGAGAGATTAGCTGAATAAGGGTTGTGAAGGTCACGCGACAAGTAAACTCCAAGTTTTAAATGCCCTTGTTATACCGAAAATGCTGTACGGTTGTTACGACACTATTCACTGGCTGGAAATAACAGGTAGTCATTTTTATATCTCTTTAAATAAATACCCATGGACATTCTTCACACATGGTTACCTGATCCCAAATTAAGCAGGGTGTAGGTACTGCTTGTACTATGGCTACCAGGTAACTGATATATTACTTTTTAAATAAATACTTATATATTTACACCCAGACACAGAACAAACAGACATATTCATGCATACAAATCCTTGTCTTGGGTGGGAACCGAACACACGACCTGCAGCTTGGCAGTTAAAGTCTCTAACCACCAAGCCAACAGGCCCGTTAAAATCATTTGGATTACGAATAAAATATATAATACTGTGTTAAATGCATAATTAGACATGGAAATATTTAAAGTTTAGCAAAAAAATAGCACAAAAACAAGTTGTCTGATGACAGATTGGTTTCGTTGCGCAACATGTGTGTTATACGAGTCTGACAATGTATAAATGTGTGAAAAAACAGTAATTATTATTATAATGTATCTAGATAAAGTTTTATAATTTTCCTCTATCATTGGAGGTCAAGATTTACAACTTCAAGGTGTTCCGCTGGTTCGTAATTCTTGGAATATTGGCTATAGGATTTTATTTTCCTCAACCCATAATATGTAAACTATAGATGCATTTCCAGTGCTCAGAAGCGGCAACATAAATTTATGGTAATTGTCCTATTTCCATTTAGTCGCGCTCCAACCATCATCAGCGTATGCAGCAATCAATCTTAGCGTAGGTATACTTCGTGTATATTCATCTCTCTCTAGCAACAGGTACAGTACACCGTAAGATAGCATTAACTATCTTGTATCAACGCTCTTTGTGAGAGCCGACATGTTGTCGAATGACGTGTCTATATAATAATACGTCACTGCCTCAACTTCATTCATTTATCTTGACACAAATAATATTCATTTGTAATGCATCCTCCTTTGATATTTAACTAGCTGGCAATAATGTCAACTGTCAAATTATGTAATGGCGGACTATTAAAAAAAATCTTCAGTTCTAATCCTACTTTATCTTAGCAATTACTATACATTTTATCAAAAATACTATGTTACGTTGACAGATACATATTTAAGAGCAATTTCTTATAATTATTTCATGGACCAAAGATTCAGATAACTATTTATGATACTAATATCGGCCCCCTTATTCAGCTAATACAAACTTCGTTGGTGAGCCGGTTCACGGAGAGCTTACCTCTCACGAGATTGCGTACTTAGCGAAGGAGACAGAGCACTGAGGCCGCGACAAAACATCCACGAGCTTGTGTCATTTTCCTTACAGAATCAAGCCCCAGGTCCTTATTTCCGAATAGATTCTGATTCATTTACGCGTCTCAACCATTTCTAAGTCTTATTACATATCGGTGAAAGGTCATTGCATTTAGTTTCGAAAGGACATTCTCCATCTTTGGGGAATTCTTATACACCATTAGCATCAGATATGTCCGGAATGCACGTCCGGAACTATGGAAGATTACAGTCAAATAGTATAGGAATGATGCACCAACAATTTTAAACTTTTGGTAATTTTTAAGTATCGTGATATATTTAAAAAATGACACAGTAAATAACAACAAGATTATTATTTACCTGATGATTATCTATATCTTATACTTCTATACAAATTATTTATATAATATGTATAAATAATGAGGAAAGATTTGATTGTTTGTTTGTATTGAATAGGCTCAGAAATTATTGGTCCGATTTGAAAAATTATTTCACAGCTACACTATCCCCGGTTGACATAGGCTAAATTATATATTTTTTTAAATTTGGGATCCTTACTAAAACTCCAATAATGTCAAAATTACCTAAAAATTCTTACATCACATGCGCTGCGATTATTGATGAAAGAAAGTACAAAATAATATAACATCCTTCGGTAACGCGAGTGAAACCGCGGGGGACAGCTATCCTTCATAATCATATTGAGTACACTAAGCATTTTTGACAACTAAAACCTCCCACAAAATTTCAAATATACTTCAAACTACTGTAAATTCTATTTTCTAAATGCCTACTTATAATAGACCTAAATACCACGCCATAGTACTCCTTACTGCTTGTTAACTAACCAGAAGTATAGATCAAACCAGTTTGTCTCAGCTCATACTTCATGTCTGGCGATATGTACGGTGTCCAGTAGGTCAGTGAAGACAGAAGCATAACTAACATCCTATAGAGAGAGTAATAGGGTTTAACATGTAAACAGCTGTTCTATGTGCGAAATACACACATGGGATCAAGCGTGGAATATCAAATTCTATAAGATCTATATTTGTATACAAAACTAGCATCCGATTATGTGTATGCCCAAAATTTAGCAAGATAGGTTCAGCCGTTTAGGCGTGAAAGCGATACAAAAAACAAATTAATAGTAATAGTAGAGTTACAAAGGTAAGGCCGGTGAAATTACAGGCACATGAGACTAAGCATCTTCATGACTCAGGGTCGACGACGCATTGACAATGCAATACTTACTCCCATAACACAAGTTCATTCTTAGCTTGGGAGTTAGTGGTTCATAGACTTACGTACGCTGCCATGTACAAATCTTTGATGAATAAATTATTATTATTAATGATGTTGCAAATGATCATAAGCGAAGGCGACTTACCATCAGCTCCGTCTACCTGGGACTCGATTCTGTAAGGAAAATGAAACTAACTCGAGGATGTTTCATCGCGGCCTCCGTGCTCTGTCTCTTTCGCTTACTACGCTAATACTACTAATCACGTGAGAGATAAGCTCTCCGAGGCCTCCGTGAAGCGGCTCGCCGACGAAGTTTGAATTAGCTGAATAAGGGGGCTGTAAAAAAAAAACAAAAAACTATTTACGCTATTATTAAGGATTAGGATTATGTGCAGATTGCTTTTAAAGAATTTTTACACAAGCGAGCTTATTAACATTTACGAGTACGTAAAACTCAGCGAGAAAATGACTTCAGAACGTTACCTGTTAACTGCAGGTAAAAGCGTTATTGTTAAGGATTTCGCATTGCATTGCTTTTTTAAAACACCCTAATTTACATAAAACCCTTTGGAAATAACAATGTAATGCAAATTGGGCTTGGCAAATCGGTCCAGGTAACATGAGCACTGAGCAGTATTGTGAGAACAATTGTGTTGGTCTCAGTTCGAGAAAAAAATGTTGTAAACCTTAAGTATGCATCATACTGCTCAGCAAACTGGCAGACGGTCAACCTAATGGTACGTTGTCACCGCCGGCTATATAGACATTTACAACACTAAGGGCACCGCTGCGTTGTCGACCCTGAGACGTGAAGTTGTTAAGTCTCATGTGCCTGTAATTTCACCGGCCCCCTTACCTTACTAAGCGAAACACAGTAATACAAGTGCACTAATGCTTCACGGCAGAAATGGGTAAGGTGGTAGTACTTCCGTGGACGAACTCTGTACTAAGAGCTCTACTAGTCTAAAGGAAATTACAGAATTGTACAAGATTTCAAAACGAAAACCTTTGACAGATGTCGGACTCAATTTATGATTTTTAAGAAAGAAATACCTCAGGAATACTCATATTAAAAACCAATGACACAACGAACAGTTGAGAACACCCAACTATATCTTGTTTTGCCAAGGTTCATCTTAGTCAAGTGTGTGGCAGTTCATTTATAGTGACAGGTCAAGGTTATATTACGAAAGTTTACACGTCGACATTGATTCATAAGCGGATTTGTTTTGAAACATTTACATTTGTGCGATTGCCTCTTACTGATCGATTCTGTAAGGGAAATGAAACTAGCTCGAGGATGTTTCATCGCGGCATCTATGCTCTGTCTCTTTCGCGAACTACGAAATCGCGTGAGAGGTAAGCTCTCCGAGGCCTTCGTGCGACTACACGTCGACAACCATAACCAACAAAATAAGACAAACATACTTTATTTAAAGTGACGCGTATGAAGTCACAGGCATAGGTGCCTAATAACTATCTCATATGGTAAGTGAGCCACTTTACCTTTCAAATGGGGCCCTAAAATACCCGATTAGCCTGTTTGTGCCCCGTATTTACGTACAAGGCATACTGGAGCTGGCGAGTTTTCCCACGCGATACCATACTGCAAGCTTTCTATAAAGCGACTTAAATTCTAACTACAAGTACACATAACAAAAAAGTTTGCGTTAACTTTGAAAAACTTAGGGTATTTTAAGGTTTCAATGAAACTAGACCCAGCGGTTTCAGCTGTGCGTTGTTATTACTGGCTATCCGAACAGACGTTGTCCTGCCAAAATAAATCGATACAAAATGCAGGAATTCGATCGCCACCTACCGGATCCAATTGTCTAATATAATCTAAACCACTCTCGAATCTACTGGAACACGTCAAACATTTCATGAAAACCTATACAACTGTTTAAGAGTTCACTAACATAGACACGGTTTCACCCGCGTTCCCGAGGATGTAACATTTTTCCGGCACAAAAAGTATTCAATGTTATTTCTAATACCTCCAAGAATATGTGTACAAAGTTTCATGATGAACGGTTAAGTAGTTTTCGCGTGAAAGCGTAACAAACAAACTTACATTCACATTTATAATATTAATTTATATATATATTAGTAGGGATAACGAAACAAATTGACTGACTGTGAAGGAATCTCTGTGTACCAAAACCTGAAGTCTGTGCGAACGAAGCCGCGGGTAAAAGTTAGTTATCTATAAATCATTATAGACATTTATCATATAATCATTGAGGAAATTATATGAATTCTTTGAGCACGCAGGCGGAGTCACGGGTAACAGCTTGTCAAATAAGATGCCCAGCATTAGCCCTTAGAACTCGGCGTGTATTTGCATCGCGTATAAAAGATTTATTTTAATTTACATTGTATACTTGCTGTAATGAATTTCATTCAAGTAGACATGAGGAATACAAACATGAAAATTTGCCGTGTTGTTTATGAATATGACATTTAAATTCCTATTTGTTTTCATGTCTACTTATACAAATAAATAAAATTTAACTATCTGTTTGTAAAGTCGACATAACAGCATTTTGTACATATGAAAGTATATACGACGGGCCTTGGTTTGGTAGTTAGAGACGCTGACTGGGGTCGCGGGTTCGACTCCCACCCGGGACAAACATTTGTGTGCATGAACATGTCTGTTTGTTCTGTGTCTGGGTGTAAATATCTATATTGTATGTAGATATTTAAAAAGTAGAATATGTAATATATCAGTTACTTGGTAGCCATAGTTTGAGTGGCAACCGTGTGTGAAGTGTCTTAGGACATTTAAAAATAAAAGTAAAGTAAAGGTACTTACTTTTACAATAAAAATCATTTAAACATTTTTTGTCTGTATGTTTGTACCCGTGAATCTCAAAAACGACTGGACCGATTTTGATGGGACTTTCGTTGGCAGATAGCTGATGTTATAAGCAATAACTAAGGATTTTTATCATTTATTCATGGAAAATGTTAAATGGGAAACACGGGTAAAACCACGGAGAATAGCATTTATATTACAAAAAAAAAATCATAAGTAATAAAAAGACATACAGAAAGACCGGCAAATAGACAATAATTCTTTTTGAATTGTAGAATTTGCATGAGTAATATTATCACAAAAAATTGATGAACATTATTAAATGTACAGACAGATCCTACATATTATACTAGTATAGGTATAGATTAATATCCAAGAATAGTTAGTAATTGGAACAACCAATAAAATAATTTATTTCCTACACAAAGCCTTTGTACAATGTTGCGGGTCGATTGCGAATTCAGGTATATTGCAAAACGGCTAATCGTAACCTAAAATGCCGTTTTGAAAAGCAAATTGACATTTGATATTATCATTTGCATTACATTGCAATATTGTGGCTCGTTAACGAAACAAAACACAGTTGCATAGATCAATGGATAAGCATAATTGAGGTGGCCTGTAAGCTGCTCATATATTGGTCAGAAATATAAATAATTGTTGCTAACTTTACTCTGCGGTTTCACTCGCTTTTTAAGTGAATGTCGTAAGTTGTACCATAAGTTACTCCTCATAAAATCAGCTATCTGCCCGTGAATGTCCTGTCAAAGTCGGTCCAATCGTTTCGGAGATTAGCGAAAACAAACAAACGGATCAAAAAATAGATTTTTGTTATTAGTACTGTATCTACTTTCATATGTATTTAGTAAAATGCTTTATTGACATTACAAACAAATTACTAACATCTAACATAATTATAACATTTTCATTTATAATTTAAATCTTATTTTGACTGTAACGCGTTTTTAATGCAAAATAGCCCAGCCTTTATTATGTGATGCGCTTTCCAAAGAACAGCATTTAATTCTGCAGCAAAATCTTAAATAATGATGATACAACCTATACCCACAACATGATATAAAAAAAAAGATTAGATACGTTCTCGATTGTTAGAAATGACAAATGTTTTACATGAGATTATGCGTATCTTAGGCTTACTCAGTGATTGAAAATAAATCATCTAATCAAGCCCCATCAATCAATCAATCAATCAAAAAACTAATTTGAAGTTTTTTAGGAATCCATATCAAAATGGTGCCAACGGGACCCTATTTCTAAGCCACCGTTGTCCATCCCTCTGTTACAGGGTATTTTTTTAATCCCAACAGATGGACACTAGAACTTTTACAGCGTGTGTACTAGTTTGACTGCTATAACAAAAAATAAAAAGAAGAGCATCTTTATACTATATAAGAAACGTGTTAAATATTAGGTAGTGGTACGGAATCCGGCGTGTGCGAGTCCAACTCACTCTTGGCCGCTTTTTTCATAAAAGTCATACGCATAATAAACCAATTTCACAATTGCACTGCAACAATGCATCCTGCATTTGAATCGTTTCAAGTAAATGAGAATTTCTATTTAAAATGGCACGCGTGTTTATAAACAAATATAATATTATTGTGGTCAATTTGTGGTCACTTTACGTCCTTAAAACTTCCATAGAGACTACAAATAAGTCTAGCTAACAATAACACTTAGGTATTTATTTATACCTAGTTTTTATTTCTAGCCATAGGTCAGCGTATCTTTTCTGACTTAGTCAGTTCTTATCACTTGAAGGTTGACTTCAGAACCGGTGGTACTGATGGTACGTTCAGTTGCTTTGACCTAGTAATGTAAGTTAATTGGTGTATATTCTTTTTTTTTAAATTGGCAATAAAATAAATGTAACCTGATGGTAAGGGGTCATAGCTGCCTATGGACATTTACAACACCAAGGGCATCGCCAATGCGTTGTCGACACTGAGACGTGAAGTTAAGTCTCATGTGCTTCGAGTTTCACCGGCCTAACCTTTCTAACCGAAACACAGTAATGCAAGTGCACTACTGCTTCACGGCAGTAATGAAGTATGTAATAAGAAAAGGCTTTTAAATTCTATTATAACTCTTAAGTTTACACTATTTCTTACTTATTAACTACATTTAAGTCGTGCCCATAAGTGGGATAAAAAGTCTTCCTCACCAAATGGAAAATCAGTGTAAGAATTTTTCAAAACGGACCAGCAGTTCTTGATATTAGCGCGATAAAACAAAGCCTTCAGCTTTATGATATTAATAAAGATTATATCATTTGGTAAAGTTCGTGTTTGGATGTAGGGACTAATTACCGAAACAAATCCGATAAAATAAAGCAAGCGGCATACATAGGCTATGTTACAATACCGGGGCACATAGATTCATTACAAACGCAGGTAAAACCATGAGACGGTAGCTAGTGTATAGCGTACATTAAATACTGATTAATGTTGATAATAAAGTAGCAAATTTTATTCTCAAACAAAAATTTTCTCATCAATTACTAAACTGATATTATGAAAATATCTGAAATATTTTAACTAGATATCATTAGAAAGCTTTGAAGGCAATGATCGTTTAAGAAGTACAGTTGTGGTAACAAATGGTAGCCGTTTCAGTTACCACTGTTGGCCTTGTGGTTAGACTAGATTGCCCCGCCATAGGTCGCGGGTTCGATTCCTACTCAGGACAAACATTTGTGAACATGTATGTTTGTTGTGTCTGGGTGTAAATTGTACTTTCTACTTATTATAAATGCGAAAGTCTGTGCTAATCAACTACCGAACGGATCCGAATAAAACATGGCTCACAGGTATTTATCATCTGTATTAACATAGTGGATCTTATATCGGGAAAATTATGCGAAAATCTAGTATTATAAATGCTTAAGTTTTTGACGATGTATGTATGTATGGAGTTTTGATACTTTTGACACAAAAACAGCTGAACGGATTTAGATGAAACAAGGCATATAGATAATTTATAACCTGGATCCACACAAAGTTTCGCATCTTAGTAGTATATCAGTTATCTGGTTTCGATAGTACCTACTTACAAGTTCTGCTTAGTTTGGGATCAGCTGGCCGTGTGTAAAGAATGTCCCGGGATATTTATTTATTTACAACTATACAAGATTAAGAGGTCGATGACCTCCTTCAACCTTTCCTTAATCCAAAGATAAGAATGACGTGATAATCTATATCTATACTAATATACTAATCTATGTAATATATAAAAATGAATCCCTATTTCCCTTGGTCACGGCATCACGCATGGACGGCTGGACCGATTTCGCTAATTCTTTTTGTTGTGTTTGTTATTGTCAGGAGATGGTTCTTATGAAAGAAAAAACATATGAAAGTTACGCGCAAAATTAGAAAATTTAAGAAATCTTAACGACCATATTAACTTTTCCAATGAAACCTTACCGCTTATGAAAATATAAACTCTTATAATGTAACCTTATGGTGTTTGACATAAATGTCAGTCGTTTGACAACATCGTTTAAAACAGAGGCATGCGTCGGAATTATATTGATAAAATAATTAATTAATCATTACTTAGTACACATTTTACAGTAGATTCAATCGGAAAATTGTATTGTAATGTACAGTGAGTTTTTTAAGAAGAGTTTGTTCATCAATAATATTATACAGTATGTTATTTTAATTTCTATTAATGATACCAATTCAAATTAAATATTCATTGAAGACAGGACAACGTCTGCCGGGTCCGCTAGTAATATTATAAAGAGGAAACATTTGTATGTAAGTATGTTTGTTACTCGTTCACGCAAAAACTACTAAATAGATATGGATGAAACTTGGCACATAGATAGAGCATATCCTGGAATAACATATAAGCTACTTTTTATCCCGGGAAAATGTGATATCCCTCGGGAACGCGGGTAAAACCGCGGGGGACAGCTAGTATCATAAGTGATAATGTTCGATAATATACTTTAAATGTCATCATGTTTGATGTTTAGCATCGTCGAACACGGTCAGTGCTTGGATGGGAACGCCACAGTCTATTTGGACTTCTAAAAAACATTACATACATTCTTTCACGTCTTCGATAGACTTCTCATAGAAAGAAAGAGTTATATATGTCTATATTATATTGTATATAGCTATATTATCAATGTATTTCAACCCAAACTCCACTCTCGTGTAAACGCGGCCTATATATGTAAATACTTATATACAGAGGTGTCGGTAACGGTGACAGTGTCGTGAGTTCAATTGTTTTTTCCCATCCAATAAATGGTGCCAAAAGTAGTTCTCACTTCAAATATAAAATTATATAGTGAATGTTTCAAAAGCTCCACAGCTCTCTCGCTCCAACTGTACCTCGTTGATTGAAACAGAATGTTAATTGATTCTCATTACTGTACTATTTGCGTTATTTAGACTGTTTTATTGCTACAATTACTTTCATATTTCACTTAACTATTATTGGAATGAACAATTTCAATTGCTTGTGTTTTGTTTTTTTTGTCATGAAAATTATACATTGTATTCCGAATAGTTTTTTCTTATTCATTGAGTTAATTATTTAAAAAAAATGGTGTCGTGGGACACCAGATAGGAACGAAGTTTTCATTGACATAATACATGCTTCTTTCAATTCAATGCGATTCAAAATTTACTTTTAAGTTATTCCTTTTCATATAATAATGTAATAAGCCTATGTTGTATCCTTTGTAGCCTTTAAATAAATTATGGAAAAAAACGAACCCAATAATAAACCATATCATTTAAATTTCGAACGTAACAATATGAACAAAAGTGTCGTTACAACTTTTCGTATGATTTTTTTGCGTCTAGCCCCCTTGCACAACGCGCGATGAGGAACTTCGTTCCAATAAAATGAGAAGGAATGCAGAGAAGTACATTATGTCTCTTTCTCTTAGAATCGTAAACTATTCAACGGATTTTAATGCAGTTTTCAGCAATAGATAGAGTAATTCAGGAGGTTTATAACCAGGATAAAAGCGGAAAACGCCGCAGGGCACAGCTAGGTTATAATAAATAAATCGAATGAAACAGAATATTAAGACTAGATTAAATTCTTCTAAAATAAGATTTTTAAAGGATTTTGAAATCATTTATTGCGTTCTAATCAACAATGAAATAAAGTCTATTATTGCTCACTCTGAAATATAATAAGGAAAGTTGACTGACTTAATATTTGACTTATAAATCCCCGACACCAGAATATAATCTGTAAAATACATTACAGCTTTATTATAATCATAAAATAAACATCTAAAAATACAGTTCAAACAAAAGTTGAACGTATTTTCGAGTGGTTCAAAATCTAAGGTGTCTTAATGTACAGTTATACAATGTGAACTTTATACCATTGTTATAAAGTGCATAATTGCAATCGTTACGCGGCATAATGCTTGCTGTGCTCGTAAGAAAGCCGGCCTTGTTACTGACACTTGACACGGTGTGAGTTTCCATTGTTCGATACCATGTGATACGTCAAATATTAAAGTGTTTAACCTACTAATATTATAAATGTGATAGTTTGTATGTATGGATGTTTGTTACTCTTTAACGCCTAAACTACTAAACGGATTTGGATGAAACTTGGCATATATATAGAAAATGCCCTGGAATAACACATAGAATACTTTTTGTGCCGGGAAAATGTTACATCCCTAAGGAACGCGGGTGAAACCGCGGGGGACGGCTAGTAATATATAAATGTGAAAGATTGTGAGGATGGAGGATCACGCAAAAACTACAAAACGGATTTGGAAGAAACTTAACGCGTAGATAGATCATGCTCTGGAATAAGATACATTTAGGATAATGTTACATGTTTTGAGAAAACGAGTGAGACCGCGTTGAACAGCTAGCTGTATTATAAATGCAATAGTAACTCTGTATGTTACCTTTTCACGACTGCACCGATTTTGGATAAATTTGGCACGCACGTAGCCTTAGATACGAGCATTTTATTTTGCAAGTTAGCATAGTAGTAAATAAAATAAATATTAATAAAAATGTTGAAGTTAAAATTGCCGAGCTTTTGATTTGTTGGCTAATCGCCCTGACTGCTACAAAACGTGGGTTTGATTTCCGTCCGAGACATGCATACGTATAAACATGTATAAACATGTCTGTTTTTTCTTTGACTAGTTATGAGTTATCTGACATTCAAAGCCTAAGGTCTGCTTTATTTTGTTGTTTTTTGTTTATTTTTTCTGACGGTATTGCGTTTGACCTCAATCACACCTGATGGTAAGTGAAGATGGAGTTCACTTTCCTGTTAGTAGCCTTCACTCTTCGTTAAGAGTTTGAATGTCAAGAATACGTTTTTTATCATTTATTAAATTTTTCTCTTTAATTGTTCACAGGTATAGATTACAAAAGCCTATTCTACATTTTTGGTAAGTTAATTAGTAAATAATAATAATTATTATCAACACTAAGCTAATATATATCTACATTAGTATTGTAATCTAATCTTTGACTTATTGCGTAGTTGTTTAGGCATTAGCACAAAGAATGTGAATTAATTTATCACTTTATATAATTTACCTTATTACCGCCCCGGCGTTACCTGGATCAGATAAAAATAAATTATAAAAACAAACCATTCCAAAAAAATTCTCTACATAATAGTGGAAAGCGCATCAAAATAGTAACTTCCTTTGTATTTAAAAATACGATATCAGATTTATAATAAAATTTAACTTAGCTCCTAATTATTGATTCTTATATTGATCTAATCGATTTCAAGGCAATTTAGTATTTTTTTAAGTACCTACCTAAAAATTATACAAAAATATTGATAACAATAAGCAAGCATGTGAAAGGTACACTAGTGCACACTGCACTGTTGAGATCAGCAATTTCCATCTCTTAAATCATCTCTTAAATCATCTCATCAATGTAAAATTCTTTAAAACAAACATACTGATTTGTTAAATTTACGATCTGATAAGGAATAAGGTCGAGAGTTACATAATTGTAACAGACAGACGAACAATATCGTTTGATAATGGAAACGAGCACATTTCGAGTGGCCGCAGCGAACTCAAAGCAGCACATTCGACCAGTAATTCACCCATTAATCGTATAGCGGTATATGTATGCAACCTGACCATTTTTATGGCTATGTTTATATACTAGCTATCCCCGCGGCTTTACCTGCTTTCCCGAAGAATGTTATGTTTTACGGGGATAACAATAAAATCTGCTATCTGCCAGTGAAAGTCCTGTTTAAATAGGTCCAGTCGTTTTGGATATTAGCCGGAGTTAACAGACAGAAAAAATATTATAAATATGATTTATTTTTGTTATTAGATTCCTATTTACTTTCTTATTCGCTTTGTAAAATGCTGTTTTGATTGTAGTGACAAACGGACACGTCAATAAATATTGATCTGTATACATTGTACGGACAACATTCCGTGCTTATAGGATATCTAATAATGGTAATCATATTATGTTTCATTTCTTTTCTTAAGGAATTGTTGAAGTGAAAGCGAATAAAATATTCATTTTTATTCGATAAGATCCTGTTCTATGAATCTGTGTGAAGTGTTACCAACTATGAAGTACCTACTAAAAATTTGAGCATTTACACTACATAGTTTAAAACAAAGTCGCTTTCTGTGTCCCTATATCCCTATGTATGCTTAAATCTTTAAAACTACGCAACGGATTTTGATGCGGTTTTTTTTAATAGATAGAGTGATTAAAGAGGAAGGGTTTTATGCATAATACATGTGAAATCCCACGAGAACGCGGGTAAAACCGCGGGGGACAGCTAGTATATAATAAAAAAAATATTATTATGACATTTTTATTTTTTCATTACAATAGAGTTTACCTTGTTCATTTACTAATGTTCTATATTTTGTGTATGTTAAAATGAAACACCTCGGTGGACGAGCGGTGTAAAGCTCAGCTTAGATACCTAAGGTTCGATTCCCATGTTATATTTTTTTCCTGTCCGGGCACTATCTGGCCCGGCCCGCGAACTATCCTCTGACACTAAGGTCAGAGACGTAGGTCATCAAATCTTTATTACCAAAAAATCTTTACATTTGATACTTATTCTAACACTAAATATAAAATTTCAGAGTAGTAGAGCTCTTTTTTCAGAGTAGTAGAGCTCTTAGTGCAGAGTTCGTCCGGGGAAGTACTACCACCTTACCCATTTCCGCCGTGAAGCAGTAGTGCTATTGTATTACTGTGTTTCGGTTAGAAAGGTAAGGGGGCCGGTGAAATTACAGGCACATGAGACTTAACAACTTCACGTCTCAGGGTCGACAACGCATTGGCGATGCTCCTAGTGTTGCAAATGTCCATAGGCGGCGGTGACCACTTACCATCAGGTGGACCGTCTGCTTGTTTGTCGGCCCAAGTAGCATAAAAAAAAAAAAAAAATGGAGTCTAAAACATAATGCTACTTAATCTTAAGAACTAGGTTTTAATATAAACTTTAAGTAATTATACTAAATACATCTAGAAACATAAATAAATACAGTATAATTTATTACCGATTCCCATGTTAGACAAGCACAGTGGATGCTTCTCTGTCTGATGGCGACAAAGCTAACATCATGGTACGATGGGACTTTTAAGATCTTCAGCGGATCATCAGGTATCCCTCTGTCCAAATCTTCGAGGATGATAGGCGTTAAGATATTTATGAAAACTTATTTTAGTGTGTGAGGTATATAGGAACTTTTTTGTAATATTATTATTTTAGTAAAACCTAGCAATGTTTATCAAAACGTTTAGATACAAGATAATGATCTTATTAAATACTTTAATCTCACTAAAGTAATCAACATTAATTGAAGATAAAAATTGAGCCAAGTTAAAACAATATTACATTGAATTATATAATGTGCAAAACTATTATAGTTTTTTTTAAAATAACAAAATATACTACATATACTACTTTTTAAATACATACATCTTAATATATATATTTCTTGTGTGCGTGTGTATGTGACTGAACTCCTCCTAAACGACTGGACCGATTTTGATGAAATTTTTTGTGTGTGTTCGTGGAGATTCGAGAATGGTTTAGATTTACAATTGGACCCGGTAGGGGGCGCTGCGATCGAATTCCTGCATTTTTGTATGGACTTATTTTGACAGAACGACGTCTGTCCGGGCAGCCAGTACTTATATAGATATTTACACCCAGGCACAGAACAAACAGACATGTTCATGCACACAAATGTTTGTCCTGGGTGGGAATCGAACCCGCAACCTTCGGTTTGGCAGTCAGGGTCTCTAAACCACCAAGTCAACTGGCCCGTCAAAGAAATTAAAACTATACAAATAAATAATAATTGTAGTGTCAGTTTGTAATGTGAAATTGTCTAGAGTAAATGTTTTTCATTCTTATTTCATAAGTCAAAATAACGGCTTCTTACAAAGTGCATATGAAAGTATATACGGTACTTATAACAAAACATAATTTTGAAAGTTATTTATTGTCTGTCTGTCTGTCTGCTTGTTTCAGCTAATCTGTACATACAAGGAAAATAGGGTTCCTTTGACGCACTATCACCTCAAAACTACTAGAGACTACTACCATTCGACGCAGAAGTTTTCCTAGATGGTTATAGGCTATACTCGTATACGATATCGAAAAACGCGGGCGGACCTGCGGGGGTCAGCTAGTATGTTATATAAATAATAATTATTATTATTTCAAAATTTTATTTATATACCCTGGCACATACTGGACACAAAATCCTCCTTTCAAAATAAACAGATCTTGTAGTAAGGAAACCAGATAACTTATATTTATATTGCATTACCGAGTAGGTATTTTTACGTACCACCAATAATATTCGTGCACACAAAAATTTGTCCCGGGTGGGAACCATACCCACGTCCTATGGCGTGGCAGTCAAGTATCTAACTTACCAAGCCATTATAACTATAATTGTAAAGTAAAATCATGACATCATTTCTTTACTATAAATAAAGTTTGTTTATTTAAACCTTGATAGAACGCTATTGTTAAAGAATTAAAACAATATTTTATAATTTATTTATAAAAAACTTCAATTAGAGAATAACTGTTATATAAATAGCAGTTTGTACCTACACCCTCATCTAACGTACAACCACTTCAAAAAAAACGTGACGTTATTAACGCTAGCGCTACCGCCACAATCGCGACATATTGTACGGTCGACAAACTCAATGTAAATTTTCATTATTCGAATTAAATAAGTAATACAATCCATCAGTCTTCGTCATTTACACCCTGAAGAGGAATCCCGTGTTTTGCCAAAACACAGATATTAAAGTAACATATATTTAAGCATTTAAGAAATGATTGTTTGTTCGTGAGATATTAATTATCAATTATTTTACCGAATAATCTAACAGTTATGTATTTTATCAATTGTTTTTTTGGTAGAACTCAATCGTGCGTCTAAATATAACTAGCGGTTCTTCTAGGTTTAATCTGAGTTCCCAAGGGATGTTACATTATTCCGGGATAAAAAGTAGCCTAAGTTACTCCTTTTTTAGCTATCTACCCTTGAAAGTCGCGTCAAAATCAATCCAGCTGGAGTCTTTGGAGTCCATAAGGAACATACACACAAACCTACATGCATCGATTTTATTATATTTATATTAGGTAGATAATTGGTACCACGCAGGCTTGTGCTGGAACACCATTTTTACAAACTTTAAGTTTTTTTTTATATTAATATACATTGTCGACTTTTCTTAAAAATATTTTTTCCTATTTATTCCATAAATTAATTTAAATAAAAAATTAATAATTTGGCGGATGCACTACCGAGTCCCCACTATTAAACACACTTATTCCACATATTACAACGTAGACGGGTTTCGTTCCCATTTGACACAATTTAGAATGTTTTTTTTTTATTACACAAACATAATAAACGACGAATGGTGAAATGTTAAGTATTTTATCTATTCAGATAACTGTCGTAGGATTATAGGGATCGAAATAAAATCCTATTTGTGAGGAATCAAAGTTTACGACTTTCGATGTTAATAGTGTCGAAGATATTCAAAATTAAAAAACATTGACAGGCTTGGTGGTTAGCGACTCTGACCAAGCCGAAGGTCGCGGGTTCGATTCCCACAAACATTTGTGTGCATAAACATGTCTGTTTGTTCTGTGTCTGGGTGTAAATATGTATATAAGTATGTATTTAGAAAAAATAAAGTAGTATATAGTTGTAGCTTCAGTAACTTTAAATTTGACCTTTATAAGTGCCCTCCGAGGGCCTAAACTGAATAAATAGTTTTGAATTTTTATCAGTTACCTGGTTTCCATAGTACAAGCCCTGCTTAGTTTGGGATCAGATGGCCGTGTGTAAAGAATGTCCCGGGATATTTATTATAATATTCTTTACTCATGACTTTACCAGAGGTTGTATGTAGTATGGAGACCAGACGGCTGTATGGTATTGTTTTAGGCAACGATAGCATAATTAGTAGCTTTTGCCAACCATATGGTCTACATGATGATTAGTGGTCACCGCCGCCTATAGACATTTGCAAACATGAGGGGTGTTGCCGCGTTGTCACTGAAATATGAAGTTTTTAAATCTCAAGTGCCTGTTATTTCACCTACTTTTCTAACCGAAACACAGTAATACAGGTGCACTACTGCTTCACGGCGGAAATGAGTAAGTTGTACTTTCCCGGAGGTGCTCAAAGAGCTCTACTACTTCTAAAATAGTACCTAGTGATGTTGAATACATAGTTTTGAAGGCAACGGTCACCCATTCTTTGTCCCGTACGCCAGATTTATTTACGTACAGTATTTACAGAGTTTTATCTTCTTTACTTGTGTTGACACACATCACACATAAAGAAATACATTTCTGCATTCTTTAACACGCTTTTAGTAGCTTCTCTTGTAACAAAGAACACACAAGAAAAAGTTGCGTTCAGTTGGAAAACCTAAGATTTTTTATGGTGATGATAAAATACATACCAATAACCAAGGTAGCCTTTAGGCTATTACGTATTGTCTAAGTTGCAAAATTAATTAAAATTACTTTAGATTTAAAAGAAACAAATACAAAAATTTACATTTTATTAGAAAATATTCAGTTTTCAGTGTGAACGCGAACTTTTCTGTTCCACTGGGAATTAACTCATGAAAGATTTAGAAACCTAAAAATTTATATCATTATTTAACAATTAATCATGTTTGTCTCTAATATTTATCCAAACACAATCGTTTTTTGTGAGTTATTCCTAACAAAAAAGAGACGCATTGCATCGCATACCGAGAAAGTTATAAATAAATTATAGGCGAAAAAAACTGCACTTAAAGCATTTTTTACTATTCAGTCGTGAAATTGTAGTTTCCCAACTCTTTGCACCTGTCTGTAGCAACGATAAACAATTTTTAACGTTGTTAGGTTATTATTCACACTAACATCATTACTCACTTATTGACACTGACAGTTGCGATTTGTGCGATGTTCCGGAGAGACCGTTATCAGCTAACTTTATCCGTGAGAATTTTGTGTTACACTGATGCGCGCGCATCTTTATATTTCACTCTCATATATTTTTCATATCGCGCCTAAAGAAGTATAACTTCAAACTCAATTCATCTATAATATAAGTTTGTTTGAGAATAACTTAACTTATGTTTCCGGTAGATCTAGTATCACTATTGATATAATGTGTTCAATACAAGATAAGATAAGTGTCGTAACATACTCGTATGCGTAACTTAATGTTTACTATAACTTATGAGGGATTTAAGTTAGACTTTGAACTTGTATAATTACGTTAAATTTTCCCGAACTTTTTAAGTATACAATCAGGTAATGAGACTTGGCCGATATTTTCACAAAAAAAAATTAAATGATCAAAGTAAGGTCACCGCCTATGGACATTTGCAAGTGAAGTTGTAAAGTCTCATGTAGCTGTATTTTCACCGGCCTTACCTTTCTAACCGAAACACAGTAATACAAGTGCACTTCTGCTTCACGGCGGAAATGGGTAAGGTGGTAGTACTCATCGGTGGTTAGATACTCTGACTATCATGTCAGTAGTGGGTTCAATTCCCACTCTGTATTAAAATTTGTGTGTCTAGTAATATATCAATACAAACATAAATTTATTTAAAAAGTACATCAATTATTTGGTGCCACAGTACAAGCTCTGCTTAGTTTGAGATCAGATAAGCGTGTGTGAATAATTTTCTAAGATATTTATTTATTTATCTACGTTTTAGTAACGTAAGTGGCCAACAAAAAGTTGACAAAACACTTTCTTCAGAAACGGTACAATAAACAATTTTTGTGATTTCGTCGAAACGTGTCTTCAATCGTTAAATCATTTCTCCGAACCGGTTATCTGTGTACAAATCGGTTTTTACACGGTAAGAGAGGTTTTAAGCGGCAATTAAGAGCAATTAGGTGTCTTTGTTGCGAGGTTATTTTACTTTGTGTGTGATTTATTTTGAACTTTAAGTTTGTGACTGGCTTGTTGACTTGTTGGTAGATAAAATGAAAGATATGCCCACTTATTCAGTTAATACTAACTCAGTAGAGCCGCACAGAGGCTTCGGAGAGATTACCTTTCACGTGAATGCGCAGTTAGCGAAAGAGACAGAAGCTGGATGAACATGTCTGTTTGTTCTGTTTGGGTCTAAATACCTACTAATTAATATAAATGCGAAAGTTTGTGCGGATGGAAACACCGCGGGGGACAGCTAGTAACTATAATATATAAATATTTTTTTTTGTTACTAAGTAGTATATCAGTTATCTGGTTTCCACAGTACAAACTCTGCTTAGTTTGGGATCAGATGGCCGTGTGTAAATGTCTCATGATATTTTACTTATATAACTTTCCTCTAGACCAGAAATATACCTTCAATATTTCAGTGAATCAATAATGGTCTCGTAAAAATACCAGATTTATTACATAAACCTGAAAGTATGTGAAAATTGAGTAGCCAGTATATTTGTGTTTTATTTGTAAATTTTATTGCGGCACACACCTGGGCGAGTTTACGAGCAAATTTTTCTTTTTATTGTTTATTGTATTTTCTCTTTTTGTATTTTATTTTCATAACAATTTCAACAACCTAATCGGTTAGATGTGTTGCTATAGAAAAATATTATTGGGGGTTTACCGAGCTTTGCTGAGGTTGAATATGAGATGGGTGTATAACTTAATTTAGGTATTGAAGTATGGCATTATAAGTAATTCAGATATTAAATCTTAAAGTTTCCATCATAGTGCTATTCTATTAATATTATAAATAGGGTTTGTATGAAACTTGGCACATAGATAGTTCATAGCATGGATTAATACATAGAAATACTTTTTATCATAGGAAAATGTTACGTCTCTCGTTAACGCGGGTGAAACCGCGGGGGACATCTAAACAATATACATATAAGATTCTGAACAGAATTACCTAATGCGTTATTTTTCATAGATTTTGAACCACAATAACTAACTCTTAGAAAGCTCTATAAAATGACTAAATATGAAAAATAGAAAATCAGTTATACAGTTGAGAGACTTGTCGGCTACACTGCCAAGCACCCAGATATAAGGAAATTAATTCACGCACGTTATGAGAGCTTTCGCGTTGGAACCAGAAGTGCGAAACCGCGAATACCTTTCGTTCAATCACTCCGCACCACATCAACCACGAGTGCAGTTGAAACCGCTGCCACAGTGCATAAATGATCAACAGTATCTCAAGAACGTATTTTCACACCCATTATCCTACAAGAGGAAGCCAGCGGTCTCATTAAAGGAATAACTTGGTTAAAGATCCTGACTGCCACGCCACAGGACATTCCACCTATAACCTATATAATATTGGGTGTAAATATCTATATATGTATGTATTTAGAAAAATAAAAAATAGTATATGTAGTATATCAGTTATCTCGTTTCCATGCTACAAGGTCTGCTCAGTTTGGAATCAGATGGCCGTGGGTACAGAATGTCCTGGAGTCAAATAAATACATAATATTTTATTGCTGTGGAATAATGTTTAAATATTTATTTTATATTATATTTGGTCTTCCAATTCACCGGCTGAGTATTAAGCTATCTATGTACTTTGTTTTATACTATGTAATACATTATTTATATATAAAAAAAACAAAAAATAAATCACTACATAGTCTAAAACAAAATATAAAACAAAGTCGCTTTCTCTGTCCCTATATCCCTATGTATGCTTAAATCTTTAAAACTACACAACGGATTTTGATGCGGTTTTTTTTAATAGATAGTGATTGAAGAGGAAGGTTTATATGTATTGGTATCTACATTGCACCTGAGCGAAGCCGGGGCGGGTCGCTAGTAAATAATAATTGATAGTTAAGTCTTAAGTTAGATACTGCATTAGTTTTTGTATTAACTGTGACACAAACGTGTTAAGTTACCTCGTTAAAAGAGGTCTGACAACGACATAATCGTATGGAGTTACCTTACCTCTGGATGGCCATATCTTACAATAAATATTTCATAATTATTCCAAGCGTGATATAAAGGCGATGATAGCTCGGTGTACTGGACCCTTCATTAACCTTTTTGACTGGCAAGTTGGCGTGGTAGTTAGATTGTTTTATCCCAATCAGGCGAAGCCGGGCAGGGCGCTAGTATTTAATCATAATAATTTTTTTTTGTTATCGATTTTTTTTAAAGATTTTATTAAATTATATTTTAGGTACTTAAATATTTTCTTTAGAATTTAAATACAAATAACATATATAGTATTGTAGATAATATTTGTCGCTTAGAGGTACACGAACTGACCATTTATTAAGTAAATTAGCGCAAAGAAAATCCCAAGCACAAAACTCGACAGTAAATACGACCGACAAACAGCGGAGTTTCTCATATTTGCTTTGAATTATAAGTTCTAATATAATTAGCAGGCATATTTAAATTTAATAATCATGTTTGTATATAGCGCCAAGTTCTATTTTACCGTCATAAAAACCGAGCGATTACGAATCGGGTGATATTTTCTTTAGTACTGTTTTTTGGTGAGCGCAAAGTTAACTTTGTTTTTTCGTGTGGATTTAGTGCATCCATTCTGTTTGTGACTTATTGTGCAGTATAATTATTTATATCCCAAATTGTTGAAAAACATTGTTTGGCTGAGTTTATTGGCAGTTCTTCTCAATTGAAGGGTGACTGCTGAACCTGTGGTAGCATCAGTACCTTTGACCTTCATAAATTCCCTCTATGAGTGTAATTTGACAAAGTGGTTTAGAATTATTTGATTACTAAATCAATGTGTTGAAATATAGTTTAGTTTAAAATCTTAATTTCTAGCTCCTTGTTAGTAATAATGAGACAGAAAATAAACAATGTAAAATAGTCTTATACTAGCTACTGTCCCGCATTTCTGAGGAAACTTACTCGAAATTATAAGATACTCAGTAATAGTGTAATTTTATATCAGTTAAAGAATATTTGATATAGGATCCGTAGTTTCTGATATTACTTCCTATCCCCAAACTTACAAACTATCAGCCTATCTCCGTCAACTGCTGGACATAGGCCTCAACTATAATAAATAAATAAATCCCAAGACATTATTCATACATGGTTACCTGATCCCGAGTTAAGCAGAGTGTAGTGCTCGTAGTATGGCTACCAGGTAACTGATATACTACATCTTCTGAAATAAATACTTATATAGATATTTACACCCAGACACAGAACAAACAGACATGATTGCACACAAATGTTTGTCCTGGGTGGAAATCGAACCCGCGACCTTCGGTTTGGCAGTCAGGGTCTAACCACCAAGCCAACTGGCCTAAAGAGATAAATTATTGTAGATAAATTAATTTACAAAAACAAAACACGACACTTCTATTCGAGTCTTGGCGGTCTCACTGCCGTGCAACCTGACATATTAATAGTTATTGAAACTTGATACAACTGTCATGTTCGATACAGCGTACAGTGTGCAAATAAGCTTGCTCATTATCTTTACTGTCATACGTGCAACACGGCGTAACACTGCGCTTCTGACTGTTCGTTATCCTACTAATGTAAATGCGAAGATTTGAGGATTGATCTTTATTACTTATTCACGCAAAAATTACTGGAAGTATTTAAATTAAAGTTGGCAAATAGATAGACCTGGTTTGACCCATAGTGTACTTTTAAGACTATACAAAAACAAAAATCTAGTAACGAATTCCGCTGAATCTAATCTAGAGCTCTAGTACTTCTGATACCTTACCACTTTAGGGAACATGCCCATACTAATTTTAACCTATAGTATATGCCAAGACCGGGATGTCTCCCTCTAGTTTTCACGTAGTAATTCATAAATACAGATTTCAAAAATAATTTTCAAACGGAAAGTATTATGTAATTATACAAAAACAAATTTCTAGTAACTAATTCCGCTTCATCTCCTTCTCTGTCAAGTCCCAAATAAGGAAACTCAACCGGAAATCGATCTTCAGCGCCCTTATTCAGCTATTATAAACTTCGTCGGCAAACGTGGTCAGTAGTATTAGCGTAGTAAGCGAAAGAGACAGAGCACAGAGGCCGCGACGAAACATCCTCGAGTAAGTGTCATATTCCTTACAGAATCGAACCCCAGGACGTATTAGACCCGCTGTCACTGAGTCGACGCACTAGTACCACAGACGTGTTACCTGACCGACCGCCGGACAGAAAGTGTAAATGGTGCTTTTATCTGGGGAAAATATAACATCCCTCGGGAACGCAGGTGAAACCGTGGGGGATAGCTAGTCTTCTATAATGCATGTCAATCACGGATTATTGATGAGGTGCTGGCTTAAAGACGGTTGATTATTATTAATTTATTAATTATTATTGATGGTTGATTATTATTAATATTGACAGTTGAGTATTGTGTGAGACCGATTCGGACAATGCTTCTTTTTAACGTCTTCATTTCTAAACCTAAATAAAGTACAGTTAATAATTTAATAAATTGGCCATACCTACGGCTAATAAACGTTTAAAAATACAACATCTACAATACACCCAAAGAAATTTGGATGTTGTATGTTTGTGACTCAATCAGGCAAACGGTGGAGAACGCGAATTCAGGTGAAACTTTGAAATAGGCCCTTTTCATTAAATCCCAAAGCTAATCTAAAAGCTAGTCAAACAAATACGGAACTACAAATAGATAATTCGATTGCATAAGACAATTTAGCTTTATTGAAATCTTCATAGGTATGAATGAGGGTTACATGAGAGATACGTCACTTAGTGATTGCATCACTCAATTGATCTCAATGCTACTACGTACAGTGAGGAGGTATTGTCACTTGAAAAATAATAATCCCCTCGAATTCAGAATGGCTACCAGCAGAGACAATTTTAAGATCAAAGTACGTGAACACCTTTTAAAGTAATTTTTTGGCAGATTAGTCTCAGCATTTTACCGGTTAATCTATATACTCGTATATAAAAATGATTCCCTATTTCCCTTGGTCACGGCATCACGCATGGACGGCTGGACCGATTACGTTAATTCTTTTTTTGTTGTGTTTGTTATTGTCAGGAGAATGGTTCTTATGAACGAAAAAATTAAGAAAGTTGCGAGGAAAATTTGAAAATTTAAGAAAACACAACGAACATATTTACTTTTCTAATGTAACCTGTTTGACATTATTGTCAGTCGTCTGACAGTTGGTACGATTGACACAATGCACGCTGCAAATATCGTTTAAAATAGGGGTGGCGGTCGGAATTATGTTGATAAAGTAATTAATTTATAATTTCTTAGTGCACATTCCACGGTCGATTCAATCAGAAGATTCGAATTCAATGCTCATAGTTAAGACAGGACAACGTCTGTCGGGTCACCTAGTTATTATATATATTTATGTATGTTTATGTAGTTTATATATAAGGTATATGTGTAGTTTAGCTACATTAAATTCATATTAAATTATCTATTATTATTTCTGTGCATCTACCATGTTATCTCTGCATCACCTAAAGGTAGAAAATGCCTAAGACATTAAGTTCACCTTGTACATGTTTCTGTACGAAGTATAAATAAGTAATATAATAAATGCCTGGGCATTCTTTACACACGGCCATCTAATCTCAATTTAAGCAGACTGCTTGTTTGTCAGCCTGGCATAAAAACAAAAGATAAACAAATCAGCTTAGATCGAGTTGAAGCGAGTTGGTCCCAGACCAAGATTTTCAATTGTTTTAGACTTTTTTAGGGTTTCGTTTTCCATTTTGTTACGGAATCCTTGATTAGTGTTTTTACTAAATTACTATCACTACATAGTATAAAACAATGTCGCTTTCTCTGTCCCTATATCCCTATGTATGCTTAAATCTTTGAAACTACGCAACGGATTTTAATGCGGTTTTTTTAATAGATAGTGATTGAAAAGGAAGGTTTATATGTATAATACATGACACATCCCACAGAAACGCGGGTAAAACTGCGGGGGACAGCTAGTTTACTAATAATTACTTATCTTAAAGTGTAATTTGCGTGACCCAGGACTCGAACCAAGGCCATCAATCGAAGAGATTCCATTAAATTTGTTAACAAACATGCTTCCTTAAGCTTATTCGATTGCAAACACTCATAGACAACTTTAAAGTTATTCCATAAGTGATTTTAAGGAAACATTGAAATCGTCCACTTTACTTTACCACTTACGCTTTCACATATCTTGAGAACAGCCCTGCATAATAAGCACCTCGACGCCTCGTAGGCCTCGGAGAGCGGACCTCTCACGTCATCGCGTAGTTACCGATAGAGACAGAGCACAGGTGCACTTAATACATAGTCGACGTTTTGTCTTTCACCTTACAGAATCGCACGACAGAAAAGCAAATACAATTATAGACTGTAGACATGTAATGCGATTGGATCATTAGTGCAGTGGTCGTCCGGGGAAGCACTACCATTATGCTGATTCTCCGTGAAGCAACTGTGTACTTATATTACTATTCGGTTAGAGAGGAAAAGCAGGTGAAATTACAGGCTCAGTAAACAACTCCATGTGCCGCGTAGGTTTATTTTATTGTGCAGAGAATGTTAGTAGTTCTAGAACAAAAAATACGAAATTCAACTTTAAAGTTGAAAAGGAAGTTGGTTGAAGTATAAAGGTTACAGCGTACAATCACTACATATTATAAAACAAAGTCGCTTTCTCTGTCCCTATATCCCTATGTCCCTATATATGCTTAAATCTCTAAAACTGCGCAACGGATTTTAATGCGGTTGAAGAGGAAGTTTTTTATGTATAATACATGTGACACGGGAATGCGGGTAAAACCGCGGGGGACAGATAGTTCTTAATAAAATTGTTAGATTTGGGACCGCAGGTCAATAAAATGTCCTGGATGTTACACAAAAAGTCACCTCACAAACAAACATTATCAGAATGTAGGTATGAGTTCGATACTATGGTTTGCAATTATGGGCCACTGTAGCAAATTCAAATATCGAAATCCTTCAAAGATTCTAATCTAAAATTATACGTATGATAATGAAAGCATCTTTCTTTTTTCTTACTACTCCGACAAGAACAAAAACTATGCGTTGGCCGAGAATCGAACTCGGATCAACTGCTTGGAAGGCAACTATGCTGACCATTACACCACCAACGCATCTGTCAATTTAGTGAAAAGTTTGGTACAGAAATGTGCGATAAGAAACGTTCAGGTGTTCATTGTATTTGAACAAGTGTTTTGTTAGCATTTTACTTTCGCTAGCGGCAGGTTAGCAAATAATAGTAACATAAAATTATAATGTACATTTTATAATAAGTTTTTAACATTACATATACTGTTTGTCGAAACAGACGGTCCACCTAATGGCAAGTGGTCACTGCAGGCTATAGACATTTGCAACACCAGGGGCTTCGCCAATGCGTTGTCGATCCTGAGACGTGAAGTTTTTAAGTCATGTGCCTGTAATTTCACTGGCCTTACATTTTCCATACAGTAATACAAGTGCACTACCGCTTCACGGCGGAAATGGGTGAGGTGGTAGTACTTCCCCGGATGAACTCTGCACTAGAGATCTCTACTCTAGATGGTATATAGATGACCTTGTCATATATACATATAATCATAGTAAGTAATAATGGACAAAATGAATACAGATAAAGCAAGAATAGAGCACCATCCTAACATATCCATCTATACTACTATGTAAATAATATATACATAGTAATAATAAATTTGTAGGAATATGTCCGCAGTTTTATGACTCACAGACGACAATTCTACAATTTTTGCCTGCCTGTCTGTATCTCCTTTTATAACTCAAGAAGGATTAGACGGTTCTTGATGAAAAAAAACACATGTTTGCGCATATGATATTGATAAACTCGGGTGAAACCACGGGGGACAGCTAGTTTCCAACATTGCCAATAAAAGACACTCAAGATCTATTATTTTACTCTGAATCGAAAAACGCATATGAAAACATTGTGTTGAGCTATAGTTAGTCGTATAACAGTGCTATCGTTCAATGAAACAATAATAGTGAACAATCAAATTACGACATCTCTGTAACACCTAACAGCTGGACCCTTTGTATACAGAATGATTTTATTGATTGTAAAATAATAAAAGTAAGAAAGTGATTTTTAATTCGATACCAATATGGCTGCTGATAAAATAAAATACAAACAAACAAACAGTTCTGAAAAGTTTTATTATAAAAGTATATTGGTATGTGTCCTGACATGTGAAATCAGCAATTCTTTATGAAATGTCAAAACGATCGAATGTTTGGAGTTTTGTATGAAATAGCAAGTTGTGACGTCATAATTGTAGATCAAATAACATACTCTTTGTGATTAGATCGGTACTTAAAATTCACATTAATTGTTTTAATTTTGATCATATTTCATGTTTTCGTATAATTTTGGACTAGCTATCCCCCGCGTTCCCGGGGGATGTAACATATTCCCGGGATAAAAAGAAGGCTATTTCAGACTCTAATCTGTATATATTATATTATATTAAAAATTTACGCAGAGCACGCAACGGAAGCTGCTTAGTGGTTGATCATTTATCTTTAATACATGACAGGTCCCTATTACCTAAATGTTTTTTAAAACAAGCTTTTAACGTCGTTTTTTAAACGTTTATGACATCACTTAGCTAACCGTGCAATGTCAACAGAAACAAATGAGTGTGCAAAATGCCAGTGCGCTCGGTTTGTGGGAGCTGTTCTAGAATTCAGCTGCAATTTTTTTCCCAAAAAAATTAACAGGTGAAGTTAAATAAAAACTGGTAAAATATCCCACATTTAGTCGACATCAGAAACATTCCTGAAGAGGGCTGGAGTTCGCAAAACTCTGCCGTATCTCTAGTAATATGACTTATACCCTCAGAACGATATGGGCTTAACTCAAAAAATCAATTCTGGCACATCTCTGATTGGGTCACTTTTGCACTGAGCGGGGAGGGTGGGTCCCGGTGTTAAAGAGGCTGAAGTATCGGTATGCTTATTCTAACATTAAATTGACTATGTTTTACTATTCATCGGATAGAGCGTACTTTGTTTAATCTCTTTATGATCGTAACTTTTATTTAGCAAAATTTTAAGTTAAGCCCTTATCGTACTGAGGGTGCGATGTAATGCACCGAGACAAAAAATCAGAATGCACCGACTTAAAAATTCGTTATACAGTTTCATGTAGTACTGGACCAAATTTTTTAAATTAATCCAAGCTATTTTTTCTATTTAAAAAGCTATCCCTTTTCGCTTAGTCCCGACAATTTTCACGTTTTCAGATTTATTTAATTACTATGTTGACAAACAAGCTGATGGCCCGTCTGATGGTAAACGGTCACCTCAGCCTATTGACGCTTGCAACACCAGGGGTATCACTCTCAACCGAGCCTGCAAAACTCTTTCCAGTAGTTCCCGGGAAGTAGGTATCTTATATATTAATTCGGAACATGTTCTATTTCTGCCAAATTTAATTAAAACCCGTTTGCGCGTGATTCAACCACAAACATTCGACTTTCACAATTATAATTACAAAAAGCCCTTTCCTTAATTTCTCGGAAATCCCACAAGCAATTAATTTTTATTCTACTTTGAATTTTGCCCTACAAAGGGTTCAAATTGACTTAGAAATGTTATTAAAAATATAATATTTTTTTCCAGCCTGTACAACGCACGTGTTGTCACGTCACGTTTCTGCGCCACAATTGTACTGAGCTATTCTGTAACTCTGTTAGTCAATTTCTATTTGAAACAAACGCTTTGTTACAAATATCAATGACTAGTTGTCCCCCGCGGTTTTACCCGCGTTTTCGTAAATAACTATAGAATCCAACTCCTGCCTTCTCAATCAATCAACTAACACATTCTTCGTCTGATCACGGCGCAATGAAGCCTCAGAAAGCACCTCTCACGTCATTGTGTAGTGAGGGAAAGAGACAAACGCGTTTCATTTACGTTACATAATCAAACTCCAGTGCCTTTACCATGAGTTTTTAACGTACGTCCTCGCTAGCGACGGCGTAAAACATTTCTATGGCAAATGTGTACAGCGCCACTAGCGGTCACCTAAAGAACTAAAATCGATAGTACGAGTCGATAGGTAAAAAACCTATCGAAATGTAAACACTAGCGAAATTCGATACCATGAGTCACAAATTTGACAGTTGCTATCGAGAAATACTGTATCGATAGTAGTTTACTCGCTAGTGACTAAAGTAAGTTTCGATAGCAACTGATGGCAGAGGTACTGATTTTTAACAGCAACGTAATATGTCAGCTGAACTATTGCATAAGGTTACAATGCATCACCTACTACTTGTCGTGAGCACGTGGCGTAATTGGAACAATTTCAAGGGCTTTGTGATTGAATAAGTACGAAAGTGTTTCAATGAGACGCGTCAGGTTGAAGGGTAAGGACATCGACGGTAATACGATTGTAGGTCATTGGTTGAGCTTTATCTTTATGCCAACTATCACGGGAGAGGTAGGTAGAAGTCTCAACAATGAGACCCAAATTCCTTTGGATATATTTTAAGTATCAAAGTGACTTGTGGTGAAAACTTTCGTGGTTTCTTGGGCATTTTTAAACATAGAAACGAAATCTTGCCTAACCTGGAAATCATACCCAAGACCCTCTAGGTCTGTTGCCGAAAATTATAGCACTTGACAGCTGCAAATTAGGTGATGGTAAGGTATAAAACGAGAACTATAGCAAATACTTGCTAGCTATGAAGGGTTTAAATTGTCCCCACAAATGTTTGTCCTGAGTGGGAATCGAACCTTGACCTGTGCGTGGCAGTCAGGATCTCTAAACAGGTCAAATGGCAAGTAAAGGTAATTTTAAGCAGTTGTGAATTTTGAAACAAATATGTAGTACCTACACCAAATAACTAGTTCTAAATTTATTTGCAAAAAATTGTTTTGTATTTATATTAGTTATATAATACCAAACAAACATATTTCTCTCATGAAATTGGCACAAATAGGAGCGTGTATTCTGCTCAATTGATAGCCAATAAACTCGAGCAAAGCTCAAGTGTTATATTTCACACTTCACTTGTTTGTGAAACGCAAGAATACAGAACAAACCAAAAGCCGCGTGAAAATCTGGTACTGTTTCGTTTTACGCAATGACTCAGGACAAGCGACAAAAAAAAATCTCTTTTACTTATTAATTTCTCAAAAAAAAAGGAATTCCCCAGAACTCAAGAAGACTGCTTCTATTGTCGGATGAATACCTTACCGATACGAAAATTTATTTATGGTAAGAAATATCATTAAATTATACAAATATCCCAAGACATGCTTCACACATGGTTACCTGATCGCATGTTAAGCAGAGTGTACTGCTTGTAGTATGTCTACCAGGTAACTGATATACTACTTTTTAAATACATACTTATATAGATATTTACACCCAGACACAGAACAAACAGACATGTTCATGCATACAAATGTTTGTCCTGGGGGGGAATCGAACTCGCGACCTTTTGGTTTGGCAGTCAGGGTCTCTAAGCCACTAAGCCAACTGGCCCGTCAAAATCAGCTATATATATATAAGTATGTATTTAGAAAAAACTGTATTATAGTATATCAGTTATCTGGTTTCCATAGTAGAAGCTCTGCTTAGTTCGGGATCATACGGCCATGTGTAAAGAATGTCCCGGGATATTTATTTATTATACTATTAAACAAAATTAAGTATTAGTTTAAAATTAACAGTTTCTAGTTTATTTTATAATCTGTGTGGTACGGTAATGATGGGGCTAATAAAAGCTAGGGGGTAATGATCGCGTAAACGTATCTTTATGTTATTGTCGTCTTAGATCGTGGGCTTAACAGGGCCGGACTCAGTCAATAGCCTTAGGGCATCAAAGAAGGGCTTGGCTGTAAACAGATATACCAGGAATTGCTGGTAAAATTGTAGCATAACATTTTTTTTATTGATTCTGGCATAGGTTGTTAGTTCATGGCTGAAACTCTTATGAGTATCATTGATAAATAAATAATAATAAATATTTTGGGACATTTTTATACACGACTTCAGATGGAAACTGATCGACTACATATGCTAATTATTTAATTTTTTTTATCCTGGTCCTTACTCTTTTTAAATAAGTTTTTTTTAATTTTATTTCATTTGTTTATATTTTTCTTTTCTTCTAAACATCGCCGCAATACTTTATTGTGCTGTTCTTTTTTTTAAACACTTTTCTAATATTTAGATATTTACAACCAGCCACAGAACAAAGATTGCTAACTAGATTTTGGTTTCTACATTAACTATGTTTCTCTAGTCTGGTCTACATTGCATATGTAAAACATATCAAATTAGTGGGAAAATGGGAGATCATATATAGTGGAGAGATTTAGAAGTAGAGAAGCTATGGTAACTTACTCCTGACACAAAATTACACACACAAAGTTGTTTGCATTTTTGACCTTTTTTAAATTGAATTGGGCTACAATGAATCTCTCTGAAGTCACATTGCATAAATAAGCGGATACACATTTTTAAAATTCGAACGACAATTTAAGACGAAGCGTTTTGTTTTATCGCGCTATTTATACGGTGGCCGTTCGCTCCTTCTGTCGCTCTTCTTTGCCCACGCCCACGCCTTGATTTGGCTCTGTTTCAACTTGTATTGTTTAGTGTCACGTTGATGGTAATGATTTTATTTCACCGTTTCGTTGAATTAAGTTATTGCTGCTCGAGAGCTTCGATTCTGTAACGAAAATGACACTAGCTCGAGGATATTTCGTCGCGGCCTCTCTTTCGCAAAGTACGCAATCACTTGAGGGGTAAATCGTGTTGGATGAATAAGGAGGCTGGTATGCAAAAAAAATATTATCTATTTTATTTAAGATGGATTAAGGATCTAATTAATTCTTCAAGAACATCCCTACTAATATTAAAAATGTGAATGTAAGTTTATATGTTATGCTTTCATGCGAAAGTTACTTAACCGATCATCATGAAACTTTGTACACATGTTCTTGGAGATATTAGAAGTAACATAGGATACTTTTTGTGCCGAATAAATGTTACATCCCTCGGGAACGAGGGGAAACCGCGGGGTACAAAATAAACTAAATAAATAAAATACATTTTACGATATTTACACCCAGACACAGAACAAACACACATGTTCATGTACACACTTGTACCTACAAATTGTCGTGCAAAATAAAATTCGCCACTTTTTCTTCTGAGAAAAATCTTAAACGTGTACAGTCCCTATCAATCTTGCCATCGCGTCCCCTGACAGCGGCGGCTCATTACCATGCTCGACGATGATCGACTGCTGTAATGATGCACCGATTAAAAAATAAAAATGTTTTATATGGGACGACACGATTTGTCGGCTAAATATATTTAGGCTGCGTTCTAAGCAGATGTATGCGACGAGACCACTTTATTTACGCGCTCTGACGTGCTAAGGGAATTCTAGCCTTATGCTTGGCAAGGTAAGGCAATTGGTCGGTGAGATTGCAGACAGATTAGCGATGCCCCTGGTGTTTCAAATGTCGATAGGTGGTGACTACTTACCATCAGGTGAACCGTCTGCCTGTAAGCCGTCTACGTGGCAATAAAAAAATAAAAAAACGAGTTTGGTGGAAATTATAACTTCTGTTTTTATTTTATACTAGCTGTCTCCCGCGGTTTTACCCGCGTTCTCGGGGGATTTTATGTTATCTTCGGATAAAAAGTATCTGATATATTATTCCAGGATATACTCTATCTATGTGCCAAGTTGCATCTAAATCTATTTGGTAGTTTGGGCGTGAAAGAGTAACAAACATCCTTACAAACTTTGCATTTATAATATTAACAGAATATTTCTATTTTTATTCATAGCAACCCGTACAACAAGTAGTTACTTGTATTACCGCCTTACTTCCATCGTAAATAATGTATTCAATAATATTTGTGGATCTTTAGACGTAAATGTCTCCCTATAGAGATATAAGCAGTCGATACGAGAGCAATTTGCCCCTGGATATCACGTTTAATAACTGCACCCATGTGATGGTGTTAAACGCGTTCAGAGAGTAAAAAAAATATTGTCAAGTGTGGGTTCCATCTCAATGAATGGGGTTCCTTACATTATTAGAGTCTAACTATTCATAAGTGCTTGTAAAGGCCTATTGGAATAAAAATATTTGAATTTGAATTTTTTATTGACGGCCAACGCCACGCCACAGATCATGTGGGACAAACATTTGTGTGCCTTGATCATGTCTGTTTTTTCTGTATTTGAGAATAAATATCTATATAAGTATCTATGTATTTAGAAAAATTATTCAATATTTAATTGATCAATTATTTGGTTTCCATAGTATAAGTTCGTTATGTTTGGGATCAGATGGCCGTGTGTAAAGACTGTCGAAGGATATATTTTATGATTTTTATCTGAAAAATTTGGCCATAATTAATTTAAATTTAAGCTGCCTGCACTCCATACTACATTATTTATATCTTAATAAATACATAAATAGATATTAACACACAGACACAGAACAAACATACATGTTCATGCACACAAATGTATTTCCTGGGTGGGAATCGCACCCGCGACCTGCTTGGCAGTCAGGGTCGCTAACCACCGAGCCAACGGGCCTGTCAAACTTTTTTTGGAATAGTTTTTCGAATTTAATTCTTCTCCCTATTTTTACCTCTCTATAAAACTGCATTTAATGAAATAGGTTATAAAAAATAATTTGAAAACACATATTGAACTCTAAAATGAGTTTTATTTCGCAAAATCTGCAGTTAAACGATCAGTTTTAAGATGTACCGCGTATTAACTTTAAGTTTAATGTAGACTAGCTTTTATGCGAGCTTTTACGAGGTTCTCTCGTAATATAAAACAAGCTTCAAGTCGCGGGGTTGTCACCTGCTGTTGCGAGTGACTGGAGCTTTTATGACTTCTTCAACGTGATCTTTTATTTTCTTTTCTGTTATTTTCATTTTAAAGTTTCTATACAGTTGATTATTGAAGCGAAAACTTCTTTAAGAACGTTGTGATTTGAAACTCGATGTAACGAAAAGGCGACGTTTAAAAAAAGACAAACATATAGAGGGTTTTGACTGAGAGAGAAAGAGATAGTAGTAGTATAGCAAGATTTCAGATGGTTTCCCTTCGGTTTCTATCGAGTGTAAAATGCACTCCTTTTACTTTTTTAACCGACTTCAAAAGAGGAGGTTATCAATTCGTCTATATATGTATATTTCTTTTTATGTTTGTTACTTCATAATTATGTCTAGTATGTACCTAATAGATGCTTTAATGTTCGCCCGTGGTTTCAGCCATGCTCCTGGGATGAAATTGACCTATGTCCTTGGACATTTTGCTCTGACCTAAAGTAAATTCATATCAAATTTCATCGATTTTTATTTAGCCGTTTAGTTATGAAATGGTAACAAACAATGAAAGATTCTCATTTATAATATTAGATACGGATCTTGATTGAACAAAGCTCTTGTGATATAGTGACCAATATCCAAGACCTAAAGTATCTTTTTACCGAATTTCATCAAAATCAGATCAACCGTTTAGTCTAAAAAAAGAGAGAATTATTAACGCATTTATAATATTGTATGTAGATAATAAAACTTGGTTGACAAAGTGTGTAGTGGCAACCCTATAGAATGGATTGTATTATAGCGGTGCTGCCAGTATAATGGCATTTCGTTAAGACTTTTTAATTCTAGCTGTTAAATATGTTCAATTAATTTTAATTAATGATTTATTATCACTGGCATATTACCTACATGTTTAGATGTTTGAGATTTAATCACGCATTAATGTGGCAGGGTACTTTATAGTACCATGGCTTGGTACTACCCCTTAGTTCAAAATGTGTTGCCAAGTATGCCAGTATGTTCTGAAAGCAGCACTTGAGAGACAGTCTTCTAAGCTTTGTGTTGTTACCAGTTTTGGCCACGTCATTTGTTACTAATAGTGATATTGTGGTCAAAATAGCCTTTTAAATGTTTAAAAAACATGGATTCCCATTAATTATGCACACGAATGGAACTAAATAAATATTTTGAGGTAACATTTTTGTATTTTTTAATTCGTGGGACATTCTTCATAAACGATTCTGTGATCCCAAACTAAGCGACATTGTACTACGGTAACCAAATAATTGTTATATTACATAAGATAAATAAACTAGGAACTTAAAAAATAAGATTTAAAACGAGTTATAAGCCGTACAACAAATAAAAGTGACGTCACGTACGCTGCTCGGCAAACCCTTTCATTAGATACCCATGACATGGAGGTGGCTTGTGAATTAATAAATGACCATCTCATCAAGTCCGCCATATTGGATTTAGAATGACGTCACTTAGCTAATCGTGCAATGTCAACAAAAACAATTGAGTGTCCAAATTTGAGCTCGATCGGATGGGGAGCTAAATAAAACCTTGTAAAAGACCATAGAAAAAATTATTACGTAGAACCTCTTTCAAATATATCTTAATTACCGATCTGGGATTCGAACCATGGACTTCCGCATTCAATGCATTTATCGCACCATCTCACATTGGAACACGTTATAGTTGATGTATATTAATTAATTTTATAGTATTTCGAACTTCGATTGAAAACCAAATTAATGATAAAATAAAATATTTGATGGTATAGAAATTATCTTGCGCATTAAAATAACTGTTTTTCAACCTACGCAATTAGCACTGGAATATAATAATATCCCAAGACATTCTTCACACATGGTTACCCGATCCCAAGTTAAGCAGAATGTACTGCTTGTAGTATGGCTACCAGGTACCTGGTATACTATTTTTTTAAATACATACTTATATAGATATTTACTTACACCCAGACACAGAACAAATAGACACACAAATGTTTGTCCTGGGTGGTAATCGAACTCGCGACCTTCGGTTTGGCAGTCAGGGTCTCTAACCACCAAGCCAACAGGCCCGTCAATATAACAGAAGTAGTAGAGCTCTTAGTGCAGAGTTCGTCCGGGGAAGTACTACCACCTTACCCATTTCCGCCGTGAAGCAGTAGTGCAATTGTATTACTGTGTTTCGGTTAGAAAGGTAAGGGGGCCGGTGAAATTACAGGCACATGAGACTTAACAACTTCACGTCTCAGGGTCGACAACGCATTGGCGATGCTCCTAGTGTTGCAAATGTCCATAGGCGGCGGTGACCACTTACCATCAGGTGGACCGTCTGCTTGTTTGTCGGCCCAAGTGGCATAAAAAAAAAAAAAAAAAAAAAACTTACCAAGTGACGAATGAGAAAAAATACCGCGTATGTGACGAAAGTAGTCGAATCGAGCTTACATGCTCCAGACGACAATTCTCATGATTTTCTATCTAAATTCAAAATAATTTTCAGTTATACGCCACGTTTTACTTATTAAGGTCAAAGTTACTAAAGCTACCAGTTTGGAAGTCAGCCTTCAACTGAGAACTACCGGCAAGAAACCCAGCAATATTATTGCTAACCTAAAGCCTATAACCAATGACAACGGCGATTACAACGCAAGTGCAGCTGCCGGAGGACACATAACCATTCCCGTGGAAAATATTACCCTTTTTACATTTTCTACGGACTCTTAGTCTCTTCAAAGATTCTATGATAAATAATTTTAAGGTATTGTGTTTTTATAAATTAACATCTTTCCGCGCGTGCTCAGTTGTTTTGAGCAGAGTTGAATGCATGGAATTCAACAATAGAAAAATGAAATGTAATACCATAATATTAAGGAATCACAAGCTAATAACTAACAAATAAATAACTTAAGATTCATTTAAATTTAGTAACACGTATATCTTTTATCAAAATTAAAAATTTCTAAATATTTCATTGTTTAAGACATTTAAAATAAAATATTAGCCTTAGACGAATACAATATATGAGCGAATGAAATTCACGAGCCAATCTCAAGGAAAACAATACAATTTTCCCAACGGGATTTATGCATGGTTCTTCATTAATATTTAATGACGACAGTAAAATCACTGGAGTTGGCATGTTAAACTTGCTTAGGTAAAAGGTTCTTTATGCAAGTTGTCTTAGGATCCATAATGCCGTAGCGTATTAGAAACTAGATACTTCATGATGATTAAAAATAACTAGTGTTCACCTACTGATCGAAATTAATTATAATTAATATTGAAAATTTGACGAAAATATTTCAGATTTTGTAAAGAAGTCAAAGGAATAGTTTCCTTTTTTTTCTATTTTATATTAAGACTAGAGACCCGCCCCGGCTTCGCACGGGTGCAAAAATTCGGTTGCATAGTCCGACCAAAACATAATAACAGTTCTTATGTAATACAATTTAATACCTACGATAATTGTTCAACAATTCAACAACACGTAACGTTTCCAAAAACAATAAATAAGACGTCAAAGGAAACGGATAGAACAACTAAAACATTACTGAAACAAAAACAAATCTAGGTCTGTTCTAATAATAAACAAACGTTATTTTTGCTAGTATATTGACGCAGGTCTTTAGGAATGCTATCCAGTGGAAAGCCATTAAAATAGTCCGACAAACAAGCAGACTGTCCTTACCTGATGGTAAGTGGTCACCGTCTACCGGACATTTGCACCACCAGGGGAATCGCTGCGTCGTCGACCCTGAGACGAGAAGTTGGTCTTATGTTCCTGTAACTTCACCAGCGTAACCTTTTTAAACGAAAGACAGTAATACAAGTGCACTACTGCTTCACGGCGGAAATGGGTATGGTGGTAGTATTTCCCCGGACGAACTCTGTGTAAATTTTGGTTAATTTTTATAATTTTGAATGTAACAACTCATGTGATTTAAATAAATCTCTCCGAATGATATCGGTAAATATTTAACCCCGGGAAAACATTAGTTCTCTCGGGAACGTGGGTGAAACCGCAGGACGGAAGCTAGTCGTTAAATTAATATGTCTATGTCTCAAGATAGACTATCACAAACTCAACTTTTAACTCATAAAATTTTAATGTTCCTGAAGATGACCCAATAAAGGAGCTTCGAAAGATTCTTGAAAAACTCCACTTTATATCTGTCAAAGTTGATAAACTTCCGTCACTTTGTGATGTTAGTTGAAATCGTCTTAAATTCTCTTATAGGGTCTACAAAATTCAAAACCATTTATTCAGTTTAGGCCCTCAGAAGGTACTTATAAAGGTCAAATTTAAAGTTACTGGAGCTACTACCGGTTTGGAAGTCAGCCTTCAACTGAGAAGAACCGGCAAGAAACTCAGCAAGGTTACATTCTTTTTTATTTTTATTAAATATTTTTTTATATAAATTTTATCTATTCTGACTTTTTGGCTATTTTATAATATCAATTTTATATATTTTTATATTTAACAATTACAAAATACTTAATATAGGTAACATTAAAAAAAAAAATTCGTAACTAGAAATTCTTGCTTTTTTTAAATATTGCGTATATTTAAAAATGCATTTGTTTGTTTTAACACAAGTATTTATCAGACTAATTAAATGTTACGTAACCTAAGTTCGTTTTCAAATGAAAAATTGGTGAGTTTATTGCTGTCTGTTCTTAATAAAAAACAACCTTCCTAAGCGTTATTAGAGTCTACGATTCATAACTTATTGTAAAACCCTATTAAAAAAAATATACATATTTTCATTTCCACACTATAGTAAGTGATGTTGTGGCGGAATGTGGTAAGCAACAGAACCTGGAAGAAAAAGGTTTTTCATAGAAGATTTTTTCATGAAGAAAACTCCGAAAGGTGCTTGGTGACAGATTTTCACCTAACGATATACTATGTATGTTGTCCTCCGCAGCGACATCCGCGTTTCGAATATATATAAATATTGCAGTCTACCTGATGTAAAGTAGATCTGTAGTCCAAATGCGAGAACCACTAGTGCCTGTACCAGGATCTTGCATTTTCCTGGGATAAAAAGTATTATATGCGCTATTCCAGACTAAAATTCACCTCTGTCCAAGTTTCATCCAGATCCGTTAAGCCATTCTAGCAATTTTCGCATTTATAATAGTAAAATATACCAGCTACAAGCTAAGTTACAGAACCTAATACGAAAATGTATTTCACACTTGACGCTATCCAGCGGAAGTCGAGTTAATAAAGAAGTCATCAATCTCCCTTCGCATCTTGTTTGACAACGTGTTTATTTGACAGCCAACCTTATTTAGCCGGTTAATATTTGTCTCATATATTTCGTGTTTTATAGCTTTTAGGGGAGTGCAGACTTGATGGGCTGTCTCGTAGAACTGGGTCAATGGGATTGTTACAAGGTTTTCATGTGAAAACTAATGATATATCCGTATTGGATGATATATTACGCTTGCAGCAGCATCGCCAATGCGTTGTCGACCCTGAGACGTGAAGTTAAGTCTCATGTGCCTGTAATATCACCGTCCTTACCTTTCTAACCGAAACACAGTAGTGTAAGGGCTAGAGTGCTTCACGCTGGAAATGGGTACGCATTTTCCGTCCCGGCGGACAACATCGGCAATATGAGCTGAGAAACTTTAATTTTATAATAAAAATTAGTTTTAATTCAAAATGAAGCCAAGCTTGTTACTTCACTCATGTATGGTAACAAGATAATATATTATTTAACTAAATGTTTATGACATGAGTTTTTATTTTCATCAAGCTGTTAATAATAATAATCTACACTTCTATACCAATATTATAAAGAGGAAAGATTTGTATGTATGTATGTTTGTCACTCTTTCCCGCAAAAACTATCGAACGAATTTGAATGAAACTATATAGAGCATACCCCAAAGTAACATATAGGCTATTAAATACCTTGAGAAAATGTAAATTCCCTCGGGAACGCGAGTAAAACCGCGAAGGACAGGTAATACAAACAATAAAAGCGTCAGGAATGTTATACAAGAAAGTTGTTGGCCGATGAAGTCGTGTCGTCGACTCTCGTCTAATTCTAATTCAAAATAGATCACCCAGAGTCATTGGCACGTCTCTAGTTTATTTTTGAAATGTAGTACAAACGTATTTGTGAAAATGTACGTTAAATGTCTCCTTTTCCACGCATTATATAAATATAGATTATCATGGAACAAAAGTTTGACCCGCACTTTTGTAAGGTAAATGACTGCAGGAATCCAATATTAGAAAGGTGAGTGGGCCGGTGAAATTACAGGCACATGAGACTTGACAACTTCACGCCTCAGGGTCGACCACGCAGCGATGGCTCTGCTGTTGTAAATGTCCATAGGCAGCGGTTAACACTTACCATCAAGTGGAACGCCTGCTTGTTTGTCGGCTAAACTAGTATTTAAAAAGATGCTCGATAGAAGAGAAACTTTAGTATTACAGGAAAAAATTTTAATTATTCATCAATCACTTTTGAATAGCATACATTGTGTTTATCATTCATTTATTTTTCGTCACATAAAAAGGTTGCGGATCAGAATTTCAAAGCCCTCATAACGTAAATGAAACTTTCATTTAAAAATGAACCTTTTTATTTGATCATTTCAGTCAAATTTATCATATAACTAGCGGACCCGACAGACGTCGTCCTGTCTTAACAATGAATATTGAATTCCAATCTTCTGATGGAATCGACTGTGAAATGTGCAATAAGAAATCATACATTAATTGTTCTATCAATATAATTCCGACCCATGCCTCTATTTTTTGCAGCGCGCATTCTGTCAATCGCTCCAACTGTCAAACGACTGACAACAATAAAAGTTTATATTGTCAAAAGCGGTAGTAAAGTGGTCAAGTTTTCTTAAATTTTCTAATTTTCCACGTAACTTTCTTAATTTTTTCTTTAATAACAACCTTCTCCTGACAATAACAAATACAACAAAAAAAGAATTAGCGAAATCGGTCCAGCCGTCCATGCGTGATGCCGTGACCAAGGGAAATAGGGATTCATTTTTATATATGTATATAGATAGATTACAATGACAATAGATAGGTAAAAAAGCAACAATACTTCACGTTTGGATTTTGAATAGGTTAAAAACTGAGTCATTTTTTTGGCTCATTAGTTACAGTTGCGAAGATAAATGGGGTAGTCCCGGATACAAGATTTTTTTCTCAGAAAGATCTGCGGCCTCGTCATTTTCATTGCAAATGTTTAACTTTGACAAACACATTGTAGGAAATTCCATTGTTACGTTTTATCTGTTAAGTGGTTTATTTTTAAATAATTATTTACATGCAACATGGTTTTCCCATGTTCCTGGAGAATGAATATAGGGGCTTTATGGCCGTTATGACGTCGTGCAGTCATGAGGTTTCGAAAAAATTGTCAAGTGTGTTTGATGTTGAATATTATTGTTAAGGAGTTGTTACAAAAATAACTGTAAGTAATTGAAAAATAGTAAAGAATTATTACTTATGTACCACCGTATAAATAAATAAATAAATAAATATCCTGGGACATTCTTTACACACGTCCATCTGGTCCAAACTAAGCAGAGCTTGTACTATAGAAACCAGATAACTGATATACTACATATACTACTTTTTTATTTTTCTAAATACATACTTATAGATATAGTAATTTTTCATATATTTACACCCAGAGACAGAACAAACAGACATGTTAATGCACACAAATGTTTGTCCTGGGTGGGAATCGAACCCGCGATATTCGACTTGGCAGTCAGTGTCGCTAACCACCAAGCCAATTGGCCTCCCTCTCTATTATAAATGTGAATGTTTGTATGTATGGATGTTTGTTACTCTTTCACGCAAAAACTAACGATCGGATTTGAATGAAATTTGGTACATAGAGAGCTTTAGTTAACTTTATACCGGGAATATTTTACATCCGTCGGGAATGCGGGTGAAACCGCGACGGAAAGCTAGTAACATATGTATAAATGTGGGCCAAAATAATTATCATACAATATGGAACGTGTGCGCTTCAATAGCTCTAAAATTTGATCAATAGGTTCAATCTAGAACTCGTCAAATCAGTCAAGCTATATGCCGGTACTGATAAGAGTTATCTACCTTAGAGGAAATGTGAGCGAGTTAGAACCTCAAACTCATTTGAAGCGCTGGATAAAGCACACAATGGCCTCGAATTAATACAGCTTCGAACAAAGAGCGTCCCTAATTCTTCCAACGATAGAGCACGTGTACCGATATTATGTTTTAAGTGTAGTTTCGCAGACTGACACCAGCTTCGTAAAGTCCACCGAAATTACTGCCTGTCGGTGGATTATGACTCCATATTACTCCGCGAGAAACGAAGCCATTCGATATTTTTTCTAAATCCGAATTTAGGAATATTGCTTCCACAGTCAGCTGTTTACCAGCTGACACAAAATTGGTGCCACTATTGGATACATCTCCTTGTCATGAAACGGTCGAAACATGCGAGAAAGCACTCGGTACTTAGAGGACAAGACCTTTAAGTGTTCGAGTAGTAGAGCTCTTAGTGCAGAGTTCGTCCGGGGAAGTACTACCACCTTACCCATTTCTGCCGTGAAGCAGTAGTGCACTTGTGTTACTGTGTTTCGGTTAGAAAAGTAAAGGACCCGTTGAAATTACAGGCACATGAGACTTAACAACTTCACGTCTCAGGGTCGACAACGCATTGGCGATGCCCCTAGTGTTGCAAATGTCCATAGGCGGCGGTGACCACTTACCATCAGGTGGACCGTCCCCTTGTTTGTCGGCCCACGTGGTATAAAAAAATATATATATGTATAAAAAAAGTGTACCGCTCGTGTGGTACAACACACGAACACGCACAAATAAGTGGATACGAGAGTATTTCTACGAGATGAGTCCTTGGTAGGAAAGGGTCCGCCTATGTCGACGCCTACAGTATTTAATACATGAATGTCTTGCCCACGATATTCAGGAAGTTCACATATTATTGGTTGTCGATTTGTAGGAGATGTCTTAAAGCAGGCTTCACGCAGCTGCCCCCGCTTTCAATGTTGCATTATTCTGGTTATCCATATCCACATTCTACCTACATGAAACACCGCGTATGAAATAGAACATAACATCAAAACTATTGAGTTCTTTTTGACGGCACATACCTATTCGGTATTGAAATTCTTTATCAGAAACTTTTTTGAAAACTTCATGTAAGGCTTGCAATCTCATCAAACACATTTCTAACGCAATATAGTTACTAACTTCTTGTACTCTTCTTCAATTTGACATAATTCTTTAGTGGCATTTAGCAAAAAATATTTTATCAAACACAAATTCATAATGGCGGCCAGCCAGCGCTTTTACGTAATAAATTTTCGAAAACGAATACTTAAATGAATGCTTTTGGAAATGAAATACGCGTCTGATTAGTAGAATAGACACAAAGAAATAAGGTTTGAATGAGATTCAGAATTGTAAGTTGTCTAGTTATAGAGATATAAGCAAATTAGTACACGAAGTTATCGAGTTTAACCTAACCTACTCCCGACACTGAATAAAGTGTGAATTATACCAATAAATTATGTAAATAAATAGATATTTAATTGCATTGATCTTGTAACTGGTTAATCCCAGCACGATTGATCAAAATGTCCCTCCAAAAGCCCAAAAATTTTAATGTTTGAAACGAGTATGGCTAGATACATAATGAAAAACTCACCAATGTTATCCAGGAACCGAACGTGTCCCGGAACGGCATTATTATCACAAAACGTTCACTGACACTTAAATTATGGAACAGAACCGTTGATAGTCAGTATTTCTAAGTTTTTTTTTGTTATTCTTGTGTTTTTTAACGGAGACGCGTACGCGCGATTTCTCGTTTGGGCGACAGAAGCGCCATAAGTTGATGTGGCAGGGCGCGTAAATAACATTCGTTGCAGGTTCCGGATGATGAGTAGTTTTCTATCTAGCCATGGATTAATTAAGAATCCAACAGTATGCTTTAGTTTAATTTAATAAGAATTCATAATAAAATAATATGGCACGGTGGAATTTCAATTAATCATAATTTAAAATAATAAAACATGGTATATAAATAAAAAAATAATTTGACTGTTTTCTAATATATTTTTTTTATTTCTTATTAGGTAGCCTTAGCAGGGTTTACATGTGCTTTAATATATTTTGTACCGACTTGTTTTGTTGCCATGAATGAACGCCTTAAAGTTTCGAAGTTGAGTTTGAAGGAACAAAAGCTGTACTTTATTGTGTAATTATATGTAGAATATAACAGCAATAAATTTTCTGCTGTGAACTTCGAACTAATGAATCCCGTATGAGGGATATAATGGATTATAAAAGATATATTTAACGTACCTTTCAAATGGTGAAATCACTTTTCAAATTCATGCCCGTGGTTCCGGAGATAGCCCTCCACACACATACTCACGAAATTCGAACACTTTACACGATATTTGTCAAGATTAAGGATTAGATTTCCAGCATATAATCAACACGCTGTATTCAATGACGTATTTTAATATAGACACGTTATTTAGCAACATTACTCTCAAAACAAAAACAGCGCAAATAGTTAATACGCGCGATTTAAGAGAAAGAAAATAAATGACACCTTACATCGTACCTGTTGTTAGAGATAATAATAATAATAAAAAATCCTGGGACATTCTTTACACACGGCCTTCTTCATAACTGATATATGTAATACTTTAACCACTTGTTTAAATACATACTTAGGTATATAGATATTTACATCTTGCATCCAGACACAGAACAAACATACATGTTCATGCACATAGACGTTGTCCTGGGCGGGAATCGAACCCACGACCTTCAGCTTGGCAGGGTTACTAACCACCAAGCCAACTGGCCCGCCGATGAATATACATACAGGTACATCGTTAGATACGTTAAGATTGAGCGCAAATAAATGGAATTAAGCCAATTACCAGGATTTAATATGGCCATTTCTGAGCGCGGATAACGTATCTATAGTTAATATATCATTGGCTGTATCTTGGAATAGTCTAACTCTCTATTGAGTTAATCAATTTCCACGCTTATATGTCATCTTAGAATCAGTCGGTGACATTTTCTCATTGAGTATTGTCTTGTGAAAGTTTCTCTTCATATAGTGAATTGTTTCTTTAATTGCCAGTGTTAAGGTGAGCGTTTTGTTGGTGTAAAATCGTGTTTTTTCAATTAAATAGTTAAGATACTCAACATTTTACCTACTTACCAAATTATTGACCGCGGAAGGGTGCATAAAATATATAAATTTAAAAAGCAAAAACTTGTCCAAATACATAAATTTTCATCCAAAACGTTACAGTCGTTTCCGAGATAGCAATGTGTTAATAAATTAAGATATCAACTAGCTGTCCCCGCGGTTTCGCCAGTTTTCCCGAGGGATGTAAATTTACCCCCTTAGGGTGTAAATTTTCTAAAATCCTTTCTTAGTACACACACAAGTGCATGCACAAATTTTCCTTTTATAACGTAGGGGAGACGTTATAAAAGGAAAATTTGTGCAAATTTTCAAGTTTCTAACCCTTATAGTTTAGGCCCTGGTTGATATATCAGTCAGTCAGCTTCTCCTTTTATATACATTGTATATAGATAAAGTATGTAATACAAGAATTGCTCGTTTAATAGTTTTAGATTGTTTCATTAATAGTAAAATGTAGTAATTATTTAAAATCTTACGTATCTCTGAACGGATTTTTACGTGACTTCAGAATAACTTAGGGAATTAATTTTTATGTAAAAATAATTAGTGTCAGTGTCGAGCGCGAATTATTATCATTATTTTGCGACGATTTAGAGCAGGTGTTGCCATTTTTTGGGGCTTAATTACAAAATGTTTCAAATTAAATCACTTACCTTTTAGGAAACTTCAATGTCTGCTTTGTCCCAGTTTTATCTGTGTGGAAGAAAATAAATCTGTTACACAAAGTTTCATACAAATCGGTTAAGTAGTTTTTATGTGAAAGTGGAACAAACATCTTCCCGTCCAATTATTATGGGTGTCTTCAAGGCTAGAGCGAATAGGCTCTTAATAAACTAGTGCGCCTCAACATCAAAGATTGCATCTCTGCTTACCATCAGGTGGGATCGCAGTCAAGCACTAGTTTATATTATTTATAAAAAAAAAAAAAAACCGTCCTCACATACTTTCGTAACTTTAATATTACTAGTAAGTGCTAACTGATTACTGATCTATAATTTCTCTTGTTACAGATAATAAACTGAAGAAACAAAAACATCGCGAGTGATGTAACTAAAAAAAAATTTTTTTTTTCTTTTTTTCAATCGGTGAAGAAAAACCAGTTAAATGTGTGATAAAACAAGTTTGGGTATCGGTGATAAGATGACGAACCTTAACTCTGAGACCAGGATCATGATGATGAGGTCCAAGGACGGCAAGAATACTTACAGGAGACAGGTGAGTTACTTTCTATAATTATTATTTACAATTTATTTATAAGGGGTTGACATAAATAAATCAATATCCTGGGACATTATTTACAAGCGGCCATCTGACCACAAACTAAGTAGAGCTTGTACTATGGAAACCAGATAGCTGATATACTACATAGGTATACACCTTTTTTATCTAAATGCATACTTGTATAGATATTTACACCCAGACACAGAACAAACAGACATGTTCGTGCACACAAATGTTTGTCCTGGGTGGGAATCGAACCCGTGACCTTTGGCTTGGCAGTCAGAGTCGCTAACCACCAAACCAACTGGCATGTCGAAATATAAAAAAATGCAAAATATCAAATAAAAAAAAATGATATTGGTACATTTAGATAAATTTCTTATGAATTTTGAAATTTAAATGGCAACAATTAAATATTAAATAGAATAAAAAAAATATTAAGTAATTTAAATTAAATCGATCTTAATAATGGTAATATCAAAATAGTAGCATAACACCATTAAAATCTGATTTAAATATAATGATCTCATTCTTTGATCCCTTTTTCTTCTGTCTAGTACCAAAATGCTACAAAAATACTATGGAATTGGCTAGACGATTATTATATTTAGTATGCAGGGAGTTTTCGGGGGCGATAAATCGATCTAGCTAGGTTTCATTATTAGAAAACGTCGTTTTATTCGTGTTTTTAGGCAATGAAAACTGCTACGATGTCATTAGAAGGTAACGTTTTCAAGTTACATCTTTTGTGAGAAATACTGTTATTGGAAGCCCTTTATTATCGCATCTAATTCGTATCTAGGTATATATGACAGAGCTTTAAAAAAGAGAATACGGTAAAAGGCACGTTAGTAAAGAAATCCCGAGCAATGCTCGGCCATCCAGTTGCTATGTATAAATAGACAAAGACATACAATTTGACATACTCTCTTCTGCTTTGGAATGGTTTACTTTTTTGTTGTTTCGTAGCTATTGACGAGTTTTAGTGTTAGTCTGATAGCCTGTCATTCGCGCAACAACTCGTTCTGACTGTATACCAATTTTATCAAGTTCGTTGAAGTTCGTTCAAATCGTTCTTGAGTTGTAAAAGGACATACAGACAGATAGATAGCCAACTTTTTTTTAAATAGTAGAATTGGCACCAGTGTGTCAAAATTTTACAAAGAATTAAAGTACAGACGGATCTGTAGGTTCTGTAGATGTGTGTCTGTAGAAGGATATAAATATGGAAAATAGAGTTCCTTTGACGCACCATCAATCCAAAACTACTTAACATATCGGGATGGGACTGCTACCATTCGACGCGGAATTTTTCGTAGATGGTTATAGGGTATGTATAATATCTATAAACGCGGGTGAAACCGCGTGGGACAGCTAGAAGGATCGTGAAGCAGTAGAGCATTTGTATTACTGTGTTTCGGTTAGAAAGGTAAGGGGGCCGGTGAAATTACAGGCACGTGAGACTTAACAACTTCACGTCTCAGGGTCGACAACGCATTGGCGATGCCCCTAGTGTTGCAAATGTCCATAGGCGGCGGTGACCACTTATCATCAGGTGGACCGTCTGCTTTTTTGTCGGGCCAACTGGTATAAAAACAAAAAAATTAAAATATCTAAGACCTAATATAAGTCAATTAAAACAAAATGGCGGCGAATTTCTCCTTCTGGACTGTCAACTCTGGAGTGTCTAATTAATATCTACAGTGAGAAAAGACAACACAGAAAAAATCACATGAGACATGTAATTCTATATCATAGTTAAGAGCCCTTATTCCTATCAATTAAGGTTGATTTTTACTTGTTTAAAGTGAACATATGAATGTGTGACAGGGGATTGGATGTATGGCAGTGTAACGGTTGTTGACCCCGTCGAAATGTTCGGGACAATCTAGCGGACGCTTTCAGATAGAGTGAGTAGTGACGTGATAGTGGCTGTCACGGTTTATCGATATCGATATTTTGTTTAAGGAAACCTTTTATGGGGAGGGTTTTGTGTGACGAAAAATAAACGATTGATAAACACAATCTATGGTATTCAAAGGTAATTGATAAATAATTCATTTTTTTTCCTTTATTACAAATTGCTTCACTTCTATCGTGTTTGGCACACTCTGTTTTTTTAGTTGAAAACTTCTTTATTACCGTTTAGATTTGAAACAAAAAAGTGACACTATAAAGAGACAAACTATAGATTTAGCCAGCGAAAGACCGAGATAGGTAGTAATGTGAAGGTTTTACAACTACCACGTGGGAAACGTACTTATTTTATTATTTATCTTTGTAAATAATTTATTTCGCAGGATATTAAGATTAGCTTTTATTTTACTATTACAATTTAAATGTTTAAGAGTGTATTAGAGCTTTTACACACGTCCCTTTGAAAGTGTTAAATTCAAATACAGGAATGCAATTTAAATTAAGAAACCTTATTAAAAAAGTATACATTTGGGGAGTACATAGAACCTTTTTTTTATACAATATTCACAACATCTGGGCTCAAAATAAATGTAAAACCTGTTAATAAAGATAATATTCATTATTAATAAAAAAAGTTTTATTTTGTATTTGAAATTAGAATGGAGGTCAATACCATAACGTTTTGTTAGAAGACCATGGAAAATATCTTGACCACGACCTTTGCCATTGCCTTATCTATAGCAAATTTATTCAAGAGCAAGTCCACGGTCATTTTTTAGATTAAATAATGTTTTTTAATTAAATATTATGAAATTAAGTCTTCCTTAATGGAATCAGTAATTTATTTATTAATATTATTCCGGTAGTAATAAAAACTACCTGATTTAAAAATAAAAATACTTGTTTATACATGACAAGCTTCCGTATCGCGGTTTCACCCGCGTTCCTGAAGGATTTAATGTATCCCAGGCTTAAAAAATATCCTATGTTAATTTTGCATAGAATTAGCTGTCTAATAATGCAAGAATTAATAAAAATGCTAAAATTAGTGGAGTAGTTTTTATGCTTATTAATTTCAAACCAAAATACAAATATTTTCTCTTTATAATATTAGTGTAGGTTATTATTATTAGCTTAAATATTGTATAATATGTAGTATATCAGTTATCTGGTTTCCATAGTACATGCTCTGCTTAGTTTGGAATCAGATGGCCGTGTGTAAAGAATGTCCCAGAATATTTATATCTTTATATAAAGAAAACAAGTCATATACACACTACTATAACATATACCAGAAATTAATCAAAGTAATTTATCGATATCGATAATTTCTAACACTAGCCACATCACTAGCAACCCATTCACACTTACACATGGTGTTCGAAACATTGATCGATTCTGTAGCACGCCCGTGTACAGTGAATGTACCGCCATATATTACTTTGTACTGTACAATGCTCTATCAGATTAATCCTATAAATAAATTATGTAACAAAAAAGCAATGTACACAATAAAAAAAAGTTTCCGTTCTCTTGGAAAACTTAAGATATTGTTTGGTTATGATAAAATATATAAAAAAGTAATTTAATAATGCCAACAAATTTAAATACCTACCATCTGAGCAACAAAATAAATTAAAATTATTTAAAAAAAAAAAAGAATGCTTAAACATGTTATTAAAAAAATCAGTTTCCCGAGTGAACGCAATTTTTTTTGTTGTTGTGTGTCTGTCAAATGTAGGAATATAAATAAATTATGGGATTACGTGTCTTAAAACGGACATTAGAATTTGGTACCACTATAGGAACAATATTTAACAAAACGGCCATATTACACGCGCAGTACCTACTAACTCAGTGAGAATTTCAAGTCTTTACCTATTACAGTTTTGTTACAGACAGACGGGAGACTTAGTAATATGCCCTTTCTGGGTACGGAACCGAAATTTACCAAAATCTTCGTTGAAGTCAGACGCCTCTGACTACGTCTTATGTGTTACAAGATGTGATGATAATTCATGCAATTTTTTTTATTTTTTTGTCAATTTTATTTTTGAGCATCGATCATGTAGTTTAAAAAAATATATTAAATTAGAAACCATTTATTCAGTTTAGGCCCTCGGAAGGCACTTATGAGGTCAAATTTACTGAAGCTACTAATTAATAATGAATGTTAAAACTAATTTAATAATGATTTAAAGCTAGGTCCCTACCTAATACCATCTGTCTCGTTTCCCCACAGATCCTGGCAGCTCTTGCCGTCTCGCTCGGCCCCTTCGCAGCGGGGCTAAGTAAGGGCTACATGTCTCCAGCGATAGCCTCCATGCAAGACTTGAAGAGTCACGATGGATCCTTTACTGTCAACCATCAGCAAGCCAGTTGGATTGCGAGCTTAAGTTTATTAGGTGAGTAGCTATTTTACATTCACCTTGACGGAGGTCCTGATTTTGGTTTCAAGATCGTGCAAGATTTTTTTTGTTAAAAATGATTACCTTTATCCTGGAAGTGACTGAGAGACGGCGACAATCCTCTCTACATGTCGAGTTGAGACTTAAAATATTTTCGGTAGAATGTGAGTCACAGAACTGACCTCCTCTTGGAGAACTAGACGTGAAGGTATTTATTTGGAAAGCTATTTAAAAAAATTTGGTTTAAATTTATTTACGCTTTAGGTCCGCTGTGGGCTCGGTGGGTTTGTAAATCAGTCTACAACTGAGAAGTACCGATAAAATTACAAGATCCTTCATCTCTTCTCAAAACCTCTAACTGGTATAAAACAAAGCCACTATTTCTGTCTGTCTGTATGTGCGCTTAAATCTTTTTGACTTCACAATAAATTTTGATGCCGTTTTCATCATCACTTGGACAGTTACATCCAAAAAGTTTATGTGTAAGTATAATACATCTATAATGTACCACTCAGGTGAAGCCGAGGCGTATCACTAGTATATTAAAAACGTTAATTCATAACTAGACGATATTAACATTATTTGGCGCACAGTATAAGTTTAGACCTCTTTGGAATTCAAGAAAACCGCAAAGCAATTTTGTTATTAATGAAATAATGATTCCTTCTGAATCACATTTGAGTCTGACATCATCGAATCACTTCTGAACATGACCCAACGTATGCAGTTATAGATAAATCATATAGTCTCGATTCTGTAAGGGAAATGACACTAGCTCGAGGATGTTTCGTCTCTTTCGCTAACTACGCAATCACGTGAGATGAGAGATAAATCTATCCGAGGCTTCGTTGCGCTGCGACCCGACGGAGTTTGTATCAGATGCATAGGGGGGTGGTCCGACACAGGTTTTACATCAGGTCGGAATATGTTAAAGATCGTTAATGAAACAACGTACCCTACAATAATTAAACTACAATAATTTACACTAATAAAAAAGCTAAAGTTAAAGTTCGATTGAAATATCCAAAACTTAGTTCACTGATAGAAAGCTACACCATTTCTAAGTACATAGATTAGAATTTTTTAATTGACTCGGGCGTGGTCTTGCGGAAATCCATTATAAGATAATACAAAAAACAAATATCTAGTAACTAATTCCACTGGATCTCCTCTGTCAAGTCCCAAACAAGGAAACTCAACAGGAAATCTTCAGGACGAATTAGATCCGCTGTCACTGAGTCGACGCACCACAGACGTGTTACCTCGCCAACTTTCTAGATATTTATTTTTTGTATAATCTTACATTGGTTATGTAATTCCCGGAGTACATTATAAATATTAAAGTATATTATAAACAGGTAAACTTTAAGTTGAACTTAGTCTACTTTAAACGGAAATTTAGATTTAGGAGGTAATGATCAACTTCTTCTTATCCGATTTCAAAATAGTTATTTGTTATACAAGAGTGCAAAGTTTTTTTTTTTTTTTTTTTTTTTTTTTTTTTTTTTTTTTTTTTTTTTTTTTTTTTTTTTTTTTTTTTTTTTTTTTTTGGAAGGGACGAAGGTGTTAGCCTCAGATGGCTCTTACACCCTTACGCGGACAATTCCGGCGAGCGCTAGGGGCTCTCAGCCGAAAGTACATTTAGATTTTAAGCAACAAGCACACTGAGGGTGCCCCCTGTGGGGCTCGGACCTCGGGCTCAGGGCGTTGCGTGGGGGGTCAAAAGACTTTACATTATCTGATTTATTTATTAGTGGTTCTTTATTTCAATACAAAAAACAACAACAATGAATTTTTAGAGGGAGCGCGGCTAACGTCCACGCCGGCGAGGACGGTATCTAGGCTGATGGCCTTGTGGGTGTGTAGTATCGCGAGCTGAAGATTCGGCTGCAGCTGTTTGAGCTTTGGTGATTTCGTCGTCAGACTCGGCGAGGGCGTGTCTCGGTCTGCGAACGCGACTGATACGGGACGGAGTGTAGGACGCGGCCTTTATTATTAGGGGATTACTGTGGTTTATTGCAGAATCGAAATGGCGGCGAGAAGCCCCTTTGATAAATTGCCTGATGGTCGGCAATCGTAAATCCATGTGGAGTTGGAGATTTCGCATGTACCACGGGGCGCCCGTGGCTCTGCGCATGAATTTATTTTGGAGGACTTGAAGTGAATGGATCCGCTTGGGGGCGGCGTGTGCAAAAGTTACACACGCGTACGTCATGATGGGCCGTATACACGCGGTATACAGTCTAAGCTTGCTTTTTAGGGCGAGTTTAGAACGTGAGTTGATGAGGAAGTGAAGCCTGCCTAACACAAAGTTGGCGCGCTTACGCACCGTGTCTATGTGAGGGCCGAAGGAAAGTCTTTCATCCAGAATGACGCCTAAATATTTGGCTTGCCTCTCCCAAGGGATGGGCACGCCAAACATAGAGATGGATGTGTCGGGGAAAGCTCGGTAAGTTGCGCGAAAAGCTCTAAAGAAAAGAATGGCTTGACTCTTAGTGGGGCTTTTCAACCGCGTGCTCAATTTTGATGACCGAGCAAGCAAATTAAAAAAAAACGAGTAGGTACACCAAGAAGGTTCCGAGCCTGAGTTTTTAACAAATTAAAATAGTTTGTATGATAAATTCGGCACCATGGAGATAGAAGTAAGTAGGTTTAATGATGTTTTGAATTCACAAACACACGTGACACGATGTTCTAAATTCAATTTACTTATCCTGTAGCGGATTAAAACGGCTTTTGCACTCAGATATTGAAGATCAAAAATAATCTTTCCGAGATGGGTGGATGAAAAAATTGTTTTATTTCTGAAGTGAAAACTTCTTTAGCGGCGTTGAGCACTTTTCTTGGGATGGGTATAAAATGTTAAACTCGCGTCAGGACACGTGACCTGATCGGAAATTCGTAAAACGGTAAAAATGCACAACGTTAATGTTCAAGTTTTCCCTTCTGCCCGCACTTCCGGAGTGCGACCCGTTGTTTTTTATTTTATGTCATGTAGTTCGACTAACAGCCAGAGGGCCCACCCGATGGTAAATGGTCACCGTTGCCTATTTGTAAACGGAAAGTAAAAAAAAATATTTGGCTTAATTTGACCACTTTGATCAAAAACAGCCCTATTCATAAACAGAAGTACTCGCTACATTTTCTATACACCGTAAGACCGTTGGAGAAAGCTTAACCGTATATCATAAGTTGTATCACGCACAATTGCTGTGGTTCGATTGAATTGTAACCATGAGAATGCTTCCTGGTTGCGATATCGCTTTGCCATTGTTCTAGCATTAGTACCGTGACATATAGGCTATTCTCGCATGTACTTTCACCCGATTTCTGGGAAGAAAAATATATCCTGGGAAAATTTTGTACAAACGGCCTTCTAAACACTACTAACCACAATGCCAAGTAGCCAATCAGTTGAGTTCTCATTGATAATACCGGCATTTTTTTAAACCCTTGGACCGACCAACATGCTGACGCCCCATCTGATATAAAGTGGACATCGTCGCCACATATAAGGCCAGTAAATAAAGCATTTAACCTCACACTAAATTTCCGATCCAAACTAATTTTTTTTTAGGTTAAGTATCACTGACAGATCAAAAAATCACAAAATGCTGACGGATCCAGGTGGAGCTTCGATCGCAATCGTAAAAGGAAAGTTTTTGACCGATATCTCGGAAACTATCGACTTTAGGGCAAAAGTAATTTAAATCATTATTGTAGAGAATAAAATTTCACATCTTTTATTTCTCGTAAACTTATCTGTAAAACTAACCGTTTACGATTTATAGCCGATTTAATTAAACGGTTTTTGTTTAATTAATTCGATATTTTAAAAGTTATCGGCCGAAATAGAAAGAATTGCTTGACCAAAGAAACGGCTTTATTTACTGGCCTATATTGACCTTGGCAACACCAGGGGCATCGCTGCGTTGTCGACTCTGAGACGTGAAGGTATTAAGTATCATCTGCCTGTAATATCTACTCTAATCATCCTTGTCACACTACTACGTACCTACTCCATATTTCTCAATAACTAACTAATGTTTTACATAGTAAATAGTCTCTTAGCTAACGAGTGCAGGATTGTACTAATGTAACTAAACATTAAGATGTTCATTCAACTGTTTACATGAATAGAGTCACGTAAGAGTTTTGGAGCGTCATTTAAAGATAAAGGCATACTTGCATAATTTTGCTTTGGAATTGGTTCTTTCGTGTCCGGTATTTGCCATATATTTTTCTTTTATTTACAGAATGTTAACATTCGTTGTCCGGCATTAGTAATATTTTTTTCCTTTATTTTCTGTATATTAGCATATCGTGTCCGGTATTAGCCATATTTTTTAATTTTATTTGCGGAATATTAACATTTAGTGTCCGGTATTCGTCATATAGTTTTGTCTTTTATTTACTGATGTTCAGTATAAATATCCTGGGACATTATTTACACGCGGCCACCTGATTCCAAACTAAGCAGAGCTTGTACTATGGAAACCAGATAACTGATATACTACAGATACTACTTTTTATTTTTCTAAATACATACATATATAGATATTTACACCCAGACATAGAACAAACAGACAGGTTCATGCACACAAATGTTTGTCCTGGGTGGGAATCGAACCCGCGACCTTCGACTTGGCAGTCAGGGTCGTTAACCACCAAGCCAATTGGCCTGTCATATCGGCGTTCCCGAGGGATGTAACATTTTTCCAGCACAAAAAGTATCCTATGTTACTTCTAATACTTCACAGAATATGTGTACAAGATGTTGCAAGTTTCATGATGATCGGTTAAGTAGTTTTCGCTCGAAAGCGTAACTAACAAACTTACATTTATAATATTAGTAGGGATACTACTTTTTAAAATACATACTTATATAGATATTTACATCAATACACAGAACAAACAGACATGATCATGCACACAAATTCACAGATGAACATAAAATCTCCTTGTTTTAAGACAGTTTAAATGATAAACAGGTAATACCGGAAAGTCAATCTATACTAGACTAAAATATAATGAAAAAATATCCGTTACATAATAACCGTAACGGCAAACAATTCAAATGTTTCCGAATGTTTTAAAAACATTCTCTTAAACACCGTGACAAAAGATAACATTTAGTTTGCGAAAGTCGGATGTAAATTTAAATGGGTACGTAATCCATACGTGTCAGCTTTATCTAATTGATTTGTTACTATAAATTAAAAATTGTCATTTTCTTTTGTTTGAAATCCTACTAATGTTGTAAATGCGAAGGTTTGTAACGATGTATAGATATTTGTTACTCTTTCACGGCAAAAACTACCCAACGGAAGTGAATGAAATTTGGCACATATCCTGGAATAACACATAGGCGGCTTTTTATCTAGGAAAAACGTGACATCCCTCGGGAATACGGGTAAAACCGCGGGGGACAGCTAGTCTATATATATAGAAATGTTATGTTGGTTTGTGTACGCTTCAAAAACTCAAAATGTTCTGCACCGATCGAGCTGAAATTTTAGCATGATATATAATCCCCATCAAGGATTGTTTTTATCTATTTTTTGCATCAGTCACATATCCGCGACCGTCTTTGTTTTGTTTCTCATTTCTCTACCATTCAATCACAATGTGCCACAGCGAAGCGTGGCAGGGTACAGCTAGTTTTTTATAAATGCATAAAATCGAAATAAAAAAACAGTCGAATTGTGAATTTCCTCCTATTTTGAAGTCGGTTAAAAATGCTTCATTCTTCAGCTTGCTGAGTTACTTCCCGGTTCTTTACAGAACTTGGACAGTGGTAGCTTCATTCACTTTGACCTTGGTGGGCCTTAATTTTGAATCATTATTTGTCAAAACTACTAAACCAAACTGTCGTTGGACCAAACACTGCGCGCGTTCCAACTCCTCTTGACTTTTTTTTATTTCACCACTTAATTTACTCAAAATCAGTTCTGGGTGGCCAGTTTTATCAATGAATGTGAGGAGATCATACATTGCATCAATCACAAGGTTCATTGACTGAACAATTCGGTCCGTCGACCATAATCATGATGCATGTAGGCCGGTAAAATATTCGGGATATTGCACAATGTATACAGGCTGTTGCTGACAAACAGACGGACCACCTGATGGTAAGTGGTCACCGCGTGTTGCCATTTGCAACACCGGGCCATCGCTGCATTGTCGACCCTATGACGTGAAGTTGTTAAGTCTCATGTGCCTGTACCTTTTTTGTTTTTAGGCGATAAGGGCCGACAAACAAGCAGACGGTCCACCTGATGGTAAGTGGTCACTGCCTATGGACATTTGCAACACCAGGGGCGTCGCTGTGTTGGCGCTTTGACGTGAAGTTGCTAAGTCTCATGTGTCTGTAATTTCACCATGCCTTCCTAACCGATACAGTAATACAAGTGCACTATTCCTTCACGGCGGAAATTGGTATGGTGGTAGCACCTCCCCGGACGAACTCTCCCATTTTTTGTGTTAGGTACATTTAATTAGCCATATTTTTTTCATTCCATCGTTTTTCCTAAAAAAACAGATTTTTCGTTTTCTTTTTGGCCAGGTTGTTGACCCTAAACCAAAAGAGACCACCCTGCATAAGAGATCTTCAAGTATTACATCTGACTTCCTCCGTTTGGTCCAAACATGTCGTAAATCATTTGGACACGCTTAATCATGCTAACTGCAAACATTGAACGCCCTTTTTCAATATAGTGATGTGTGAATAACAAATAAAAGTATCGATAAAGATTGTCGATGAGTCAGTTGAAGGGTCGTTTGTTGTAGTGGCTAGAAATCTGCTATTCCATAGGTCGTGGGTTTGACTTCCATCTAGGATAGTAAAATGTGTGCACTTTTCTTGGGATGGGTATAAAATGTTAAACTCGCCTCAGGACACGTGACCTGATCGAAAATTCGTAAGGCGGTAAAAATGCACAACGTTAATGTTCTTGTTTTCACTTCTGCCGGCACTCCCGGAGTGCTACCTGTTGTTTTTTCTTATACCACATTTGCCTGATGATAATCGGTCACAGCCGCCTATAGACATTTGCGACACTAGTAGCATCGCCAATGTGTTGTCATGAAATGTGTATAAATGTATTTAATAATGTGTTGAAATGGGTACGGCAGTAGGTACTTCCCCGGACGAACTCTGCACTAAAAGCTTTTACTACTCAAATAATTTGTTATCTTTGCCTGGGTGAAAAATATCTACATTTTGCTCAGTTTTAAATTTAATGAAAAAGTTTAAGTAGTATATCAGACAGCAAGCACTGCTTAGTTTGGAATTAGAAAGCCGCGAAAGAACGAATTTTTTTTCTTTATTTCAAGGTTTTTTGAGTAGTAAAGCTCTTACTGCAGAGTTCGTCCGGGGAAGTACTACCACCTTATATATTTCCACCGTGAAACAGTACTGCACTTCATCACTGTGTTTTGGTTAGAAAGGTAAAGGGGCCGGTGAAATTGTAGGCATATGAGACTTACCAACTTCACGTCTCAGGCTCGACAACGCATTGGCAATGCCCGTGTTGCTGTTAAACATTTCCATAGGCAGCGGTGACCCCTTACCATCAGGTGGACCGTCGGCTTGTTTCTCGGCTCAAGTGGAATTTAGAAAGTGATATTTATATAAAAGAATCTGTTTTGTGTCTATTGCTAGCAAAAACCGTTACTATTTTACGTCGATCTCAAATATTTAAATGTACCTAATGTAAATAAACAGTAACTTGTTATAAAACTCGACGCCAAAATGCAACAAATAGAACATATAGATGTAATAAACTACTTTTAAAAAGTAGAAACAAAACTACTTCACAAAAACACGGTACTCTATCTCAGAACAGAACTCTCTCCATCAATCCAGATTACATAGAAACAATCGATATTTCTTTTAACGGGCCAGTTGGCTTGGTGGATAGTACCTGCCAAGCCGTGGGTTCGATTCCCACCCAGGACAAACATTTGTGTGCATGTCATCTGTCTGTTCTGTGTCTGGTAAATATTATCCCTACTTAATATTATAATTGTGAATATAAGTTTGCTTGTTACATTTTCACGTGAAAACTACTTAACCGTTCATCGTGAAACTTTGTAGACATATTCGTAGAGGTATTAGAAGTATCATAGGATTCTTTTTGTGCCGGGAATATGTTACATACCTCGGGAACGCGGGTGAAACCGCGGGGGAGAGTTATATCTATATAAGTATGTATTTCAAAGAGAAAGTTGGGATGTAGTATATATTATCAGTTATCTGCATTCCATACTACAAGCTCTGCTTAGTTTGGGATCAGATGGCCGTGTGTAAAGGTTGTCCCAGGATATTTATTATTGTTTCTCATTCATCGACAACTAACACAGTCGGGCCACATCACTAGAACAAACAATTATGTTGTCAACACCTCTATATTTAAAATCGATTTGTACAATCGATAAAGAAAATATACGATGCATCGCGAATCGCGAATTCCCACAGATAACATAAACAACGCATGGATGTAGCAAAGAGATTTAGTTATTTTTTTAGTTAGTTTATGGTAACACTTGGTCTATTTATCTTGGACTGGATTGTTTAACTTAGTTCTAGATGAACTGAAATGTATGAGTTTTTAAACGAGCTATTTTTACGGAGTGTTTTATTTTCTTACCAGTTACCGCCTCGCGGTTTCACTTGCATTCCCGAACTTTGTAAGTTTGTTTGTAGGAGGTGATCTCTTTAACTTCTCATCCAATCACAATAATTCTTTCACTAATAGAATGCTACATAATTTTCGAGTGACGACTATATTATTATCCTAGAATACAGTCCCTCAAGAACGCGGTGAATCCGCGAGATGATCTCTGTCTACTAATAACTTCGTGCAGTAATTCCTTTTAATTCGACACTAGTTGTCCCTGTGGTGTCATTCAAAATTAAAAAAAATACTGAAGCTACTCCCGTTTAAGTCAAATGAAAGGCATGCTCTATATATATTATGTATCAAGTTTCATCCAAATCCGTTCACAGTTTTTTCGTGAAAAAGTAACAAACATCAAAGATCCATTTTCAAAAACATTCGCTTTTATAATTTTAGTAGGAAGTTCAAGTATTTTACTGAAAAAGCAACCTTAAAGTTTAAACAAACCCTGTGCTAAGTTCAAATATTATCCCGTAAATCATAAGGGCTAATATTTGACAGCAAATCTTGCACAATAGTCGTAACAAACCGTTTGCAGCTTACAATAAGTCAACTAAGTTATCAAGGCGCCGGGCCTCTGACATGGCTCAGCTTAGCTTTAGCTATTTGTCAAAGAGTAACTACATTTACAGTGTCATTCCTGCTATCTCTGAAATAAATAGTTTCTCATCTTATTACCTACACGCAAACTCCTCAAGAAGCTCATAAGTAGTGTATTTATATCGATTCTACTTTCTGTTCTAATCAATAGCATCTCAGTTAAGGAAAGAAACATTGAGGTTAACTATCTATCTATATATATAAAAATGAATCCCTATTTCCCTTGGTCACGGCGTCACGCATGGACGGCTGGACCGATTTCGCTAATTCTTTTTTTGTTATGTTTGTTATTGTCAGGAGAAGGTTCTTATGAAAGAAAAAAATAAGAAAGTAGCATGGAATATTAGAAAATTTAAGAAAACATAACGACAATATTAACTTTTCTAATGTAACCTTACCATTAGGTGTTTGACATAAATGTCAGATTCAATCGGAATATTTATGAAAATGTTAACATTTAGTTTTTAAGAAGTGTGTGATCAATACAGTTAGTTCAGAGCAATCACGCCTCATATTAAAAGTTCAATTGTTGTGTATCTTAAAGCACCAGATTCATAAATACTTTGTTTTTGGAATTTTTTATTAATCACACCAGTTCGAATTAAATATTCATTGAAGACAGGACAACGTCTGCCGGGTCAGCTAGTTTTTATATATTTTTCGCTTAGAATCTTGACGTGTGTCACATCGTGTAAAATCATTGGCAGCCGTTTTATTCTCTAAAACTTCGGAGAGCAGACCTCTGATGTAATTGCAATAGAGATCGCGAACTAAATTGTTGAGCTTGTGTCACTTGAATAATTGTTTGCAAATACTTTTTATTTAATTTTCTTTGTATGCGGTACAAAATACTTTGGGCTGTTTCTTTAGTGGGAAGACGAATTTTAGTCTTTGAAACCTGTGTCTTTTCTGCAGATATCTATTCAATGTCCCTACTGTCTAGTGATGTATGTCCACCGTCTATTTTATCGATAACTCGATAGTAATTACTCACGGTGACTGTGCACTATGCTATGCAATTCGTGACATTTTGGGCCCAAGGTTTAGGACATTTTGTAAGCGTGTCTCTGTGAATTTAATTTGGCGTTTAGTTTTGATTTCGGCCGTTTTGTATCAATTAGTGTCTGTGAGATAACAAGTACTTCGTGAGACAACGCGAACTGGTCTGTGATGTACTTTATGGAATTTACGCGATTTTTTTTAAATCACACTCATTTTACTACTATTATAAATGCGGAAGTTTGGATCAAAATCACGCCAGAACGTTCGGATCTGGATGGAGTTTGGTACAGAGTCTTCTGGAGAGATTCTGGGGCTCGATTCTGTAAGGAAAATTACACTTACTCGAGGATGTTTCGTCGCGGTCTCCGTGCTCTGTCTCTTTCGCTAACTACGCATCACGTGAGAGATATGGTCTCCGAGGCCTCCGCGGCTCGCCGACAAAGTTTGTATTAGCTGAATAGGGGGGCTGGTCTGGAATAGTACATAGGCTACAAGCTTTTTGAAGGGAATACGTGAAATTCGTGTGAATATTATAAATGTGAAAGAGCCAACACTCTTAAACGAATTTGGGTTACATCAAGATATTTGGTTAAAACTTGGCACATCCATAGAACATGCTCTGGAATAACATAAAAGATACTTATTATCCTCAAAAAAAGTAACATCCCTCGGGAAGGCGGGTGAAACCGCAAATAACAGCTAGTTCATTTATATTTACAAGCAACGTGAGATTGAGACAAGCCAATTAAGGCCCTAAATAAAAATCTATTAAAACCTTCTTTTAAATATTTTTTTTAAAGCTACAAAATAAACAAAACTGACGTCACGTTGCTGCTCGGCAAACCCTTTCATTAGATACCCATGACATGGAGGTGGCTCATGAATTAATAAATCACCATCTCATCACGTCCGCCATATTCATTTAGAATGACGTCACTTAGCTAATCGTGCATAGTTAACGAAACCAAATGTGAGTGTAAAATTCAGCTCGATCGAATGAAGAAGCTGGTTTGGAATTCAATTTCAAGATTTGATACATACAATGTATGTCATACATACACACACTCGTCAAGTTAAATAAATGTACCTGAGAAAATTAGAGCCAAATTCATTGAAATTCAATTTGATTTCCCAATAACCCCAATATTTTAATTAAAAAGTTATTTCGGTCGTTTAGCAATTGGAAAATATGCTTTATAGGTTTGTGATAAGGTTATCTTCAGTTCATAACCATTGAATCAATACTAACCATACGTCAAAATCAAGGTTTGTGGCAAATTATGTCACTAAAGTTCTTAAAGCCTGTTTGAATAGTTAAAAATGTTATTGAAGAATCATCTTTATTGCTTATTAGTTAAGGTGCATCTATTGATCCAATAGTTAATTGTGTGATGGTGCTGATGAGCCTTATTTTAACCCCATAGGGTTGCTTTTTCTATAGCACTCTTAGCTGTCAAAAGGGACCTCAAAATTTCGACTACATTAACATCCTACTAATATTATAAATGCGAAAGTTTGTGTGGATGTTTGTTACTCTTTCACGCAAAAACTACCGAACAGATTTGGATGAAATTTTTCACATAGATAGAGCATATCCTGGTATAACATATAGGATACTTTTTGTTCCGGGAAAATGTTACATCCATCGGGAATCACATTTTAGTATTATGGTATAAAGGGAAATTAAAAAAAAAACCCCAAACAAAAAAATAAGACGGACAAAAAGTGTGCGTTGGCCGGGAATCGAACCCGGATCAACTGCTTGGAAGGCAACTATGCTGACCATTACACCACCAACGCATCTGATGTAGCCGTCAAATTTATTGTATAGCTCAGTGAATATTCCGATAAAATTATCAGTATAAAATACCTAATCGATATGTATGTTGCCACGCAATAAATATATCATTCATTATTCATATATTTATTAAAAGACCTCTCTCTCTCTTTACGCCCTATTCAGTCCTCTTCGGCGCTATTTATGTCTATATCTATATCTATACTAATATTATAAAGAGGAAAGATTTGTTTGTTTGTAATGAATAGGCTCCGAAACTACTGGACCGATTTCAAAAATTCTTTCACCTTTGGAAAGCTACATTATCCCCGAGTAACATAGGCTACTTTTTATCCAAGGAAAATGTAAATCCCTCAGGAACGCGGGTGAAACCGCGGGGGACAGCTATACAAAATAAAATGAACCAATAACAGGAATTCCTTGGAATAATTTAAAAAAAATCCTTAGAAAGGATGCTTCAGTTTTTCGGGATAAAAGTAATCTAGCCTAAGTAACTTTTAACATCAGCTATCTGCTGTGAGACGCGACAAAATCGGTCATTACTTTGGTCGAATACTTTCATACGCAATTAAATGAAATGAAATATTTATTCTAATAGGCCTTCACAGGCACTTATGAATGGTCAGACTCTAACACCGGTTCGGAAAGTTGCTTTTACTGAGAAGAGCCGGCAATAAACTCAGCAATTACTCTTTTCAAAATAACATTTTGGAAATAAAGATGTGTCCTGCTGGAGCGAGCGCTACACCCAAGCATTGTCGTCATTAAAATAATCATTTGTGTTGTAGAAAGCCTTTTGTACTAAAACAGGCTTAATTATTTCCTTAAATTTTTGTAAAGGCAAATTTAAAATTTCAGCAGGGATTTTATTATAGATGCGTGCACTAAGTCCTAAAAATGAGCCTTGCACTTTTTGCAGTCTATATGCAGAAGTGACAAGTTTATCCTTATTTCTAGTATTGATGGAGTGCATATCACTCTTTTTGACATAAAGACTAATATTTTGATGTACAAATATAAGTAACAAGCTGTTATTTTGAGGTTACAAATAAACAGTTCAACTTTAAATTACGTACTAACAATATGTATTCATTTCTAAAGTACATAATTAACTTATGTGGAAACAACCTACTCCACTCTATTCGCTAGTGAACCAGTCACGATTTTCATGTAAATAAAAATTACCAAGTAGCTATCGTCGGAAATTATTTCACTACAATAATTATCTGCATTATATATCTGTGAAACAGATAAATAAATTTATGTTTCGCGTATTAATGTTTACGCTGGCCACACTGTCTGCTTAATTTAATTTATAAGCGAGAGATAATTGTTGATGAATTTGACTGGAATTCCTTTTATGTATCCTCTATAATATCCTGCGGTTCCACCTGCGATCTTATATTCTTATATTTCATTAGAGTAGTAGAGCTCTTAGTGCAGAGTTCGTCCGGGGAAGTACTACCACCTTACCCATTTCTGCCGTGAAGTAGTAGTGCACTTGTATTACTGTGTTTCGTTTAGAAAGGTAAGGGGGCCGGTGAAATTACAGGCACATGAGACTTAACAACTTCACGTCTCAGGGTCGACAACGCATTGGCGATGCCCCAAGTATTGCAAATGTCCATAGGCGGCGGTGACCACTTACCATCAGGTGGACCGTCTGCTTGTTTGTCGGACCAAGTGGTATAAAAAAAAATATATATCTTTGTGGGATAAAAAATACCATATATCAAACAAGACTTAAATAGCTTACTGACAGCGCATGATTTTTTTTTATCGGTTTAGTAGTTTCTGTGATTACCTCTACATGCATACAAACTTACATAGTTTACCTATATATATAACAAAATTGGATTTTTGACGCACTATCACATCAAAACTGAACATATCGGGATGGGACTTCTACCTTTCGACTCGGAATTTTCGCAAATGGATATAGGCTATATATGATATCGATAAACGCGGGCAAAACCGCGGGGGACAGCCATATCTATATAAGAATCTGTTTAGAACAAAAAATAAGTTGTACTAATAACTCTGCCTAATTTGGTATCAGATGGCCGTGTGTAAAGAATGTCCCGGGATATTTATTTATTATTATTTAACTATAAAATTAAGTTTAAAATATTTTGGATTCTATGGATTCAAAAAGACAAATATGCGCTATCTCCCTTTGTCCCTATATATTTGTCTCTTTTTATTAGATACATGACAGCGATATTTTAGTGCTAGATATCGAACAGTAAGTGATCATTTATCCAGTTCAGAAGCTGGGTGGCCTAACAACTTTCTTGTGCTGAGAGAAATCTTTTAATTATAACTTGTATGAAATATTATACTTAATAATTCTTATATATTAAACTATTATTATTATTTTACATTTACATTTCTTGCTATTGAGTTATCTTCTCGCCCATTATCCTCTAGGAGGAAGGTAGAGGTCTTATGAGAGCCGCATACCACCGAAGATATTTTTGGCCACAAATTAAGTGTGTCAATTTTCGCTAATCTTTCTAAACAAAAAAGGACGTAATATTACATTGCCCAACCCAGTAATCGAACCTAGAACTTAGATTCATAGCTGAACTACCACTGAGGTAAATAAATAATGACCCATTAGAATCACACACTTAATTATTGTAAATATTTTAAACAATTAATTTTACAAAGAATATTCATTCCTGTTAAATTTGCACAGTGATTGATCTACACAATTTCTCTGGAAAAAATCCAACAAAAAAATAGAAAATAAATTGGATTTAGGAATTGTGTAAATAAGAAAAAAAAATATATTATAAAATATTTTATTGATAAAAAAACGCGTGGTGTGCATGGTGTCAATAGTTGTAAATATATATTTTATTGACAGATATGAGTATAGATTACCATTTTGATAATATCTTAAAAAGCACCCCATGTTTCTTATTTACACTATTCTTAAATCCAATTTATTTATTTTTTTAGTTGGATTTTCTATAAAAGCGTGTATTTAAGTTTTTTTTTAACTATTATTTATTTTGAATTTTAAATCTCTAACCCTAGTAAGGATAACGGGTCTAACTGTTTAAAATATTGAATTGTCATCGGTCCTCGATAAATAAACAAACTTTGAATGAAACCCGACTGTTTAAAGTGGGTCATTATCGCGTCCAAAGGAGTCGCTTACAAACATAAAAACAAACACACAGGTGAAGCCAATAAAAAGCGAAAAACGTGTAAAAATAATAATCCAGATTTGTAATGTTTTTTAACTAAAAAACCAAAATGTTTTACTTTCTATATTAAGTAGATACAAAAGTTTATTTCCGAACCGAACACCTAAGTGATAATTATAGTTAAAAAATATAAGTAATTGATTCTCCGAACGTCCGTGTGCACGCCTTTACCGTAAAAATTGAATGTTACGATGCCTCAGAGCTATTGCTTGCGTATAAAATTGACCAATTACAATTATTACAGAGATTTGCATGATGAGGGTAGTAAATCTTCAACTATTGCATTAAAACTTTATGTTCTGTCCATTTGGACTGTATTTATATCATCGTTAATGTTGGAGAATGTTCAAAATTAAAAATAAATCAAAATTTTAAACCATTTATTCAGTTTAGGGTACTTATGGATGTAAATATCTACATGTGTTTGTATTTAGACAAATAAAAAAGTAGTATATGTAGTTATATCAGTTATCTGGTTTCCATAGTACAAGCTCTGCTTAGTTTGGGACCAGATGGCCGTGTGTAAATAATGTCCCAGGATATGTTTTAAATTTAATGTTACTACCGATTTGGAAGTCCGCCTTCAACTGAGAAGAACTGGCAAGCAACTCAGCAAGGTTACGTTATTTATTTTAAATAATTTTTATATCAATTTTATCTAATCGGACTTTTTGGCTATTTTAATATTATATATGTTTTTATATTAAACATTTACAAAATTCTACTAATATTATAAATGCGAATATTTGGATGTGTGTTACTCTTTCACGCGAAAACTATCAAAAAATTTAAATTTGCCTGATAGATAAAATATGGTCTGGATTAGTAGAAGTTGAGCTCTTAATGCAGAGTTCGTTCAGAGAAGTACTACCACCATACTAATTTCCGCCGTGAGGCAGTAGTGTTTTTGTAATACTGTGTTTTGGTTACAAAGGTATGGCCGGTGAAACTTGACTTCACGTCTCAGTGTCGACAACTCAGCGATAGCCTTAGTGTTTGTGAAAACACATTGTTTCGTACAAATGTTGCGCTTTACCCACGTTTTTCCCCATCAGGGGGTGAATTTTCAAAAATTCTTTCGTAGTGATCCCCTACGTTATAAAAGGAACCCCAGTGAAAAATTAAGTTGGTAACCCTTATAGTTTAGGCCATGCGTTGATATGTCAGTCAGGTAGTTCTCCTTTTATATATATAGTCAATCCGTGAAAATCGCATGCATCATGAATAACATACAACTGGATGGTGTACAGTTAATAGGCGTAAATCAATTACACTAGCTTATTCAAGGAAAGTCTATTAAAATTCACAACGTCTCTAACGGTTGTAAATAATAAATAATCTTGTTTTTTTTAATGAGTTTTATGTCTTGATGTAGACACGTGCAATAGCCGAGAATGTTCTGTAAAATTTTTAATACTCAAGTGTTGCTAGTTATAAAAATATGGCAAGTAAGTTTAATATGTATATTTTTTTAATTATTCTTCCACCCTAACAAATAAGTAATGTCATTGAGATTAAATATATGTTATGTATAATGTAAATCTAAATTGGTACGCTTTTTCTCAGTATCAATGCTGCCGGCCTTTGCCCTAAGCTCATAGACATTGATTTGGGCCGTATTTTTTTAAATGATAAGTTTCTACTTACTACACGAATTGTTTTTTTTAAATAAAGATTGTATTATTCGCTATTTACCAAATATAAAGTCAGGATTAAAAAAAAATCACACTACTCTAGTTTAATAGCACGCTTTTTTCAGAGAAACCAAAAAATCTCATCAATAAAAAACGTACTAAAAACTTTTATCTATCTGAGTATAACAACAACTATTAAAAAGTAAAGTTTATTTAGCTGTTAAATTAGTGATCTGCAGTTAATTAAAAAAAAAGATTTACAACACTTTTTTCCATATGAGAACCTGTTCAGTCCAACGGGCGACCGCTGCGCGACGGCGCCGCCATCTCGTAAAGATCACATAAATCAATTAGACTCGAGTAAAAACAAACGAAAATCTTCGAACACCTATTTTCAGCAACCCAAATACCTTGTAAGCACAAATGTAAAATAAAACTGAGAAAGCTGAATTCTCAGCCGTCGACTTCAGCGACAGAAATGATTGTTTTTCATTGCTAATGAAAATAAACAAAATTGATGAATCGCATGCCAGTGTTTAGTTTGTTTTGTGATGTCTTCGGCCGTGTTGAATAAAATAAATATTGCGAATTTGTCTTATGGCAAATGTTTGGATGTCAAAATGTATGATACAAGCTTGCGCCGCGGCTGCAGCTACGTTTCACAATCCTATCCAATATCTAATCTAATATTATAAATACGAAAGTTTCTGAGTTACTCTTTCACGCAAAATTGACTTAACGGATTTAGTTGAAACTTGGCACATATATAGTTTATAGACCGGTTTAAGCACAGAGTACTTTTTATCCCGGGAAAATGCAACATCCCCCGGGAACTCTAGTGAAATCGTGGGCGACTAGTAATAATAAATCTGTAAACAGAATATAAAAACGTAGTATGTGAATTGACTTTAAGTAGGTACTAGCTTCCGCCCCGTGGATTCACTAGCGTTCCCGAGGGCACAAATGACTTCCCCGCATCAACATTATCCTACTTCTCTCTCAATGCCATAGGCTACGTTTGTGCCAAATTTCTCGACAAATTGACAAGTTGAAAGAATTTACAAGTATTTATTATCAGTGAAATTAAATAAATGTTATGTTATAAATAAAAGTTCGTTTGAAAAAGATTAATAAGAGAATAGATGAGTTTATTCGAGTCTCTTCTAAATAAAATCAACCTTCCGGACCAGTATTAGACTCAGCCTATTCATAAGTGCTTGTAAAGAAAGGCCTATTAGAACTTTTTTCTGGATTTATCGGGGGGGTACCAACCTAACAGAAAGAGAATAATTTTACTCTGTCCGGTATAAATTTAATTACCTTTATCTAACACCATCACAAGACTTCAGTCTCTAAATAATCTTTATTCATGCTAAGCTAAGTAATCCGAATGTGTTAATGTAATCGAAGCGTTAACTCTCATCTCATTAGTTCTATTTTAAGTCGTTATAAATCTTTTAACGGGATTTGTACGTCAGTCTTCATTATTGATGTATTCCGCATGTTTAGGGTTCCGCTGTACGATTGTCAATTTGAAATGTATGCGATGTTGTCAGTGCTATTTAGATATTCTTTGTTTTTTTTTTTCGAATTTTCAGGGAGCTATATTGGCTCCTTTACTTTTGTTTCACTATGTTTGTGGACCGAAAAGTGGGTTAGCCAAATTTTATTTTTTATTTATTTTTGGATCAATTTCACTTCAAGATATTTATTATTGACAGGTTTACAATACATTTATTACAACATGTTTAAATTCGCAAACCCTTTCACATTATTATAAAAGCTTCCGGCATAATGGACCTGTAAGGAGCAGGCATCGAAATCCTTTCAGTTGGAATTGAGTTATGCATAACAGACTGACAAACGATGAAACACAAATAAATATTTACCTTACACCCGGCTTGCATTCTGTGATATGCTCAATCTGTAACTGGCTGACACATCAATGAATGAGGTATTCCAGGAAGTTAAGAACAAAGTTATTGCAGCTCAGCTTAACAAAGCCTTTCAAAAATCACCTCTGTTCGATGAAAGAAATACATGGACTTGCCTTTTTATTTCAAAATGGCGTCCTGTTCTTTTTATTAGATTGCTTTCTTAATAAACGAAATAACAATAGTTTCAAATTTCTAAATCCAATATAAAGTAGTGCAGATTTTAATTTCACAATTATTTATTTGAGAAACAGAAAGATAATGACTAATTCATGTTGTTCTAGAAGGGTAAAAACCACATATGACTAGATTCTAATATTAAAACATCTTTCTTGATATATCAACTGGAAGAGCAACCTAATGCGCTCATTAATATTCAAATAATTTTATATAAACTAATGGTAACACTGACCAACAGAAAGAAGAAAATCGGCAGATGGAAAATCATTTTCCATGAAATTTTAACATTCTATTTCCAAATGTAAACTTTCGTATACAATGTTAATATAATAAATACAGGTAGAGTACACGATAGGAATCGCTGGCGAAAGTCAGTCTATAATAAATGGCTTTAGAAATGGCAACTCAGTAAAAACAAGACGGTATCTTTGCGAGGAATCTTTTGGAACAGTTTCTCTCAGACAAAAATAAACTGCGACCGACTGACAGACGGAAAACTGATCCATATTTACACTTTGTACTATTTCAAGAAACGTGAGATGTTTCTTAGTGATTGGAAACGTCTTTGTTATCGTTATAGCCAATGCTTGCAATGGTTGCTCGTTTATCGATCATTCGATTCTTAGTTAGGTATTTTGGACCTCTCGTATTTTCACCTGAGGTCCCATGAAATCTTATGCTTTCCTTGGATAAAAATTACTTCATGATAGAGTGAAATAATTTTTGTTATCGACTGAGTACCTTTAATTATTATCGAAATCTACATTTTATCTTACAAACTTTACCTCTTTATAATTATAGTGTAGATTGAAGAAATAAGATGGCATTTCAAAGGCACTGCGGTTTCACTTGCGTTCCCTGAATTGAAACTCCGAACGATATCCTCTTCATAGACCGTCTATCTGTTTGTTTTTAATTACTCTCTAGATAGAGCAACTATATTTATCTGTATCAACAACTGAGTTCTATGCAACCTTATTTCATCGTTATCTGTTTTTATGACAGGCCAGTTGGCTTGGTGTTGAAGATCCTGATTGCCACGCCACTGGTCATTGTTTCTATTCCCAACCAGTAGGGCGATTGTGGATACGTAGATGAAGTCCATTTTGTATTACATTCACAGCGTTACGACTGTTGTCCCATACTGCTCGAGAACCGACCCATCAATCTATAATGAAATAAGCTTCTACATTGAATCCCAGAGACTAACATAGCTCGAGTGCAAACATTTCTGTGGAGAACATGTTTGTATGTTGTGTCAACATCAGATTTCTAGTTTCCATAGTAAAAACTCTACTTATCTGGGGGATCTGTTAACCGTGTGTAAATAATGTCCCAAGATTTTTATTAACACTAACAGCCGACAAACAAGCATACGGTCCACCTGTTGGTAAGTGGTCATCGCCGCCTATGGACATTTGCAACACTAGGGACTTCGCCAGTGCGTTGTCGACCCTGAAACGTGATGTTGTTAAGTCTCATGCGCCTGTAAATATTACTTATTGTTAGCTTTATTTAAATCTATATTTTCTTTGTTCACAGGAGCTTTCATCGGAGGCATTCTTGGTGGCCTGGCGATGAGGTTTGGTCGTCGCACAGTACTACTAGCTACAGCACTGCCATACACCTTGGCGTGGCTGGCCACAGCGTTGTCCACGAGCGTCCACATGATATCCGCCGCGTCTTTCTGCGGTGGCATGCTGATCTGCTGTATCAATATGACAACCCAGGTAAGAAATCTTTCAGCAATCCTTCTAGCATTCATATTTTAATACACCAAATTACCACATACATTATTCCAAATTCAGTGTGGCAGGCTACTCTACATAGAGAGTACCCGGACCTGACATAAGCAGGTAGTGTGGTGATAAAAACCCCTAATAGTAGAAGAAAATCTCAAAACCAAACTCGAATAAAATTTCGGAGCAAACTAGCGTAATTGCTTCAAGCAGGTGTCTTACTTACTTAGTTTGACAGCTCCTGTCATCTCGTAGCCAATCAAACATATAGCTCGCGTGTTTATGGTCACGTAACAAGTAAACTGTCAATTTGGAATCTTCTTGCAATATCGAATTGCAATGCAGTTATGACGCCATCACTGGCTGGAAATAACGGATTATTTTACTATTTAATTGCCTTTTAATGATGGCCATATATTCATCTCTGCCATTTAAATTATATACCTACACGATTGATCAGAGAGTTCAAATTGCAATCAATATTCTCAAGTACAGTTAATAGGTGATTGTAACGTCTTCCAGGCAATCAATCTCGTACCAATTTCTCTGTTGACGTGTAACAATAACGCATACATTATAGTTCGACAAAAGATCGTAATTAGTAACAGTTACAACCGTAAAACTAGTGACACACTGTTGGAATGTGTGTCGTACTGCCAAGTTGTGTTAGAATAGAACCTCACTAGAGTATAGATGGTCACCACAAAGGCTTTATTAAGTCCAGTCCCCCTATTCCGCTAATACAAACTTCGTCAGTAAGCCAGTGCAACGATGCCTTTGAGAGTTTACCTCTCACGTGATTGCGTAGTTAGCAAAAGAGACAGAGCATAGAGACCGCGAAAATTCATTGAGCTTGTGTCACTTTCGTAACAGAATCGAAGCCCAGGGCATCGTGGTACCTCATCCCAGGGCGTATTAATATATATTCTGGGACATTCTTCACACACGGTTCATCTGATCCTAAATTAAGCAGAGCTGGTATTGCTTGTACTATGGCAATCACTACTTTTAAATACATTTGTGCCGACATCTATGAATACGCACGATATCGGCGTATAAAAGTTTCCTTAGGATTTGAGCATATCTAAAAGCTTCCAACATCAACAGGAGGACCGCAGTTTCCAGGCACGACATCTAGGTGGAAGACCTTCCATTTAAAATGGAGGAGTCTCACACCTCGCTCCTCCATACATACTTATATCGATATTTATACCTAACCACGTGCATGTAAATGTTTGTCCTGGGGCTCGATTCTGTATGGAAAATGACACTTACTCGAGGATGTTTCGACGCGGCTTCCGTGCTCTGTCTCTTTCGCTAACTACGCTAATACTACTAATCAGGTAAAAGATAAGCTTGCCGAGGCCTCCGTGAAGCGGCTCGACAATGAAGTTTGTAATAGTTGAATAAGGGGGCTGGGCAGCCAGCCGGGGGTTGCGGAAGCTGAATTCGTGCCCGCGACCCTCGGCGCTCAGGTGTGTGAAGGAACACCGGAGGGGTTTTAGTGGGTATACCTCTCGGGCCCCTTCTCATTTTAATTGAGAAGGGGGGTTTGCGAGAGGGAGTTCCACACAACCACCGCGTCTCCCCGGGCGCGGTGGTATGCGCAAAGCATTTCCCATCCTATAAAAAAAAACAAAAAGGGGCTGGGCCGGAATCAACCTCCGAATTAGGCGCAAAATATCTTCTGCATCTTTCTCACTACATTCCTAAGGTCACCCAACATTCTCTTGCACGTTTTGACAGACACTGTGTATCATTTACCAGTGAGCTGTGAACAAATGGCATTATCCCATGAACTTCACGTATGGGACGTTTCGCAACCCATTCAAACTATCAACGACAAAAACATACATGCTCTTTCATACGCAAACCTTCTTACCACAGATAAGGCAAGCAGAGGTGACGGATAGAGAGACCTATAGATACCATAAACTCCTAAATGCGAGAATTCAAACTGAACTTCATTGTGTTAGATGTCAGAATCTATGGACAAAATTGTTTGTCAGAAAAAAAAAACAGTTTACGTCATATTGAATCGGAACAAGAGATGGGGCAATAGATGGGTTTATTGTGTATGTGGTTAGATAGAAAGAAAATATTTATTGACAGCACACTTTAACACTTATTACATAAAGATAACAAACATAAAACAAATCAATGATAAACAAGCGGTGGGAGTGCTGTCAAACGGGGGACCAGCTCAGCATTTACTGTTGAAGACAACAGCGCTGATTTTCAGATACGCAGACTTGCTTTCCATAGGTCATGGATTGGATTTCCACCTTCGACCAATATTTGTGTGCATGAACATGTTCATGTACACATGTTCATGGTTCATACTGCAACATTTCATCAGTTATTCGATTACTATATTAAAACTTTTGCTCTGGATATGTCTTGATATGTCTCAGGATAAAAATAAATGAGCGGTTGAAGTAAAATCCTCCTTGAACAGGCCAGCGATTATGTAATGCTTTCGAAACTGTTTATTTAGTAAATTTTGCATTATATTGACGGCTCTATGAGTGTTGTCTCACACTGCTCGCGTGCTGAACCATCAATGTGTTACGAAATAGGGTTCCTCACCTTAATTTTTTGGATATCCATATTTGTTTTTTTTTATACCACTTGGGCCGACAAACTAGCCGACGGTCCACCTGATGGTATGTGGTCACCGCCAATGGACATTTGCAACACTAGGGGCATCGCCAATGCATTGTCGACCCTGAGACGTGAAGTTGTTAAGTCTCATGTACCTGTAATTTCACCGGCCCCCTTACCTTTCTAACCGAAACACAGTAATACAAGTGCACTACTGCTTCACGGCAGATATGGGTAAGGTGGTAGTACTTCCCCGGACGAACCCTGCACTGAGAGCTTTACTACTCTAAAATGAAGCTAATTCTACTAGATACTAATTAATGGAGTCCTACCAAACTATTTCTTAAAATTTTGATATTCTGTTCTGCTTAACACTTTTCTTGCGGTCATTTTGAAGCTGTCACTAAGTATAAGGTATAGCCGCAACGTCACATCTTCATTTACTTAATCTACAATTCAAAGAACTAGTAACATACGTGAAGCAGTGTTTATATTGTTAAACATTATGTAAATCGGTTTTTACACACAATTGTAGAGTATTATTTATGTGAAGTGACTACGTTTGTGATGTTTACGAGGTTTTTATTACTGTTTGCGAGCTGTGGTCAAACTTTGCAAGCCGTCCCCCGTGGTTTCATCTGTGTTCCTGAGAGATACGTTATCCCTATATGCAAATCTAGGGTATGCTCTATCTATGTGCCAAGTTTCGTCCAAATCCGTTCGATAGTTTTTGTGTGAAAGGAAACAAACCTTAATTGTCACAATATTTCGCATTTATAATGTACTAGCTGTTCCCCGCGATTTTCATGTGTTCCCGAGGGATGTATCGTTTTCCCTATACCAATGTCATTCTAGGGTATTTTCTATCGACGTGCCAAGCATTGCATCTAAATCCGTTTGGAAGTTTTTGCGTGAAAGAGCAACAAACATCCATACGCATTTTTATATACCAGCTGTCCCCGGTTTTCTCCATTTCCGCTCTTTTCCATTTCATAAGTTTCTCGTATATAGGTTATTATTTGCGTAATTACCTGTTCTGACTATATTCAAAATTTCATCAAGATCAGTCAAATCGTGCGACTTATAAAAGATAGACAGACAAAAAATTTTAAAACAGTAGCATTGGCGTCCGAGATTTAAGACGTAATTCACACAATCAACCGTATTTACCACGTATTTGTCGACTACAATGGAGAAGCCGTGTGACTTTAATAGCTTTTCTTAGTACAAAAACTACAATTTTATAAGCAGATATGTGAAGATTTATAAATGTTCTCATATTTTATACAAGGAAAATAGGGTTCCTTTGACGCACCATCATCTCAAAACTGAACATATCGGGTCCCATCCCGATGCTACCATTCGACGCGTTATTTTTCGTAGATGGTTATAGGCTATATATGATATCGATAAATGCGTGTGAAACCGCGGGGGACAGCTAGTATTATATATAGATATACAAAAAATCTATTTGTGTATATTTTCGCTATGGACAAAATGACAGGACCGATTTTGACAGGATTTTCACTGCCAGATAGCTGATGATAGGTAGAGTTACTTTGGCTACTTTTTGCAGTAGGGAAATGTAGCATCCCTGGGGAACACGGGTAAAGCGAGACAGCATGTAGTATTACATCGAAATGTCATACAAACGTCAATAATTAGAAACGCACACGGCGTATTATTTTGATTTCCAGTTATCTTTGTTACCGTATGCCGTCATTGGAACAATACAATTATTATTCTAAAGCGTTTCTTGTTGTTATTTCATCTGAGTATGTCTAAATATTATAGTTTTTGAATGGATGTGACGGCCTTTGCGGACAATAATAACGTACTAGTCACTTGGTTCTCGGACGCGTTTACATATATGTATTTCATTAACTTGCAGTCCCCTGCGGTTTCACCCATGTTCCTTCTTCCAAAAATGAGATTAAGTTACTCCTTATAATATCAGCTATCTTCCAGTAAAAGTCCCGTCGAAATCAGTCCAACCGTTACGAAGATAAGCCAGAGCAATCAGATAGGGAAATATTTTAATAATGGTTTTTGATAAAAGTTCAAACAAACCACAGAATTTTCTACTTGTTTCTTTTGCTCCCTGATTAGTAATCTTTGTTTCAAAACCATCTGACGTCACTGAACTTTAACTTTATCGTACAAATAATTAAAAACTATTTTCCTTTGTCACCAGGTATACATCACAGAGATAGCAGTGCCAGAAATCCGAGGATGCCTCAGTTCTGTACTAAAAATCCTTAGTCATATTGGAATCTTAATATCATTTTCAATAGGAGCTTATCTGAATTGGTGCCAACTAGCTCTCATAGTTGCAGCCGCTCCAATTCTTTTATTCGTGGCCGTGTTCTTCATACCTGAAACTCCTTCTTCTTTGCTATTGAGAGGAAAGGAGCAAGAGGCTGAGGAAGCTTTGCAATGGCTCAGAGGCTCAGACGCAGATATTCGACAAGATCTAGCTACAATTCGAACAAATATTCTCGCTAGCAAGACGTCTAATGGAGGTAACACAAGCAAGATCAATGCTTTATTCTCCAAAAGACTAACGAGACCAGTTCTCATCATTTGTGGACTGATGTTCTTCCAAAGATTTACTGGAGCACACCTCTTCAACTTCTCTGCTGTTAATATCTTCAAGAATACATTGAAGTCAATGAATCCTCACGGAGCAGCGATAGCGACCAGTGTGGCTCAACTACTGGCTTCATGCTTATCTGGAATGCTGATCGACAATGTTGGTCGGCTTCCTCTCTTAATGATAAGTGGAGTTATGATGTCCATAGCATTAGCTGGCTTCGGTTCTTACGCTTACTATGACGTAGTAATCAGAGTTTCAACAGATGGCACTCAAGTAGAGATGGGATCGTACGATTGGATACCTCTGCTTTGCGTGTTAACATTTACCATTGCCTTCTCATTGGGTATTAGTCCGATATCCTCGCTTCTGATTGGTGAATTGTTCCCCTTAGAATACAGGAGTACAGGCAGCGCATTGGCTACAAGCTTTAGCCACCTCTGTGGTTTTGTTAATGTTAAAACTGCAGCCGATATCCAAGATCTTATAGGGCTACATGGGCTGTTCTGGATGTATGCTGGTGTTTCGGTGCTATGCCTTCTGTTTGTGGTGTTGTTTGTACCAGAGACAAAGGGTCGGGAGATAGATGAAATGGATCCCAAGTATGTGGAATCGTTATGTATCAACCGATAGTATTAATTGTAGTTCCCGAAGCAGTATCGAATTGACTGTTGGAGATTCAGGGATTAGGTCTTTTCATTTTAAGCTAGAATGTTTTCAAGAGCATTATTGAGTACTCTGTGTACATTTCTCTTGACTATTAGTTTAATTAGAGCTTCTATTTTTAAATGTGGCCGCTACCATTTTGTAGGAATATGATTAGACCTTTTATGTGATGGCAATCTCGCATAATTACCATGTGGTATATTTTGTACTAAGAACTAAAACTTAAGTCTGTGTCCATGTTACTAAATCTGCATTTTAGTATGTTAGCCCTTCTCGCAGTATTATTTAAGTATTCTTCTTACTTTAAAATGGGCAGTATTTTTGAAGACCTTGAATCCAAGGTTTTAATTATACTGCCCTTCTGAAAGTTCCTTTACTCATCACAAGTGGACCCTCGAAGAAGCATCAAACGATTTTGTACTATATACTGTATGTTTTATGGTTCATTTTTCGTTAAACACCATTTTTATCGTTTCGATCTTAAGCTTATGTTAAGCGATTGAAGTAAGCCTCCATCGGTGCTTTCTATTCTTTCTTCTTTCTTTCTCTTCTTCTTTGGTGCAATATACGCTTTTAAATCGAGTGTCCACGTATATAATTAAGAATTGATTTTCCTATGCATTTGTAAGATCTGAATATATTTTCAAATCAATTCTTTGACTGTTATTTTTTAATTAGAGATATTTATTGTAAATATAGAATAGTTGTAATTTTTCATGTGTTTTAAAAAGGGTAATAAAACCTCAGAATTGTCATTGGAAATTATTGAATTATATTCTTTAAGTAGTACGGGTATAAAATGTACAGTGTTACGCATAATGCTTGTACTTTTAAAATTAGATTTATATATGTCGACGTGATTAAAACAATCAAATATTTATATTCAATCGAATTTTGAGAAATCCAGTTACAGCCAGTGAAAACCGGTTATTGGTGGTTTTGATGCCTTTTGTCAAACGTTGGTGCTAAAGGAGGTGCCTTGAAATTATTGTTAAATGTAGCAAAATGTATATAGAAACAGTATTATGATGTTTTGTAAATAAATAATGTATTTTACGTGTTATATATTTATGTTGAAAATGATATAATGTGTTGATATATAAAAAATTTATAAAATAAAAAATTATAATTTAAGTAATTACAAATTGGACAAAATAGGCAATTTTTTTTATTGAGAAGTAACTAAAGTGTTTTTTTTTTTATATGTCACCGCATTATAATTATTATTTGTTTTAAACTAATATGTTGCCATAAAACTAAATGAAATTAACTATAAATATTATTTGTACTTAAAAAGATCGAACTTAAGTGTTTTAAATAAAAAATACAATGTGAACATTTATTAATTTGTATTATTGCAATCCTAATTATATACTATACCTTACTAGCTATCCCCCGCGGTTTCACTCGCATTCCCATGGAATGTAACATTTTCCGGAGAAAAATATCTAGATATGTGCCGAATTTCATAAAAAATCATTTCTTAGTTATTGCGTGAAAGAGTAACAAACAACCTTACATCTCACAAACTTTAACATTTATAATATTAGTAGAAAACTAAATATCCTGGGACATTCTTTACACACGACTATCTATCACAAATGAAGTAGTTTGTAATGCTTGTGCTATGGAAACCAGAAGAAAAAGAAACACATACTTATATAGGTATTTACACCCAAATAGAAAAAACAGACAAGTTCTTGCACACAAATGCAGCGGCGGCCTTACCCATTGCGAGGCTCCGGGCGGCAGGTCATTGCGAGGCCCTTTGTCCTTCGTAAAAAGTATGTGATGCGAAAGTAAGTCTGGTTGTTTGGTTTAGGTATTTGTCATGTTTGACAAGAAATGCTTAAGTTATACAAATAAATAAAATTTGAAATCCCTATTTTTTTTATTTGTTTGGGTTGCGCGAGGCCCCTGCAGAAGCCACTCCTGCCACCCCCTAAGGCCGCCTCTGCACAAATATTTGCCCTGACTGGGAATCGAACCCACGACCTGTGGAGTGGCAGTCAGGGTCTCTAACCACCAAGCCAACTGACTCAACCTACTAATATACATAACTCAGATATACAGCTTCTGCCCCGTGGCTCTATCCGCCTTACAACCACATTTTGTATAGATAATAATCATTTATTTTCAACACAATTTTAATAGTTATTTGCTATACAAGAGTGCAACGTTGCTTTTTAACCGCGTGCTCAATTTTGATGACCAAGCAACGGAATCAAAAGAGCACAAGATGAGAAATCTTTGCACTCGAGTGAAACACGTAACTTTTCATCCCACCTCAGCGAGGAAATGACTAAATGCAAAAAAAAAGAAAAGGGCGAGTGCAAAGCAATTATAAAAAAAGTACACCTAGAAGGTTCCGAGTCTGAGTTTTTAACAAAATAAATAGATTGTATGATAAATTCGGGACCATAGAGGTATAAGTAAATATAATAAGTTTAATGATGTTTTGGATTCACAAACACACGTGACACGATGTTCTAAATTCTGTCTAGAGGATAAAAACGGCTTTTGCACTCTGTTTTCGAAGAGCAAAAATATTCTTTCCGAGATGGGGGGATGAACCAAATTTAATTTGTAACAAACTAGGTATGTAATAAAATTTTGCAAGTCAATTTTAACCTACTTCTAATTGGACTATCGATTTGAAACTTTGCTAGAATATGTGAAACAAACGATAAAACAATAGTGAGATACCATCGGGCTGATCTGTGGATGGAGCCGGAGTTGGACAGTGAAACTCTTCAGCTACTAGTTGACTCGTCGAGTTTTGGCTCATTTTGTTTTGACAATATCTATACATAATAATAAAAAATAATAAAATATGTTTATTTTTCTCCCACACATAAAAAAAAATACAATTTATAATTTAATAATAATTATAATCAGTAAGATAGGGTCTATAGTGTGTCTTTTATTTTTTTTCTTGCGTTTTTGTTTGGCGCTGGATCTTACTTCAAAGGATTAGCCTAGCTATTTAACAAGGTAATGCTGCCAGCCTTCTGGGCACATTACCCACGGGTAGCGTCCAAAACTCGATAGTCTATAATATCGACTTAAGGAATTATATAAATAAATATCCTGGGACTTTCTTCACTTACGGCCATCTGATCCCAAACTAAGCAGGATAGATACCTTTAAACGAGCAATTCTTGTATATATATATAATTAGGATCTCGGAAACGGCTCCAACGATTTTCATGAAATTTAGTATGCAGGGGATTTCGGGGGCGTTAAATCGATCTAGCTAGGATTAATTTTCAGAAAATGTCGTTTTATTCTTGTTTTTAGGCAATGAAAACTGCTACAATGTCATTAGAAGGTAAGGTTTTCAAGTTACAACTTTTGTGAGAAATACTGTTATTGGGAGCCCTTTATTAACGCATCTAATTCGTATCTAGGTATATATGACAGTGCTTTAATAAAGAGAATACGGTAGAAACCACGTTACTAAAGAAATCCCGAGCAATGCTCGGCCCTCCAGGTACTACAAACTTATATGAATATTTACCAGACACAGAACAAACGGACATGCAGTCTACTTGTCCTGGGTGGAAATCTAACCCACGACAGAAGCGCGGCAGTTAAGGTCTCTAGCAACCAAGGTAACTGGCTCGTCAAATCTTATTAAATTATATATATACGTTTCTTTTTAGACAATATTAATATAGATTATTATTTCATAAATTCCCAAATCAACACGGGAACCAAACATATGATCTCATTACATTGCACATAGCTTCGTATCTCGTCGGGTGAATCCGGAAATGATATAATGGCGGCAACACCATTGTGTCCCATAATTCAATGATCATTGTCATTACCAGACCATGGTAGAGTGCACACGAATAGTGGACACGTTACTAGGAAATGTCAAATAAATCATTATATTACATAGGTATGTTATTTAATAAAAGGATCCCTAATGTTAACTAAATACGGGTCATTATTAATTGATCCCTCTGGTGTAGCAAGAAAAAATAACTGCTTGCATTTGGCGATTAAATTTGTTATTGTAAAAGATTTGTGTATATATCTATGTTCCCATGGACTCTAGAACGGCTAAACCGATTTTGATTAAATTCAGGCTATCTTCAGTTCAGTTATTGTAATTGAGTAGTAGAGCTCTTAGTGCAGAGTTCGTCAGTGAAGTACTACCTTACCCATATCCGCCGTGAAGCAGTAGTGCACTTGTATTACTGTGTTTCGGTTAGAAAGGTAAGGCCGGTGAAATAATAGGCACGCGAGACTTAACAACTTCACGTATCAGGGTCGACAACGCATTGGCGATGACTTGGTGTTGCAAATGTCCATAGGTGGTGACCACTTACCATCAGGTGGGCCGTGTGCCTGTCTGTCGGCCCTTGTGGTATAAAAAAAGCCTAGCGAGAGACCTTGTGAAGTTTGGTAGTGAACAGTTTTTTAGGGTTCCGTAGCCAAATGGCAAAAACGGGACCCTTATAGATTCGTCATGTTTTTATAAAGTATAAGTAAGTACCTGGATGGCCGAGCATTGCTCGGGATTTCTTTACTAACGTGACTTCTACCGTATTCTCTTTTTTAAATCACTGTCATATATACCTAGATACGAATTAGATGCGATAATAAAGGGGTCCCAGTAACAGTATTTCTCACAAAAGTTATAACTTGAAAACCTTACCGTCTAATGACATTGTAGCAGTTTTCATTGCAAAACACGGATAAATCGACATTTTCTGAAAATGAATCCTAGCTAGATCGATTTAACGACCCCAAAACCCCTTGCATACTTAATTTCATGAAAATCATTGGAGCCGTTTCCGAGATCCTAATTATACAAGAATTGCTCGTTAAAGGTATTAATGTATAATTTGGTAAGAAAACTTAAAAATAACTAGATCTCATCAACCCCTCCTACCAAGACCTATAGCTAAGAACCATTCAGGTCATCCCATAGGTACAAAAATAATTAAAAATTGGTCTAGCCGTTTAGGAAAATAATTAGGAACCTACGCACATCGGAATAAAGATAACAATACAAGTAAGAAGCGCCTGATTAAATGAAATAGCAATTTCATTTTCATATAGAATTTCCAACATCGAATTTTATAATTTCACTATGGTAAGTGAGAAAGGCGTGGATAGCTCAGTTGGTAGTGAAGTCAGATACAATAAAGAATCGTTGGTTCAAACCCTGCCATGAGCTTAAGGTATTGAGTAATAAAGGAAGACAACGTGGAGAAGTCATTGCCCGGTGGTAAAAGGGTTTTCTAAACATACTGTCAAAAACAGTAATATTATTATTTTTTGTTCGTTTGACTGTTCTATAAAAAAAGTATACAACATCCTGTTTTTGTCCTCTGAGTGGAGAGGCTTATGAATAATTTAGAATTCATGATATATTGTAAAAATTTTGCGAGCTCCAATATATATGTTTTTAAAACGTTAATTATTTTTGATACAGTTTTCTTCTGGAATATACTGTTCATTTTATTTGCTTGTAGTATCGCACCCTCAGTACTGTAAGGGCTTAACTCAAAATTTTGCGAAATGGAGTTACGATCATAGAGAGACTAAACAAAGTACGCTCTATCCGATGAATGGTAAAACATAGTCAATTTAATGATAGAATAAGCATACCGATACTTCAGCCTCTTTAATACCGGGATCACCCTCCCCGCTCAGTGCGAAAGTGACCCAATCAGAGATGTGCCAAAAGTGATTTTTTTAATTAAGCCCCTATCGTTCTGACCCTAAAAACCCTGAAACCTAAGTTATGTTGTCCAACATGTTCAAGTGACAGTGATTTAGAAATGTTAGCAGAGTGTTCCGACTGGGACTAGTGAGGTCCAATATTGAAATAATTGGTAAATAAACCTTCCAGCGCTCATATAGGCCTTTTAAAATATTTTTACACAATAGACAATCAACAAAAATCAACATACTAGACTTTCTGCGTCGCTGTAACTGGCAATTACGTGACAAATATATAAAATGAAATTTAATTCAAACAATAATATGAAGGTATTTTATGAAACATCGAAATAAAATAGTTGTTGTTTAAAATGGTGTTTCTTATGAAAGAACCCTATTCTGTAAATTCCTTTTCAAAAGATAGTCGGTATGGATGATTGTGGGACCTTCAAGGATAAATACATATAAACTGTCTTTCATAGATAGCGATCTATCTCTCACTGAAGATAGGTTATTGGGGACCGCCGTAAATAGATACTAGTTTTTAAATGTCAATCTATATATATATTATATAAACTAGTTGTCCGGACAGACGTCGTTCTGTCGAAATAAGTCCATACAAAAATGCAGGAATTCGCTCGCAGCGCCACCTACCGGGTCCAATTGTGAATCTAAACCATCTAGGGCGTAGACAGTTAGTAGTAGAGCTCTTACTAGTACTACCACCTTACCCATTTCCGCCGTGAAGCAGTAGTGCAATTGTATTACTGTGTTTCGGTTAGAAAGGTAAGGGGGCCGCTGAAATTACAGGCACCTGAGACTTAACAATTTCACGTCTCAGGGTCGACAATGCATTGGCGATGCTCCTAGTGTTGCAAATGTCCATAGGCGGCGGTGGCATAAAAACAAAAAAAAAAATCCAGGGCGCCACCCAAACGCATGCAAAAAAAATATTCTAATCTGTCCAGCCGTTTAGGAGGAGTTCACTGTCAACACACGTACAGAAGAATTATATATGTATTTATAAAGGTAAGGAAAATAGGGTTCCTTTGACGCGCCATCACTTCAAAACTACTGTACATATCGGATGGGACTGCTACCATTCGACCCGGAATTTTTCGTAGTTTATAGGCTATTTATGATATCGATAAACGCGGGTGTAACCGCGGGGCACAGCTAGTATATATAAAGAAGGATAAATAAATGGAATTTACTCATTAAGATACTTTTGCCACTCGGTTTTGCTCACATTCCCGAGAGAATCAACGTTTTCCTTACGGGTAAAAACTTAGCCTATATCATTCGGGAATAATGTAGCTTTCTAACAATGACAGAATTTCTGAAATCGGATGAATATTTGCAGAGTTTTCGTCCTACACCCAAACTTAACCTCTTTGTAATATTAGTGTAGGAAATAATCCTTGTAGGTTTTTAATAGACATACTTTTGAAGTATTAAAACTTAAAATAGAGAATTATAAATCATATCGTAATTGGAATAAATAGAATTATTGTGAAGCAATCTCGACACTTGAGGAATAGTTGAGCCCCGGCGCCCAGCTAAGTACCACTTATGAAACATCAAAGATAAAATAAATCACTTGAGATTAAAATGTAATTTATAGATGAACTTATAAAACAATATATAATTATTATTTATTGAAAGTCTTCTAAAACAATATTGTTAAGAGAGAGCGAATTTTGTAAGTTTTTTTATTAGTTGGTTAACTGCGGCTCGATTCTGTAAGTAAAATTACACTAACTCGAGGATGTTTCGTCGCTCTGTCTCTTTAGCTTACTACGCTAATACTACTAATCACGTGAGAGGTAAGCTCTCCGAGGCCTCCGTGGAGCGGCTCGCCGACGAAGTTTGTATTAGCTGAATAAGGAGGCTGGGATGGAATTGTGTAGCTGACTAGCATTTTCCTGTCTTAAAAAAACAACAACAAAAACAAACCATGTTTGCATCGAATTATATTAGAAATGTTTTGAAAGAAAGAGCGTATTACAAGGTTGTTCATTAAATTGAAGATAAAAATATATGGAAATATCTACTCTCTGCTCAGTGCACCTCTAATTTGCTTGTTTATGTTGTAAGTAATAATTGTTTTTGTAGTCTTGTTATTTCTTTTGTTTTTCAGTGTTACCTAAATTCAGTATTTTGTAATTATTAAATATAAAAATTATATTATAAAATAGGACAAAAGTAGATAAAATTTTTAACCAAATTAATATTTAAAAACAAAGTAACCTTGCTGAGTTTCTTGCCGGTTCTTCTCATTTGAAGGCTGGTTTGACCTTGATAAGTGCCTTCCGAGGGCCTAAACTGAATAAATGGTTTTGAATTTAGATTTTTTTTTAATTATTTTCCCAGAATATTCAATTGTTCAGGAAGCTGGCGATTGGTACTTAAATGGAACATGGCCTGGAATAGCACATAGGATACTTTTTATCCTGGAAAAATGTTACATCCCTCGGGAACACAGGTGAAACCAGACAGTTTATATAGGTCTATTGTATAAAATAATGATCGTCCGGGGAAGTACTACCACCTTACCCATTTCTGTCGTGAAGCAGTAGTGCACTTGTGCTACTGTGTTTCGGTTAGAAAGGTAAGGGGGCCGGTGAAATTACAGGCACATGAGACTTAACAACTTCACGTCTCAGGGCCGACAACGCATTGGCTATGCCCCTAGTGTTGCAAATGTTCATAGGCGGCGGTGACCACTTACCATCAGGTGGACCGTCCGCTTGTTTGTCGGTCCATGTGGTATATAAAAAATAAATTACATTTGTGAAAAATAAATTGTCCTCGGTAAAGAAGTGTCTCTCTTTAAGTTAAAGCTCTTTTTATTCAAATACGTAAAGTATGCTATATCACTACATAGTATAAAACAAAGTCGCTTTCTCTGTCCCTATATCCTTATGTATGCTTAAATCTTCAAAACTACGCAACGGATTTTGATGCGGTTTTTTTAATAGATAGAGTGATTGAAGAGGAAGGTTTTTATGTAAGTATAATACATGTGACATTCCACGGGAACGCGGGTAAAACCGCGGGGGACAGCTAGTATATAGAATAAAATAAGCATGTCTTTTTCAATATTAAACAAGCAAATATCAAATACAAATGTTCAGAATGCATTCTCCCGATCCGAACACTTTTTTCCGAACAACGCATCGTTAAAAGAGAAAAAATAATCTAGCACTACCCTCGCCCGTTAACGAGTGGAAAACCGTCCATTGCCCCCGGGTAGGTAACTAAAAGAGCGCGTTGCACTATTAGCTACATTAAAATACATGAGATTATGCCCACAGATAATAAATTATACAGTTAATTTCTACATTAGACAGAAAGGAGTTATCAATATATATCTATTTTTTTATTTTGACGGGCCAGTTGGCTTAGTGGTTAAAGACCCTGACTGCCAAACCGAAGGTCGCGGGTTCGATTCCCACCCAGGACAAACATTTGTGTGCATGAACATGTTTGTTTTTCTGTGTCTGGGTGTAAATATCTATTCTATTCTATGCGGAGTTATTCCTAGATATTTATGATATCAATAAACGCGTGAAACCGCGGCGGACTAGGGAATGATAAACATTCGGCAGGCTGCATCTCATGAACCGTAATAGTTAGACCGTTGAAATTTTCACAGATGATGTATTTTTATTGCCGCTATAACAACAAGTATAGTATAAAATAAATATTTAAGGGTCATGATTTTTTTCCCGTTTTTATAGATAAACGGAACGCTACGTGCGTGAGTTCGGCTCGCACTTGACCGGTTTTTAGTTCTATAATGAGTGCTGCTCAATTTTAAATGTTTATTTCAATTCATTGTCCTGTTTGGAACATACACTTATCGGTTTAAATTTTATAATTTTTGGGTGTACCCACCCAAATCATTTAAATTGTGAGAGAATTTTCCAAATAGGTGTTTCGGTTCTGGAGCCTACCCTCGGAATACATACTTGTAGCTATTCTCCAAGGAAATTGCCGTGGAGGTCAGATTTTAGGAAAATAAATTACACAATAGAATTTTGACCCTGCATGTGAGGGAAAGACAAGATGATAGATAGGTCTTACCTCGGGCTCTGACTGGAGGTATCTCGAAACACGTTCCTTGACGACGCGCGGCAGTTACAGTAGTTTGTTGATTTGTTATCACTTCCGAACACCCCGGGGTAACAAAGAAAGTTAGAAATCACATAATAACACAGTTTTCCAGCACTTTTAGTTTATTTTCGTACAACACGCTTTGATGATGGTGTTGGCGCGAACGAGTTTAGATCACTGTCGAATGTCAATTGTTTTCTTCTTAAATTTTATGTCTACCGCGGTCGGTGATAGTTGCGCAAATCACAACGAGAGATGGCGCTTTTAACCGAGTAGGAGATGTGGAAGGAATAAAATGATTACATGCCCTAACAGACTCGATATAAGCGGGAGAAGAAGCGGGGTCAGCTAATATTTAACATTTTAACAAGCAAGAACATGCAATAAGAGTAAATCACTTATACTACCGGCACACTATGATGACCGTTTTGAATTGTTTTGGCGTTTCAGATTGTCGTAGGAAAAGAAACTGTATTGCTTTGTAATAAGGTTGGTTTTCATCATCATACAATTAGCTGTTGGATCAATAGATGCACCTTACGGCTCAAGGAATAAAGTTTATTTTTCTTTGTCATTGTTGAACGTCAAAACGGCCATCCCGATAGATCTAATATATCTTGGGATTATAACATTGCCTATGTTACTCGGGAATAGTGTAGCTATCAATCAGTGAATGATTTTTAAATGATTCTTCTTAGGTAAGAGGCTTTGAAATTCTGATCGGTAACCTTTTCTTGTGACGAAAAATAAATAAATGATAAACACAATCTATGCCATTCTAGGGTGATTGATGTATAATTAAATAATTAAAAAACCCAAATGTTCACATCAATTTTAAAATAGAATTTGTTTCGATGATAACCTTTCACATACACAGAAACTCAAAGATTAGGATTGGCGGCACGGTCGATGTCATTCGGCAGCCGTTTTGTTTTTAAACTAAGTCAGTATGAAAGCTTGGGGTGTGATTCTGTGACGATGCTTAAATTGGTTAAAAAAGGCAATCTTTATTCTGAAGTCGAAAGTAAAACCGCAAGGCGGTAGGTTAGTTTATTATAATTATTCTGACGCCAATGCTCTTTGCGAAATCTTCTATTAATTAACCAATTTCAACCATATTCCCGGATCAAATATATTCTGGGATAATGACATAAACATCCGGAATAATGTACCTTTTAAATGTTGTAAGAATTTTTCAAGTAGGTGATTTAGTTCCGGAGATATCCCTACCCATACATACATACATACGCACTCTCTTTATAACCTAAATGCAAAAGTTTGGATGGATGGATGTTTGTTACTCAATCACGCCAGAACTGCTGAACTAATCTGGATGAAATTTGGCACAGAGATAGATTATAGTCTGGAATAGTACGTAGACTTTTTATTCCGGGAAATTGTTACATCCCCCGGGAATGAGGGTGAAACTGCGGGGGCAGCTATTATTAATATATTGGTCCAAGTAGTCCTACTAGAAAAAGAATACTTACTTCGACCTGGATCCAGGCCAGTTGGCTTGGTGGTTAGCGACTCTGACTGCTAAGTCACAGGTCGTGAGTTCGATTCCCACCCACGACAAACATTTGTGTACATGAACATGTCTGTTTGTTCTGTGTCTGGGTGTAAATATCTAATTAATGTATTTAGAAAAAAAAATATGTGTTTACATATCTAGTTTCCATAGTACAAGCTCTGCTTAGTTTGGGATCAGATGGCCGTGTGTAAAGAATGTCCCGGGATACTTATTTATTATTATTATTACATACACAGATAAAATATCTCCGGATCGATCTTTACACATGCCCACAGATAAACAATCTCATTACACAACAACACCAGTCAATCGATAGATTACACCAGTAGGACTGCAGCGGCGAAACAGCTATATGCAGTTAACAATGAGATAGAGCGAGACGCATGTATCAGCTGAGTAGACATGAGCCGCCCTATGAGTCAACTATTTTCATATTTGAAACTAGAGAGGATTTTGATTGTGACGTCACTAGTTAGGGATCCTTATTTGTATTAATAACTAACGAAGACAAATGCGATTGCACCTCGTCTGAGCCCTTCGAGGTCACCAAATTGTCCGCATAAGGGTGAAAAAGGGATTTCGCTTGTCTGATTGCTTTGTTTTCATCCACGTTCCCGGGGGATCTGATGTATCTCCGGATGCAAAAGTTCAACCTATGTGCAAATCCAAATAATCAAATTTGACTAATATTATAAATGCGAAAGTAACTCTGTTTACCTGTCTCGCTTTCACGCGAAAACCACTTATCCGATCATCATGAAACTTTGTACACATATTCTTGGAGGTATTAGAAGTAACATAGGATACTTTTTGTGCCGGGAAAATGTTATATCGGGATCGCGGGTGAAACCGCGGGGAACAGCTAGTATGTAAATAAAACAAAGTCACAATTTCTGTCCGTCTATTTGTGTGCTTAGTTCTTTTAAACTACGAAAACCGTTTTGATAAGGGAAAACCAAACCATCGTTTGAGGGGCTACTTCTCATTGTGGACCTACTGAATAATATACTAGCTGGCTCCCGCGGTTACGCCCGCTTCCCCGAAATATGTTATATTTCCCCGAGATAAGATTCTTATTCCAGAATATAATCTATCTCTCGGCCAAATTTCATTCAGATCCATTCAAACATTCGCATTTATAATAGTAGTAAGGTAAAGTCATGTATATGTGTGCCTTTTATTCTCATCTGATAAACCAGGTATGGGCAGCCTTTGACATGTTAAGGACCAAACTTTAGCGTGCAAATACGTTCGCGGGCCGCGTTTAAAAGTACTTAGTGCATTTACTACTGCAGTACTTAGTGAGTACAAGTACCTAATGTAATATTTTTAATTGAGTTTTTTTTTTAAATGTCTCGCGGGCCGGAACATATCTTACAGCAAGCTTGTTGCCCATATATGTAATAAACCGTTAAGGAGGTAGTGGTAACAAACATACAACAATTAAGATATTAGTAAGAGAAGTTATGCTCGTATCTTACAAAGAAATGATAACATGTGAAAGATGGAAGCTTTGATTCAATGACGCATAAATGTCTGAACAGATATAAATGAAATATAGCACACAGATAGAATGTGTTCTGGCTTCAGTCATCGAAATTTTGTATCACTTAAATGCGGGTAAAACCACGAAGCAAAAGCTAGTCGTTAAAAATAGTACCTGGATGGCCGAGCATTGCTCGGGATTACTTTACTAACGTGACTTCTACCGTATTCTCTTTTTTAAAGCACTGTCATATATACCTAGATACGAATTAGATTCGATAATAAAGGGCTCCCAATAACAGTATTTCTCACAAAAGAACCTTACCTTCTATTGACATTGTAGCAGTTTTCATTGCCTCAAAACACGGATAAAACGACATTTTCTGAAAATGAATCCTAGCTAGATCGATTTAACGCCCCCGAAACCCTCTGCATACTAAATTTCATGAAAATCGTTGGAGCCGTTTCCGAGATCCTATAAGAATTGCTCGTTTAAAGGTATTAGATAGAGAGATAGATAGATTAGTTAAAGTTAATCAATTTTCCATAAACAAGAAAATAAATAGTTTAACGCATTGTACATACATTTCTCCAATAACGTCAGATGCGTTGGTGGTGTAATGGTCAGCATAGTTGCCTTCCAAGCAGTTGATCCGGGTTCGATTCCCGGCCAACGCACACTTTTGTTTTTCGTTTATTTTTTTTAACTATCAATGAATTATTGAGATGTGGTAAAACATTGTCAATAAAAAAATATTCAATTTCAACCTATTTAGATATAAAGGTAAAAAACCGTTTTACGAATCTCTTATGATGAAAAAAATTAAAACTGAAATGAAAAATGAATCCTATTAGTGGTTTAACTGCACCCATATTCAGCTAATACAAACTTCGTCGGCGAGCCGCTTCGCGGAGGCCTCGGAGAGCTTACCTCTCACGTGATTAGTACTATTAGCGTAGTAAGCGACAGAGACAGAGCACGGAGGCCGCGACGAAACGTCTCTCTGGGGTAAATTTTGAGCGAGATTCAAACCGTAAGGACCCCTATTCCATGATAAAACCAAACGACTTAAAACGTCAAACCGTCCCATTAAAGGCCACAGGTCTCTCTCCACCCCCCTATCTTATCTACAAAATTCGTTGAGACATGTCACAACGTCCGCGAGATTGCTCAGTCGAGAGATATTGTAGACTTACAGGGTGGCTACAGAAAAGGGAGACGTGAAAATTGAAATTTTCCGCACCTGTATACGAGATATTTTTTATTTAATTTCCGTTTTTAGGTTGCTTCATTCTGTGCTGTCAATAAATATGTTTCTATTATCTTCTTCTTTTCTAAATACGTAACATCTGCTATAAACCGAAGCACAAAACAGAGTGTGTAAAGACACAATGGAATTGAAACTTTTACAGGGAATCAGTTTAATTATTCATGAATGACTTTTAAAACGCAAACATTGTGTCTATCATTCATTTAGTTTTCGTCACACAAAAATGTTGCGGATCAGGATTTAAAAGCCCATAAGCAGTTTCATTTCAAAAAGTATATCTTTCTATCTATCTAATACCTTTAAACGAGCAATTCTTGTATATACAAATATAATTAGGATCTCGGAAACGGCTCCAACGATTTTCATGAAATTTAGAATGCAGGGGTTTTCGGGGGCGATAAACCGATCTAGCTAGGATTCATTTTCAGAAAATGTCGTTTTATCCGTGTTTTCAATGATCAACTTTATCGATAATTTACTTAAACATAACCTTAAAAAAATGACTTCCTGACATTAACTGTTTTAACGACACAACAACATTAATGCTACTCCAGTAGATGGCGTTGTTAAGAAACACTAAGCCAATAATCAACATTACATAATTTACCAAAAACAAAAATACCGAGCAAAGCTCGGGCATCCAGGTACTCAATATTTATAGTAGGTAGCCATCCCTCGTGTTCACGCTGGGACAAAAAGTAGCATGGTCTTAAAAAAATATTATTATTTCCAATAAATAATCGCGCCCGTCCGCGCTATTCCTTAGTTTTCGAGAAATTGATTAAGAATACATGTTCGGTATGTACCGAAGCATGTCCAATCAACTTATACCGCTTTATCAGAATACTACCATAATAATATTGCTTATCTCACCAGTATAAAACAGCCGCCAAGTGCAAGCCGGACCCACACAAGAAGAGTTGCACGCTGGCGTGCCATTTTGTAAGGTAAAATGACACTAGCTCGAGTATGTTTCGTCACGGCCTCCCTGCTCTGTCTCTTTCGCTAACAATGCAATTACGTGAGAGGAAAGCTCTCGGAGGCCTCCGACGAAGTTTGTATTCGCATTCACAGCCCTAGGTCATATTTACCCCTTTACAAAGTCATTTATTCAGTTAAAGCCCTAGTAGGACACTCCTAAAGGTCAGAGCTCAGGAACTTTGACCAAGAACTCAGCTTGGAAACAATATTTTTTATAAAAGGTTTTTTTTTTTTTTATACCACAGGCGCCGACAAACAAGCGAACGGTCCACCTGATGGTAAGTGGTTACCGCCGCCTATGGACATTTGCAACACTAGGGGCATCGCCAATGCGTTGTCGACCCTGAGACGTGAAGTTGTTAAGTCTCATGTGCCTGTAATTTCACCGGCCCCCTTACCTTTCTAACCGAAACACAGTAACACTAGTGCACTACTGCTTCACGGCAGAAATGGGCAAGGTGGTAGTACTTCCCCGGACGAACTCTGCACTAAGAGCTCTACTACTCGAATGCCGACTCCAAATCCGACATTTTAACCGACTCCAAAAAAAAGAGGAGGTTCTTTTGAGAATTTGTGAAATCTCTACATATATATATTTATTTTTCAAATGTTTAAAAATATCAAACCCTACTAATAAGGTAGGTGGACCATGGAAGGCCACGCTCCTTTGAAGGCCAACTATTAAAAAGTCGTAGTTATCGACATGTAAAGACACATCCCTTTTACTAAATACTAAGCTCCATCAAACTCAAGGCCACAAACGCGGCGGCTTGACGACTGCGCCATTATTGTGGCAGTGCGAGCTCACGTTTCGTAGACTTCGGTCGTCGACGTTGCAGTTGTTATTCGCGCGCTTAGCAAAACGTAAGTTTTTAGTCAATAACCTATTATTATCTCATATTTTTTACTGTATATTGTTGTATAAGGTTATGTTTATGGTTTCTAAAGAATAAAAACATGGATTTAACTCGATTTAAGTTTAAATATTGGCAGTGTTCCTAGGATGGCCGGTGGTTCCTTATAAGGCCAATCGAAAATTTGACCGTTGGCCTTGCTATGGTACATGGGCCTTACAAGGACCATTCACAAACCATGAACATAGGAACATTTACTTTTTAGTTATAAATAAGTACGTACCGTTACAGTTAAAACAGTGTTTTATATTATAACATTTTTACTTTTAAGCGTTTATAACTTTTTCAACTCGGATTGAATAACATTTTTTTTCATAATTATTTTATTAAGTGGGTAATTGAACAGATGATTAAAATTTATGCGAATATTTCAGATTTTAAAAATGTCGGAATCAAAACCTAGAAAAAAAAGAGGTAGTACATGGGATGAAGACAGTTTAAGACGTGCCATGGAAGCAGTACAAAATAATAAACTTAATACAAATGCTGCAGCGATAAAGTTCAATATTCCAAGACGCACCCTTAGAAACCATATATTGAGCGGTAACAGTGCTAAAATTATTGGGAAGACGACTATTCTCACAAAACAATTAGAAGAAGATTTATCGCAGCGAATCATACGGTTTGCAAAACTGGGTATACCACTTACGCCTAAATTTATCAGAAAACAAGCCTTTTTATTTTGTGAGAGGTTTAAAATCAAACACTCGTTCAATATGTCAACTAGAATGGCTGGACGCAAATGGCTTAAAATGTTTTTATCTCGAAACCCATCAATATCAAAAAGAAAACCCCAGTTAATGAATCCAGCTAGAGCTCAGAAAATGAATAAGCCTATTGTTAAACACCACTTTGAAGAAGTGAAGAAACTCTATGAAGAGTTAGATATTATTGCACATCCAGAACGTCTGTACAACATGGATGAAAAAGGGTGTCGCATTACGGTCCACAAACAAAATGTAGTTTTGGCTGAAAGGGGAAATAAAAGAGTACATCTTGTTGCTCCGGAACACGCCGAGAACGTAACAATAGCAATGTGCGTAAATGCTGTGGGTACTGCTATACCGCCTATGATTATTTTTAAAGGGATTAGGCACAGATCAGAATTAGTAGAGAATTTGCCACCTGGAACAAAGGTAAGCATGGCACCCAAAGGCAGCATGACCAGTAGCTTATTCGTAGAGTTCATTGAACATTTAGCACAACATAAAGTATCCGGTAAGTGTCTAGGTGTGTGTCATTTATCATATGAGGCTCTGGAAGTAGCAGATAAAAATAATATAGTACTATACTGCTTACCTTCAAACACGACGCACGAACTCCAACCTCTAGATAAATCAGTGAATCGGTCCTTCGAACATCACTGGGATGAGGAAGTTCTAAACTACTTGTGCAATTCTCAAGAGAGAACTTTAAACAAAGCTGCATTTAACAAAATTTTCTCCCGAACATGGCCAAAGTGTATGACTCAAACCAATGTAACGAATGGATTTAAAGCCACTGGTTTATACCCCTTTGATCCCGATGTCATACCCGAAGATGCTTATGCTCCTTCAATTGTAACTGAAAGACCTTTATCGGAAATGTTACAACACCAGATGGACCAACCACTTATATCTGTTCAAGTCTCGCCTCCTATGTCTGAAGTTAAGAAAGTGTCAGAATTGTCGCCAAAATCTGCAGCTGCAACACCAAAAAGTAAACCAGTTCTTGTTACTTACAGTTTTTCAAGTGATGATTCAGACTTAGAATTAGGTATTATGGAAAATGATCAGTGCCACCACGTAAGTTCAGTACACGTTGAAACCGACGCAGATACAAAAGATGACCCTCAACGATCTCTGTACGATAATCCTCTTCCGAGCACGTCTGGCTTGCAACAAAATATCGTCTGTTCTAGCTCTGAATCTGATCTTGATTTTAATCTTGGTGAATCATTTATAAAAGAAAACTACATGTCTAAACTTCAAGTCTCGGATCTATACAGCTTTTCTACCTCATCTGATGATGATCTCGAACAGAAAGGAGAAATAACTCCAAAAAAACTATTAGTGCAAAACAAAAGCTCAATTAAAACAAAAGCTCAACGAAAGAGTCATGAGACCATATCTTCAGAAGATGACGAGCCGTTAGTTAAACTAATAAAGGATAAAGAAGAATCGTTTCATACTTTTTTGCCTACTCCAAATTACGCTACGATAAAGTCTTCACGTCCACGGCAAAAAGCTATTAACTATAAGGGTCAACGAATAGTAAAAGATTTATTTAAAACTGGAGATAAAGAGAATAAGATGAAGCAAACGACGAGTAAGAAAAAGGGAAAGTCTACAATTAAAAAAGGTCAAAAAAAGAACACCAAAAATAAAAATGATCCTGTAAAACGGCTTAAAAGAATAGTACCAAAACAAAACAATAAAAGATCGAAAATAGAGAAGAAGAAAAGTGCAGAAGATGAAGAGAAGGAGTGGTACTGTCATGCATGTGGCGAGTGTAAAATGAGAGACATGAGGCAATGTACCCAATGTCAAAAGTGGTATCACGAGGAGTGTATGGGTCTCACTAAAAAAGATCTCATATTTATATGCCCAAATTGTGATTAATCTATCCAAAGTTAATATCTTTTTAGTTTCTAAATTAGTTTTCGAAATTAATCTTGATTTTGTTATAATTATTTTCGTCTTTTAATCTTAAGAATACGTAGTTGATTTTAAATATTCCTAACTACAAGACTGACTATGTGCCATGATAAGTTTTTTATAATTACAGTAGTCTGTAGTTTCTATTATTTTATTGTAGTAATTAATATGAAAAAGTCATTGTCACACTTTATTGTTAGCTTGGCCTTCTTAGGAACATTGTGGCCTTACAAAGAACGGACCCATAAGAAGGCCATTTTGGATAAAAATAAAAGTTTTTAATTTTATTATAAAACACGTTGGCAAGTTCTTTGTTGCTAATATGATACTTAATAATACTATTTTTAAATAACTTCCATTAATATATTCTTAGTTACACGATGGTGTTCAAGTAATGTTCATTAAGTTTTTTATAGATGATTAAAATACATTGAGCATTTAATGTTTCGCTTAAATGATGGAGCTTATTATGTAGTTTTTGTAAAAGCAGATATATATATTGTTACCGGTCTATTTTTAAGTTTAACGACTGATGTATAATATTGGCCTTGTTTGGAGCCGTGTTCCTTGCAAGGCCATTTGGAAGAGCTTTATAAAACTTAAATTTAATAAATAGTGGTTAAAGTTAGGTAAAAAGAAAGTCAATTATATGGTGCGCAATAAAACAAAATATTACTTAATAATTTGTTTCCTTAATTTATCCAGTAAATAAACGAATAAAAAGAGTTTACTCGTTAGAGTGGCCTTCCATGGTCCACCTACCTTATTATAAATGTGAATGTAAGTTTGTTTGTTACCCTTTAACGTGAAAACTACTGAACAGATCATCATGAAATCTTGTACTCATATTCTTGGAGGTATTAGAAGTAACATACTTTTTGTGCCGGGAAAATGTTACATCCCTCGGGAACGCGGGTGAAACCGCGGGGGCAGCTAGTATACTATAACTACAATAAAAGTTAAGAAAACAATATTGATTATCACTTCCTCCACAAAAATTCCTAACATATATAATATATACATTCTCAAATTCTACAACACTTCCCGTGTTCAAAACCCATTTCCGAAATCCCCTCTATAAAACACTACAGCCTGTATCTCCCCGGGTGACGTCACAGGCGGGTACTTCGAGATGTAAGTCACGTCTCCGCAACTCATCTGTGCGTTCCGTATACGAGTATACCCACTAATCCAGCATTAGCCTTCTTCAGATATTATAACTTATTACCTAGTTTCAGCTCGGCGGTTTTATCTGGTTTTCAGGCTGTAAAATATCCTTTTAATATCAGCCCCCTTATTCAGCTAATACAAACTTCGTCGGCGAGCCGTTTCACGGAGGCCTCGGGGAGCTTACCTCTCACGTGGTTAGTAGTATTAGCGTAGTAAGCGACAGAGACAGAGCATAGAGGCCGCGACGAAACATCCTCGAGTTAGTGTCATTTTTCTTACTGAATCGAGCCCCAGTACCTAACTAGAAAATATGTATTTTGAATCTTGGTTTTTTAGAGAAGATATCTATTTAGATCAACTTTAATTAAAAACGATATCAAAGAACTTATCGAAATCGTTGCAACCGTTTTCGAGATTGCAATTGATAAAAATATACAAGGACTAACTGTCGCTCGCGTTCCCGAGGAATTTTTAATTTTTAATTTTTTCCCGGCATAAAAAGTGTCTTATATATTAATCTAGGTTATTAACTATATATGGGCCAAGTTTCATCCAAATCCATTGAATAGTTTTTGCGAAAAAAAATAACAAACTTCCATTGGTACATTCATCCTCACAAACTTTCCCATTTATAATATTAGTAGTATAAAACAAATAAGCTTTGTAAGTTAAAAAAAAATATCAAATAATTGGTTAATAATTATTACTTTAAATTGCAAAAAAAACATTTCTATAATCATAAAATAAAACATTATATTATAAAAAAAATAAGTTCAAAAACTAAAACCCGACTACGAAAAATTACGCTTTAAAAAGTATGAAACAAGAAAATATTCTCATGTGAAATTGTTATATACAAACTATCCAATATTTATTGTCTATTAAATAAAAAACTCACACATAATATATTTTAAAGTATTTAATACCTGTTAATAGTGATGTTCAGAGGATAGCCGTGGTCGTATGAGCCATATGACCATATATGAGGTGGCATACAACCACGGCTATCCTCTGAACATCACTATGAACAGGTATAAAAGGTTAAATACTTTAAAATATATTATGTGTGAGTTTTTTATTTAATAGACAATAAATATTGGATAGTTTGTATATAACAATTTCACATGAGAATATTTTCTTGTTTCATACTTTTTAAAGCGTAATTTTTCGTAGTCGGGTTTTAGTTTTTGAACTTATTTTTTTTATAATATAATGTTTTATTTTATGATTATAGAAATGTTTTTTTTGCAATTTAAAGTAATAATTATTAACCAATTATTTGATATTTTTTTTTCTTACAAAACTAATTTTATGTATTCACGTACAAAGCTTAGATTTTTAGGTTATATTGTAGTGTCACTACAGTTAACAATAACAAAATTGATAATATTAATAAGTAATCAATAGTTTGATGGCCAAATTATAACAATAAATAAACATTATCGTGTCACTTATAAGAATTTTTATAGTTAATGCCTTTATGTCCTATAGAGAGCGCCATATCTAATTTATTGTGACGTCACACATCCTATAACCAGCAGACGATCAAGACGCTTCGAACGATACCTCGTTTGCCAAATTACGATAAGTAGTTTAAAAGTTATGAGGGAACAGATGAACATACATACACACATACATACCGGTCGAAATCATAACCCTCCTTTGGCTTCGCCGTAGTCGGGTAATAATCACAACTAGCTGTTCCATGCGTTGTTATGCGTCTTCGTATCATAAAAAAAAATATGAATGACCTTGACCTCTTGCAAAGAACTCATATAAAAAAAAACTTGAGTGGTGTCAAGGGACACCCGGATGGAACGAAGATACGCATTGGTATTGACCAAAACGCTGAGTTTAGGTCCAGTGTTGAGAAAAACTTGCAATCTCTCGTCTTTAGTATTAGGTCTTCAATAAAAGATCAAGACTGTGCTAATAATTACTAATTTATAAATGGAACAGAATTTTAAACATATTGTATGTAGCCTTTATAAAATTATGAAAAAAACAAACCCAATAATAAACCATATCATTTAAATTTCGAAAAAAGTATTTCACAACGCGTGATGAGGAACTTCGTTCCAAAAAACAAAAAATAATTGGAAAAATTTGCAGATTTTTCGTTCCCCAAAAACATGGTGACAAAGACACGATAGAAGTAAAACTTTTGTATTACAGGTAAATAATTTAATTATTCATCAATCACTTTTGAATTGCATACATTGTGTTTATTATTAATTTATTCATCGTCACACAAAAAGGTTGCGGATAAGGATTTCAAAGCCAATAAGAAGTTTCACTTCATAAAATGGCAAAACAAAATCATGCGTTGGCCGAGAATCGAACTCGGATCAACTGCTTGGAAGGCAACTATGCTGACCATTACACCACCAACGCATCTGTGTATTGTGGAGCAAATCTAATACCATTTCAATGCATTTGATTCATACTTTTATTATTTATACAAGTGTTTTTTTTTACTACCCGGCATTTATTTCAAGTCACTAGAGGAAATTTTTGACGGTCATGAATGCTATAGAAAAATGAACTCTATCGCTTCAGTCATAAGGCTCATCTATTGACCTAATGGTTAATTGTGTGATGACGTAAACGATTACCGTATCTCAAAGCAAAAAGGTTGATCTTTCAATAACAGTCATAAATGTAAAGGTTTCTTAAATTGGATGAAATATATCAAACTAGGTCGCTTTACGTTACGCACATGAAGTTTTGCAATAATTGACACCAACATTGGAAGGAATAATTACTGTACTTTATTTTTGGCTGACGCTACAATAAAGTGAGCAATTATTTCTTCATATAAAGTTGTAAATATTTACGAAACTTCATGAGTAACAAACGGTCACGGTCACTAAAACGTGACGCTAGATTAGTTTCAGATATAGTTAATCCAATTTAAGTAGTCCGTTGACATTTATTATTGTTATAGAAAAACTAACCTTATTCCTTCAGGTTAAGAATCATTCACTTTATCATGCAGTTAAACATATGTCCCTCAGCTGAATGTCACATACTATCTTTTTACCTGAAGACTACTGGTACTATATTACATCCTAGCTGTCCCCCGCGGTTTCATCCGCGTTCCCGAGGGATGTAACATTTTCCCGGCACAAAAAGTATTCTATGTGTTATTGCAGGGCATTTTCTGTACAGGTGTTACAAAACTACCCGTAAAGCCGAAAGGAGGTTAAATGGGGCCTTATAACGAGTACATTCACAATATTTAAGAACCGTAGTAACGCTGTATAACATTCCCCAATAAATTTAAAAAAAAAAATTTATGAATGACAAATAGAAAAACTATTAAAGTAGACAAAAGGTAAAAAAGGTACGTAGGCCTTTCTGTTAAATAATCTGGTTCCCTGACATGACAGCTTACTTGGGTTGTTGGCTTTGATAATTAATTATATTTTTACGGGGTATTTTGTAACACGTTGTATATGTGCCGAGTTTCATCCAAATCCGTTTGGTAGTTTTTAAGATTTTTAAGTCTCATGTACCTATACTGATAAAATTAATATTTTGGTCACCGACACCTATAGAGATTTAGAAGAAGAGCTCTTAGTGCAGACTTCGCCGGAAAGTACAATCTTACCAATTTCTGCCGTGAAGCAGTAGTGCACTTGTATTACTGTGTCGGTTAGAAAAGTAAGGCCGGTGAAATTACAGGCACATGAGACTTAACAACATCTCAAGGTCGATAACGCACCGAAGACCCTGGTATTGCAAGCGTCTTTAGGTGGCGGTGACCACTTAGCATCAGATCAAAAAGCCTAGTAGGCTATTGGCTAATTAGCCGCAGCCAGTTACCAGAACACTCCGATAGGTGGCGCTGGCTAAGGTACTCAACCTCGAGTACCTCAAATTACCCTATCACGGAGCTAAGGGTTCATCCCGATATTTCCCATCAATGTAAAATTTTAATTGCAAGATTTAAGCCCAAAATCATCAAGACAAATGTTGCCTCTAATCTTTGCTTACCCTGTGTTATCTCGACGAAATTTTACACTATCTGCATAACAAAGTATCCATAAGCATAATAATAGGTACAACAGTAAGGTACAAGTATCCAGGATATCACTTGTTAATATTGCAGCGCATACACCCCGCAATGAATCCTAACTGACAATAACAACATACTTCGGGAGCCGTTACTTTATATTATATACTTATACGCAACAAACTAAGGCTTGTACAGAGTAATGAATATTGGCAGAGAAAACTTTTCTCCCTCTCCCTTAAAAAGGGGGATAACATAGGTAATGCTGGAAGTTGGAATGCACTGGTAGGTTTGGGGACTGATTTTCTACTTCAGGGGATTCCAGACAGACTAAAAGTTAGTCTGTCGGGTTTATGGAATGAATGAAAACAGCGTTTATCCGACTTTAAAAAAGCAGGTTTGTAATTGGATTTAATTTAAGGAAAAGCAAAAGGCTTTCTAAAAAGTCAACGATTATTTTAATAACGACAATGCTTGGATATAGTGCTCGCTTTTGCAGGATACATCTTAATCTTAATATATATAAGTAGCTATTCCCCGCGGTTTCACCCGCGCTCCCGAGGGATGTAACATTTTCCCGGGATAAAAAGTAGTCTCCACCCTGCCTAATCTGAAGCAGCAATGGAGTCCAATATATGCTCTATGATCCAAATCCGTTGGGTAGTTTTTGCGTGAAAGCATCCATAATTCCATAAATACAAACTTTCGCGTTTATAATATTGTAGTGGGATTCTTCTGTCCGTGTGTATGATAGTGAACTCCTCATAAACGGCTGGATAGATTTTGATGATTTTTTTTTGTGTGTGTTCCATTAGATTCGAGAATGGTTAGATTCACAATTGGACCCCGTAGGTGGGGCTGCGATCGAATTCCTTCCTTTTTTCAATTTCAGATCAACGTCTGTCCGGACAACTAGTAGGTATAAAATCTCTATTTGAAAAGAGTAATTGCTAAGAATATTATCAGCTGTTCTCGGTTAAACAACGAACAAGTTCCGAACGTGCGTTAGAGCCTGACATTTCATAGGTGCCTATGAAGACTTTTAAAAATACCTATAAATCCCACTAATATTATAAATGCGAAAGTTTGTATGTATGGATGTTTGTTACTCTTTCACGCAAAAACTACCGAACGGATTTGGATAAAACTTGGCACATATATAGAAAATACCCTGGAATACACATAGAATACTTTTTGTGCCTGGAAAATGTTACACCCCTCGGGGACGCGGGGGACAGCTAGTTTTCGATAAGATTCAAATATTTCATTTTCTTTCTTTTTTTTATACCACTTTGGCCGCCAAACAAGCAGACCGGTCCACCTGATGGTAAGTGGTCACCGCCGCCTATGGACATTTGCAACACTAGGGGCATCGCCAATACGTTGTCGGCCCTAAGACATGAAGTTGTTAAGTCTCATGTGCCTGTAATTACACCAGCCCCCTGACCTCTTCTAACCGAAACACAGTAATACAAGTGCACTACTGCCTCCCGGCGGAAATGGGTAAGGTGGTAGTACTTCCCCGGACGAACTCTGCACTAAGAGCTCTATTACTCGATTAGAGTTTTGTACTAATTTTTAATAAACCTTTTAGAGACTAACAAAAAGCACTTCATTAAAATTGCTATAGTAATCAACATTTAGTCTCATTAAGAGATTTCTAAACAATCATAATTTAACTTAAGTTTGTATAGCTGAGTCTGCAATTAGTAAAACTAACACTTGTTTAAATATAATTCTAGTAATAAATTTCTATACGTACCAAACTTTCCACTAAACTGACAGATGCGTTGGTGGTGTAATGGTCAGCATAGTTGCCTTCCAAGCAGTTGATCCGAGTTCGATTCTCGGCCAACGCATACTTTTTGGACTTCTTTTCTGAGTTGCCAAAGTCTTACCATCTCTAAAGGTGTTGCCAAGGTGCCATTTAATTCAGTTACAAATTTTTGTAACACATATTTCTCTGGAGGTCATATTACTCTGTGCACACCCCATTTAAGATGTAAACACATAAGTATAGAGAGGTAACCCTCCCTCTAGCGGGGTGAAATGTGCCAGTCGTCGCGGTGGAGCGCCGCCGAACGGTCGCTAAAAGGGCGCAAAAACGCCTCCCTAAAAATACAGAAAAAACAAGGCATTATTTATATTCCTTCTCCAAATCATCTTTTATTTTCTTCCCTATAACTATTCCAAATTCGAATAAATCACTTACACGGCTCGAAAATAACGCAATGCGGTTACGAGTGGCAATTGTTTTCAATTGACATTTTTCTCCCAAAAATTCCATTCGGCTAACCGTTTCCTTCCTATTACAAATTCTACCTTTTTTGTGTCATACTTTTTCATATTTCATGTTGTTTTTTTAAATAAAACTTTGTTGTTTTAGGTGTAAAAAGTATTTATAGTGTAAAATGTTTTAATATTGTCAATTCTGGAATGCCTTGATTTGGACTAAGGGTTTTATGCAAGTAAGTAAGTAGTTCTATGATATTGAAAATATAGTTTTATTTTTAACAGACATTAAAAAACGTGACATATTTTTTTTTACGTCTGTCTATGGTAATGTGGCTCCTAAACGGATGATCCGATTTCAATGCAGATTATTGAAAGCTTTAGTTTCTTAATCAGTTTATTCAGCTAATTAATTTTTTGTGTTTTTATTTGGATTTCCTATTAAACAAATACATTAAGAAAACTATGTGTGATTATCGTATCATCACGCCTGTTTTCCGTGAAGAGGTAGGCAAAGGTAAAGTAATGAGACCCACAAACCACCTCAGATATTTAAAGTCCCAACAAGACATGTGGTAAGCATTATCACCGTCTCTCTCGCACACTACCATACATCATCGTAATCATTTCTAAAAAAGAAACTTCAACTATCACTTGCCCGAAGGAATCGAACCGACCACCTCGAGTCTCTAAGCCGAGCTTTATACCACTCGATCACCGAGGGTATACTCGTATGTTTACATTATTGAAATATCCGCTTTGAATTCGCCCCATCGAGATATGACAGAATAAATATTTATGCAGGGAACCTGTCCAAACAATAAAAAAGGTTTTATGGATAGCTCTGTTGGTCAAGAGTCGTGGGTTCGAGTCCCAACGAGCTTGTGGTTTCCGTGAAGGATAGCTAGGAAACTAATGCACTGCAGAAGGGTGCTCTGTAGAACCAGCTAAGCCTGTTGTGAGTTCCCTTCCAGGTTCTATGGTTTTACCGCCTTCGGTCACATCATTTACCATTAGTTATATGCCAGGTAAATTTTTTCACTACATCTTAGGCCTGAAGTCTGTCAAAAGTTTTTTAGATTTAAAAATAAACATTTAAAAAAAACAAAATTGTGCCTAACTAATCCAAAACAGTAAAAAAAAAAAATATTACAATAATATATATTTTTTGGCCACACAAGCCTAAACAGTAAAAAAAGAACTAGCTCAGTGTATATTTGCATTATAAAAATAAACATGACATTATTATTTCTGGTCAGACACAAGCCATAACAGCAAACAAATTAAAAAACATCATTTTTTCACATAAAAATATTATTTTATTATTATTTGTGCCTAACTAAGCCTAAATAGTAAAATAAAATAACTAGATATACTTAATATTTATTTTCATTATGAAACTGAACGAGCTTCCGTTGTTGAAGACACTACAATACGACGCTGGCTGGCACAAAAGTGTTAGAGAAATTGCTTTTATGTCGCAATGTATTCACGCCATCTAATTTAAAGATCTCATTGTTATATTTCATGTCATTTTAGGCCTGATTCAATTACTATAACAAATATAAATAATAATAAATATCCCGGGACATTCTTTACACACGGCCATCTGATCCCAAACTAAGCAGAGCTTGTACTATGGAAACCAGATAAACTGATATATTACATATACTTATTTTTGAAGTCATACTTCTTTAGGCGCGTTATGAAAAAATAATGATTGAAGTTTTAAAATGCGCGCGCATCAGTGTAGCACAAAAGTAACATGATGAAGTTAGCTGCTAACGGTCTCTCCGGAACATCGCACAAATCGCAACTGTCAGTGTCAATGAGTGAGTAATGATGTTTTTGTCAATAATAACCTAACAACGTCGAAAATTGTTATTCGTTGCTACAGACAAAGAATTTGGGCACTACAATTTCACGACTGAATAGTAAAAAATGCTTTTACTGCAGTTTTACTCACCATGATTTCGAGTATAACTTCTTATGTGCGTAAGCACGTACGTACATAAGTACACATTTACACCCAGACACAGAACAAACAGACGTGTTCATGTAAACAAATGTTTGTCCTGGGTGGGAATCGAACCCGCGACCTGGCAGTCAGGTCGCTAACCACCAAGCCAACTGTCTTATTAAGCAGTATTAGAATTATGAAAAGTTTTTGATGAATTTGGACCAAGATTTAGTGGAATAATAATTTGTAACAGGTCTAAAAAAATATATATACGATTTTTCAATCGAATGATATGAGTGTTGGAACACTGGTCATATTGAAAATTAATGGGCGTATGCCGCGTATCAAAAATAGGCCTTAATAAAAGGAGGTTAAAGGTTTATTTATCGATTGATTGTGATAGAATTAAAGTAGTAAATTCATCATAAATGATGTATATACACAGAAAGTTTAACAGCTACTAAGTTGAAATATGGCAAACGCTAACAAATTCAACCCCCAAAAGGGTAAAATAGTGGTAGAAATTTTCGAAGACAAAATTTTGTATTAAGTCATAAAAAAACACTATTTTAAGGTATTCCGAAATCCTAAATCAAATGCCATTGGAACCCGGGTAAAACCACAGAAGAACTATGGAAGCTAGTTTATGAAATGCTAAAGTTTGACTACTCACATCTCTCTCTCTCTCTCTCAACTCCTTCACGACTAAACATTTGATTGAAATTCCAAAAGAAAGAATACGCTTTACAATAACAAATATGTATTATAAAAATAAATGTCCTTAGGAAATCATATCCCTCAAGAACACGGGTGAAACCGCGCGGCGGAAACTAGTTAATGTATATGATAGAAAACGTTTCTGATAGCAAAACATTGCCCAAATGTCGCTCTATTTGATGTACCTACTTCCGCAGTGATAAAACCGAACGCATATTTGACCCCACAGAGGTCATACACTGACCTAATTATAATATTTATTAATATATTAATATTTTACGGCTATTTACTAGCCTCATATATTACATTTAGGCTCAACCACAATTGTAAATGAAAATAGAAAATAAATGAAAATATATTTATGTATTAGAAAAAAAAGAAGTTATAAAGCTATTTCTTTTTTAAGGGGCGATATAGTAGTTTTTTTTATTTGTATTTATTTATGTATCGATATATCTATTATAAATATGTATTTAGAAAAATAAAAAAGTAGTCAGTTATCTGGTTTCCATAGTACACGCTCTGCTTAGTTTGGGAGCAGATGGCCGTGTGTAAAGAATGTCCCGGGATATTTATTTATTTATTTAATGTATAATTTTTGACAATATTAACATTTCTCAGTGACAGTTGCGATTTGTGCGGTGATTTGTTGCACTTTTTAATAAAAAGGTATTTTCTGGAATACCTTCAAAATCCGCACTCATACTTGTAATGTAACGATTTTAACCTTTAAACGAGCAATTCTTGTAGGATCTCGGAAACGGCTCTAACGATTTTCATGAAATTTTGTTTGCAGGGGGTTTCGGTCTAGCTAAGATTCATTTTCAGAAAATGTCGTTTTATCCGTGTTTTTAGGCAATGAAAACTGCCACAATGTACATCTTTTGTGAGAAATACTGTTTTTGGGAGACCTTTATTATCGCATCTTATTCGTATCTAGGTATGTATGACAGTGCTTTAAAAAAGAGAATACGGTAGAAGTCACGTTAGTAAAGAAATCACGAGCAATGCTCGGCCATCCAGGTACTTTAATTTATATAGCACTAGCTGTCCCCCGCGGTTTCACCCGCGTTCCCGAGGGATGTTACATTATTTTGTTCATTCTCTCATCAATAGTTTACGCAGCGCACGCGATGTAAGAATGTTTTGTAATTTTTTCACACCTTGGGTTACATTATTGGAGTTTTAGTATGGATACCTAACTTTTTTGAAAATTTTATATGGCCTATGTTACTCAGTGATAATGTAGCTTTCTAATGAAAAAAGAATTATTAAAATCGGTCCAGAACTTTTTGAGTTCATTCGTTATATACAAAAATACAAATCTTTCCTCTTTATAATATTAGTGTAGATGACAACAAATTTTTGCATTTTTAAATCTTTTTTTAAAGTTTCAGTTCTTGCTACACATTGATAAACGCACTCTTTCAATTTAAAAAATATAGACTTTTACATATATATTACGTACAAAAACTTAAAAGGTTATTTGGTAATATACCTACAACCAACAGTATTATCGAAAAAATCATCCGAAACTAAAGCGAAATCTAAAATAATACCTCTTGAGAAAGGCAAGCAAAAACTCACTTCTCAATAATTATATCGTATGTACGAAACTCGGCCCTGAAAAAGGGGCACCGAATTTTTGCGACGGGCACTTTCCCGCACATCCCCCTTCCCCCTTCCCCTTGTGACCTCAAACTGTGACCCCTCCATTACCCCTAAGGGCTACCCGAAAATATTTGAAGATAACATTACTATAGTGACGATACCATATCTATGTAAAGTGTCTATATTGTTTCATACAATACCTTTTTGGGTTGGAAAGGTATTTTTTCTGTGTTAAAATTTCTATAGAATTGTGAGGATACACGGTGTGATATAAGTCTTTACTTCTGGATTTAAAACTAACGAGGAGGTCAGCTAATCTAAGAAGATCAGGCTATAGTGTATTATAACCTGGTACTTTTATAGGCAATCGGAGATCCTTGTGCTATAATAACTGCTTAAAAAAAAAGTTGTAGGTATATCAGTTATCTGGTTTCCATAGTACAAGCTCTGTTTAGTTTGAGACCAGACCGGCCGTGTGTAAAGAATGTCACAGGATATTAATCATTATTATTTATTACATTTTTTATTATTTAATAGATACCCATTATACGGATTGGCGTAGCCTTTCTTATCTTAACCAATAAATAAAACTAAAAATTGATAGAAATTATTCTGGATTCAAACATGATACTTTTATCCCAGAAAAAGTACTGTATTTCGGTTAGAAAGGTAAGGGGGCCGGAGAAATTACAGGCACATGAGACTTAATTACTTCACGTCTCAGGGTCGACAACACATTGACGATGCCCCTGATGTTGCAAATGTACATAGGTGGCCATACCACCAGCTTGTTTGTCGGTCAAAGTAGTATAAAAAATTAAAAAAATACTTTTCATCCCAGTAAAAATACAACGCGGTAAAAACCGCGGAAGACAGCTAGTGCATTAATATTGTCCCAATCAAGTGAAGCCAGGGTGAGCCACGAGCTATTTACTTGACAGGCTTTAATTAAAATCTGAGTGTAGTTCCTTTAACAATTGGAACTCACAATTTTTACAGCATAACAAAAGTTTACGGGCGAGCTTGCAAGTAAAAATGTTGTAAAATGTAATAAAATTTCGACAATAACGTACCAAGCGGTACCAGGTGTTGGTTGGGGTGTACGCCTCAACATCTGGGACTTGCGATATAAATCTGGGGAGCTCTCTCAAGTTTTTCATTTAACTTGATGTGCTTTTAATTTATGTTTATAGATGATACGTTTTGGAGTTTATTAAATCAGTTCGCTTGGATGAAAGAAATATTCAAGACTAGATGTACCACGCGGTTTCACCCGTATTCCTAAGGTCTATTACATTTTTTCGGGATATTAAGTATCCTATCGCATTTATAGTATTAGTAGGATGAATTTTTAGGAGTATGGGTTATCTGTGGTCACCTTGCCTTTGAAGAGGGGTATTTTTTTTTTAAAGTTGTTCTTGGCTTGCGTCGCAATGCGTTTTTTTTTTTGCTTTTTTTTTAGTTCGATTTTCTATTAAACATTATAAATGCGAGTGTTAGTGAGGATGGCTGTTTAGATATATGGATGTTTGTTACTCTCTCACGAAAAAACTACCAAACTGATTCGGATGAAACTTTGCACATAGAAGGATCATGTCCTAAAATAACATATAAGATACTTTTATCCCGGGAAAATGTTACATCCCTGGGGAACGCAGGCAAACCCGCAAGGGTAACTAACAATCTTACTACTATTATAAATGCGAAAGTTTGGCTGGCTGGTTGGCTGACCTGATCTGAATGGAATTTAACACAGAGATAAATTTTAATCTGGATGTAAGCCTATGTAAGCTACATAGGCTTCATTTTATCTCGGGAATATTTTAGATCCCCCGGGAAAGCGGGTGATCCCCCGGTAATAAAATGCAACTGGTTAGGATTAGCGAAGTGCGGTGAGCTGTTTCTGCTTGTAATGATTGATGTTGTAAGTCCCCGTCCCCGAGGGATGTAACATTTTCCCGGGATATATACCGGCCTTTGTGCTATTCCAGTCTATAATCTATGTCTGTACCAAATTCCAAGCAGATTGGTTTTTATTTTTTATTCTTTTTTTAGTTCACTTATTTAATCGGAAAAAATACTTAAGCTTAGATTCGACAAACTGCATAAAAGTTTGTTGCCTAATATAGTGCACTCTCTTATACAATAATTAATTAGCCTTTATCAATTACTAATTTATTTTAGTTTTATATTACGCTAGCTGTTCCCCGTGGTGTCACCCGTGTTCCCGAGGGATGTAACATTATTCCGGCACAAAAAGTATTCTATGTTACTTCTAATACCTCCAAGAATATGTGTACAAAGTTTAGATAAGTAGTTTTCAGGTGAAAGCGTATAAACAAACTTAAATTCACATTTATAATATTAGTAGGGATTATTATTTTTTTTGGAAGGCTTAATTAAAAAAATTGCCTTACTAATTTTCTACTCTATAGATAAAATACAATTAAATATTGCCTTGTTCTTTCAGCCGTACTGGCGTGATTAACAAAACAACAGTCATAAACCCAATAACTCACATTAAACGAACACAATGCAGTACATTTCCCAGCATTTAATTCGATATATCATCAAAAGGTATTAATCAAAATAAATCAGTCGCGAAACTCAACAAAACCGGGCAAATAATTACGTTTCCAATGAACAATGGCGCCGCGACGCGACCAATGGCAGCATTAAATTGAATCTCCAATCCCGTTCAATTGTTCTATTAATATCTATGTTACCGGTTGGGTTGGAACCGCGTCGAATTTGTAAACGGCTAGAATACTTCTTCAATTAAAAAGGCGACTGTTGCCAGTAGCACAATTCCGCCAATGTCACGTTAGTTGACGATATACGATGGGGATCTGGGTACAAAACAGAATAATAATTTTGATCCGTTATTGAGTGTTGGAGCTTGGCTAAGTTAGAATACTTGGACACGAAACAATTGTAATTGATCTTTATAATAACTAGCTATCTCACGCGGTTTCCCCTACTAAGAGCCTTGCCATATAGCCATATAGGCTATGTGTTAACTAATCAGAGTTTGTCCTATGGTAACCAGATATTTACACCCAGACACAGAATAAACAGACATGTTCAAAAATATTTGTCCTTGTTGGGAATCTAACCCACGATGTATGGGTTGGCAGTCTCTAACTACTAAACCATGTGACCAATAAATGTACTTTTTTCGACTCTTTCGTCAAACGTAAGTCGTTGGCGATAAGTCTCTCTTACTCGTTTCGAATTTAGAGAGAGAGAGAGAAAGGTTCATAGTTCAGAGATTTTAGTTAAATTTGGTTTGTTGCTCTATAGAATTGGTACCAATATCAGAGAGTCCATATAAATGTAAGGATTCTATGATTGCTTTTGCAAAGAAATATTGCTAGTTTTTCACAGGAAATTCAGCCTTCCCAACCGGTATTAGAGTCTGTAGCTCAATTCGAATATCAATAATAAATGGAAATTTGAACGCCTACACAAAATAAGTTTGTATTAAGCTATTAAATTATAATTTGCGAGTGGGTGGAATCGTTCCAAGTCTCAAATTAGGAAAGGAACTCTTATAAAAGCTTTCCATCAGTGTATAAAAGCTCTCCATTAAAATTCAAAGCTCAAATGATGACGGTTACAAAACTGCCCAAAGTCATTAGCTGCATTCCAAATACAAAAAATCCTCATTTGCTTTTCAAAATGGCGGTCGTCAAACTGAAAGGAAAAATGTTACTTTATCCAACCATTAGATGCAGGGAGATGATAAATTAGCATAAATTACTGACAAAGACCGTTTCACTTGGCTACCTGAAATGTACGGAGCCGGTCACTTTTTGTTATGCCCGATTGTCATTTGTCAAACGTCGCGACCACAATGGGCATTTGATTGAATGTCTGAAATTACGTCAAGTTGACGGTAGCTTTCTCTAAGGACTTTTTAATGGAAGATAAGTAAAATATTTGTTAGGATTCGCAAAGTTATCACTATATATAGAGCTAGAGAGAGATAGGATAGAGCATATCCTGGAATAACATATAGTCTACTTTTTATCCCGGGAAATCGCAATATCGCGGGGAATGTGGGTAAAACACCGGGGGACAGCTAGTATATCATGTGATACCCTCTTTCCGAGACAGAAAGTTAGAAATACATATATATCTAAATAAATCCACATATACAACGTAATAAAGCCGTTAAGCAAACCGCAGCCTCACAACACACTGAACAACTGTAGATAATAAATCAAATAGAACCAATAATAGGATTCGTCGGCGAAACATAAATTTATTTGTAAGGAACACTGAGAGACGTGAAATTAGATTCTTGTACTTGCGCGTATTTGCTTTGAGCTGTGTATTTGGTGGCTTAGTATTCTCATATGTCACTTTGTTTTCCTTTACCTACAACCCAGTGGGGAATACGTAGGCATTTTCAAGCTTTTATTTAATTTCACGTATGTGCGAGTGTTTCTATGGAGCGAGGTATGAGACTCCTCCATTTCAAAGGGAAGATCTTCCACGGCTACGTGATCGTGCCTGGTGACCACGGTCCATGTTGATGTTGGAAGCTTCTATATATAGATAGACCCTGAGAAAACTTTGATAGTGCGATGAAGGACTCGTGTGTTCATATTTGGCGCCACAGTACAAATCTTGCAACAAAATGCCATGTGACGTCATTCAAAATACAATATGGCTGACTTACCAAGATGGTAGTTTAATCATTCGTAAGCCACGTTCATGTCTTGGGTATCTAATGAAAGGGTTTACGAAGAGTACATGTTTTTTCAAATATCTTGGTATGTGATTCTGTTAGGTATGTGACTAACTCGACGATGTTAAAAGGCGGGCCCTATGCTTCGTCTCTCTCGTTAACTACGCAATAACGCGAGAGGTCCGCTCTCCTAGGCCACATGGCACCGGTGCACTGGCGAAGTTAGTATTACAGAATGCAACGGCTGATGACAGATTTGCAGAGGCACTTCTTAGATAAAAGCTTCAACACAGTAAAGAAAAATATCGTATTTATCGAAAAGCAAATTCTAATCTATAAAGGTTTTGCCTTTCTAACCGCTAATAGCTTCAATTACTTCTAATGCTACTTCGTCAGAATTGGTCTGGTAATATTTTTACTGCAATAAAAAAAACATCACTACTCAAACTCTACACAACACTCAGAAAACCTATATACTATTTACAGGAAATCGAACTGATGACGTCTGGTGTGACAATCACGGTATCTATCTACCAAGCCAACAGGCCCCTCCAATAATAAGTCCACACGTCAACTCCCATGCCAAACATTCTAACGTCAAACCGGCTTTGGGGTAGACCACAGACCTACCCCTGCCAACTCCTATGTAGGTTAAACAACGCTTTATCTCATACTCTCCCCCGCGGTTTCACTCGCGTTTATTGAAATCATATATAGTTTATAATTCGCGCAGTCACGTGTTCTGACTATGCATCAATTTTCATCAAGATTGGTCAAATTGTTATTGATTTATAAAAGGATATACAGACTGCAGGTAGCTAAAGTTTTTAAAATAGAATTGGCATCAGTTACTACTTTTGTACCTACTACTTTTTTCATAATTTGCCTTCGTGGTTTTACCCCCTTTCACGAGAGATCGTATGTTTCCCCAAGATAGTAAAAATGCTCCACCGCACATATTTCATAGAATAACATTGTTCCTTACTCGGAAGGGCAAACGAGTGTGTAGAAGGGATGTATCAAAAATGTTATAGACCCAGATTTTTCACATCTCCGTTTCCAAATTGCACAAACTTTCCAACGAAAGCAAATACTGCGGACCCAATAGTTCTCAACTTTTTATTTGTTCCGGCTCGCAAATTTCCCGTATCCCCCGAAATTGGCCCTTTTAGGAATTAGGGACACGTTTATCCGTAGAAGTATTTGAGAGAACTTTTTCCTGCCTTTTTGAATATTACAGAGACTTTCAATTGGAAAATTCACCTGTGTACACAAGTTTCACAGATGTATCAAATAATAATTCAAAATTTGGTTAGGTTAGTCAGATGCGTTGGTGGTGTAATGGTCAGCATAGTTGCCTTCCAAGCAGTTGATCCGAGTTCGATTCTCGGCCAACGCATGATTTTAGTTTAGCATTATATTAATTAGCCCTTATTTGATTTCAAGAGAAAATGACAAATTAAGTGTATTGTGCTTGAAAAACATGAAAATCTTAGATTTGGAGAACATTTAACATGGGCTGACAAACGGCCTGACGGTCCTCCTGATGGCAACTATGCCCGATTCTTATTGCAACTGACTGTTGACAACACCGGGGCATCGCCAATGGGTTCCCTGAGATGTGAATTTGTTAAGCCTCATGTACACGTATGTAATTTCACGACCTTGTCTTTCTAACCGAAACACAGTAATACAAGTGGACTACTGATTCTCGGCGGAAAAAGTAATTCTGCACTCTCTTCTATTTTATACTAATTTATCCCAAGAAAAGGATTTTATACAATCTTAATCACGGGTCAAACCACGTAGTAATTACCTTGTTTAAAACCAACGCTCTAAGTTAAAACAAACTTTAAACCAACACTACGTGGACGTGAAATCCGATACGGATCAACATTAACACGTCCTGTATTAATCGAGTGAGATCCGGCCTGATCCGGTTAAGTCCGCATTCTGCCGGATAATAAAATGGCCGGTTCGATTGACGTAAGTCGGATTTGGGATTTGTTGGACTTATATATTTCTGTATTGTTTGTTTTTGTAACTTTACCCTTAGATTTTTATATTAAGTAGGTACTTATTCCAGATTAGTTATTTTTGGGTAGTTTTTGACAATGAAACGAGATGGGGATACTAGAAAGAGACAAACATCAATAGGATTTAGGGATAATGAGATAGATCGCATGTAACCTGCACACATTTTACTTGATAATGTAGTATCCTTGAAGTCACTTACTGAAAAACAAGGGAACAGACTATCATGGTATGGTCATGTCATGAGGACAGATGAAAGCCAAGAGACTAAAAGAGTGACGGCTGTAGATGGATGAGATCTAAATATATAAGGAAAATATGGCTATCCTTTGACGCACCATCACCTCAAAACTACTGAACATATCGGGATAGGACTGGTACAATTCGACGCGGAATTTTTCCTAGATGGTTATAGGCTATACAGGGTGTTAAAAAACCGTAAAGCCGAAAGGGGGTTAAATGGGCCCTTATAACGAGTCCATTCACAATATTTGAGAACCCTTGTAACGCTGTATACCTAACATTCTCCAAAAAAAATAAAAAACTGATTTTTATGAATGAAAAGTAGAAAAACTATTAAAGTAGACAATTATTAGGTAAAATGGGTACGTAGGCCTTTCTGTTAACACACATAGAATTTCTTTTTTTCAATTTATCGCGAGTAAAGCCGGGGGACGAAAGCTAGCATAATGTTATTTTAATGAGTCTCATTGTAAGCTAATTAAACGATACTTTTTTTTAAATTATGCGTTGGCCGAGAATCGAACTCGGATCAACTGCTTGGAAGGCAACTATGCTGACCATTACACCACCAACGCATCTGACATGTGTGCTGAAAATTTCGAATAATATCTGGTGTTCACTTTGTTTAAAGTTTGAACAAGTGTTTTACATTGCGATTTAAATGATCTAAATAAACGGGCTAGTTGGCTTGGTTAGACGTCTTGACTATGGCTATCTTGGGTTCGATTCCCATCCAGGACACTCATTTGTGAGAATGACATGTTCATTGTTGTTCTGTGTCCCATTCGGTGCATTTACGTACTACAAGAGATCTGGGAGATTTCTGACTATTGGCCGCTAACCCTCTTTGGGAATGGTTTTGTTGACCACTTGGTGAAAGGTGTGCATGTGGTTATCGGTATACTCTTTAGTCGCCTCCTACGACCCTAGAGATGAGTTGTGGTGGTGGTATTCGTTGCTGCTACCACACCGCACCGCCACTGCCACCAACTATGAACCGAGAACTGAACTTAAATCAACTATTACGAAGGCAACCAAGTGATTGGAACTGCTTAATCTGGGACATTTTTATTTTTATTTGGACTTTGTCTGTCATTTAAATTTCTATCTAGGTACTTATTTTGTAAGGACTATTATATTAAATAAGTATTTTAACATTCCACGTTACCATACCATATATTTGATATCATAAGGCGTCCATTAATTAATGTAATACTAGCGGTCCCCTGCGGTTTCACCCACCTTTTTCGATATCATATAATAGCCTATAACCGTTGAAAAATTCTGCGTCGAATGGTAGCAGTCCCATTCTGTTACGTTCAGTAGTTTTCAGGTGATGGTGCGTCAAAGAAATCCCATATACCAAATACCTTTCCTAATCTTTTAATAGCTAATTAATATAGTAGATAAACTAAAACTATGCGTTGGCCGAGAATCGAACTCGGATCAACTGCTTGGAAGGCCACTATGCTGACCATTACACCACCAACGCATCGACAGTCAGTATACTCGAATCTAACCAAGGTATTAGACCGGAACAATTTTGTTTGAACAGATGTTTGAATACAATATTGTAGTGCAAAGATATTCAACAATGTTTGCATCATATTCATGCTGTTTACTGTAAAGAAAATCCTTCATATATTTTAAAACCAAAAAGGGCATTGCTACAAACCTTTTTAACACTAATCATACCAACACTTACTAGGTACCTATTTCTACCATAGCGGGTCAAATGTGACTTTATGTTTCCTGTTTGAATGTATGAAATATGGTTGTTAGGAAGGGAAATAAATAGTATAACTGTATATTAATTAATAAGAAAAAGTCATGAAGTCAAATGTGCAAAAGCAATAATATGATACATGCATTTTCAATGCAAAGTTTAAAATGGGTCATTTGACCCGGTGCTGGCGAAAATTGGCTACACAATTTTGTTGCGACCGAAAAGGAATATCTAGCTCAGGTTATATTATTTTAGTATTTTTTGGTAAATTATATAATGTTGATTATTAGCTTAGTGTTGCTTAACAACATCATCTACTGGAGTAGCTTTAGGGTTGTTGTGTCGTTAAAACAGTTAATGTCAGGACGTAATTTTTGTCAGGTTATGTTTATGTCAATTATCGATAAGGTTGATCATTGAAAAAAATTGAACACGGATAAAACGACATTTTCTGAAAATGAATCCTAGCTAGATCGATTTATCGCCCCCGAAAACCCCTGCATACTAAATTTCATGAAAATTGTTGGAGCCGTTTCCGAGATCCGAATTATATATATACGAGTATATGCAATTCTTGTATATTTGTGTATTAGATAAATAGATATCTAGGAAAATGACTCTAACTCGAAGATGTCCAAGTTCGAAGGGGGCAGAGCTTCCCGAGAACTAATCTACGTAAGTTTGCCCCCTTGTCACGTGCCATTCGATTAATAAATGTAATGGCGAAACAAATTGATATATTCCACTGTACCTTGCCGAAGTTTACGGAAGCAGCACAGAGATGTATCGAGTATTATGTATCACTACATTATTATATACCTTTTGTTGAATATTTAATTGTTGTTATTTAAGTTCATGTTATTAATCATAAAGGATTTCAAACGCGGGTGAAACAACTAGTCTTTTCATACACATAAACTTTCCCAAAGATATTTTCTATGTAACCGTGTTTGACAGGCCAATTGGCTTGGTGGTTAGCGACCCTGACTGCCAAGTCGAAGGTCGCGGGTTCGATTCCCACCCAGGACAAACATTTGTGTGCATGAACATGTCTGTTGGTTCTGTATCTGGGTGTAAATATCTATATATGTATGTATTTAGAAAAATAAAAAGTAGTATATGTAGTATATCAGTTATCTGGTTTCCATAGTACAAGCTCTGCTTAGTTTGGGATCAGATGGCCGTGTGTAAAGAATGTCCCAGTCCCAGGATAGTTGTATTACTACTGCGTTCTCTAAGAGAACAAAGAGCACAACCACACAGACAGATATAGTAATTTAGATTAAACTGGAATTTAGCGCAATTTCAAAGCATTTCTACATAACACCCTTTTGAAATAAACGCCTCGCAAACTCAATTGGGTTTCATTGAAATTTTTTCGCCGACTCTCTGTCTCGAGGAATGTCTCGTCAATGAGATACCACCGATATTAAATAATGCTTGGGATTTCTGTCTAAATTGATTGATGCTTGACAATTCTTTACACTTCACTACATAGTATAAAACAAAGTCGCTTTCTCTGCCCCTATATCCTTATGTATGCTTAAATCTTTAAAACTACGCAACGGATTTGGTGCGGTTTTTTTTTAATATATAGAGTGATTGAAGAGGAAGGTTTATATGTATTAGTATCTACATTGTAACTGAGCGTTATTTATAACTAGATAACGTTCCGCGGCTTGACTCGCTTTCAAGGATTTACTTGTCGGTAAAAAAAACTATAATAAAATGTGGGTACATTATAATGTTACTTGTGTTTGCGAACCTAACGCTAGCGAAAGTAAAATCGTAATAAATCAGTTGTTCAAATACAATGAACACCTGAACGTTCTTGTCGCACATTTCTGTACCAAACTTTCCACTAAACTGACAGATGCGTTGGTGGTGTAATGGTCAGCATAGTTGCCTTCCAAGCAGTTGATCCGAGTTCGATTCTCGGCCAACGCATGATTTTTGTCTTTATATATTATTTAATTTGCTAATATTCATAATTTTACACAAAAATTAACGGATTTTATATTTACAGGAGTAGAGCCCTTAGTGCAGTGTTCATCCGGGGAAGTACTACCACCTTATCCATTTCCGCCGTGAAACAGTAGTACACTTGAATTACTGTGTTTCGGTTAGAAAAGTAAGGGAGACACATGAGACTTAACAACTTCACGTCTCAGGGTCGACAACGCATCGGCGATGCCCCTAGGAGTTGCAAATGTCCATAATAAGCGTCGGTGACCGCTTACCATCGCTAGATTGCCGGCCCAAGTGGGATAAAAAAAAACCAGCCAAAAAATTAAATAGGGCCCCAACTAAACTACTTAAAATCGTTTGTCCCACAGCCGAAGCTTGGGGGCCCTAGGGCACTACCCCGTCTAGCCCTCCGGTAGCTACGCCACTGTTTGTTAGTCAGAATTAGAGGGGCCCCCTGAGCCTTGGGACACTGCCCCGTCTAACGGAAACAAATTGATATAATTTACCTTATTAACAACTCTTTGAATTCCGTGAAGCAATGTCGAAGGAAAATATGATATTTCGGTTTTCTTTAAAAGTGTCTAGAATAACTCAGAATCTCACAAACTTGATAATTATTGAATTGGTGGTTATATACTGACTGCCACACCACAAGTCTGGGGTTCGATTTTTGGAATAATAGACCAACTAGCTGTCCCCCGCGGTTTTACCTGCGTTCCCATGGAGCGTTACATTTTTTCGAGATAAAAAGCCTATATGCTATTCCAGGAAATGCTCTACCTATATGCCAAATTTCGTCCAAATCTGTCCAGTAGTTTTAGCGAGAAAGAGTAACAAACATCCATCTAAACATTAATCCAACCTCACAATCTTTCGCATTTATTATATTAATAGAATTTACTGTCACCCAATAAAAAGTTATTTTCGTGACCATAACAGTAAACTCTAGGAAGTCTTCAAAATGTACGACTTCTATATATGCAGCATAATTCTACATTGCATCACAAAAGAAAAAAGGGACAGAACAAACTTTCCTTCAGTTTGTTTTATTAATAAGTTATGGCGTACCATCTGTCACCAGAAAGGGTCACTTCACACCAGGGAGTTAATTTTTGTTTAGTGCTTCTGACATGCTTCATGTACATATTGGCTGGTAGGAGCTGTATTCAATAAGAAAAATAAATGTCAAGTGATATTTGAAATTAGAAATTCAGTTTTAGCAGGAGCTTTAATTTTTTGTTTTATTATCAGCCAGTTGGCGTGGTGTTTCATCCTACAATCAAAATCAATGTAAATAAAAAATATGTGCTGTTTTTTGGTAAGCGCATCCCTTGAGAATGGCTGAACCGAAATGGCTTTTTCTTTTTTTTATGTTCGCAATAGCCCGTGTAAAATATTTAGAGATAAAATTTTTAAACGATTCCTGGTAATATTTTAAGTATCTCTAGAGATAAGAAGCATGTCAATAGCTAGCTACTGAATAAAAAACAAATCTCCACAATTTTATGACAACAAAATGAAAAAGCAATAACACTTCAAAAGTTCCCGCCAAAAGGCCAAATTTCGTTCAAAAACAGGTTGACATTGAGAAAAAAAAACATAAATACCATAACGGAAACAGTTAAAATACAGACTCAACTTTCCGTAGGCGGAACTCGTTATGAAACTCGAAGAAAAACTGCGATACATTTATTCATTTCGGACGAAATACCAGACTGTTGAAAACCGGAAATTAAAAAAGCATTTTTTTTCCTCTTTTCAAAGCCAAGGCTTAGCACGGAATAGATACGGTATGAAAGGAGTATAAAAAGTTCTCCTGCGATAATGAAAGTTACATGCTGTTTGTTGTAACTATGTCACACTGTTATTTTACTTTGAATGGAATACTTTTGTTAAAATATGCATTATATTTTACGTACGGAGCTCAAAAGAGCTTTATTTTTTTTTTGTTTAGTAGGTCGACTAACAGGCCTGATAGTCACCACCGCCTATGGACATTTGCAACACCAGTGCCTTTACCATGAGTTTTTAACGTACGTACTCGCTAGCGATGGCGTAAAACATTTCTATGGCAAATGTGTACAGCGCCGCTAGCGGTCACCTAAAGAACTAAAATCGATAGTACGTGTCGAAATGTAAACACTAGCGAGTAACGTTTTTTAGCCTTTGCTATAGAAATTCAGTACCATGACTCACAAATTTGACAGTGGCTATCGAGAAATACTGTATCGATAGTAGTTTACTCGCTAGTGACTAAAGTAAATTTCGATAGCAACTCATGGTAGAGGTACTGGGGCAACGCCAATGCATCGTCAAACATGAGACGTGAAGTTGTTAAGTCTGTCCGCAGTACTGCTTCACGGCGGATAGTAAGGTGGTAGTTTCCCGGATAAACTTTGCACTGCGAGTACTACTTGTGGTACTGAATACCAGAAACCGTGGTTTTCTCAAGTGAGTACAGCATGGGGTTCTTCATGAAGGGTGTGGAGAGATTTTGAGATCGGCAACGCGCGAGTGATACCCGTGGTGTTGCAGGCGTCAATATGCTGCGGTGACCGTTTACCATCAGACGGGCCGTCAGCTTGTTTGCTACCTAACTAGTATAAAAAACAAAAGACTAACTTTTTCATCCATAAATAATAGGCAAAGGTCTTAAGTTATACAGCCAATTCATCATACTTCCTATCCTACTAATATTATAAACGCAAATGTATGTATGTATGCATGTTTGAGTAGTAGAGCTCTTAGTGCAGAGTTCGTCCGGGGAAGTACTACCACCTTACCCATTTCCGCCGTGAAGCAGTAGTGCAATTGTATTACTGTGTTTCGGTTAGAAAGGTAAGGGGGCCGGTGAAATTACAGGCACATGAGACTTAACAACTTCACGTCTCAGGGTCGATAATGCATTGGCGATGCTCCTAGTTTTGCAAATGTCCATAGGCGGCGGTGACCACTTACCATCAGGTGGACCGTCTGCTTGTTTGTCGGCCAAAGTGGAATAAAAAAAATAAAAAAAAATGTTTGTTCCTGTTTCACGCAATACCTACCAGACAAATTTGAATGAAACTTGGCATATAGATAGAGCATATCCAGGAATAACATATATCCTACTTTTTATCCCGGGAATATGTGACATCCCTCGGGAACCCGGGTAATACCTCGGGGGACAGTTAGTAATAAATCTTTGAGCTCGAGTAAAGGTTTTGTCAGATAGATTAGATATGCGGTATTTCAATGCAGATATCGCTTCTGGTATCTACTAGCAACTGATAGTTTCGCAAATCAAGCGGAAAGTTTACCTTGGCGTTGCGGTGGTTTCGCTCGAGCCGCTAAACTTTATACAAATTCCCTTAATACCGCGGTATTAACCATTGCCAATAGCGGTAATAAATATTGCATACATCTAAAAAGCCATTCATTATGCTTGCTAATCCATGCGGTTTCACTCGCGTTTATCAATTTCTTATATAGCCTATCATTCTCGCAATTACATGTTCTGACTGTATGCCAATTTTGAACAAGATTGGTCAAATTGATTGTTATTTATAAAATGACATACATACTAGAATTGACGACCTCAGTCTTACATTTAGTACAAAAATAGTCAAATAAGTAAGTTCTTTTATCGAATTAATTAAAACAATGTGTGAAGATATTTTTTATTAAAAAAGGGAGGTAGAGGTATCTAGCAATACTGCGGCACATTACCAATTAATAAACAAACAAATAATAATATTGTTTCACCTGATCCGAGATTGGAACCAAGGAACAAGTCATTAAGCAGAGCTTAATACAACTAGATCACAGAGTTAATCTTACTACATAAATGCGAAAGTTAGATGGATGGATGGAATTTGGCACAGAGATAGACCATAGTCTTGAAAAGCACACAGGCTTTATACCGGGAATATGTAACATCCCCCGAACGCCGGTGAAGCCGCGGGAACTAGGGTACCTTTGACGCACCATCACCTCAAAACTACTGAACATATCGGGATGGGACTGCTACCATTCGACGCAGAATTTTTCCTAGATGATTATAGGCTATATATGTTATCGCTAAACGCGGGGACAGCTAGTAAAACAAGAAAAACAAACAATGCAAACTCACTCGTCAAAAGCCTTTCAGAAATTCACCATTCTCTAAAAAGTTTAGCAATCAATTCATTGATTTAAAACCTCTTTTGTTATTTTTTAAAAGATTAGTCCTTTTCAATACAATACCTATACTAGCAATGTTTAGGTATTCTTTTTAAAAGTAGAATAGTGTAGTAGTTGGCAATCACTTGACTTTGTATTTCGAACCGCAATGCGACAAAGATTGTGTCTCATCAAAATAATTGAACATTTTCATTACTAAACTGTTTATTTTCGGCCAAATTAATGTCGAACGCCGCGGCGAGTCGTGGGTTCGAGTCCTACGAGCTTGAGTTTTCGACGAAGGAAATAATTATTAATACGGATTATTTTGTTATGTTTTTTGTTGTGTTTTGCAGTATTGTAACCAGCTTAAATTGAAATGGCTTTATTTCTGCACTTGAGAGATAGTTCGCGGCTAGTTTTTGTGTAGTTACCACAATTTACTACATCACTAACAATTGTGCTCAAACATTAATTCCCTAAAAAACATTTTAACTACTGCTTCTTTGATATTAAGGTCATTCTTCCTGTAAAATAATTTGAGGCTAAAATACGCTGTCATAACTAACAAAAGCCTAACCCTTCCTCCCCCTGCCGCAGTCGGGTAGACAGAATAACAAGTTCCAGCGGAAGCAGGAATGAATATTGTAATAGGCGTTTAGCTTAAATGTTGAGATGAGATTTATCGATGGACAAGTTTCGTACCGCACTGCGCCAGACGCGGCCGCTAGTGTAGTGATGTGCCTGTTTATCGACAAATTGTAAATTTTACAAGCAAGCTGTAGCTGAAGTGGACTGTAAAAATATCAAGAATAGAGGTGCTTTTCGTTCGATGTCGAAATAATATAATTTATCAAAAACTTTAATAATAATAAATGAATAAACAAGTGTCCCGGGACATTATTTTACACACGGCCATCTGATCCCCAACTAAGCTAAATACTACAGAAACCAGATAACTGATGTACTACATACTTAAATAGATATTTACATCCAGACAAGGAACACACAGACATGTTCATGCGCACAAATGTTTGTCCTGGGTGGAAATCGAACCTACGACTTGCGGTGTGGTCAGTGTTTCTACACCAAGCCAACTGGCTCAAATGATGATGCTACTTTTAAAATACATACGTGCTTACATGTTACATATACATATGTGCTACATCTTTACAGCCATCTATCTAACCCTGATCTCTTATACCTGGGGCTCGATTCTGTAGGGAAAATGACACTAACTCGAGGATATTTCGTCGCGGCTTCTATGCTCTATCTCTGTCGCTTGCTACGCTAATACCACTAATCATGTGAGAGATGAGCTCTCCGAGGCCTCCGTGATGCGGTTTGCCGACGAAGTTTGTATTAGCTGAATAAGGGGAATGATCGTAAGTGGTCACCGCCGCCTATGGACATTTGCAACACTAGGGCGTCGCTGCGTTGTCGACCCTGAGCCGTGAAGTTGTTAAGTCTCATGCCTGTAATGTCACCGCCCTCCTTACCTTTCTAACCGAAACACAGTAATACAAGTGCAATACTGCTTCACGGCGGAAATGGGTAAGGTGGTAGTACTTCCCCGGATTAACTCTGTACTAAGAGCTCTACTACTCAAGACGTAAATCGATTTATGTCTCGATACGATCTATCGATACCACCATCGACATGTAACCGATTCCAGTGTCCCATCCCTATTCAACCCGCGTCAGCCTGTGGCAATACCATTGTAAGATCGTTACGTTTAGACGATAGTACGGTAGTATATTTTAACCTCGTCTTACTCCATCGCGTATATTACTAACCAATGATGAATATTTTAATATAGACACGCCATTTCCCAACATCACTGCCCTCAAAAACCGGCAAAGTGCGAGACGGACTCACGCATGGAGAGTTCCGTACTATTATTTACAAAAACGGCAAAAAAACACTGTTGTTGTATGGGAGCCCCCTTTAACATAATTTTATTGTTATTTAGTATTTCTTGTTATAGCGGCAACAGAAATATATCATCTGCGTACCCGGATCTTCGTATCTCTTTGCGTACGAATCCCTAAAAACAGCGTAAAAATGACATATGTACGTGCGAAGAAAGAGAAAGAAATAATGCCAACGGTGTACTTATTAGAGACAGATGAATATAAATCATAGTTACGTTAAGTTGGAGCGCGACTTAATGGAATTAAGTCAATTACCAGCATTTTATGTTGCCATTTCTGAGCGCGGACGATGCATCTATAGTTTATATGTCATTGGTAGTAACCGAATTTATAAAGGTAGTATGATTTATACGACATTATATAGCTTACTTTTTGAGGTCACATCCGCGTTCCCGGAGGACCCATATTCAGCTCATACAAACGACGTAAACATTCGAGAGCGGACCTCTCACATTATTGCGTAGTTAGGAAAAGAGACAGAGCATAGCGCGACGAAACATCCTCGAGCTAGTGTCATTTTACCTTACAGAATGACACCCTAGAGGTATCTGAAGATTATAAACATAGTGTTTGTTACTTCTTAATAAAGTTGCTTTCTAATAAAATAAATAAATAAAATAATGATTACAAACAAATATTTTCTATTTACAATATAAGTGTAAATGTGTAAGTGTGTGTCCTCTCGCAGTTTCACTTGCGTTTAAATTAGTATAAAAGTTGCAATGTCCTTCTCCGTACCCTTAGCTACGTGTGTGCTAAATTTCAGCATTATGGATTTAGCCGTTTAGCCGTAAAAGCGTATTGAACAGACATTCGAATTTATAATATTAGTATGGATTTTTGTATTAAGGAAGGTTTTAATAATAAATATATGTATTATATTATTCACTCCTATTATATAATACTACTTACTTTTGAAATGTATATGTACTCGTATATTACCTGCAAACATTTTTATGCAATCCATGTATTCAGTTTAGACCCGCAGAGGGCACTTAAGGTCAAAATCTTGACGGTAATATTTCATACTAATAAATGAATATATTATATGTATATTTAAAAGAAAATATCAGTAATACAATAAATATATAGCTCTTCTATTGCGTAATTTATACAAATAAAATCATTTTATTTCTTTCTCCAATTTCATTTAGTTTATTTACTTTTTATTTAATAACGAGATTACATACTTCTCCATAGAAAAGAAAAGAATATAAGTAGAATATTTAAAAATGTGATATTTATACATAGATAATATTAATAATTGGCCACCAAAATAACCGAACCAATCTCATCTACACTAATATTATAAAGAGGAAAGATTTGTATTTTTGTATGTAACGAATAATATCAAAAAGTGCTGGACCGATTTTAATAATTCTTTTTTCATTAGAAAGCTAGATTATCACTGAGTAACATAGGCTATATCACATATTCAAAAATATTAGGGATCCTTTCTTTAAATCCAATAATTTAACACAAGGTGTAAAAACTGACCTAAAAAATTAAATCGCGTGCGCTACGAAAGCTATTGATAATAGAAAGAACAAAATAATGTAACATCCCTAGGGAACGCGGGTAAAACCGCGGGGGACAGCTATTTATCAATAAAACAATACAAGTACAGAGTGAATAAATATACAATATCTTTTTCAGGCACGAAATGGCTGGCTCCCGCGAGAGGTTGTTGTACGAGAGAAGGAGCGAGGCGGACTACGAATATGATTTCAGGCGGAGGTACGAGCCTTATGAAAATCGCTATCGATACGAGATCCGACACGACCGTCACGATCGACCCAAGAGAAAGAACGGATACGTTTACGAAGACATTTACTCAGACTTCGACGAAGCCCAAGGCCGCCTATCCTTATTTCGTCCCATCAGACCAGAATACCTTAATCTACCATCAAATTACGAACAGAAATATAATTCTCTGCCGCGAAACTATTACAACTACGAGCGGAGATATAAAAAAGATTACTACGACTTCAGAATCGAGAGCGAGAACGAGAGGCCCCGACGCAGCTGCGACAGAAGACCGAGGTATCAAATGAGGAATCCCAGTGAAATCCGCACGATACCTCGTAATCCGAACGCAACGAAAAACGTCGCCATTTGCAAACCGTTGCGTTTGAGCGAGAAGAACGCACGGTATTGGACGACGGATATACCGGAGCGGAGCCGAACGCGCCCGAAGAGGCCCGAAGAGAAGAAAAACGTAAAATTCTCCGAAGTTTCCGGGTGTAACAGGAATATGGTCGTGGATGATCCGATTTGTGGCCGGAAAGTTGTTCCAGTGAGGGAGTTGGAGGTGTCGTTGGACCAAATGATACAGAATGGATATTTTGAGAAGCACAATATTCCGATATGTAGGCCGCGGGCTGGGGACGACGCAAAGGAAGAGATAACTGGAACGATACAGGGCGCTCCGAACGGGAAGTGCTTATCTAGTGGCGATGGGAAGGAAAGCCTGCCGAGGAGAACTAGGCATTTACCACAGGTTAGTCATTTGTTTATATTACTTGGACCTTGACCGTTTTAAATAATTATAGGGCTTGGTATTCTGAGGGATGGGACAGACTGTTAACTTTTCAACAATTGTTAACAATTGTTAGGAGTTTATTCATAGTTTTAGCAATAATTGACATCTGCAATCATCAGTTTTTGGATTCCTGCAAATTTTTAGATTAAACTAAAGCAATCAAAGACAGGCCAGCTGGTTTGGTGGTTACCGTCCCTGACTGCCAAATCGAAATTCGGGGGTTCGATTCCCACCCAGGACAAGCATTTGTGTGCATGAATATGCCTGTTTACACCCAGACGCAGATCAATATAATATAGATATATAAGTACTTATGTGTTTAGAAAAGTATATAATATAATAGTACAAGCTCTGCTTAGTTTGGGATCAGGTGGCCGTGTGTATAGATTGTCCCAGCTGTCAAAACGGGTAAGATGGTGAGAACTTTAGTGAGATAAAGCAAAGCATCTTATATCTGAAAACGTCCATCAACTTGACTCAAGATATACATATCGATGTTAAGTAAAGGTTGAAGGGTTTGGGAACATTATTCAGCACCAAAAGGGTTCTGTAGACCTTCCATTAGCCGCCCAGATTTCCCGAACGCCTGTAATTATTTGGGGTTAACGACGGAATTACTACCCTTAATATTATATGGTAGGTACTCAGAGGGTTGCTTTTACTCTTTTTTTTTTTTGAGCTATACCACACTGAATATGCATGGTTTTTACCACATTCATAATGGAAAATTCTATGTTATAAGCTCTCTATTTTTACTTTTAATAGTGTTTTTTATAGTATGGCAATATTTTTTGTTGATCTTATTTCTACCAGTGTCGAGTTATGTTTATTACACAAATAAACACTATCACAAAATTAAGTCAGTTACTATAGTTCGTATAATAGGTTTTGATAAAATGGTGACAAAAAAGTTAAATAAGGATTTATGGTGGGGTAGTTAGCTTGGTGGTTAGAGACTGACTGCCACATCGCAGGTCGTGGGTTCGATTCCCGTCTACGATTGTGTTTATTCACATATCTGTTAGCTTCATGTATAGGTGTAAATACCTATATAAATATTTTATTTGCAGTATATGTAGTACCTATATCATTATTATCTGGTTTCTATAGTACAATCACTGCTTAGTTTGGGATCAGATGGTAAAAGAATGGCCTAGATCTTATTCTTCAATTTATTAGCTCTAACTAAGTTTAACCCTACGCAGACGATTCGACAAGCGCAGAGGGCTCGTATCCAAGACTCTTTAAATTACTATTCTAAACACAGTCACAAACATTCTCCATCTCTTTCCCTCAACGAATAACATTCACTGTCTCTTTCCCTCGTGGAACAAACGTAGCAACACTGATTGGCGGGTAGAAGTCACTCGCGCGAACATTCAGTAACAATATTATGATTAATTCCGACTGCTATCGACAGGCTATATTAATTACTAATATAGTTGTATGGTACAAGTCATGAGCTGAGCGGTGAGCGGTTCTTATTACCATTACCGGGCGTAAATTTTACTACTGTTATAAGGACGAATAACTGGAAGTTTGGATGGATAGATGTTTGGTACTTAGTTAGGGATCAGATGGCCGTGTGTAAACAATGTCAGGATATTTAAAAAAAAAATTTAATACTTACTGTGAGTATGACAGACTAAACTTTACTCAAATATTTAAGGTTTTATCAGAGCCTTTGTTACACATGTCGCTTTTACTTAAGAAATTAAATTCATATTTTATTATAATAGAAAGACTGACTCAAGAATTGAACCTAGAACGTACTCATAAAAATATACGATAGCTAGAATAAACCAACGAGACTAAACTAACTTCACGTCTCAGGGTCGACAACGTAGCGATGCCGCTGGTTTTGTAAACGTCCATAGGCGGCGGTGACCACTTACAGCTGACCCTGTACCTGCTTGTTGTACATAATTGAAATAAATAAAAAAAACACTGTCAATTTTACAACGTACTTTTTGAAATAAACGCTAACGCTACCGCTTATACCTTGACAACCTATAACGAGATAGTAAGTTTACGGCTTGAACCCATTATTGAAGGGTAAAATATGTAAACTAATACTTTAGCTTAATTAACTGATATTAATACTTATTTGTTAATTAATCTTTTAATTTTTCCAAGAGAATATTTCATTAATTTAAATTTCTTCCTCGTATCATAATCGACTATTTTTGATGTGTAATTTTTCAAATTGATTGACTATTTTTGTTTGTCTATACTTATATTATACATCCCTACTAATATTATAAATGTGAATGTAAGTTTGTTTGCTACTCTTTCACGCAAAAACTACTTAATCGATCATTAAACTTTGTACACATATTCTTGGAGGTATTAGAACTAACATAATATACCTTTTTGTGCCGAGAAAATGTTACATTCCTCGGGAGCGCGGGTGATAATATATAAAGAGAAAAGATTTGATTGTTTGCTTGCATTGAATAGGCTCCGAAACTATTATTGACATAGGCTTACTAAAACTCCAATTACGAAACCCAAGGTGAAAAAAAATACCCAAAAATCCTTATATCGCGTGCGCTGCGAAAACTATTGATGATAGAAAGAACAAAATAATGTAACATGCTTCAGCAACGCGGTTGAAATAATTAATAAACTCGAAAATGACAGGACCGATTTCAATAATAATTTTAGTAGTACAAGGCAAATTTAACCAGAAGTAACATAGATTATATCCAGGTGCAGATAACTCCTTCGGGAACGCAGGTGAAACTGCGAAATGGAGGCTAGTCCCTAATAAAAAGGAGTTCAAAACTAATGGAATTTCTCGTATAAAATAATTATTATTATGTAAAACTAAAACGCTGTCTACTCGATTCTATAAGGAAAATGACACAAAACTCGAGGATGTTTCGTCGCTGTCTCTATGCTCTGTCTCTGTCTCTCAGAGGCCTCCGTGAAACGGCTCGTCGACGAAGTTTGTATTAGCTGAATAAGGAGGCTGTATGTAATGTGTCGTCAAAACAAAACAAATGAGGCCAAACTCGAGTGGTTACTTAGTCACTAAAGAGTTCCACTATCCACCTCCTGGCTCCTGCATCAGATATTCGAAGGCTTCAAATTATTTTGCTGTATGAATCCAACATACTTGCGAAGTTTCAAATCGATAGGACAATGAGAAGTAGGTTAAAATCGACATCCAAGTTTTTATTATATAAGTGAAGCTCAAGAAGCGTGTAAAAAAATATTTTCTTTGTACTACAAAGTAACAAATCTGTCTGGCGTCTCGCCTTAATATATAGCTAGACAGGGAAACCTCGCAAGTTAACTACAAAAGGAATATTGTACATTACAGACTTTACTACAATAAAATCGTGTTTAAAAATTTCGGTCCCATTTAAGGTTAAAAATCGAACAGCAATACCAACAACATTATTGTGCTACAATAAAACTTATACTATGCTATTATTTTAGCATGGAAATTATATTGTTGGTATTGACAACGCCTTGTGCTAAGTCACTAGGGAAATTCGACCTTATTGCATTGTGAATGTCATTTGGAAATGACCCATATTGAAGATCGCGATAATACTTGCCTACAAGCTGACGGTTTACCTGACGGGATGGTCGTCTGGCTTGATATTCTATCTTCAAGCTGTCAATCTAAAGAAACCTCGATTTTTGCAACTTTAAGACTTACTTCCAAAAAAGGAGATTATCATTTCGACTAGATTTTTTCATGCTTCCTTTCCAATATCCACCCACCTTCGTTCTCACCACTCTTTATTAGTCGCGTCTACTAAAATACGTTTTTAACTAAAATACCTACCCCAAAATGCCGCATCACGTTGCTACCACATCAATGTGGTAACAGTCCGGGAGCTCATTAGGGGCGGCTTAACGATCTGTGGACCCTCACTAGTGTTGCGTAACGTCGATAAATCAGGCTATCGACAGCGGGAACGAAGCTATAAAATAAAGATGTCGGTTTGTTTTCGATAATAATCTTTGATACAATATGGCCAAGGGTAAAATTTTCGTTAACTTCGCACTACAGTAACCGACTTAGGTACATATTTTGAGCGAATTTTACCCTACTTTAAGAAAAGGAGGAGGTTCTCAATGCAGTTGTATCTTCGCTGATTGTGAACCAATATTTTTGAAGTTATACTTCTATTGGCGTATTAGGGAAAATTTATGAGAGTAAATTTTTACGACGCGCGCGTACACCGTTTCGAAAAACCGACACCCTGAAGTTAGCGATGTCGGTTTTGTGGTGTCTACAGAACATCGCACAAATCGCAACGGTTAGTGTCAACGAGTGAGTAATGATGTTATTGTCAAAATAACCTAATAACGTCAAAAATTGTTATTCGTTGCTACAGACAAGTGCAAAGAGTTTGGTCACGACAATAATCGATTTCACGACTGAATAGTAAAGACAAATGCATTTAGTGCAGTTTTTCTCACCAATCATTTCGAGTATAACTTCTTACGTGCGTGCATAAGTACACACACGTTTCATTTATAAATTCATAAATATTCGTTTTATGTTTACTGACGCCAATTCTACAATTTTTAAATGATTGACTGTCTGTTTTTGTATGTCCTGTTATAACTCAAGCACAATTTGACCGATCTTGGTAGATATTAGTACACAGAACATGTGATTGCGCGATATCGATAATTCACTAATTCATAATTGTCGATTGGCGACATCATGACTTACCACAGTGTGATTGTGGTCAAATCCAAGCCTTCCTTTTGTGGTAAAATTCACAGCAAAATATGCATGTGTTACCTACACATTGTTGTATGTCTGTCTATGGTCACCGCCGCCTATGGACATTTGCAACACCTGGCATCGCCAAAGCATCGTCGACATGAGCCGTGAAGTTGTTAAGTCTCACGTGCCTGTAATATCACCGGCCCCTTTACCTTTCTATTCAAAACACAGTAATACAAATGCAGCACTGCTTCACGGCGGAAATGGGTAAGGTGGTAGTACTTCCCCGGATGAACACTGCACTAAGAGCTATACTACTTACACAAACTTTATATAATACTAGCTGTACCCTGCGGTTTCACCCGCATTCCCAAGGGATGTAACTTTGCACCCCCGTTTTACCCTTAGTTACTGCCACTTAGTTACCCCTTCATTATAAAAGGAGCCCCTGTGCAAAATTTCAAGTATCTAACCCTAATAGTTTAGGCTCTGCGTTGATATGTCAGTCAGTCAGCTTCTCCTTTCATATACGAGTATATAGATTATTTGTATTCAAATTCATTTTGAAAAGGCTTATGGCTGAGTTTATTACCAGGTCTTCATAGGAAAAGCAACCTTCCGAATCGGCTTTAGAGTTTGTGTTAAATTGCATGCGAAATGTAGGTTATTCGAAAATATAGTTACATTTCGGATTGCCTAAAAGCAAGATAATTGGCTTTCATTTTCTCTTGAAACGTAAAAACGTATCAAATAATACAATTTGGCAATTGTCAGAATTTTCAACAGTTAACAATATTGAAGTCCGGGACGAAGTAACTCGATAATGTTATGGAAATTAAATTATCGATTCCCGTTATCGATAAACGACTACATCACTAAATCCGGGATTATAACTTACGTGCCCGATTTTAGGTGCAAAGCACATTTCAGAGGGTCTGTGAAGGGATGATTTTATCCTATTGTTTTAGTAAAATATTATTTTTCATTTTGCTGAAAAAAAATCTTTTGTTTTGCTTTTCAATGGACCCAGGGCTCGATGTATTTATAAAAGCTTCTACAGCAATTGAGTTATTACATAAAATAACTTGAAAAATACTAGTTGCCGCCTGTGGTTTCACTGGCGTTCCTAAAAGATCATACATTTGATATGGACAGTTATTTCAAGGCATGCACTATCTTAGTGCCAAGTCTCTCTCAAAGACGTATAGACGAAATTTGCATGAAAGAGTAACAAAAATACATTCTTTGAAATTTCACATTTATAATATTACTATCTGCCCCCCGCGGATTTACCCGCGTTCCCGTGGGATGTCACATGTATTATACATAAAAACCTCCCTCTTCAATCACTCTATCTATTAAAAAAACCGCATCAAAATCCGTTACTTAGTTTTAAAGATTTAAGCATACATAGAGACATAGGGATATAGGGACAAAGAAAGCAACTTTGTTTTATACTATGTAGTGATATTACTAGCTGTCGATATCAACTGGTTTTACGAGGGTTGTTTAATTTTCCCGGGATAAAAAGTATACTCTGTGATAATCCAGGTTATAAACTGTCTTTGAGCTACGTTTCATCCAAATTCGTGTGAGAGTTATTGTGTGAAAGAGTAAACACCCATACAAACATTCACATTTATTATATTACTAGTAGATACGATCTATATTCGACTCACAAAAACCAGATTTCGAAGAAATATTTTCAGCTTTCAACGTAATTGTTCTACGAAATATAGAAATACGATAACAAATCATTTTTGCTGTTACGCTAAGTTGAGCTTTATCCTTACAGTCATACTGTTGGTTTTTGATTGACTACAAACTCACCATGATGAAATGGCTGAAGGTGGAGCTAGAAGAGAACTGTACCAAGGACAGCTGTTGGTAACACACCGGTAGGTTTCTACTTGAGCGTGGTAGTCACCCAAGCGGGTACTACAATGTACCCTACCGTCGTGCCACATTTTCGTCACGGCATTTTCCTTCGTCGAAAGCTCAAGCTCATTTTAGGCCCATAACTCATGTGTCGGCATTTGGCTTGTACCAACTGAACAATCATAATCTGCCCACTAATGGGGCTTGGAACCCCAAAAACCATGAATAAACCACCATTCTGCCTTTAAACTTTACTTGGGAGGTACCCTAGTTGCCTTGCGAGGCTTTCTTTTAGATATAAATTTACGAATGTGCTACACATTCCTTATCCTTACTAATATTATAAATGTGAATGTAAGTTTGTGTGTTACGCTTTCACGCAAAAACTACTCAACCAATCTTCATGAAATTATATACACATATTCTTGGAGGTATTAGAAGTAACATAGGATACTTTTTGTGCCGGGAAAATGTTACATACCCCCGGGAACGCGGGTGAAACCGCGACAGCTTGTTAATATATACATTCTAGAACAGAACAGTTGTTTTAATGATAAAAAGCAGCAATTGGAAGGAACATAAGCTTTAATATATGAATATCTAATATTTCTCACGAACACGGGTAAAACCGCGAGACAGTAGCTAGCTAGTAAGATAAAAATGTAATTTTGCTTCATTGCTAATAGAATCCCAACGAATTCCCTGACACGTGCGACCCTCATGTCGGTCGCTTTGTAAACAATTTGCGAGGTGCTTTCACTGTGTTAGGTGCACTCTTCCACTTACAAGAGGTAGGAGGTAAATGGTATTAAATGTTATACCGCTGCCAACGATATAAAATTTAAAGATAGGCATCTATCACATTTCACGTGCATATTTAATACAGATTTTCATAGTAGAGCTCTTAGTAATCACTACATAGTATAAAACAAAGTCGCTTTCTCTGTCCCTATATCCCTATGTATGCTTAAATCTTTAAAACTACGCAACGGATTTTGATGCGGTTTTTTTTTAATAGAGAGAGTGATTGAAGAGAAAGGTTTTTATGCAGCAGTAGCTACATTGTACCCGTGCGAAGCCGGGGCGGGTCGCTAGTAATAATAATAATTTATTCATCAAAGATTTGTACATAGCAGCTTACGTTATAAATAAACATATTTCGGTGCACTAATATTGAGTACGTAAGTCTATGAACCACTAACTCCCAAGCTAAGAATGAATTTGTGTTATGGGAGTAAGGATCGTCACAAAATAATAAAGTTCCAACAATAGGGCATAGGTAATAGAGTACAGAACGCCAGTGACAAGAGAAATTTAATATGGGAAAAAAAAAGAAAAGCAATAAATATTAACTACAAAGATTTGACAATGAAAAGTGCAGTGCAATGATTAGTGCAGAGTTCGTCCGGGGATGTACTACCACCTTACCCAGTATTTCTCTTCATTTGCATTTATTTCAGTTTAAGTTTTACTAGTGCACTTATGAAGGTCAAAGTCACTGAAGTTACCACCTTTTTGGAAGTCAGCCTTCAACCATTTAGAGTAGTAGAACTCTTAGTACAGAGGTCAACCAGGGAGGTACTACCTTGCCTACCTCACGCAATAGAAACCGCGGGGGACGGCAAGTAAAGAAATACATGTAACTAAATCGCATTTTAAAATGAAGCCACATTAATACAAGTAGTAGCTCTTAGTGCAGAATTCGACCGGGAAGTACTACCACCGTACCCATTTCCGCCGTGGAGCAGTAGTGCACTTGTATTACTGTGTTTCAGTTAGAAAGGTAAGATCGGTGAAATGACAGGCACATCAGACTTAACAACTTCACGTCTCAGGGTCGACAACGCAGCGATGCCCTGTGGTTGCAAATATCCAGAGGCGGCGGTGACCACTTACCATCAGGTGGAGCGTTCGACTGCCCGAAATGGTAAACAAAGAATTACTAACGGGCGTAATAGAAATATTATTTATTCTCTCTATAGGCTCGGCTTTACATGATTTAAAAAAAATATATGAAACAATGATATTAAATATTAATAATTTGACAATAACAATACTTTTATGGATAGCTTGCCAGGCAAGTAATTCACTGCCAAAGGTTATTATCCTCTAAATAATCCGATATACTGTTAAATCCCTTTTGATATAAAGTATTCTTTACTTCTTTTTTAAATTCATGCACAGGTAGGTACGTCTTTAAGTAGTTTTTAATGAAACGTATACGCTCTTTAAAATATTTGTTTACTATAAAGAGACGAGTAACAGGTACACCCAGTTTAAATCTGCACCAAAATCCATGGAAGACTGGTTGTTTGACGCTCAAAACGATTTTTAATTTGCAATTTAGACATAATTTCTTCCATTAATAATATTATAATCTGTATAGTCTATGTGCAGCTTACCTTTAAAATAGGTTTGGCAGAGGACGAGATCCATTAGACATTCTTGGAAGGACGCCGCCATCCACATGTTAAGTAGCTACTCAACATTAAACTTGTTTAAAATCTACGTTTGTTAAGCTCATGAATATTCTTTCCTTTAATGAGATGGCTAATAGGAATTCACTATACCAATACCTTTACTTAACAAGCTATCGCCTCGCGGTTTTACCCGGGTTTCTGAAAACTACTGTATTATATTATTCTTTTTTTATACCACTTGGGCCGACAAACAAGCAGACGGTCCACCTGATGGTAAGTGATCACCGCTGCCTACGGACATTTGCAACACCAAGGGCATCGCCAATGCGCTGTCGACCCTGAGACGTGAGGTTGTTAAGTCTCGTGTGCCTGTAATTTCACCGGCCCCCTTACCTTTCTAGCCGAAACACAGTAATACAAGTGCACTACTGCTTCACGGCAGAAATGGGTAAGGTGGTACGTACTTCCCCGGACCAACTCTGCACTAAGTGCTGTACTACTCAGAAATCTTCTTAGATTAAATGCGTGATGTGCTATTTATGTGCATATTCTGTATACAGCGCAAGTAAGATTTTCAGGAGATTGACAAAAATATGATTAATTTACTAATAATAATTCTACGCGAGACAGAGTGGTAACCTGGGGGTCGATCCTGTAAGGAAAATGACACTTGCTCGAGGATGTTTCGTCGCGGCCTCTATGCTCTGTCTCCTTCACTAACTACGCAATCACGTGAGAGAGAACTTCTCCGAGGCCTCCGTGCGGCAATTCGGACGAAGTTTGTAATAGCAGAATAAGGACGTAGGGAATAATCTGCTTGAGATGTATGTTTCTGACAGTATGAATGACATTTGTGATATTTAAATAACGCGATGGATTGAATAATTTTGACTTTTGTAAAATAATTGGACGCATGCTAAAAAATCAATCCAATGAAATGAAGGGAATCCAATTCTCGACCTGTGATGTTATAATAAGGGTTTTTAAGCGACTAAAGAGTGTACCGATGTCCACGTACACTTTACACCACACACTGAGTGGTCAACAAAAACCACCCAAAGAAACCCTAAATAATTAGGAACGGGGCAGGCAGATGATAATTATGATAAGATAAATAATTACCTTGGGACATTCTTTACACACGGCCATCTTTTTCCAAATCAAGCAGACTTGTACTACTGCTTTTTTTCTAAATACGTACTTATATAGACATTTACACCCAGACACAGAACAAACAGATATGTTCATGTATCTACACGCATGTTTGTCCTGTTTGGTGGGAATCGAACCCACGACCTGTGGGTGGTAGTTAAGGTCTCTAACCACCGAACCAACTGCCCCGTAGCTTATTAATATTCCTAATTACAACAAAGTATGTTTGTAAACAATTTTTGCATAATGTCTGAGGTAAAATTTTATGTAATGAAGCAAAGTTCAAGAGGTCTGGTCCGGTGTATAACCGTTTACTTAACTAATGGCTACTTCATTTGATTATGTTATAATATAGATACTTCCATTATTACTTTGCGGTATATACCCAACGGTTATTCTTTACTCTTTTATTATATCTAATAAAAAAAAACGCATCAAAATCCGTTCCGTAGTTTTAAAGATTTAAGCATACATGGGGATAGAGAAAGCGACTTTGTTTTATACTATGTAGTGATATGTATGTATTTAAAAAGTAGTATCCCACTAACATTATAAATGCGAATGTAATACATGGATGTATGTTACTCTTTCATGCAAAAAATACCAAACGGATTTGGATCAAAATTGGGCACATATAGAAAATGCGAATAACACATAGGATACTTTTTGTGCCGGGAAAATGTTACATCCCGGGAACGCGGGTGAATACCAATAAGGAATCAAAAGCCTTAGCTGAAAACACCGAGCAAGCGCGGAAAGATGTTAATCTATAAACATGCAATACAAGATCTTACAAAAAAAACATTAAATCTTTTAATGTAAAGAGAGAAGAGAGAAAAAGAAGAGAAGATGAATAAAATATCGAAGCTAAATCTACCTTCCAACGTTTCAGGTTCTAGCAGCTCTTGCAGTGTCTCTGGCTCCGTTCTCAGCTGGCCTGGGCAAAGGGTACAGCTCACCAGCCATAGCATCGCTCCAGGGTCCTGGTGCCAATGCCACGAGGAGAGACTTTCAGCTGACTGATCAGCAGGCGTCGTGGCTGGCTTCACTTTCTTTCCTGGGTAAGTTGTGATTTTCAAACATTTGTCGGGTCTGCGTTTGCCCGTAGATTGGCCATTAAGCAGGACTATAGCCATGAAGGAATGATGTCTGAGGAGAGCTTGAGCTGTTGGTAAAAGAAAACATCGTGAGGAGTAGTGAGGATACCATAGCAAAGAGGTAGAGTACTTTGTCTAGCTACAACCCTCAAGCTGAAATTTGTCGCTTAGTTAGCCAGTGGTGTGTTCTGCTGTACTTCAACCACATCATCATGTACCACGCCTTAATTGTGGTCAACCCAACCATAATTATCGTGCAATCAAACGAGTATCCACATCTAGATGATAAATAGAATACGATCTTTATTTGCTTGAAGACATGAGTACATTTACATACACTTGCGAGTTAGAGCAGACCATTATACGGTTCCTGTATTGTGGCGATGATGAATACTAATATCTAAAGCTGATATTTAGCATGACGTAAGCGACTAAAGGGTATATCGATGACCACGTGAACTGTACCACCCACCAGAGCTAAGAATAGCATTCCAAAGAGGATAGGCTTCAGACCAGTGGCCTAGAGAAACAACCAAATCTCTTGTATGTCTTAAATGGACTAAAAGCCATCAGCGGGGAGTTCATCCTCACAAATTTGACCTAAACTGGTCTCGCACGGTGCAATTTTAAAGGAGCTTCTTACCGCGGACGCTCAGGCTGTAGAATGAGCTCCCCGCCGTGGTTTTCCCTAGTGAGTACAACATCAAGTACCTCAAGAAGGGTGTGAAGAGATTTTTGCAAGGCCGACAACGCGCGAGTGATACCCACGGTGTTGGAAGTGTCCATAGGCTGCACTGACCGTTTACCATCAAGCGGGCCGTCAGCTTTCCACCTTATCTACTTAATACCTTTAAACGAGCAATTATTAATTAGGGTCTCGGAAACGGCTTCAACGATTTTCACGAAATTTAGCATGCAGGGTGTTTCGGGGGCGTTAAATCGATCTAGCTAGGATTAATTTTCAGAAAATGTCGTTTGATCCGTGTTTTTAGGCAATGGAAACTGCTACAGTGTCACATCATGTCTCACATCTTTTGTGAGAAATACTGTCATTGGGAGCCCTTTATTATCGCATCTAATTCGTATCTAGGTATATAGGACAGTGCTTTGAAAAAAAGAATCCGGTAGAAGTCACGTTAGTAAAGAAATCCCGAGCAATGCTCGGCCATCCAGGTACTGAACTAATTATAAGAGAAGAAAAAAACATTATCTCATTTGATTTTAGTATTAATTGTTCTACAGGGTATATATTCTGGATTGAACGTGTCTTTATAATGATTTCATTTGTTTGGTATTTGCACAATGCTTGAACAATCAAGTCGCTTGACCTTGTTTAAAACATTTGGATAAATAATACTTTTATTTAATAGTCTTAGTTGCAGATTTGGTCTATTCCTTTTGTGACTCTGTCAGATGCGTTGGTGGTGTAATGGTCAGCATAGTTGCCTTCCAAGCAGTTGATCCGAGTTCGATTCTCGGCCAACGCATAATTTTTGATGTGGAACTTCTTATGGGAGCTTTGAAATTTTGATCCACGTCCTTGTAGTATGACGAAAAATAAATGAATGATAAACACAATGTATGCTATTCAAAGGTGATTGATGAATAATTAAAATGTTTCCCTGTTATATGAAAGTTTCATTTCTATCTGTGCCTTTACGACATTCTGTTTTTTATTTTTGCCTTTCGGATTTATAACGTCACGTCACCATTGAGGAAATATCACGCAACTTCAGTACCTTTGAACATTATAAGTGTTCTGCTAGGTCGTTCTAGGATATCATTATATAAATAATTAATTATAACAATCATTTCAATGTAGAAATACTAACATTTTACATAATGTCAGTATTATTATAAATTTATATTGCACAATTAACATTTACACACAAACATAAACACACACACATACACACACACACTCACACATAAACACACACACACGTGTGATAAATGTGAGTACAATTACTCATTCCCTCACACATTTATACGCATAACATTGACTAACTAATAGTAGCTGTAATAGGAGCCTGGAGCACCAAAATACAGCCTTGGGTTAGTTTGGACTCCTGATCTCCCTCAAGATTTGTGAAGATACATAAAATTAATTATTATTATTATATGTATAGAGACATGCCAATTGTAAGAGAGTTCGTTTCAATTCTCGTAAACAACTTTTTATTTTCAATGTTCTCTGAGGGCGCTCAACCAAGAATAGCATCCTAAGTAGCTAGAATCAATATTACTATCCACCTGTACACTACAACTATCTATAGACTGAAACGATTATGTAAACAGAAGTTTTATACAAAAGCTAACTCTATTACATATCGACATAATGGTTTATTTTGTATGGAGGTGTATTATTAAACGAATCGATCTATTAAAATTAAAATGAATGTTGTGTTTACGTATGCCTTCTTATACATCCGATATCGATGAAACTTTAGTGAGTTATTCTACGTACGATCACGAAGGTTTCTCACACTAAAATTATAACAGCCCTCTTCTTCAGTTAATACAAACTTCGTCGGGGAGCCACTTCACGGAGGCCTCGGAGAGCGTACCTCTCACGTGATTAGTAGCATTAGCGTAGTAAGTGACAGAGATAAAGTATAGAGGACGAAACATCCTCGAGTTAGTGTCATTTTCCTTACAGAATCGATATCCAGGTCGCATAGCATCGCATGCCAAGAACAGGTAGTAAATAATAAATATCCCGGGACATTCTTTACACACCGCCATCTGTTCCCAAACTAATCAGAGCTTGTACTATGAAAACCCTTCTACTTATAGGCTATCTAGCCATCCCTCGTTTATCGATATCATATATAGCCTATAACCATCTAGGAAAAATTCCGCGTCGAATGGTAGCAGTCCCATTCCAATATGTTCAGTAGTTTTAAGGTGACGGTGCGTCAAAGGAACCCTATTCCTTATCTATCTATCTATCTATCTAATCTAATCTTATACCTTAAAACGAGCAATTCTGGTATATATATATATAACCAGAATCTCGGTAACGGCTCGAACATGACATTTAGTATGCAGGGGGTTTTGTGAACGATAAATCGGTCTAGCTAGGTTTCATTTTTAGAAAACGTTGCTTTATATCCGTGTTTTCAGCCAATGAAAACTGCTACAATATCGTTAGAATACGAAGGTCTTCAAGTTCCATCTTTTGTGAATGAAACCGGTAACGAATAGAGCAGTTTAAAGGGAGCCCTTTATTAACGCATCTAATTCGTACCTAGTATATATGACAGAGCTTTAAAAAGGAATACGGTAGTAGTTACATTAGTAAAGGAACCCCGAGCAAACCTCGGTCATCCAGGTAGGTACTATATGTATGTATATAGAAGAATACGTATTCTTATAAAATATATTTACACCCAGACACGGAACTGGTAGATATTCATGCCCCAAATGGTGGTAATGGATCGGAATCGATCCCATGACCTATGGCGTGGCAGTCAGGTCACCAAGCCAACTGCCCCCTTCAATATGGTTCCGTTAAGTTTCTTACCCTACAATAAAAACTATTATAGGCCACCGTTCAAACGAAACAAATCACGCCATTCGCGCATTAAGATAACAGTGTATCGATTGATATTAACGTTTCTAGCTAGATTCCGCCCTGTGGTGTCACTTGCGTTCCCAAGAGATTGATGTATCCTGGAAAATAGCCTTTCTCATTCGGGAATAGAGCAGCTTTTAGTTTGGGTCATCGGACAGTATAAGTATAGTCCACGATGAGGTCAAGTAGACCGGCAAAGAAGTCGTCGGTCCACCTGATGGTGACCGCCACCTAAGGATATTTGCAACATCAGAAGCTTTGCCTAAACGTTGTCGATCCTGAGACGAGGAATTGTTAAATCTCAAATGCCTGTAATTTCATCGGCCCCCTTACCTTCCTTACCGGAACAGATATCTGATTTCCATAGTACAAACGTTACAAGCTGCTTGATTTGGGATCAGTATGTAATTGATATTTATTTACTGGTGAAAGCCTGGTAATTTGTAATACAGGTTCTACCTAGTACAGACACCAGTCTCTCACAATGGAGTTTAAGTTATGAAGTCAACTGCATATCGAACATAAATCAATACCTTTGTGGCAGAAAATAAATACATTTATACATTAAAGTGCCATCTGCAGCTAACACAGCTAACATTAAGACTGTTTTAGTACAAAAGGCATTCTACAACACAAATGATTATTTTAATGACGACAATGCTTGGGTGTAGCGCTCGCTTCAGCAGGACACATCTTTATGTACAAAATCTTATTTTGAAAAGAGTAATTGCTGAGTTTATTGCCGGCTCTTCTCAGTAAAAGCAAACTTCCGAACCGGTGTTAGAGTCTGACCATTCATAAGTGCCTGTGAAGGCCTATTTGAATAAATATCTCATTTCATTTCACTCCACCTTATCATTTGCAGGAGCACTCTTCGGTGGAATGGCAGGAGGAGCTGCAATGCGTCACGGGCGACGTCGAGTGCTGTCTTTAGCAGCTGGCCCCTGCAGTATCTCCTGGCTGCTGACGGTTCTGGCCACGTCGGTGAGAATGATGTGCATCACCGCTTTTCTGGGAGGATTCTGCTGCTCCATACTCACTATGTTGTCTCAGGTCAGTACAAACTTAGCCGGTGCTTACCTTAAGAATTCTATTTCGGCCTGAAGTTCGTCACTAAAGTTATCGAATAGAATTTGAAATATAGAAAGAAGCCATTCGAGTCTACTAACCTTGCTCAGTTTCTGGTCGGCTCTTCTCAGTTGAAGGCTGACTTCTGAAAAGTAACAAAAAAAATATTAAAAATTAAAATATACACGCACTTATGAATAGTCAGACTCTAAGAACGGTTTGGAAGATTGGTTTTTACTGAGAAGAACCGACAAGAACCGCTGGTAGCTGCAGTAACTATGACCTTCATAAGTCCACTCCGATGGGCTTAAACTCGGAATATATAATTTTTTAATCTCTGAAAATCCTTTTCAGATTTTTTTTTTTAATTTACTAATATAGTAACTTACTCAGAGTTTTCACTGAGTTAGATTAATTAGTCTCTTTCGTGAAATATGAAAAATCCAGCTTAAATTCTTCATTTCAACAAACTCTCAAATGAAAGATTAAACATTCGCCGATGAACATAAAACTTTTACTCCAGTTTACCTTCAAATCCCTTTATAATGAGGAAGGGACATATACGACACGGGAGAATTAACTTTACTACACTGTAATAGAGCATAAAATTGACATTTATCTCGTTAGATAAAACTAATTTTGAAGCCCGCATGATTGTAATACAATTAGGCGCCAGCTTTATGGGCAATTATGTCGGGTACTGAGTGAACAAGCGCTAACGAACACTAACGAACATACAGGTGTGAAGAGTACGATCGATCCTTTGATCTTCTTCTTTCTTATGTGTAACTAGCTGTCTCCCTCGGTTTCACTCGCGTTTCCGAGGGATGTAACCCAAAGGATATAATTTGATGAAAGGTATTTTGCAACCCCCTTTTATCATTTTAGGGGTTTGATATTGAAAACGCTGAAACACGTGTTTAATTAAATCGTTTAAAGAATATAAATGCCAAGTTTGAAGTAGATCAGACCAAGAAAACACGTTGTTCCATACAAACTTTGGAACCCCTTTTCACCCCCTTAGGGGTTCAATTTTCAAAAATCCTTTCTTAGGGCTCCCCTACGTTATAAAAGGAACCCCTGTGCAAATTTTCAAGTGTCTAACCCTTATTATAGTTTAGGGCCTGCGTTGATATGTCAGTCAATCAGCTTCTCCTTTTATATATGTACTAGCTGACCCGGCAAACGTTGTTTACATTATTATAAACTATACATGAAAATTGCGGATCTGTGGATGGAACAGAATAATATAGTAATCGCGATTAAAAAACCGGGGTTAGTGATAGAAGAGTGAAAATTTTGGGTAGTACGTATTTTTTAATGCCACATTATAAAAAAATAAAAATAAAAAATGTTATGCAAAAAAATTAAAATAAAGAATGTTAAGGGTGGACAGCCTATGAAAAATAGACAGTAACGGATTCTCAGACCTACTGAATATTCATATAAAATTTCATAAAAATCGGTAGAGCCGTTTCAGAGGAGTATGGTCACTAACATGGTGACACGAGAATTTTATATAATTTCAGTCATTGTTAGGAAGCATTATCTTCATTACTTTATCAAGAAAATGAAATATCAACCAGATCCGTTCAGCAGTTCGGGCGTGGTTGAGTTACAAACATCCTTCCGTCAAAACTTTCGCATTTATAATAGTCGTTAGGTTACGCCATTTATCTAATACTAGCCGTCCCCCGCGGTTTTACCCGCGTTCCCTTGGGATCTTACATGCATTACACATTACAAACCTTCTATTACAACCACTCTATCTATTAAAAAAAACCGCATCAAAATCCGTAGCGTAGTTTTAAAGATTTAAGCATAGAGGGATATAGGGACAGAGAAAGCGACTTTGTTTCATACTATGTAGTGATATACTAATCTATACTAATATTATAAAGCTGGAGAGTTTGTTTGTTTAAACGCGCTAATCTCAGGAAACGATGGTCCGATTTGAAAAATTATTGCAATGGATAGTGCATTTATCGAGGAAGGCTATAGGCTATATACCATCACGCTAAGACCAATAGGAGCGGAGCACCAATGAAGAATGTTTCGAAATCAGGTTTTTGTTTTTCCTCTTGAGAGCTTCCGCTTCGTGCGCTGGGTAAACGGTTAATATATTATATATGTAGATATTATAGTCTGGAATAGCACATAGCCTTTTTTTTATACCGGGAAAATTTAACAACCCCCGGGAACGCCGGTGAAACCGCGGGGAACAGCTATTGATATTTAATATGAAACCAGAAATTTGGCTCTTTCTCTAAAGAAAATCTTCATTTTAGTCCGAAAAAGGTTTGTAGGGAAAGTTGAATTGGAAGAGTTGCCCGAAAAATTGGTAAATCCAGGAAAAATGTATGTATATGTAATTGCTTCCCTAAATTAAATCCATCTTAGTGATACTATCGGATGCTGTAATAAAGCAGGCAGCTTTTTTTCTTAAATCTACAGGTTCTATTGCTGGCTTTATAATAACAAAAAAAATATCAATTTTGTAGTTTAATTTTTTTAACAAAACGGGCCTGAGACTAGTTTGAGTATTTTTCGTTATTCCACAGTCTCAAATTTGGCCATCCACGACCATTTGAACAATTCATAATCTTCTTCTATCAATAATAAGCAAAATAGGGTTCCTTTGACGTGCGATAAATCACCTCAAAACTACTGAACATATCGGGATGGGACTGCTACAATTCGACGCGGAATTTTTCGTAGATGGTTATAGGCTATATATGATATCGATAAACCCGGGTGAAACCGCGTGGGTCAGCTAGTAGATATATATATAGATGAAAATACAACTTCAGTTCAACATCTGAACCAGTATTGCGATTTTATCGCAGCGTAGATTAGCCGCCATTCATAATTGGGTGATCCTTGAAACTTTGCTGAAGTTTCGAGTCCTCAAACAGGCGGCTCTAAGCGTTGACGGCCTGACAGTACACTGACTAATGTTGGAAACAACCCTAAATGAAAAGTTCTTAGCAATAAAATTATTTATTACTTCCAAAGCGGGATGAAATTAAATGAGTTTGGCCATTTTGAATTTTGATTGGGTTATTAATAACGCATATTTTTAGAAATGGATTTCCATTGAAAGATTAAGCAATTTGATCTTTATCCAGATCGTTTATTCATGTAGACAGGACCTTTAAAACACCTACTTATTATTCGTAAATTTTAAAGTAGCAGTTTAGGAGTAGTGCACTTGTTATACTATTTAATGTAATTACTGTTTCGGTTAGCAAGGTATAGGACCAGTGAAATTACAGGCACAAGAGACGCCACGAACCATCGTCGATAAGAAATTTCTATAGAAGTTGACTTTGTGCTCGTAGAAATGATATGGTAACTTGACACTAAAGACATGGCCAATAAAAATGAAATCGACTCGGAATATTGAATATCAAAAATCCAATTACAAAGTTTTAGTTTCGATCAAAATCGGGTCCGAGACTTCATTAAGTTTTTTCGATGGTTTTAACGAACCATCTTAAGATGCTCCGCTCAATCGTTATTCGTGCATAGAAATAAATTTACTTGAATTAAAATTCTTCCTAGGAAACAATATTATAGGATATGACTTCCTTCTTTTTATATCTTCCTGTTCCCAGCATGCGTTGCGGAAGAGGTTGACGAAAGGGAAGGTCAAATCCTGCAGTATCGAAAATGTTAATAACATTATTTTTATTTATTTCCAGGTCTATATCAGCGAAATATCAGTGCCAGATATCCGCGGCTGCCTCAGTGCTGTCCTCAAAATAGTGGGTCATCTTGGAGTCCTATTCAGTTTCACTATCGGCGCCTACCTCGACTGGCAGCAACTAGCCCTCTGCATATCCGCTGCTCCTTTACTTCTCTTCTGCACCGTTCTCTATATACCAGAAACACCAAGCTATCTCGTGCTAATCGGAAAAGACGAAGAGGCCTATAAAAGTCTACTCTGGCTCCGCGGTCCGAATTCAGATGTCGCTCAAGAATTGGCCACGATTCGCACCAACGTATTGGCCAGCAAGAACTTCAGCCAACGTCAGAGCCAAATGTCTGGTAGCCAATTTATTAACTCCCTAGACGTGAGGACTATGAATAGACTTTTAGGGCCAATATTGGTGACATGCGGTCTGATGATGTTTCAGAGATTCTCTGGCGCTCATGCGTTTTCTTTTTACGCGGTGCCGATTTTCCGAAAAACTTTCGGTGGCATGAATCCCCATGGTGCAGCAATAGCTGTATCCTTCGTGCAACTTCTCGCATCATGTCTTTCTGGTCTCCTCATCGATACTGTAGGAAGATTACCGCTTCTGATTGTAAGTTCCGTTCTGATGTCAATGGCGCTGGCCGGGTTCGGGAGCTACGCGTATTATGAAGAAGTCCACCGTAATCAACGAATACAGAACGTTATGTTTCATCAGACTATTGGCCAGAATGATTGGATACCACTGCTTTGTGTTCTCGTATTTACCATTGCATTTTCATTGGGCATGAGCCCTATATCTTGGCTACTTATTGGAGAACTCTTCCCTTTAGAGTATAGGGCGTTTGGAAGTGCCATGGCAACAGCGTTTAGTTACCTCTGTGCGTTTGTCGGTGTGAAGACCTTCGTGGATTTCCAGCAGACTTTAGGTTTGCACGGTGCGTTCTGGTTATACGCTTCTATAAGCGTCGGGGGTCTATGTTTTGTGGTCTGTTGTGTGCCAGAGACTAAAGGTAAAGATTTAGACGAAATGGACCCTAATTATGTTCAAAGCCTCTCGCCTAAGAGGTAAAATATAAGGGAACAAACTATGCATTCACTTGGAGATGTAGATGTAGCAGTAAAAGTATAAAAGTAAAAACAGATTGATTGTTTAAATAGGTTTAGTTGGTTAGGAGTGGTGAATATATGTTAGTCCATCAAGTACCGGATCCTTTGGCAAGAGAACAAAATTAAGCGAATCCTATAGATATTATTAATGCGAAGTTCAACCGTGTTGGCTGGACAGTTTTAGAGGGGACACAAGAGTATTTCCTGGGAACATATTTATATTTCTAACTATTTTATTATGTTAATTTATATTCGTCAAAATAAATAAAATAAAAATCTATTAGATAAACCCCTTCAATCTCCAATACAATCTTGGTCGGCTCGTGGCGCAACGAGGCCTCGGAGAGCGGACTTCTCATGTGATTGCATAGTTAACGAGAGAGACAGAGCGCAGACGGCGGCCCCGTCTGTGCTTTAACTTTATTCTCTCAATACTCAACACACTGATCCGATACGTCACGATAGGGCTCTTGCGTTCTCTGTAACCTATGGCGTCCGCGTAAGCTATTCATTCCTTGGATAATATCGGTAATATCGGACCAGATTACCAGCTAGGTAATCTGGTCAGGAAGCCAATGGAAAAGATGCCTGGATGATCCTGATACATCGTCGAGCTAATATCTACCTTATTACCCGCAACACAGATTGCATTATAGGTTGCAAGAAATTAGGTTCGTAGTTTTAATGAGGAAGTGGCATAGAGTTCGCCAATTTCCAAGTGAGTGCACAGTTTCGAAGTATATCTATATAAATGTAGGAACAAATTATATCGAATCCACCGCAAAATTTTGGCTGTGCTTATCAAATTAAAACTCCCCATAATTTTATGGTGGTTAATTATAATGTAGAAATTTAGAGAAAATAATTCTTATGTATTTTGCATATCCAAAAGTCCATATCGAGGTCTGTTTATATTAGCCTAATCTAGAATTGTGTCTAAAACTGATTGATTCAATTTCTCAAGTAGATATGCGTTGATGTGAACAGACCTTTATTTTTAGTTTTTTAAATTAGTTCATTTAAGATTGCAGTGGTCCATTCATTACCTCTAACTATCTCTTTAGTGAAACTTAAAAAAAAAATATGAAAAAAATATTTTATTATATATTTCCCAAATTCCAAATAGCGAAAATTGTATGTAACTTATAATCTTAAATAAAACATAGCCGTTAAATTATGTATGGTTTTTATAATTATTATCTGTTAATTTTTTTTTTTTATTGTTACAAATAAAATATTAAAAACAAAAAAGTCCAAGAGCCTACTCGTACTAGAACAAGTATTTTAATAGACAAAACAAACTATACTAAACAATTATAAAGATCTGTTATCAGAAATCTATATTTTTTTATCGGAAACCGCAGTAACCCCATTAAACAACTTATTATGATGAAAAAAATATAAGAAGGCATAAGGATTGAAAGGATAAACTTGGGGAAGAAATATGTCTTTTTTCAATAATTCTGAAAACATTCATGTCAACGCCGGTTCAGAAGCTTTTTACTGAGAAGAGCCTGCAAGAAATTTGAAATTTGAAATAAAAATTATTATTAAAACCATACATTATTTGGGGAATGTTTAATTAACGAGCTTTCCTACCTTTACTCTATGACAATAATAATAGGGACAATAAATATTATTAATAATAGTAATTATTTAATATTAATAAGAAAATATTTTAGAAATCCGTTGTACTTGTAATTATGTTAGCAAATATTATAACTTATTATGTAGCAAGTATTCCATAGATATTTTAGCTATTTTAGTGGCGAATAGAGAAATATTATTAGTTTATTTAATCGGAAATTTAGCTCACGACATGTATTCGACCAATATCTATTTAACTTTACCTATGGTAACAAAAATACTTTTCAATTAATTTGCTCGTGAAAAAATATATTGAGATAAATTAATTTAATTAATATATAAGTAAGTAATTGAAACATTTGTCTTATGAAAACCATCACAATTACTTGTTAGTTTATCATTGACAATTTTTTTCTGGTGTTGCAAGGAAATTAAAGAGTGGATATTTAGAGAGCTTCGGTAAAAAAAATATACTATAAATAAAAAAAACTTTAGAAGGCATAAACCCCTGCAGTGTAAGTTTGTAAAAAGAGTTATTTGCGATTTATTTAGATATATAATTCATTCAGACATAAGAAAACAAAAATCAACAATTCTATTAAAAATTAAAAAAATACATTAATCACGCGGTTTGTTAATGAATAAATAGACAAATTAATAGGTTGTGAATTTATACATTTTCTAGATTTTTATATAATAATTAAAATTAATAAGTATGGAGCAAAAAAAACTAAATTCCTTATGCTTTGTAAACGTAAGTTTCATTAAATCAGCTTGCTTGCAAATTATAGCAACATTGTCTTATTATTAAAAATAAAGAGTTAGCATTAAAATAATTATAATAGATGATAATGTGTGAATTTTTACTTTATTGTGTTTTAAGTTATTTGAAAGGTCCGTAGATAACTAATTGACTCAGGCGTATTGCCTAAATCCACTGTTATATGATACAAAAACAAATATCTAGTAACTAATTCCGCTGGATCTCCTTCTCTGTCAAGTCCCAAATAAGGAAACTCAACAGGAAATCCTTGAGTTTCCTTAGAGAGAGGAGATCCAGCGGAATTAGTTACTAGATATTTGTTTTTGTATATTAAATGAAAGGTCCGATTTGACACATGAAAGTGACCCAGAAAAATCATCCATATAGCTTTATATATAAAGTTCATAAATTATTTCAATATTCTATTGTATATTGATAGTGATGAACCTTATTATTAGGATATAGAGTTAATTTTTGTATGACACTCTTTGTTGTCAAAACGATCTTAAATGTCGACAGCCAAAATAGTAAAATAAATTCTTGGTGAGATATTAGGTGTCTATAATGTCTGTTAGGGCTGTTCGCAAACAACTATCCGACTGGAATATGGTACAGCTGTATAGAATATGGGGCACGGAATGGGGTCGAAAAATGTTTTAATTTTGACTTGTTTTTATTGTTATTAACTTGTGAAAAAAATGTTAGTACAAAAATATCCTTCCCTTGAGATATTTTCGAAAATACTAAAAACTAAAATCAGATTGTAGGTATTACTTATTCTATACATTTCATATTTACTATAACAATATTGTTGTTTTTCTTTCTACACAAGCCGTTATATACTTTGAGTAGCTTTCTGTTTTGAAGTAAAAACTTCTTTAGCACCGTTGAGATTTGAAACTTGATAAAAATGAAAAAGAGACAATACAAAAAACAAATACATCATCTTTAGGATTTTCCCGGCGAGAGAATGTATATGTAGTTTTTGAAGAAGTTTGTGAAATGCACATATTGATTTTTTTTTTATTTGCGTTTTCTAGGAACCTATTTTCTCTATTTATTATTTATAAAAATCTTAAAATTATTTCTTAACATCCTAAGATATAGTTCGCTACAAAAAGTCTCATAATTTAAAAAGTATATTTTTATTTTACAAAAAAGTTTTAGCGTTTAGCAAAGTTATGTGGTAGTGACGCGTGCCTATCCTAGGTTCTAATCTGGGATTTTTGAATCTAAGAACAGCTTTATATAATATAGCGCCATACATAATAACTATTATTTTGCATTATAACAATTTTGATGTTAAAAATATCACTTTATTATACTGGTGGCGCACCTAGCGGTCGTATGAAGAAAGTGAATTGGTTCAGTTTCCTTAACTCAAAACTAGATGGCGCTGAAATAAATATTCAATAAAACCTTTTTTATTTATTATTTTGTGTTTTCTCACTACAATTCTATATGGAATATAAAAATATTTATTATCAGATATTTCACCATGTAGCTACTAAGATAGAAATGCTTTAACTAGTTTAGTGTTTCCTTAAAGACTTTAGTGTACAAAATAATTTACGAAAAACGAATCAATTTAATGCTCACTTTTAGCAAATATCATTCAAGCTATTAAAAGAGTCGCAACGAAGCAACCGATCTATATAGATAATTATTTAAATTGACAATAATGTATGACAATAAATTTAGAAAATAATTATTGATATAAATAATTTTGCCTCTGGTAATGCGTTTGAAATATATTGTGTTTTTCTTCTATAAATAGTTTATAAGTAAATGATTGAATATGAATTGTAACTTCTAGAAGATTTTATGTAATGCTGAAAAAATGCCTATAAATAAATAAATACTAGATTGATTTGTTTCAATGTCTTTTATTTATGAATCCTGAGAAAAAATGTTTACTATTTATTTCTATTGTAAATCAGTGCAAATAGAGACTAAGTCGGTTTAAAGTATTCTTTATACACCCTTATGATACCTTTGACAGAATCCATACTTTCTTTGATCTTTTAATTTTATAAAAACCAAAAAAAAATACTTTTTCACCAAACAGCGCCATCTGCCTTTGTTGAAACGAAGCTTTTGTCTCAGAATATAACAGACACTACTCTAAGGTTCGTTAACATTTTAGATTACGAAATTAAAACAACATTTACCAATAGATGTCGCTAAATGTGACGCTGCCAATCAAAGCGGACCTTTCACGTGATTGCGTTGTTAGTGAAAGGGACAAAGCATAGAGGCCGTGACAAAGCATAGTTGAACTAGTATCAAATAATAAAATTACCTCCTTTGATAAATCTAAACAATTACCGCGTATCTAGCCATTGAAAAATCTCTTTAGTTACATAATTATACTAGCTGACCCCCGCCGTTTTAACCGCGTTGATAGATATCATATACTTATAGCCAATCCCATAAATAAATAAATGTTCTGACTATAGGAATACCAATTTTTATAAAGATAGATCGACACACAGAGACAAGCATTTCAAAAATAGTAGAAGTTAGTCATAAACTGTATGTGTAAAAATATTGTAACAAATCCGTTAAAGTTTAAAGTGCTGCTATATATACGGGTTCAATACGTAATGACTGGAGAGATATTGCCGATCGCTAAGCTGGTCGATAAAATTATCACGTACAGCATCCAAACGTACCAGAAAATAATGCGTACCCACACTAACCTGTAGAATGCTCCGTATCGAAGTCCTGATCATTGTCGTTGTGTTGTTCACACACACAAATTTGATGAGGTTTTTTAGTTTTATATTAAAAAGTTTATCGTTGAATGAACGCGATCGAGACGGTGAACACACACTAAACCATTCATTCAAAGAATGAGTGGGGTGGTGCTTTGTCGGTAAGCTAAACATCCATATAAGGAAGCGAGACAGCGCAATTGTATTTCTAAAGAGAAATACCTCAGAATTGGATTCAAAAACCCTGTATCGCGATCAAAACTTTTACTACTTGTTGTACTGTGTTTTCATATTTCATATTTTTTTATTTCGTCTGTTTATATTTTTGGATGCTGTGGTCTCATCTAATTGAAGGAACACGCCACCACACATTCACTGTAATGTTAGCGTGGATTTTTTGTTGGAGATCCATAAATAAAAAAAACACAACCAGCACTGATTCAGCTTTCGGCACGAAGTAATATAATTACGAGTACGAAACATTATCGCAAAATTTAACAAAAAAATTAAATTATGTTTTCAGATTTATATAGTAGTATAGATTAGAAGTCAGTTAAGGGGTTGTTATCAATAAGGGTTGGTTCCCAAGGGGCTTTACGGCTATTTGACAAAGGGTGGTAAGTCAAGTGGCTAATAAAATTCCATGGACAAATGACTGCACGTGCTTCGCGCACCAGAAATTTATTTATGATGATAGATTCCACCCCGTGGGTTTATCCGGGTTCCCATAGATGTATAATTTTTATCTAATGTATTATCTATCTATGTAGCAGATTTTATTTGTATTTCAGCCATCGGCTTAATTGAATAACAGGCAAATACTAAACAGCGGGTTGCACTCCGGGAGTGCCGGCAGAAGTGAAAACTTGAACATTAACGTTGTGCATTTTTATCGCCTTACAAATTTTCGATCATATTCTTGGAGGTATTAGAAGTAACATAGGATACTTTTCGTGTTGGGAAAATGTTACACCGCTAAGGAACGGGGGGAACAGCTAGTTAGGTATAAATTCGAAAATTTGTGAGTATGGATGTTTGTTAAAAACTATTAAGCGGATTTAAATCAAACTTGGCACGTCGATAGTTTGTAGCCTGGATCAACACATCGGATACTATTTATCCCGGGAACATTTTATATCCTTCGGGGACGCGGGTGAAACCGCAGGGGAAATATTGCAATTTATTGATTAAATTTAAAAATTTAATTTTCCAATTTTGTGTTAAAAATATTAGAAATTATTCAAGTACTTACTCTTTGGTACGCCACATTATTATTCACATTTGACCTATTATTTTCATTTTTTGTTTATGTAATTTCCTTTTCGACTTTCACGAAATTCACGAACTCGTTCAGTAGAACTTTTTGCGGTTTTTTAATGTTATTTGTATTTTTTTCCCGCCGATATTCACTTTCAGCGTCAGTTTCGGCATACTTTATTATAAAATATGATTTAATAATTAATTTATTACAGAGATTTAAATAATCACATAAATAAAACATTTTCTACAATTTGACATCTAATTTTCGCGCCACAAACATAGACAATGAATTCGAAATTCAAATTGTTCAAAATAACATTACTCATTGCGGTTCATATTTTGTTCGCGCCGCGTGCAGAGGTTTAACATAGTCAGCGCTTCAATCAAACGAGGTTCGGAAGACTTTTTATCTGTATAAAAGGGCTGGTTAGCGGTTGAAGCGCTGAACAACTCTTAGGTCATCTTGTGATTATCTGAGCCGAGTGCAAAACCTTTAAAGCGCTTTGAAAGCGTATGTCATTAAACATGCATTATAATAAAAGCTGTAAAAGCGATTGAATTGCTGGATGATATGCATTTATGTGTTTGTTTCTTTATCATGTCGTATTTTCGATTCAACGAGTTTCAAATCACAACGATACTTAAGAAGTTTTGTTTCAAAAAAATTGTTGGTTACTAAAACATGGTTTAATTTTTTGGGTTCCGTAGCCAATTGGTAAACAACAGAAGCCTTGTAGATTAGTCTTTCAATGCCTACTCGTAAGGTGTGAAAAATCATTTCAAGAAAAATAGGTTTAAACAAGTACAAGTAATTTACTAATATTATATATGTTCACACAAATCTACCAAATGGATTTAGATTAAACTTGGCACAAATATAGTTTAAAGCCTCGAATATGAGATACTTTTACCCTTGAAAATGTATCAGCGGACAGGTAGCATAAAATAATAAAGCTGATATAATCAAAAAAGGTTATATGCTTTTTTTTTGTTTTCAAAAGAGGTTATTCCTAAAAAGTTGCAGTACAATGAAAGATTCTATCTCCTTACGCTTCTTAAAAGAATCACCGAAGTATTACGGTTATTAATTAAATTAGAACTTTCCATCCCCCGTGAAGCGATTGGATTATGAGATTTTTTTAATATTAGAAAAAGGCGATTGTGAATTGTTTTTTTTTTAATAAAATGTTTCAATTTTGTCATCGTTATCATTTATACTTAGTAGCCTTTTTGCCCATAGTTGCGACTATAGGTTACTTGTGTGCCAAATATCAGCAACACCAGTCGTTCCGCTGTGTAAGCATTTCGTGTCGCATTTATAATATTACTAGCTTCTCGCCCTGCGGTTTTACCCTCATTCCCAAGGAATCTTACCTATTCCCGCAAAAAGAAAGTGACTCATGGCCTTCTTCATACTATAGGTTATGTGTGTGCAAGATTTCAGCATAATCAGATCAGTAATTTTAACAAACATACAGATAACACTTTCAAATTTTGAAATAGTTGAAGTTTAACTATCTCACGCGGTTCTACCGCGTTCCCGAGGGATGTCAAATTTTCCCCAGTAAATAGTAGTCCATGGGCTATTCCAGACTATAATCTATATCTGTGCTAAGTTTCATCCAGATCCATTCAGCCGTTCTGAAGTGATTAAGTAACAAACATTCATCCAACCAAACTTATTTAATTAATTAATTAATTTATTTATTTAGGATACACAATACAAATTACAACCAAAAGGTAACCACATAATAAGTAATAACACATATAGAGCTGGGTTGTGACTCAAAACATATGTATACAGAAAAACAAAACTAGAAATGAATACCAAGACAAATGCGATGAAAGTGCAAGTGAGCACTCCCAAATGACAATATTGTTAAAAATCTTGCGCATTTATAATTGTAGTAAGATTAATATTGCTTTATTTTTGCAGCCACACGAGATTAAGTACCAAACGCAAGTGTAGTAACATATAACACCCAATAAAACCATTCAATTAGGTTTATTTAGAGGGATAATGACTTGGGGAGAGGCGTGCGGCGGACTGATAAGAATGGGTATTCAGCGCCGGTAGAGTAGGTGGCAAAGTCGAGGGGTGCGAAAATCTCTTGTGGGAATTCTGTAATACATTTTGAATATGTTTTAAGCTATATATTATTAAAATTAACTGTCAAAACGTATTCAAAAACAAGGTAACTGTCCTGCAGGGAAACATTTTAATTAATATTCCAGGACATTCTTTACACACGACCATCTGATCCCAAACTAAGCAGAGCTTGTACTATGGAAACTAGATAACTGATATACAATTTTTTACAGAAATAAACACAAACTCAGCTCTCGCGTTAACGGGGCCAAAATAGATATGTCAACAGAGGTGTCGGTAACAGTGTCGAGAGTTCAATTGTATTTTGCCATCTCAAAATATGGCAAAAGCGCTTAATTAAGTTTTTACTTCAAAAAAACGTCTTGCAGCTTATACCAACACGGCACAGATGATAAATAAATATTAATTTTATCATAAAATGCCGCCCTTCAAGACCACATGCAATAAAATTGCAAAATAGAACAAATAACCGACTTTAGCCGATAACAGTATAAGTCCGCATCTGTGTGCATGGACTGTCGGGCGACACGCGCCGCCCGCCGTTCGATTAAATCATATTTGTATTCGAAATTCAACAAAAACGATTTCCATTCGAAAGTAAACCTTACGTTATTATAAGGAGAATGTAAATTCAATTGTAGCCATATCAATGAGGACTTGACTTGTTTTATTCATTTTTTGTAATGTGCACCATAGATATTGTTTAATCTCGACGCTGGCGGTGAATAGAATGTTGATACTGATTTACATTTATTAGGATTAAATATGAGAAGTGTGATGTGGGAATAATGTAGGTTTAAAGAGGTTTTAATGTATCGTTGAAAAAAGAAACAACGGGTTGCACTCCGGGAGTGCCGGCAGAAGTGAAAACTTGGACATTAATATTGTGCATTTTTATTGTCTTACGAATTTTCGACCAGGTCACGTGTCCTGACGTGAGTTTAACATTTTATACCCATCCCAAGAAAAGTGCTCAACGCCGCTAAAGAAGTTTTCACTTTTTTTAGAGAATATTGCGTTAACAAATTAGTAATAGTGATTTCGTGTAAATCATGAATAAATATCCTGGGACATTCTTTACACACAGCCATCTGATCCCAAACTAAGCAGAGCTTGTACTATGGACACCAGATACCTGATATACAACGTATACTACTTTTAGGAATAGGGTAATTAAATACAAGTACCTGGATGGCCGAGCATTGCTCGGGATTTCTTTACTAACGTGACTTCTACCGTATTTTCTTCTTTAAAGCACTGTCATATATACCTACATACGAATTAGATGCGATAATAAATGTCATGAAAATCGTTGGAGCTGTTTCCGAGATCCTAATTATATAAATATAAAACATATTTAAACGAGTTAAAGGTATTAGATCCGGACACAGTGCAAACAGACATGTTCATGCACACAATTATTTGTCCTGGGTGGGAGTTGAACCCGTGACCTCTGGCGTGGCAGTCAGAGTTTTTAAACACCAAGCCAACACCCGTCAATAATAATGGATGAAATAAAAACAAGAATGTAGAACTACTAAATGTGTTTTAATTTAAACACATTTTCAAAAAATCAGATTCAAGGTGTGGCGTCTAGAGATCCAACAGTTAAAGTCTCGGGTGAAGTGATTGAGCAGGTGGAAAGTGTACGTAATCTGGGTCTTATAATGGACAATAAACTCCAATTCGAGGGTCATGTGTCAGAAGTTGTCCGTACTTGTTTTTACAAGCTGAAAGTCTTGTATAGAATTCGAGACTACATAAATAATAATCTCCGTATCGCACTTTGTGAGTCATTAGTATTATCTAAATTGAACTACTGTATAACAGTCTATGGACCCTGTCTTCTCGGTAGATACCAGCGACTTGTACAGCGAATTCAAAATGCGTGTGCTAGATTTTGCTTCTCAATACCACCCGTGCACACGTGACACCTTTCCTAAATAAGGCCAAATTACTAAAAATGGAAGCTAGGCAAACATTTCTGTACATTACTTTTTGGTATCATAAAGACTGGCAAACCAGAGTACCTTTTTCAGAAGCTTGTTTGGTTGGCTGCTAGTAATGCATATCAAACCAGGGCGTCGTTGACACAACTAGGAATGCCTCACCATAGAACAGCAGCGTTTCGTGGTAGCTTTAGATACAATGCTACTAAATGTTGGAACAACCTGCCTCCGCCAGTTCGTGGTCTTCAAACTAAGCACAATTTTAAAACTAAGTTGAAACTATATCTTCTTGACAATCAATCGTAACTTTTTTTTCTGGATTATTATGTAGCAATATTTTTTTATAAATTTTATACAGCTTAAATATTTAATGAAATTGAATTTTATTATATTTAATTTACCATATTTATTTTATAATACGGTTACTATGCACCTACTCATTTAAACTATACGTAAGGAGTACGTTAAGGGTTTATTGTTATAAATATATTAATATTAACTCGGCACCCATACTATAGCACTATTTATATATTTCTATGATTAATATTATAATATTTCTATAGGTACCGAGGAATTAATGTACATTTTTTTTTATCGTGACGCATATTTATAGGCGACGACAGAATATCAGCGTTGTGGGTGAAACCTCAACATTAGGCTGAGTCGTAGCCTTTTTTCTTCTCATGACACACAGATACAGAATCATTATTTGAATATATTGTATACATCATTTTAATTTGTGTGTTTTGGGAGAAAATAAACTTATTATTATTATTATTATTATAACGTGTGTTATAATAAATAAATAAAATACATAAATTGAAGTATTGATCATTCTATAAACTACATGAAGATACGGCAAAATAGCTCTGCCACAGAAAACATAAAAATTAAAAACAAAAAATTCTAAATCATAATTCGATCTTGGTGTTCCTTTCTTTTAACTTTTCGAAAGCTGTTAAAGCTGTTACCACATCTTCAGCAACTTCTCGAGGCAGTTCCATGGCCAGGAAATGACCACCATTGGGCAACATGGTGGCGTTGATCAGGTTAGGGAATTTGAGTCTTAAGATGGAAGGCGGTTGGTAGAGTATCTCGTAACGCGCTTGGAGAACCCAAGTTGGTACTGGTGTTGGTATTCTGAAACGTATACAGAGTTTGAAATGAATCGAGTAATAAGTAATTTAAATTATTGTAGCATTAATTAGGGGGCGTTCATTAATTACGTGAGGTGTTTAGGGGGGGGGGGGGGGGTCGAGCAAAACCTCACCTATTCTCGCGTGGGGGAGAGGGGGGGTTATTTTTTGCTGCAAGAAACTGTAAAATTACGCGAAAACTGGGTAACGAAGTAAAAAACAATTATCCACTAAATATGCATGAACCACATGAAAACATTGTGATCATGGTTATACGAACGGGACAAACTAGCAGTAACAAATCTCACGTGAGATTAAGGGAGGGAGAGGGGGTCGCACAAAATCTCACGACATCTCACCAAGGGAGAGAGGGTCGAAAAATCGCCAAAATTACCTCACGTAATTAATGGATGCCCCCTATCTAATACAGAACAGTACAATCACTGCATAGTTTGGGATCAGATGACCGAGTGCAGAGCAAAAAAGTCGCAAGTAATCTATTACTAGCTGTGCCCCGCGGCTTCACCCGCGTTTCAGAAGGATGTCACATTTAGCCTTACTCCATATAACATTAGTTATTTGCCAGTGAAAATCCCGTCGAAATTGGTTTAGCCGTTTCGGAGGTTTATTTATTTAGGAATATTTATTTATTAATATATTTATTTTTGTATGTATATTTATATTTATTTTGTATTAAATAGGTTTATGCACAGTATTCATTTAAATTGTACACTGGTTCTTACCCTCAATATATGTAGTATTCTCTATCACTCAAAGGTTTGCTGGTAGAAAACTCAATTTTGAGTTAAGCTCGCCTATGTACATGACATTTCTTATGTAAGTTTTAAATGTAGATTATTGGTGTACAATAAAGTATAATAATAATAATACTTTCATAGGTATTTAGTAAAAAGATGTTATTAGAAATAGTCACTTAAATTTTATTTATTTGTATAGACCAGCTGATCGAAAGCTATGGTCCATCGCAAATTAAAATTTTACCATTATTTTGTTAATCGTAAAAGTATTTTTATATTATTCAGAATTTTGCGGCCAAAAGTCAAACAACATTAAAAAAATATATAATATGAATCACGCACATTCTAAAAGAATTAACTATCAAACGACATAAAATTAAGAATTCATAAACTACAGAATTAAAATAGTACCTACGCATAAATTATGAAAAAAACATTGAATAAATAATTAGGATTAAATCAATGAGAAAAAGAATACAAAAGCAATTACGCGTCCAAAGTTCGAGTGGTGGGTAAAGTCTTAGATATCAAGAATTCCCATAAAAAAACGTTCAGTTTTTCCAAAATTGTTTGCACTACAAGATTAAATAATATATCAAATATATAATACTAGCTCTCCCCCGCGGTTTCACCCGCGCTCCCAAGGGATATAACATTTTTCCGGCACAAAAAGTATCCTATGTTACTTATAATACCTCCAAGAATATGTGCACAAAGTTTTATGATGATCGGTTAAGTAGTTTTCGCGTGAAAGCGTACAAAACGTATATGTGTTTTCAAATCGGTTCTAAAGTTAAAATTTTTAGCAGTACTCATTGCTAAAAATTTTACCATAACAAAACCATAACAATTTTATTGAAAGAAATTACTGAGAAAATAAAACACTTACTCATTTAAATTAACCGTAAAGAATCTCTTGTTCAAATTCTCAGCATAAAACCTCATCGAAGTAGTTATGCAACTGCTGACCCAGTATATCATGATGTTGTCAATCAGCTGTTCCCTCGTGAAGTGGTTCAGCAGACCGCCATCTTCGCTTGAAGGATACTCTCTGTGCGTCCCAGTTGATAACATCTGGAAAGTGTAGCTGAGGAGTCCGGCTGGAGAATCCGTTAAAGCAACACCTGCAATTGTTAATCATAGTGTAACACACGATAGAAGTGAAAATTTTGTAGTTTCGGGGAAACATTGTGATTATCATTTATTTATTTTTCGTCACAGAAAAAGGTTGCGGATCCGAATTTCAAAGACCTCACATAGGAAGTTACAGAGGCTTTTGAAATTCATTCCATTTTGAAAGGATGTAAATGAGGATTTTACGGTATAATGAAGCGTGGTGGTTTTATTGTTGCAGATGTTGTGAAGCAAACGAAAGCAAATATTACAAAATTATTACACCATCTTACTGGGGCTCGATTTTGTTAACAAAATGACACTAACTCGAGGATGTTTCGTCGCTGCCTCCGTGCTCTGTCTCTTTCGCTAACTACGCTAATATTACTAATCTCGTGAGAGATAAGCTCTCCGAGTCCTCCGTGAAGTGGCTCGCCGACGAAGTTTGTATTAGCTGAATAAGGGGCTTACGTCACTTTTACTATTCAAGTCACCGTCGTTTTTAGCAGATTATATTTTTCAAACGAACTAAGCACAGAAAATAAATACCAATTCTATATTATTCATGTATTAATTTTACAGTCATGAAATAGCAGATAAAATATTATGGTTGGAAGTGGGACATAGGCTACCCCGGAAACGCAATTGAAGCCGCGAGGGACAGCTAGTATACTAAATGATAAATTAATTATGATTCAGTCACGCTTAAACTCTTCAAGTAACTTCCATATTTGGCACACAGATATGTATTGTAACTAGAGAAGTTCTGCATTTTTTTTTATACCACATGGGCCGACCAACAAAGGGACCGTCCACCTGATGGTAAGTGGTCACCGCCGTCTATGGACATTTGGCATTGCCCATGCGTTGTCGACCCTGAGACGTGACGTTGTTAAGTCCCATGTAATTTCACCGACCCCCTTACCTTTCTGACCGAAACACAGTAATACAAGTGCCCTACTGCTTCACGGGAGAAATGGGTAAGGTAGTACTTCCCCGGACGAACTCTGTACTAAGAGCTCTACTACTCGGATTTCATTTTTATACTAGAGACTTTTGATCTAGAGTGGTATAAGGAGATGAATTAACAGAAGACCAATACCTATAGAATCGGGTTTCGTCGCTTGTTCATGCATATAACCATTCTCAGTTATTACCCACAGTATATAGTCACTGAGAGGATGCATACGTTCGGTCAGCCCTTTGTCTCCAAAAGGGAACATGCTCCTTAGTAAAGTGAGAAATATTGCTGGATTTGATAATGACATTGGCATATTTGTGTGGTAACCTAGAACCTCCTGCAATTAAAACACATCAGTAATGGTCAAATAGGTAAAATGTATGAATGCACTAAGAAATTCAAAATCATTTATTCAGTTTAGGCCCTCGGAGGGCATTTATGAAGGTCAAATTTAAAGTTACTGAAGCTACAACCTGTTTGGAAGTCAGCCTTCAACTGAGAAGAACCGGCAAGAAAATCAGCTAGGTTACCTACATTCTTTTTTATTTTTTACTAGCTGACCGGACAGACGTTGTCCAGTCTTAACTATGAATATTGAATTCGAATCTTCTGATTGAATCGACTCTGAAATGTGCACTGAGTAATGATAAATTAATTATTTTTTCAATATAATTCGGACCCCCTCTGTTTTAAACGATATTGTCAAACTACTGACATTTATGTCAAACACCATAAGGTTACATTAATGAGTTTATATTGTCAAAAGCGGTGAGGTTACATTAGGAAAGTTAATATGGTCGTTATGTTTCCTTCAATTTTTTAATTTTCCCCGCTACTTTCTTATTTTTTTCTTTCATAAGAACCTCCTCCTGACAATAACAAACACAACAAAAAAGAATTAGCGAAATCGGTCTATCCGTCCATGCGTGATGCCGTGACCAAGGGAAATAGGGATTCATTTTTATATATATAGATTAAATAATTTTTTATATAAATTTTATCTATTCTGACTTTTTGGCTATTTTATAATATCAATTTTACGTAATTTTATATTTAACTATTACAAAATATTAAATAAGGTAACATTCAAGAGTTCTACGTATTCGAAACCTACTTTAGTTCTTACCTCTGGAAATAATGTAGCCATACTCATAGTAGTAATACCTCCCCAATCAGAACCTTGCAAGTAATACTGTTTGAAACCAAGTCTGTGCATAAAGTTTCTGAAGAAAACTGCCGTTTCACCTGGTCCCATGTTGGGGCGAACTGGTCCCTGGAAATAGGTTTTTATTTTATTTTCTTAATTTTAATACATACATATACTATTTTTTTTCTAAATGCATACTTATATCGATATTTACACCCAGACACAGAACAAACAGACATGTTCATGCACATAAATGTTTGTCGTGGGTGGGAATCGAACCCGCGACCTTCGGCTTGGCAGTCAGAGTCGCTAAACACCAAGCCAACTGGCCTGTCAATAGACCTATAGCAAAGAGCAGTAATAATAAAGATTCAATATGTGTACATTAAGTAAAGATAAAAAGTTTAGGTGCTAGAAATCAATTATGCCGATTTAAGCTCTCATATCTTTAGTTTTAAGATCATAATCGCATGGTAATTTCGTTAGTTCGAATGACTCAGACCAACCAGTGCGGTCTTTATGTTCTGTCCCCCTTTTAAACTATACAATCAGGTGAGACGTCGAGACGAAACTGTGCAGGCTTATCGACGTGAAGTGTTTTAGAGAATCTTCGGGAGCTGTATGAAGGCATCGCCCAATATTTTTCCAATTAACATTTACACTTAGCAAAGTACCTGAGAAAATCCAAAGCCAGGTAGATCGGCAGCAATAACTTCAATAGCAAAATTCCTGTCTTTACTAATTTGAGTAATTATTGGAATGCTCTCATAAACTTCCAACACTGAGCAGGGCCAGCCCTGAAGCATTAGGAGTGGCACTACTTTCATGCCTGGTGGTGCCTGGAAAAGGACAAAAGAATAGATTCCAGCTATTTTTTAATTGAAACTTCAGCGCGTTAGGCATTTTTGAGATGGGCAAAAACAATTGAACTCGCGACACTGTTACCGACACCTCTCGCGGGAGTTGAGTTTGTGTTGGAATATATATATAATATAAACATATATTATGTATATATGTACAACAAGATATATATTCATGTCAGTGTTCACTTCTGTCGACACTTCTCGGAGTGCAATTAATTTTTTTAATTAGTAGTTTAGATTAAATGAATTACTTGATTGCTATTACTGGGTCACCTTTTACAGTACCAATTTACTTGATTAATATTTTAATGTGAAATGAACAAATTAAGAATCTTTGAAGGTTTTTCGAGCTATATTTGTTTTCATTTAGAAATATTTTGGAATTTATTCCATTCTTAGGTGCATCAGCGCGCCGGTTATATAAATAAGTAATAAATAAATATCCTGGGTCATTCTTAACATACGGTCATCTGATCCCAAACTAAGCAGAGCTGTACTATGGAAACCAGATAACTGATATATTACATATAATAACTTTTTTATTTATTTTGTAAATACATACTTATATACATTTATTAATTACATGCACACAAATGTTTGTCCAGGGTGGGAATCGAATCCGCGACATTCGCTTGGCAGTCCGAGTCGCTAACCATCAAGCCAGGCCTGTCCAAAATAGGCAGATATATATTATTTGTCTCAACAAGGAATTAAAATTACGCCGACAGAAGTTAAATAAAAATTAGCAAAGATCACAACCTTTCAACTGACTCGATGTCGTAATTTTCAGTTAAAAATTATTTGTTGTATTTTCCAAAATAAAGTCAATTTTTTTCACTGACGAATCTTCTACCTTCTCTCTCTTCTATCTACTCCTCTGAACAATCTACTACTATTATAAAAGCGAAAGTTTTCATGGATGAATGTGTGTTACATAATCACACCAGAACGGCTGAATGGCTTTGGATAAAATTTGCTACAGAGATAACAGGATGATGGAGAGATGTCAGGAACAAAACATAGCCAACTTTATATCCCGGGAATATGTTACATCCCCTGGAAAACCGTGAGAAACCCCAGGAGCCCGTCTGCCGCTTTCTCGGCGTACTAGACTAAAAAATCATCAAACTAGTTACCTTCGGTGTGATCCTTATGAAATGAACATCCAGACCTTGTATATTGGTCATAAACTGAGGATACTTGTTCATATACGCCTCTCTTTCACTAAACGGGTACTCTTCTGCCCAGTAATTCAACCAGGCGTCAAGGTGATCTGTATTGAAACCGTAGGTGAATCCCACCCCTTCGAGGGGTTTGGTGAAAGGTCGGTGGTTCTTTAGACGGTGTCTCAGGTCTTCTATCATCTACAGAAAATAACGTGTATCTACATCACAAAGATATATCTATACACTACTAGCTGTCTCCCGCGGTTTCACCCGCATTCTGGAGGTCTGTAATACTCGAGCTGTCAAACGCGCAGAGTTAAAATAGTCGTGAAGTTATCTGAAATTCTCTGCCCATTTTTCTTAAATTTTCGTTCCGTAAGAACATATTACAATGTACCATTTTATGAAAGATGAATGAAAACGGTTAAATCGTTCGCAAGTTATGGGGTAACCAAGGGAAAATGGGATTCATTTTTATAATATAATATAATATATCCTGGGACATTCTTTACACACGGCCATACTACATATACTCCTTTTTTTTTCTAAATACATACTTATATAGATATTTACACCCAGACACAGAACAAACAGACATATTCATGCACACAAATGTTTGTCCTGGGTGGGAATCGAACCCACGACCTTCGGTTTGGCAGACAGAGCGTTAACCACCAAGCCAACTGGCCTATTTAAAATATAGCGCGGACACGCTCAGACATGGGACAGAATGCTGGTAATTGACCTAGTACCATTTAGTCGCGCTCAATCTTAACGTAATTAATAATTTTATTCACTCTATCCACCCTAAGTTTATTGAAACTGGGATTTTTAATGTGCAATTGCTACTTTTGAAAAAAAGAATTTAATTTTTTTGACAAACTTTAATACTTTTGTTATTTGTGGTTACACATGTAAGCTTACTGAGATTCTAGGCCATATTATTAGTTAAAGACTGACATTCAAAACAGTAGTTGCTTCACCAGCTTTCACTTTCATCCTAAGAGCGATAGAGACAGATACAGTCCTAAGTAGCTAGGACTTTTTTGTAGTATGAAGGCTCTTTATGCAGTTCTCGTCCGGAGAAGTACTACCTTATACATTTCAACCGTGAAGCAGTAGTGCACTTGTATTACTGTATCGGTTAGAAAGGTAAGGCCAGTGACATACAGGCACATGAGACTTAAAAACTTCACGTCTCAGGGTCGACTACGCGGCGATGCCCCTAGTGTTGCAAACGTCCATTGGCGGCGGTGACCACTTACCATCTGCCTGTTTGTCATTCTACTTGTCATTAAAAAGGGATATCGACTCTATTGGTCAGAAAGATATTTATTTATGAAGTTAGTCACACATGAGACTTAACAACTTCACGTCTCAGGGTCGACGAGGCAGCAAATGTCGATAGGCGGCGACCTCTTGCCATCAGGACCGTCTCCATGTTTTATAAGTCGGCCTTTTTAATACAAATAGAAAACTATATTTAAGAGGACCAAATAGATACCTTACCTCTTCCTTAAACTCCACTTTGAATGGTCTTACTTCTGTATTATTTAAATCCCGAAGTTCCATAGGACCCCACCAGAATTCCTCATCAAATTCCGGCATTTTTGGTGGTTTTAAGGCAAAATACACATAAACTACCGCAAGAAATATGACTGTTGTAATAATTTTCACCCACATTTTACAGGAAGTCATTGTATGTTCTCTGAAACGCGTGGCTCTCTAGAGATTGTTAGAATGAATATGTTTATAAATTATAATGAAAATGCCTTAGACCTGTTTAACCTTTGTTTTTGTATAGAAAATAATTAATAAAGCTGGTAAGTGCGAGTTAGATATACGTAGGAAGGGGTCCCTTAGTAATAAAATTTAAACAATTATTAATTTATTTTCACAAGTCAAATATTTGTATTAATTTTTAATCCATTCTTTTCCGATGTCGATTAGAATTTGATTTTTAATAATAAAATGTTGTCAAGTGTGAATCGGGCTGTAAGTATTGTACAATATTGATCAAAACCCTAAAAAAACACGTATTTTGTTCCCCTTGTCCATAATTTTTATCATTATTTTATTTTTAAACCCTGGGAAATCTCCATACAACATACAAGGAACGTTTTTGTTGAATATTGTATTGTTTTACGGAACTCTTAGGGTCAAACTCGCATGACAGATATTAAACAATATAACAAAGAGTTACAAGGTCAAGTAATTATTATTAATGAGAGTCGCTTAGTGTAATTGTTAACTCAGTACCTTTCAGGTCGTGGACACAATTCTCAGTCGGGACAAACATTTGTGAGCCTGTGCCTGAATATAAATTACACTATGTAAATATATGAACATGTGTAGAAAGGAACGTGTGAACAGAAGCGAGTGAGAGGTGTGTGAAAGGGATGAATATAAAAAAGAAAGGCTCTCTATGACATTCCCCCCGCAATCCTCTGTCCCACTAATTTTAAGTGTTTATTAACTTTGATAGACCCTTCCTTTTAACGTTTCGTAACTTCAAATAACTTAAGACTTTAGTAGATACTGACTGATATTCTCTCCTTTCCTTTATTGTTTGTTGGTTTGACAATGTTATTGTGTTTTGTATATGCTATGTTAGCCGGGCTCCAACACTCGATAATGGATCAAAATTATTATTCTTTTTTATACCCTGATCCCCTTCGTATATCGTCAACTAATGTGACATTGGCGGACTTGTGCTACTGGCAACTGTCGCCATTTTAATTGAAGAAGAAGAAAAAGGACAGGAAGCGAGTCAGATGAAAAGACGACGTCGAGCTGGTTGTGTACATTTCATGTTTGTTTAATTTAATACAATAAAGTATAAATAATCAGAAAAAATTGTGCAAAACCGTTTTATTTCACCACCCGAGACCACACTAATATTATAAAATAAGGGCCAAGTGCGTGTCAGACCATGCATTGGTTCCGTAGAAGGGCCTACGCTGAAACGATGGTATCAGATGCTGTTATGGATGAGAAAGACATGAGACTCCTCCATTTAAAAGGGAAGATCTTCCGCCGCTAGGTGACCGTGCCGCCGCGTGGGGACCGCGGCTTCTATTTGGTCAAATCCTGAGAAAACTTCGATAGCGCAATGTAGGATTCTCGCGTGCGTCTTCATAGAGATCTCTGCATTGTAATTCCTTTGGGGACTCAATTTGGTGCTTAATTTCCGCTCAACCAATATCACGGTTCTCAAACGCGCAAATACTAGATAGCGTATACACGCTAAGAAAGAGAAAGAATATAAAGTCTGAATCTAAATATCTATAATATTTTAAAAACAACGGGTTGCACTCCGGGAGTGCCGGGAGTGCCGGCAGAAGTGAAAGCTTGAACATGAGCATTTTTACCGTCTTACGAATTTTCGATCAGGTCACGTGTCCTGACGCGAGTTTAACATTTTATACCCATCACAAGAAAAGTGCTCAACGCCGCTAACAAGTTTTCACTTCAAAAAAATAATATATTATGTAATATATCAGCAATCTGGTTACAAAAGTACAAGCTCTGCTTAGTTTGGGATCAGATGGCCGCGTGTAAAGAATGTCCCAGGACTTACTTACCTACTTATAACGGTCAAATATTTATATGGCTCTATATGTTAAATTTCATCAAACTAAAAAGGTGTTTATACATAAAAATTGTATTTGTTAACACATTTTTCACAATTTATGCAAATTTTTATGATCTTAATCAAATTGAATCGTTATTGTGAATTTATAAGGTACGTGTACCTAAGTTGTAACACAAAAATAATAATAACTTTTTGTAATAATTATTAATATATATAATATAAGATATAATAATTATCTGTAAATCCTACATCACTACATAGTATAAAACAAAATCGCTTTCTCTGTCCCTATATCCTATGTCCCAATGGATGTTTGTTACACTTTCACGCAAAAACTACCGAACTTATACATATAGTATATCAGTTATCCGGTTTCCATAGCTCTGCTTTGTTTGGAACCAGATGGCCGCTAGTAAATAATGTCCCGGGATATTTATTTATTATTGATTGTAAATTACTATAAAGTACCCTACCACCAAAAAGTTAAGTGAAAATGATGTTGCACTCCGGGAGTGCCGGCAGTAGTGAAAACTTGAACATTAACGTTGTGCATTTTTACCGACTCGGAGAGTTTACCTCTCACGTGTAAGCGTAGTAAGTGACAGAGATAGCATAGAGGCCGCGACGAAAAATCCAAGGTATTTCAAGGATGATTAACCATTGTATTCAAGTCATTATTAAATAATATTAATTAGTGTATAGCTTTTGATTGGCGATGATAATTTCGATATTGACTTAACATTAAATTTTTCATCTTAATGCTAATTTCTTTGGTATATATACGCCATATTTTGCCAAAACATAATTATTCAATAGTTTGTTTTTGGCTGAAAACACCTTTTGGTAGTAGACCTGTTATTCTTATACCTTACCGTTAAATAATTCGTACAAGAAAGGGATTTAAAATGATCCCTTACCATTCTAACCGAAACACAGTAATAAAAGTGCACTACTGCTTCCCGGCAGAAATGGTTAAGGTGGTACTTCCCTGAACTAACTCTGCACTAAGAGCTCTTATATTGATCCGACCCGCCTCTGGGCGAAAAAGTTACTTCCTCTAAGGTCCTCTTAGCTCTTAGTCTTGAATATCAAACTTTTCGAACATTTATGAGTAGTAGACCTCTTAGTGCAGAGTTCGTCCGGGGAAGTACTACCTTACCCATTTCCGCCGTGAAGCAGTTTTGCACTTGTATTATTGTTTCGGTTAGAAAGGTAAGCCCATGCTGGATGACCGTAGGATCCATGGTTTCCATCCAATTCATAATCTTTTTGGGCCTTAATTCCCTGCGATTTGTCTGTCACTGCTAAGGCACATACTTGCAATATGGAAGTTTGCTAGTGTAGCCACACATTACACATCTTACACATTTTAATGGTCTTAGCTCCAAGCGAACTAGTTACGCCATCTAGTCTCCTATTACTAACCCTGGAGAGACCAATAGGTTCCAGGTTTTCTCGATGATCGGCATTAGCAAGTGCTTAGGTTGTCTTTTAAATGTACTTACGTGTAATTTTGCATTTTTAGGTTCAGTAATGCAGCTCGCAATTATTTCCATTTTGTTGTTCGGTGTGGTGTGGTCTGGCACCAGTGTTGATGTACAGAAGCTTAACGAATCCGAGTGGTGGTGGCCCGATCCGAGTGGAATTTAATGATTCGGTAAGCTTTTGTTGTATGTTTCTCCAGTGGTTACGCTTCAAAAGATCCATCTCTGATGATTCACAGAAAAGAAGCAGTGAGACTAGAACTGCGTCGATGAACAGTAACTTTTTCGAGATCCTATACAATATGGTGCTGAAATAAATTGAATTTGGAAAAAGTAGCAATGACAGCTCTCATTATTTTTCGCACGATCAAAAAGAGAAAAGGAAAACATGTGTAGGGATACACACACAAAAAGTTATGACTGCCACATCCTTTTTATTGTACGGTTATTAGTGGGTCATCAATGGGGTCTATTTTAATTGTCTGTGCATGGTTAGAAAAGGTATCACCAAGGTTACTTTGGTTGATAACCTCTGCACTAAGAGCTCTACTACTTCTAGAACAAATAACTTCCTGTACGCTCACCACCATTAGCTATATCATCACATAATCGTCAAATCTTTGTAGTTAATATTTATTGTTTTTTTCTTTTTGTCCCATGCTAATTTCTCTTGTCACTGGCGTTCTGTACTCTATTACCAATACACTATTGTTGGAGCTTTATGATTTTGTGAGGATCCTTACTCCCTTAACACAAGTTCATTCTTAGCTTGGGAGTTAGTGGTTCATAGACTTACGTACTCAATATTAATGCACTGAAATATGTTTATTTACAACGTAAGCTGCCATGTACAAATCTTTGATAAATAAATTATTATTATTACTTACCACCATGAGATTCTGGTCCACTCAAAACAATCCATATAGACGGTTTGTGCTACGGATGATACAGAATCTAGTAAGTCGCCTGAAAAGCTCTGTCTACTCTGAATCATTGACTGGAGTTGGCTGCACATACGGATTCAACACAGCCCTGCTACCGTCCTGGATATCTTACGTCTCTGAAGAGTACCCTTTCAGTGAGCGAGAGGACTTCCTCAATGAATACCCGCAGTACAAGACTCGTATCCAGGGCTTGGACATACATTTTATACGGGCGAAATCAAATGTAAGTCTTTAAATTGATAATATCTCCGACTACTGAACCGATTTATAATTTTTCATCAATATAAAAGTAAATCGGATATTACGTTATATTGTATTGCAGAAGACGAATGGCCTTAAAGTTGTTCCTCTCCTAATGCTGCATGGATGGCCCGGCTCCGTACGAGAGTTCTATGAAACGATCCCGCTACTCACCAGCACTGCTTCTGGATACAACTTTACATTTGAAATCATTGCACCATCTCTACCTGGATTTGGTTATTCTGATGTAAGTTACTTTTATGTGTAACTTTGAAATGCATGCATGGTAGCCCACTTGGGCAACACGCTATCCTATAAAATACCAATTTCATCAGTCATTTATTATAAGAAAGAAAGAAAAATCTACCGTTATACGGTTCCAATTGCGTATACCCTATATCATTCGGAAAGAGTATAGCATTATTTCCGTGAAAAATTTCTTTAATCGGATGAGTATGATAAGAAATAAGGGAAATAAATGAACAATAAATATAAAAGAAATGTTTTGAGTAGTAGAGCTTTTAGTGCAGAGTTCATCCGGGGAAGTACTTCCACCTTACCCATTTCATTTGTATTACTGTGTTTTGGTTAGAAAAGTAAGGGGGCCGGTGAAATTACAGGCGCATCAATTGACAACTTTACCGCTTAGGGTCGATAACGTATTGGCGATGCTACTAGTGTTGCAAATGTATATTGACGGCGGTGACCACTTACCATCAAGTGAACCGTCTGCTTGTTTGTCGGCCCATATCGTATCAAAAAAAAAGAAAAGAAAATTTTGAATTAGAAACGTGAAGAACATAAGAGGCTAGAATTATTTCGATAATGATGATCGCAAAATTTATGTTTCAGGTATTGCGCTGACAGATTCTCCAGTCGGTCTTCTATCATATATCTTGCAAAAGTTTGCTACTTTTGCCAACGGATCATCTCATCTCCCCGACGAAGATTGTGGCCTTAGCCAACTCGGTATTTCGAAGGATAAATTGATAGATAACCTGATGTACTACTGGTCAACCAATAGCATCATGTCTTCAATAAGGCTCTACGCTGAGTATTCCTCAAAGAAGAACTTTAATCTTGGATTGGACAGGTGACATTTTGGTTTTTAAGTATAATTGATGAGTACAACATGATAAAGTGATTAAAGACTGCTTCGTAAATACCACGTAAGTATCACCTTTTTGGGGATTTAAAATAATTATAAAAACCTTCGTCAAAAGCGCCCTAGCGCGTAATCTCGATTAGGCCACTTACTTCACTTATTTACCAGTGCTAGTTGATTTGGGTTTAGACTATTCCCGACAATTTGCAGATGGTATATTATTACCAACCCTGTAAATGTAAATTATAAAGTGTTCGTCTTCTTCACAGTATACCAACAGAAGTCCCAACATGGCTTCTTCAAGCGCAGTATGAAATATTCTATGAGCCAGCGAAAATTTTAAAAAATAAGTACCCGAATCTTCTGGGGGCCACTGTGCTGGACTATGGAGGTCATTTCTTCGCGTTACAGTACCCTGATGAGTTATCCGCTGACGTCTTCAAGGCTGTCAACGCGTTTATTCAGTGGAGAGATTTAGAGTAATATAGAAATAAAAGAATATAAATCTACTGTTAGAGACATTTAAAATCCTAAACATTTTATCAATAGTGGCAATGCAATGATAGATATACATACGTATGCACTGTGTGCAACATGACTATAATAAATTTTTGTGTTGCAATAGAAAACATACTTTTATTAAAATAAAACTCACCTAATTATTAAAGTTTAAAAAAACACGCTGTAGACCCTAAGTAATCAAATGTAACGCATTAATTGCATAATTTTGTTTTGATTGTTTTGTCTTGATTATTTTGTATTGATTTTTTTGTATTTATTATTTTAGTTTTGATTTATTTTGTTTTAATTATTTTGTATTGATTATTTTGATTAGATTACTAATGTATTTTGCACGCCAACTTAGGCAGATTTATGTCGATCAAATAATTATTACTATTACACCTCACTCACTGTACACATAAGTCAGCAAATAAATAAATTTGAATTAAAACGTAACAAATGAGGGATGTAGTAGTAAGAAGTCCCGACATGGCTTCTTCAAGCGAAGTATGAAATAATCTACGAGCAAGCGAACATTTTGACGCATGCTGCTTGGCAAACCTTATCATTAGATCCCCATGACATGGAGGTGGATTATGAAATAATAAATGACCTGTCATCACGTCCGCCATATTTAAATTGAAATGACGTCACTTAGCAATCGTGCGAATTCACCATAGTGTGTGCAAAGTTCAATCAGATGGTGGACCTGGGTTTAAAAGATAGTCGCAAGATTAGACACACACACGCGTAAATTAAGTAAAACCGTATAAAAAGCAATTTATACTTCGTCTATCTTAACCTCCTTGGATACCGGTAAAAAACAAAACAATTACAAGCCGGCCAATAGTCCAGACGGACCTAACACGAGAAGGCATAGACACCTACATAGATATAACGTTATTCACAAACAACTACAGAAATAAGGCAGCGTACACGATACGCGATGGTAGTCGCATCGAAAGTCACTGTCGTTATATATATAAATGTACAAAATCTTCTTGCACCTAATGTGCGTCCGGAGAAGTACCACGACCATACCCATTTGCGCCGTGAAGTAGTAGTGCACTTGTATTACTGTGTTTCGGTTAGAAAGCTTAAGCCGGCGAAAATACAGGCACATGAGACTTTAAAACTTCACGTCTCAGAGTCGTTGCAGAGCCAAACCACTTACCATCGGACGGTTTGCTAGTTTTTCGGCCTACTTAAAAAGAGACGGTCAGTACTATAAAACGGCAACTTCATATAGGTAAAAACCATAATATCATTTTTAGAGGTAGAAATACCAAACATAAGTTAGTCAATATTATTATTATTTAATTATCAGGCAGGCTGTTGATTAAACTGTTATAAATAATAATAATAAATATCAAGGGACATTCTTTACACACGGCCATCTGATCCCAAACTAAGCAGAGCTTGTACTATGGAAACCAGACAACTGATATACTACATATACTACTTTTTTTTCTAAATATATACTTATATAGATATTGACACCCAGACACAGAACAAACAGACATGTTCATGCACACAAATGTTTGTCCTGGGTGGGAATCGAACCCGCGACCTTCGGTTTGGCAGTCAGAGTCGCTAACCACCAAGCCAACTGGCCTGTTGAGTGCCTGTATCCTGTTGTTCTCTTAAGATGCTTGTCGATTCGGTTTTTCAATTGATTTAAATTTTGGGCTGTTACAACGTGTCCTGAGAGCTTATTCCACGCTTTGACCACTTTGTTGTTTAGGGAATATTTGTGATGATTGTTGTATGAGAAACTAGTGAATTATACTACAGAACAGAAAATACTTATATCTATTTAAAAGTAAATAATAACGATAAAGACTATTGAATATCACAATGACAACAACATAATCGACGAAAATCGTTGTCATTTATCTAAAAATAGATAATGCACTGCAATCAGTCGCCGTCCAATATCGCTGTGTGTAGAATGCCTTGTTATAAATTACATAATTGATGTTATCTGAGTACAACGGGACTATCAGTCGATCGCGGTTGTGCGGTGAAGTGAGTCGCGTATCTGTGTTATACGTTAAAGGTAAGATATTTTATTTAATCATCACTTATTCGTTCATTTTTTGATGGTATGTGGTCACCGCCGCCATTTGTAATAGGGCATCGTTGTGTTGTCGACCTTGAGACGTGAAGTTGTTAAGTGTCATGTGCCGGTTATTTCACCGGCCCCATTAATGTTGTTTTGGATTTAGGTGTATAAATTAACACTGTATACCTGAGACTTTGTTCCTGGGGTCACATTCTGTAAGGTAAAATGACACCAGCTTTAGGATGTTTCGTCGCGGCCTCCATGCCCTGTCTCATTCGCTAACTAAGCAGTGACATGAGAAGAACACTCTCGGAGGCCTCCGTGCGCCGGCTCGCCGACGAAGTTTGTATTAGCTGAATAAGGGGGCTGATAGCGATCTAAAGGGACACACAATTTGATTATCAACAGAATTCTGTGTTCAGTATCCCAGAAATGGAAGGCTTTTAAATCAGTTTCAAAATCACATCAACATATCTTCACGCCCCATTATCCCCGAAGACAGATAGAAGTATCAGTAATAATGCACAGATTCCAAAGATATTTTAACTGTGGTAAGCATATCGTAGTTGTTCAACCACTTTTTCAATCTCAAGCTACAGCTAATAATTTCTAAAGACCGAAACATGAGACTTAACTTCACGTTTCAAGGTCGACAACGCATCAATGCCCTTGCAAATGTCTATAGGCGGCGGTGACCACTTACCATCAGGTGGACTGTCTGTTGCCTATATGACTTACATCATTATTATAGTTTATAAATACAGAAAAAAACTCGACTTTCTTTACCAAATGGAACGTACCAACAAATCAAATGATCCCAAACTCCAGGTTATAACTAGTAGCTTCTGAAGAGTTTAACGATTCACCTTCTGGCTCCACCATCAGATCAGCTCGATGGCATCATTAGGCCCGTTGGCTTGGTGGTTAGAGCCGGTAACTGCCACGCCGCAGGTTGTGGGTTCGATTCCTTCCCAGGGCAAACATTTATGCGGATGATTATGTCTGTTTGTTCTGTGTCTGGATGTATTATATCTATATAAGTACAGTAATACCCCGACTTACGCTACCCCGTTTTACGCGAATTCAGTGATACGCGGTTATTCATTTTCATCACCTAAGGAGAATCGGCTTCAAATCCTGATCTAATTGATGGTCTAATTGAAGAAGTGGTAGATATGCCAAACAATTAAATTTGGAGGTGGATTGTGATGACGTCCATACGACTTACACGACTATCGCATAAGTCCGGGGTATTACTGTATTTTAAAAAACTAATGTAGTATATCAGTTATCTGGTTTCCATAGTACAAGCTCTGCTTAGTTAGGGATCAGATGGCCGTGTGTAAAGAATGTCCCAGGATATTAATTTTATAAATAAAATTAAGGATACTAACAAAGTTTTAAATCGTAAAAATAACTTGTACCTTAAAACTTTTTGGCCCATTTCAAAATCAAAGATGTCATTAAAAATAAACCTTATAGCGGCAGCATAAGGTTCACCACCATTATCATATATATATAATAATAAACGATTAGATAAATAGATGAACCTTATTTCAGCACTTATAAAGATGATTTTCCTATGACATATAAATGGTTTTTAGACCTTTTGGATCTCAACAACTTTAGTTACAAGTAAAGCCAAAAAAGCGTGTAAAAAACATAATTCGTCTGCGTAAAAACAGTCCAAGTGTCAAAGAACCGAATCCATCAAGTCTTTTTGATTGTGTTCACTAGAAGTGTGTGTAATTTTTACATGTGTGCGTGCATAGCAATAATTAGTATAGGTATACAGAGTGATTTTTTAAAGTGGTGGACTGTTCGGTGTAAATTGGTTTAAGGAATAGAGGAAAAAAGTCAAAGAAAATTTGGTTTTTTGATCCCTACTGTATATATGCAGGTACATACATAAAAAATGAATGTTTCTCTGTATGTCCTCTATAGAATGGTAAACTATGCAACGGATTTTAATGCAATTTTCAGCGATAGATACGAGTAATTTAAGAGGAAGGTTTATAACCAGTATTGTAAGTGGGCAAAGCCGCAGGGAGCAGCTAGTATAATTACAAATGTGAATGTAAGTTTGTTTGTTACGCTTTCACGCGAAAACTACTTCGATCCGATTAAAACCATCATCACGAAACTCGCATATTCTTGGAGGTATCTATTAAAACTAACATAGGATACTTTTTGTTCATAATTTTCATGTTTTTAAATTTAATAAAACAACGGGTTGCAGTCCGGGAGTGCCGGCAGAAGTGAAAACTTGAACATTAACGTTGTACATTTTTACAGTCTTACGAATTTTCGATCAGATCACGTGTCCTGAGGCGAGTTTAGCATTTTATACCCATCCCAAGAAAAGTGCTCAACGCCGCTAAAGAAGTTTTCACTTCAAGAAATACATAAAATAATAATAACAGGAAAACAATTATTAATTACTCGTAGTTTTGGATTTGCCCATTCAAGCTCACTTGTAAAATTCATTCTGTGTAGCAGTGTTCCGGTAGATGAACTTGTGAGCCAGTTATATCTTAGGTTTTGTGTGCTTACCACTTACAACCACATCGCCTTACCAAGTGAGATTGTGGTAAGCTATTTTGTGTAATTACTTGTGCGTTAATTAATAATATCCCGGGACACTCTTCACACACGGTCATCCGGTCCCAAACTAAGCAGAGCTTGTACTATGGACACCAGATAACTGATATACTACAAATACAATATGTTTTTCTCTAAATACAATCTTATTTAGATATTTACACCCACAGAACAAACAGACATGTTCATGCGCACAAGTGTTTGTCCAGTCAGAGTCGCTAACCACCAAGCCAACAAGTTTGTCAAATTATTTTTGTTTATTAGTTACTAGCTGTCCCCCGCGGTTTTACCCGCGTTCCCGTGGGATGTTGCATGTATTATACATAAAAACCTTCCTCTTCAATCACTCTATCTATTAAAAAAAAACCGCATCAAAATCCGTTGCGTAGTTTTCAAGATTTAAGCGTACATAGGGATATAGGGACAGAGAAAGCGACTTTGTTTTATACTATGTAGTGATATCCTATCAATATTATAAATGCGAAAGTTTGTGTGGATGTATAGATGTTTGTTACTGTTTCATGGAAAAACTACCGAACAGATTTGGATGAAACTTGGCACATATATAGAAAATACCCTGGAATAACTCATATGCTACTTTTTGTGCCGGGAAAATGTTACATACCTTGGAAATTGGGCATGCCTGTAAGAGACCTATTTACACTGAATAATTTTTAAGAACCCTTTTTATATATATGGAATTGTAAATAAGTTGTTGGTGTGCCTTATGAATGAATAAAATAAAAAAAAAAAAACGCGGATGAAACCGCGGGGACAGCTAGTACCTATAGGTATAAAAATGTATTATTATTATATAGTATTTTTGAATTTCAGAACTTGTTTAGCGGCGTTGGGATGGGTATAAAATGTTAAACTCGCGTTAGGACACGTGACCTGATCGAAAATTCATAAAACGGTAAAAATGCACAACGTTATAGTTCAAGTTTTCACTTCTGCCGGCACTCGCGGAGTGCAACCCGTTGTTTTTATCCACATAGCAATCCAGGGACACTAATTTTTAGTAGGTAACTAAATGGAATTCTGAGCTCCGAGTTTTCCAGTAATACAATACAGTACAGGAAATTTCCAAAATAGAGTGAAAATTATGTAAGACCAAACCAAAAAAAGCTAAAACGTGTTTGTTGGACTGTGTTATCTAAATAAAACCAGTGAATTTGCACATAATCGTCTACCAAGATTATCTTATCAAAGGCATGAGTGTGGATTTTCACTTGTTTTTTATCTATATTATTATTTAGTCATGTCATTAAATAAATGTACCTATGTAGTCAAGTCATTCGGTAAACAAACTGATCTACAACTATGTATTTAAGCTATGTCATGATTATGTTATTGCCTCTGTGGTCGAGAGGTCAACTCAGAGAGCAGAGGTCGCATTTTATTCATTTATTACTATATAAACAGATTGTCATGTCTTTACCTTTAAAAATCTTATAAAACACAATTTTACTTAACATATTATGTAATTTATATATACATAATTAAATATCCCGGGACATTCTTTTACACACGGCCGTCTGATCCCAATCTAAGCAAAGATTGTACTATGGGAACCAGATAACTGGTATATTACATATAGCTTTTTTCAAATTATTTACATATAATAATAGGTTGGGGAAAAAGTTCCTACGCATTTTTTAAGAAAATTCAAAACATTTTTAATATAGTTTATTTACATGTAACTAAAGTATGTAGGTACCATTTTTTTCGATAACTTTTTGCCATCTTGTAGGTAGGGACATGATCCCATTGCTATAGAATTTTTGGGACTTCTGATCAAAATACTGCGACAAGTGGTTTTGACAGTCCTCTCGTGATGTTAACCTGACACTGCCTAAAGAATTCTGAAGAGAACGAAACAGGTGGAAATCTGAAGGTGCAAGGTCAGGACTATACGGCGGATGCATTAATACCTCCCAGCCCAACTCTCTTAATTTTTGCTGAGCGGCTAAAGATGTGTGAGGTCTAGCGTTATCATGATGAAAAACCACACCCCTTCTGTTGATTAATTCCGGCCGCTTTCTCTCAACTTCTTGCTTTAATCTCATCAGTTGTTCGCAGTAGAGTTCAGAATCGATGGTCCTGCCTGGTGGTAACAGCTCATAATGAATAATGCCCTTCCAATCCCACCACACACACAGCATCACCTTGTTGCGAGTTAACCCGGGTTTCGCCACAGTCTTTGAAGCCTGACCGGCCTTTGACCACGACCTTTTTCGTACGTTCTTGTCGTACGTGATCCACTTTTCATCACCAGTTATCAGCTTCTTCAAAAATGGTTCGGTTTCATGACGTCGTACTAAAAAATCATAAATGAGTACACGGTTCATTAGGTTTCTTTCAGTGAGCTCGTGAGGTACCCAAATATCTAGCTTTTTTGTGTACCCAGTTTTTTTCAAATGCGTCATAACTGTTTTGTGGTCAATTCCCAGTTCTTCAGCTTACGACGTAGCTACTGATATGCCGATCTTGCTCCACTTTTTCAAAAATGGCATCCATTTTATCCGTAATGGGGCGGCCAGAGCGACGTGCATCTTTGACGTCAAAATTTCCTGATTGAAAACACTTAAACCAAATTTGTGCTACTCTCACAGACACTGCACTAGCTCCATAAACATCGGAATTTTTTTTCGCGGCTTGCGTTGCATTTTCACCCCTTTTTTAGTAAAATTTTAAAATGAATCGAATTTCTTCATTAGATTCACTCATCTTGGCGGTACGAAAAACAAATGCAAATCACACTTTTTCCTAATTTGAATTTGGAATTATGTTCTTTAAAATTTAAACTTTCAATGATACCAAAACCAGCCAGATACAAATAGTATAGCCAAAGAGATTTTATTACAAGTTCATACATACTATAATGCGAAAAGACTTTTTCCCCAACCTAATATTTAATTTGATTCCCCTCAACGTCGGTATTACAAATATCTAACTTATGGCTCTATTCAAAGACCTAAAGTAGCTGTGTACCAAATTTCATGAATATCCCTTTAGCAATAACAGAGGTGTCTCAAACATATCACAAAAACTTTAATATTTTTGTATGATAAGATATGTTTAAGTATCTAGTAATTATTAATTAAATAATATTAATTCTGGGACATTCTATACGGACGGTTATCTGATCCCAAACTAAGCAGAGCTTGTACTGATAACAAAAACCAGATAACTGATATACTAAACATAATTATTAATTAACAAATTATACACAAAACAAATATCTAGAAACTCCTTCTCTTGCAATTCCCAAACAAGAAAACTCTATAGGAAATTAACACGAGTTTCGCGTCTACACGGGACTTGACATAGGAGATCCAGCGGAATTAGTTACTAGGTATTTGCTTTTTTGTATAATCTTTCAATTGATTTTTTTTTATTTATTTATTGAAAGAAACAAACAGTCATACACAATAATAAATCAGCCTTATTTTAAACTTAAAACAAACCTATAGTTTCCTGTTTTCATGAATTTAAACGTATTCTTATGAGCTCACATATTATACTTCTTGCATATGCAGAAGCTAACAAGTATATATTAAAAAAAAGAAACAAGAAATACTCAATCAAATTTTACACTAAAACTTATACAATCGTGCAAAAATAGATAGATCAACATCATTGAAAAAGGCTTTTAATTAATCTTAAGGATCAATGTGCAACAGAATATATCAATACCTATTAAATTATCATGTTCATCAGATTTCCACAAAGACAGGCCTGAATCAATTAGTTAATAACAAATGTCAAGTTTTTCTTTCTTTTTTTTTCCAGATGGCCAGGCTGTTATTCCTAGCGCCGATCCTGGTTCTCATCTCGTTGCCAGTTTACTACCTCTTCTTCAAAGGTCCACCGCCACTACCAGAGTTTGCCAATGACGAGTGGTGGGGACCGCCGCAGCTGAAGCTCAATCAGGATAAGAGCATCAAACCTTTTAAGGTTGTCTTCGATGATGCGGTAAGTTTAGTAGGGACAGATTTCCTGGTAATTTTATTTTATTTACCTAAGTTGACATCGCCTTTAGGACCGTAATCGGCGATCAGCTGGATATTTTCAGATGTCCACAATTAAATAAAATATTTAAAGTAACAGTCAACTGGTGCATTTGTGTCAGGTAGACTTAAATAGTCTGATCATCCACGGGGTCAGTTTCCAGTGCTGCAGCTTTAACGTACCGCGATACAGTAGCGATGCTGTCGCTGGCAATATGCCTTTGCTATTCCTTTTATCTCCCCGCGAGTTTATCCGATAGGATCTATGTAGTTCCAATATGTAAGTATTCTATGTTAATACAGAGCATATCATATGAATTCCTCCTTAGGAATCCTCATGTTTAGTACTCGGTGCAAGATATGAGGTAGTGGTCATCGGTATACTCTTTAGTCCCCTTCAACGGCACTCTAGGGATGAGTTGGAATTCCCTACCATACGGCTCTTTTCTTATAGGTATATTTAACAAAGCAATTCTATGCCAACTTACAGATGATAAAAGACCTCCAAAGTCGACTGAAACTGCGCCCATCCTTCACCCCACCGCTTGAAGGAGTTGGCTTCGAATATGGATTCAACAGCAAACAATTGGATAGCTGGGCCAAGTATTGGGCAGAACAGTACCCTTTCAAACAGCGCGAGACCTTCCTTAATAAGTACCCTCAGTTCAAGACAAATATTCAGGGATTGGATATACATTTCATCAGAGTTAAACCAGAGGTAAGCTATAGTTGTAGAACCAAGAGTTTGTGGAGCGAGGTACGACTCCTCCATTTAAAGGAAAGATCATCCAGCACTTTAGGCGGTCGTGTCTGGAGATCACGGTCCAACTGTTGATGTTGGAAGCTTGTATAGGTAGTCAAGTCCTGAGAAAACATCGATAGCTCAATGTAGGTTTGTCACGTCCGTGTTCATATACATATATCTCTACAAGTAAAATAAAATACCGCATAAAATAATGCAGACCATCACACCAGAAGCTTGATTAAGAGCTGACATGCAGTTGATAGCGTCAAATCAAATACTTTACAATTCAGATATTACGAGGGCAAGAGATGCGACTGCGATGGCAGCTGCCAAATAACTAGGTGAAACTATTGTGTTTACCAAAATGCTCATTAAAGACACATCAGAATTCGACTTTCGAGTCTGTAAGGAAAACGGTACTAGCTCGATGTTCTGTCTTAGAGAGTTTGCTGGACCTGCTCACTAACGAAGTTTGAATTACAGTATGTAGGTACCATTTTGTTCGATAACTTTATGCCATCTTGTAGGTAGGGACATGATCCCATTGCTATAGAAATTTTGGGACTTCTGATCAAAATACTGCGTCAAGAGGTTTTGACAGTCCTCTCGTGATGTTAACCTGACACTGCCTAAAGAATTCTGAAGAGACCGAAACAGGTGGAAATCTGAAGGTGCAAGGTCAGGACTATACGGCGGATGCATTAATACCTCCCTCTCTTAATTTTTGCTGAGTGGCTAAAGATGTGTGAGGTCTAGCGTTATCATGATGAAAAACCACACCCCTTCTGTTGATTAATTCCGGCCGCTTTCTCTCAACTTCTTGCTTTAATCTCATCAGTTGTTCGCAGTAGAGTTCAGAATCGATGGTCCTGCCTGGTGGTAACAGCTCATAATGAATAATGCCCTTCCAATCCCACCACACACACAGCAACACCTTGTTGCGAGTTAACCCGGGTTTCGCCACAGTCTGTGAAGCCTGACCGGCTTTTTACCACGACCTTTTTCGCACGTTCTTGTCGTACGTGATCCACTTTTCATCACCAGTTATCAGTTTCTTCAAAAATGGTTCGGTTTCATGACGTCGTAATAAAGAATCACAAATGAGTACACGGTTCATTAGGTTTCTTTCAGTGAGCTCGTGAGGTACCCAAATATCTAGCTTTTTTGTGTACCACCACCACCACTACCAGTTTTTTATTCAAATGCGCCAAAACTGTTTTGTGGTCAATTCCCAGTTCTTCAGCTACGTCGTAACTACTAATATGCCGATCTTGCTCCAGATTTTCAAAAATGGCATCCATTTTATCCGTAATGGGGCGACCAGAGCGACGTGCATCTTTGACATCAAAATTTCCGGATTGAAAACGCTTAAACCAAATTTGTGCTACTCTCACAGACACTGCATTAGGTCCAATAGGCATTTTTACCTTTTTTGTAGTAAAATTTTTAAAATGAATCGAATTTCTTCATTAGATTCACTCATCTTGGCGGTACGAAAAACAAATGCAAATCACACATTTTCCTAATTTGAATTTGGAATTATGTTCTTTAAAATTTAATCTTTCAATGATACTAAAACCAGCCAGATACAAATAGTATATCCAAAGAGATTTTATTACAAGTTCATACATACTATAATGCGAAAAGACTTTTTCCCCAACCTAATATTTACCAATCCTACCCGATTCTTTACAGGTGCCAGCAGGAGTTGAGATAGTTCCTCTGCTCTTGCTCCATGGCTGGCCAGGCTCAGTCAGAGAGTTCTACGAGGCAATTCCCCTCCTCACAGCTGTCAATAAGGAGAGGAACTTCGCCCTTGAAGTTATTGTTCCCAGTTTACCTGGGTATGGGTTCTCTGATGTGAGTATTTATGAATAGTACTTTGGTCTAAGCGTCATCCTGATACACTCTCAATTAAGGCCGTTTAGGGTCCACAGATAATTGATATGATCACAATATTGTATTTATTCTTACTCTTAACGCGAGACCTGAATAAGGTCTCCATAATATATGGAACAAAAAAATACATCATGTTTTATTCAAGTTTAACAATATATAGAACAAGAGTTAGCTTGTTCCCCTGTTTTTGAAATGGATCATTTTTCGTTCTCTTCGCTTCTTACTCGAAAATGAATGATGCTCTCTTTTTATCATTCATTGTTTGCTTTAATAATCAGGATAATTAAGTTAATGTTTTGATACAGGCAGCAGTCCGACCGGGATTAAGTGCACCCAAAATGGCGGTGGTCTTCAGAAACCTTATGCGCCGTCTCGGTTACAACCAGTACTACATTCAAGGAGGAGACTGGGGAGCAGTCATATGCACAAATATTGCTACATTCTTCCCCAAGGTTAGATAAAACTTTTGAAGTGAAAACTTCTTTAGCGGCGTTGAGCACTTTTCTTGGGATGGGTATAAAATGTTAAACTCGCGTGACCTGATCGAAAATTCGTAAGACTGTAAAAATGCACAACGTTAATGTTCAAGTTTTCACTTCTGTTGGCACTTCGGGAGTGCAACCCGTTGTTTTTTCATTCGATTGATGAGAAACCTGCAAAGGTACCGCGTAAGGAACGAGTTTCATTGAATTTTACAAATGGCGTAGTGTTCAGCTGAATCTCGCTAGCTCAAAGTTCTTTCTTTCCTCGCTTAACGCCCATGATGCTAAATATAAAAGAATTCGATATAAAGTACATAATCATTTTTTTATGCCGCAACCCGACTGGTGTAAAAGCACGCTTTCCCATAACTTTATATCATTACAGGAAGTCCTAGGCTACCACAGCAACATGCTAATGACCATGGCACCAGCAGTGACGTTCTTGGAGATACTAGGATCCATCTACCCTCCTCTAGTTGTCGATGCAGAAGTCGCTGACAGAATGTATCCACTGAGCAACCGATATTCTACAATCATAGAGGAATTGGGGTACTTCCATATTCAAGCTACAAAGCCTGATACCGTTGGTAAGCATTTGTGTGTAAGGGTACTAGGGTACATCAGTATGAACCATTTTCACCAAAGCTTTTGACTTGTTTTGGTCCAGTAAGCTGATCTAGCTGGACGTAGTTGTCACCAGTACACTCATGTCAGAACCAACTTTGTGTAAAAGCACTGTATTAATAATACAGTGCCTACTAGCTTCTAAGATCACGAAAACCAAATGCGGTCAATAAGACTTACAAAATGTATATTGTCGGGGATAATGTAACCCCAAACTACAGTGTTACCTTGCATTACAAATGAGATAAACACAACTTTTAACTCCACAGGAGTGGCGCTCTCAGACTCGCCGATCGGTCTCCTAGCATACATCCTAGAGAAGTTCTCAACGTGGACCAGTATGGAACATCGCACCAAAGAAGACGGTGGACTTTTATACCGTAACACGAAAGACCAGCTCATCGATAACCTGATGATGTATTGGACCTCCAAATCCATAACAACATCTATGAGGCTGTATGCTGAGACATTTAATTCGGAGACCAGATCATATAACCTTGATGAGTAAGTTAAATATTCTGAAATAGGGTGCAAAAATCGTGAAATGTCTTGACGTATCAATTATATTAATTATATATCATTGTGGTAAACGGCATATTATGGTGGTAGCCACTGCCTACCACCAAGTAATCAGTAAGTACTTTCAGAGCACTATCATGTCCACAAACATATTTCATCTATCTAGTCACGACGCAGTTGTGTGTTGCGATAGTTGGACTAAAGTATTGTGTAGCATGCTTGCCATTCGTCTCCAAAGTGCTATTGTCACTAACACTAAGACAAGTATAGCTTTTAAGTTCATTAAGTGGACCGATGAACTGATCTGAGTAACTTAGCCATGCAGGCCATCGGTCCAAGACTTGCTATTTATATATTTTGTTATTTAAGTAGTTTTACAGCCAGGCTGTCCAGTCTGATGGACGTGTGCAATACCAGGCATCGCCAATGATTTTTGACCATAAGAGATAGCCTCATGTGCCTGTAATTTCACTGGGCCCTGGTTCTTTGCGAATTCTTTGCCCAAGGGTAATGATGGTGATGAACTTTTTTGTGTTTTTCAGAATACCGACCACTGTTCCAACCTGGACGATACAAGCAAAATACGAAATTGCTTACCAACCTCCCTTTATGCTTAGATTTAAATACCCAAATCTAATAAACGCCACGGTACTTCATGATGGAGGACACTTCCTTGCCTTTGAACTGCCTAAAGTCTTTTCTGAAGACGTTCTGAAGGCAATCGGAGAGTTCAGAAGATTAGCGAAGAAAAATGTCAAGACTGATTTGTAGAATTTGATATATTAAAAGTGTTTTGTAGTTTTGTAAGATTTTGGAGTTTTATTTTAATAAATGAACGTACCTACTCAAATTTTCACAATACAATAACCATGCTGCAAGAACACTGTACATATATACCTATACCATACCCAGTATTGATAACACCTATAGGATTTTAATATCTCAAATTCCTGTTTCATAAACGAATGTACAAATAACAATAATTTAATAGATATTTTAAGCAAATTGTAAAATATCCGATACTTAATCTGAATGAGCTTCTCTCCACTTAATAAACGCATTGACAGCCTTGAAGACGTCAGCGGAAAACTCATCAGGGAACTGTAGGGCGAAGAAATGACCTCCATAATCCAGCACAGTGGCCCCCAGAAGGTTCGGGTACTTATTCTTCAAAATTTTCGCTGGCTCGTACAATATTTCATACTGCGCTTGAAGAAGCCATGTTGGGACTTCTGTTGGTATACTGTGAAGAAGACGAACACTTTAAAATTGACGTCTACAGGTTTGGTAATAATATAGAATCTGCAAATTGTCGGGAATAGTCTAAACCCAAATCAACTAGTACTGGTAAAGAAGTGACGGAAGTGGCCTAATCGAGGCCTAGAGCTAGGGCGCTTCAGCCGACGATTTTTGTGATACTTACGTAGTATTTACGAAACAATCTATAAACACTATCATATTTTACAACTAATTTACTTAAGAACCAAAATCTCACGTGTCCAATCCAAGATTAAAGTTCTTCTTTGAGGAATACTCAGCGTAGAGCCTTATTGAAGACATGATGCTATTGGTTGACCAGTAATACATCAGGTTATCTATTAATTTCTCCTTCGAAATACCGATTTGGCTAAGGCCACAATCTTCGTCGGGGAGATGAGATGATCCGTTGGCAAAAGTAGCAAACTTTTCCAAGACGTATGATAGAAGACCGACTGGGGAATCCGCCAGCGCAATACCTGAAATATTAATGTTCTGTGATCATCATTATCGAGCAAAATTCTAGCACCTTATGGTAAGTTTGAGGTATCTAATTCATTTTCTTTCCTTTACTTGTTTGACATTTGTTGTTCCTTTATTTTTATCTGGGGCTCAATTCTGTAAGGAAAATGACACTAGCTCGAGGATGTTTCGTTGCGGTCTCCGTGCTCTGTCTCTTTTGATAACTACGCTAATACTACTAATCACGTGAGAGGTAAGCTCTCCGAGGCCTCCGTGAAGCGGCTCGCCGACGAAGTTTGTATTATGCCACTTGGGCCGACAAACAAGCAGACGGTCCACCTGATGGTAAGTGGTCACCGCCGCCTATGGACATTTGCAACACTAGGAGCATCGCCAATGCGTTGTCGACCCTGAGACGTGAAGTTGTTAAGTCTCATGTGCCTGTAATTTCTCCGGCCCCCTTACCTTTCTAACCGAAACACAGCAATACAATTGCACTACTGCTTCAGGGCGGAAATGGGTAAGGTGGTAGTACTTCCCCGGACGAACTCTGTACTAAGAGCTCTACTACTCTAAAAGTTTGTATTAGCTGAATAAGGGATTGACGTAGGTGGACCACTATCATCCCGCCGTTCGGCCCATCCTGAGGGAGTGGGTCGAACGGGGGCACGGGGCTCTCTCCTTCCACCTGACACAGATGATCACCGGGCACGGCTGCTTTGGTAGATAACTGTGCCGGGTGGCGGGTAGGGAGCCCACGGAGACGTGCCACCACTGTTCGGTGGCAGTCGCGGACACGGCGCGTCACACGCGCGAGGAGTGCCCAGCTTGGGCGGTCCCTCGCGCCGCCTCGTCCGCGACAGTCGGGGTGGACTTGTCGCTGCCGGCCTTGCTGAATGCCATGGTCGACAGCGAGGAGTCGTGGAAGGCGGCCTCGTCCTTCTGTGAGGCTGTACTGTCACAGAAGGAGGCGGCGGAGCGGGAGCGGGAGGACGATATCAACTCGGCCCCGCTCCGTCGCCGGAGGTGCGGCAGGCGGCGTCTGGCCTTCGCGGCCCGGATGCCGCCGTAAGCCGGGGACTGCGGGTGGTGGATCGGGGCAGATCCGCCACCTGCACTAAAGGTCCCAAGCTGGAGGCGCCCATAGTTCCTTGGGCGCCTCGGCGAAGGGGCGGGGAAGTCAATATGACAAACCCCGCCCAGAGAAGGGCTCGCCCCGAAAGGGCGAGCGACGCCGACGAGGCAGGCGGTCGTAGGACTCGTCTGGTCCCGCAGCCCCGTCAACGGCGGAGAAGGAACTCGAGGGGTTTTAGTGGGTAGGTTCCCCGGTCCCATCCCATGAGGGGAAGGGGTCGGGGAGAGAGTCCCACATAACCACCGCGCCTGCCCCGGCGCGGTGGTATGCGAAAAGCATTGCCCCTCGTAAAAAAAAAAAAAAAAAAAAGGTGGACCACTATGATTTTCACTTTTTTTTGGCACTACGATTTTCTAATATGGTATCTATTGATTGGATTGTGCGATTGATAAAAATATATCACAATGGAATAAAACGTAAAGATTTTGGCAAAAGATGTTTGAACAAATGCTGCGTTATTATAACTCTTATTACATCTAAATACAGATTATGTCGAATTGATTTACACATCATGGTAACATTTCTGATGAACTTACCAATGGAATCAGGCCTAGTGGCCTGCAAATGGAAGTACCCAAAGTTCTCTAATACATATTCAAATGTTGTATTGAGCGGGTATAAGCGACTGGCCAACTCCGGTTCCACTACAGCATCAGGGAAGAATTGACCGAAGAATAACTTGGATATAATGTCGTAGTTCTGTGACAAAAAGATGCTTTTGATTGATGGAATGAGGCACAGAATTCTTACTTTAATGTGACTCACTCCCATATTCTAAGTTGTAGCTTCAGTAACTTTAAATTTGACCTTCATAAGTGCCTTCCGAGGGCCTAAACTGAATAAATGGTTTTGAATTTTGATATTTTTGAATTTTAAGATGTATCCTCGAAACGCTTTCCCTCACTCGAGGCAAGGAAATAACTCAACTTCCAGGTACGCCGGGACTAACCTCTAGGAAGTTTTCTTGTTAACAGTTACTGAAGCTCATTATTTTATTTTGTCTACATATAATAGATAACGTTATTAATGACATGTGACCTCGACTCCACTTCGACTCAACCTCAGTCGGGGTTGCTCAGGTTTTGCTCCAGTTATAACTTAGAATACAAATTTTGAGGATTCCTCGAGGAAATGCTTAAGGTGTCCTCAGTCGAGTTGGAGTCGAATGACGTATGAAGAAACCTCTTAGAATATGGGTGTAAGTTCCCAAAAGATGCTGAAAGGCATATTTCTGTGAGGATATTATCAAAAGGTGAAGTTATGGAAAAGGTTATGGAAGTTATTATTCCAAAGGTATGGAAGCCATAAATCGAGAGGAACTGATGTCTTTCTAGCACAACGCGATGTCTTTGACCAATAACACAGACTCTCTTGGCAAATATCTTAAGCCGAACGAACTCCAGCAACGCCCCGTTAAGATAACCTTTATTGCTAAAAACCCATGTGAAAATTGCTATTGAAATGAATTACCAGAACAAATGGCAGGTTGGTGTGCTGGCCAAGAACAACGTCAGGGTACAAAGTCGCCATATTTGACGCAATAACAGATCCAAAGTCCCCGGAGTAAATGTAGAACTGGTCGAAGCCAATTCTCTCCATGAAGTTCTTGAAGATAACAGCCATTTGAGGTGGCGCTAGTCCTGGTTTTAACGTGCCCTGGGAAAAAGAGGTTTATTTACAATTGCTTTTATGGGCGAGGCATACATTATTGGCTGTTTGTTTCCCAATTGAGAAGTCATGAGGAAATTGGTATTTTATAGGATAGCGTGTTGTCCAAGTGGTCTACCATGCATTCACTTCAAAGTAACACATAAAAGTAACTTACATCAGAATAACCAAATCCAGGTAGAGATGGTGCAATGATTTCAAATGTAAAGTTGTATCCAGAAGCAGTGCTGGTGAGTAGCGGGATCGTTTCATAGAACTCTCGTACGGAGCCGGGCCATCCATGCAGCATGAGGAGAGGAACAACTTTAAGTCCATTCGTCTTCTGCAATACAATATAACGTAATATCCGATTTACTACTTTTATATTGATGAAAAATTATAAATCGGTTCAGTAGTCGGAGATGTTATCAATTTAAAGACTTACATTTGATTTCGCCCGTATAAAATGTATGTCCAAGCCCTGGATACGAGTCTTGTACTGCGGGTATTCATTGAGGAAGTCCTCTCGCTCACTGAAAGGGTACTCTTCAGACACGTAAGATATCCAGGACGGTAGCAGGGCTGTGTTGAATCCGTATGTGCAGCCAACTCCAGTCAAAGATTCAGAGTAGACAGAGCTTTTAAGGCGACTTAGCAATTTGTGTACCATCTGTAACACAAACCAAAGTGTCTATATGGATTGTCTTGAGTGTGGCCACAATCTCATGGTGTTAAGTGATGATGTGGCTGGACGTGGTAAGCGCACAGATCCTCTACTAAGAAGTTATTTGTTCTAGAAGTAGTAGAGCTCTTAGTGCAGAGGTTACCAACCAAAGTAACCGTGATACCATTTTTGATCGTGCGAAAAATAATGGGAGCTGTCATTGCTACTTATTTTTTAAATTCAATTTATTCGTCACATATTGTAAAGGACCTCGAAAAAGATACTGTACATAGACGTCATTCCAGTATCAGTACTTCTTTCCAATGAATCATCAGAGAAGGAATTTTGGAAGCCTAACATAACCCACTCGAGATACATACAACAAAAGCTTACCGAATCATTAAATTCCACTCGGAAGCTTCTAATACTGGTATCTTCATTGCCGATCAGCTCATCGGGCCCCCACCACTCGGATTCGTTAAGCTTCGGTATATCGACATTGGTGTCTGACCACACCATACCGAACAACAAAACGAAAGTAATTGCGAGCAGCATTACCTACTGGACCTAAAAATGCAAAATTAGTTTTTATATCAAATCGATGGATGTTTGAAGAACCAATGACGAGATGCCTGTTGATCGAATTTAGATGAAATTTGGCACAGTAATAGATTGTAGTCTGGATATTTTCGATATGAAAACACCGTATATTTCACATAAAATTATCTAGTACTATTATACAAAAACAAATATCTAGTAACTAATTCCGCTGGATCACCTTCTCTGTCAAGTTCCAAACTAGGAAACCCAACAGGAAATCGACACGTGTTTCACTTCTACGCGAAGCATCTTCAGGACTTATTAGACCAACGGAGATCCAACGGAATTAGTTACTATATTTATTTTTGGATAATCTTACAATGGAATACCGTAAGGTCACGAATAAGTCAATTAGTTATTTAGTTCTAGCTGTCCCCCGCGGTTTCACCCGCGTTCCCGGTACAAAAAGTATTCGACTTACTTGTAATACCTCCATGAATGTGTACAAAGTTTCATAATGATCGGTTAAGTAAATTTCGTGTTAAAGCGTAACAAACAAACTTATATTCACATTTATAATATTAGTAGGGATTTCATTTTCATTAAAAACTCCAAAATTTACTGTTTTTCGAAGTGTACGCAAACCTTTTTTGGGTGGATATTTGTATCTTCTTGTATTTCTTTGGCACACTCTGTTGATATTAGACATTTTAACGCGATAAAATTTTATTATAGGATCCACATAGAACAACCTTTCAAATGTTTCTGAATTTTTACTTAATTATTAAGGAAATGGTTTTTTATGTTAAATGTTGTATATTTAGGTATACTCGTATATGTACGAGTATATAGGTTTTTTAACTTTATATTTTCTTTATTTTAAACCATTTCCCGGGATAAAAAGTAGCCTATATGTTATTCCAGGATATGCCCTATCTATGTGCCAAGTTTCATCCATATCCGTTTAGTCGCTTTTGCGTGAAAGAGTAACAAACATACTAACATACAAATCTTTCCTCTTTATAATATTAGTATATATATAGTATTTAATATATTTTAAAAGGTAAAAATAAAGGCCATTAGAAACAAAAAAAGAACAAATAAAAAAATCCAAAAGAAGCAAAAAATATAATAGGTTTTTATTTTTATTTTCCTATCCTTTATATTTTACATTTTAAGCCACTTTCTAGTAAATAATATACATTTGAAAGTTAAAATAAAGGCCATTAGAAACGAAAAGAATCCTGAAGCAAAAAATATAACAGAACAACAGGTATACTTACATATGGTGTGGTACAGCCGCAAAAAACTATTCAACAATACGAGTATTAGGTTCCATCACAATCGACCCTTTATATACTGAAAAATTTGCATTTAAATTAAAATTACTAAGTACCATCAAAAATTATCATTGCTTACCACAAGCTGTTTAAATACATCCAATGTATAATAAATTAGAGTAACATTATTTGATAATGACATCATTTATTAGGAATATCTATAGAAAAATATAAGAGAAACGTGTGTACTTATGTACGCACGTAAGAAGGGTTACCCGAAATTATAGTTGAGAAAAACTGCACTAAAAGCATTGTTTACTATTCAGTCGTGAACTTGTAGTGTCCAAACTCTTTGCACCTGTCTGTAGCAACGAATAACAATTTTTGACTTTGTTAGGTTATTATTGACAATAACATCATTACTCACTCATTAACACTGACAGTTGCGATTTGTGCGATGTTCCGGAGAGACCGTTATCAGCTTACTTCATCTGTGAGAATTTTGTGTTACACTGATGCGCGCACAAGTTTTACTCTCATCATCTTTTCATGACCCGCCGAAAGAAGTATAACTTCAATAAATATTATTGAATTCATTAGGCTGTCATTACAGTCAGTGGCGTAGCTAGATAACCAAAGGCCCCGGGGCAAAAATTAAGTAGGGCCCCAACTAAACTATTTAAAATCGCCTGTTTCTCCCTCCTCCAAGCTCTGGAGGAGGGAGAAACAGGGCCTGGGGCACTGCCCCGTCTAGCCCTCCAGTAGCTACGCCACTGTTTGTAATTCAGAATCCGAGGGGCCCCCTGAGCTTGGGGGCTCGGGGCTTTCCCCGTCTTGCCCTCCAGTAGCTACGTCACTGTTTGTGAGTCAGATTCCGAGGGGCCCCCTGAGCTTGGGGGCCCCGGGGCACTGCCCTCCGGTAGCTACGCCACAGATTACAGCGCCCCTTCCTACCTTAGCACCCGAATTAACAATCCGCTGTGAAAACACGACCGTGAATTTTGAGAGATGTTTAAAATTTTCCATTCTCTATCGGCTTCATCAAAATTTTGGAGTTTGTGCGGTTGCTAGAAGTACCTTAGAATTTTGGGGATTGGTGAGTGACTCAGTGAGTCAGTGAACCAGTACACAAAATTACAGAACTTCGATTAGCGATATCTATAAGTAGAAAAAGTTGATATTTGGGCGTTTATCTAGTTATATTACTCTTGGACACTGTAAATTTAGGCTTGCAAGCTGCAAGTGGGTTGTACGGTGGTGTACGGGTGGACATTAATCATTATAGAAGTATAAGAGCATTTAGTCCAATATCCTTAATAATATTGTAAGCGGGAAAGTATGTATGGATATTTGTAACCCTTTCACGTAAATACTACCAAACGAATTTTTATGAAACTTAGATAGAGAGTAGTATACAACCTGGATTAACGCAGAATAGTTTTTCCCCGGGAAAATGTAACCTTCCACGGGAATGCGAGTGAAACCGCGGGGCACAGCTAATCTGTGATAAATATCTTCCAGTTTCCCATTTAAATCTTAAGCATACCTACATCTTGTATCTAATGCTTGTATTTCCTTATCCTAACAATATCAAAAGTTTAACACACTATTATCATACACAAAACATTTAGTTTTATCGGATCCTGAATCGAAATATGGTCTATACCTACCCCCAATATTATTAAAAATCCAATCCAAAACACCCCGCACAAGAAATTAAATAATTTGAAAACGCATCCCCGCTTTACATGTATGGAAAGTGGCATCGCGTCATCTATCGCCATGCCTGTCCTACCAACCGGAGTGAAGCTAGGCGCGTGTCGTGTGCGCTCTGAAGCAGCGAACGACCAAAGAGGACGTCACCTCGGCCATTTTTCTTTTATAACGAACTTCACTTCATTGCATATCTCCCGCCAATATCGTGTACACATCTGTCATAATTTAAATTGTTTTGTATTTGAAAAATTTTACATTATTTTTTTAATTGAACGAAATGCATATTATTTATTACAACCGCATCAACATTTCTTCGTAGAAGAGAAATATCGGTCAACTTAACTCATCATAACATCATAACGTAAACAGAAACTACCCAAACAAATATTTTATTATAAGATATCATTTCAGAACTTTATAGTAGTGATAAATATGAATAATTATGCCAGTGTGGCATTTCCTGGCAGGGCCACCATCACGGATTTGAATTCCAATTTAATTTGTCTTCGAATATCAGATTTTGTCGCGCCCTGGTTCAAAAGTTATAAGGGTTTTTAGGTAGGACGCGACAATTGGGGACAAAATAGCGACAGACTTGGAATTCAAATCCGTGATGGTGGCCCTGCCAGGAAGTTCCACACATCATGCCAAATGACAACCCTTTAGTACCAAGAGTCGCCGAGTTAAACCGCGGATCGACGGACATGGTGAAACTACAAGGGTTCTTGATTACGGAACCCCAAAAACTATTGCAATAAATGGGTAGGTATTTAAATAGTAGTATAACAGATTTCTAGTTTCCATAGTACAAGCTCTGCTAAGTTTGGAATAAGATGACCGTGTGTAAAGAATATAATGCCCCTGGATATTTATTTCAATAAAAAAAATTTTTTTTTTTAATAATTTAATATTATTCAGACCATTTTGATGCCCCCTTGTTCCATGAAATAAAAGCATCCACAGCCTTGAACACATCCGCGGAGAACACATCAGGATGTTGGAGGGCGAAGAAATGACCTCCGAAGTCCAGAACAGTGGCACCAAGGAGATTTGGGTATTTGATCTTCAATAGTTTTGCTGGCTGGTATATCACTTCGTACTTTGGTTGTAAAACCCACGTTGGGACCATTGATGGGATACTGGAATCATTATTCTTTATTAACCTTTTTGAAGTGAAACCTTCTTTAGACACGTTGGGCATTTTTGAGATGGGAAAAATTTACTCGCGACACTGTCACCGTTACCGACACCTCTGTTTATAAGTAAATATCCCAAGACATTTTTCACACATGGTTACCTGATCCCAAGTTAAGCAGAGTGTACTGCTTGTAGTATGGCTAACTAGGTAACTGATATACTACATATACTACTTTAATAACACTTTAAATACATACATATATAATACATCTACATATATTATATTGGCCCCGTTTACACAACAGTTGAGTTGAAATACTTTGATAATATAACTTTATAATATCAACATATATTATATACCTATTGTGTATATACGTCAATATAGATATATATTCATGTCAGTTTTCACTTCTGACGACTCGAAGTGGCACTTTTTTTTAACCACCATTTTACTGTAAAAATGTGAGGTAAGGACACGAATCCTTATTACCCGCTAAGATCTATTTCATCTATATAACTTTAATTATATTCTATTCCTATGACGCTGTTACTGACAAGATTTGAAGCATTGATTATGTTTGAATCTTTCAATACCGCAGTGCTTTTTATTTTCTTTAAATTCCGTTATTTTGAGCTTTAAAAATAACTCGACATTGGCAAAAGTAAGTCCTAAGAAAAGAATTTGGTTGCCACACCTAAAAAATAAGATCTTATTCGTAAAACAGTTACAACAAATAACGCGGGTAACTCATATCTAGCAGAGAACAAGTCTTGGTTGATTGTGATACTTCTAATTCTAAAAAACAACTGACAATCACCTGTCAACGCCAAGCCTCAAATTATTTTTTGATGTAGTTTCAGCATACAACCTCATGGACGACGTAATTTTATTAGAAGACCAGTAGACCATCAGATTGTCTATGAGTTTCTCTCTGGTAATGCCAATGTTGCCGAGTCCACCATCGTGTTCTAGGACACTGGTTCTGTTCTTGTGGTTTACGAACTTGCCCACAATGTAAGCAAGAAGGCCAGCCGGGGAGTCTGATAAAGCTACCCCTGAAAGAGATCATTAAATGTATTATTTTGAATTTGTATGTGTTGTTGTATGTAGTAATTATAATCGCACAAAAGACTTGCAAGACTCGGATAACAGATTTCTTAAAAAAAGAAGTAAAATCTAGCTGGTTACCAAGTTCTTTCTGAGTTCCCTAAATCGAAGCTCCTGTCATAAGTATATTAAAGTAGTTTAAAGTAGTTTAAAGTGTGTAGTTTTAGTGTCGTAAAGACACACGATAGAAGTGAATCTTTTGTATTATGGGGAACATTTTAACTTTTCAACAATAACTTTTGAATATAATAAATAGTGTTTAATTTTATCATTCATTAATCTTTCCTCACACAAAAAGGTCTTGATGCGGACAAGGAGTTAGAGATAGTCGAACCACGCTCTGTTACCATATTGAGAGCTTTTTTAATCGTAGATGTGGACGCCTGTGTATCTACGTTTCCTTCAAAGGCAGTTGTAAAGTCAACATCTCTATTGTTCTCTTTTTTGCTCATGAATAGCCAACTAGATTTGAACGATAAGTATTCTAAGTCTAACCTAACTCACAGTTTGTATGTAGCTTTTCTGCCCCAAACTTCTTCTTGGATCTAAACTTTTTGAGTAGTTTCTTGAGTTGTAGAGCTTTTAGTGTAGGGTTCGTCCGGGGAAGTACTACATTGCCTTGTTCTTTGATTACCGTGTTTCGGTTAGAAAGGTAGGGGTGCCGGTGAAATTACAGGCACATGAGACTTAACAACTTCACCTACATCAGGTGGACCGTTTTTTTTTTTATATGACCAGATTGCGATTGACCTCAATTACTCCCGATGATAAGTGAAAATGAGGCAGAAGATGGAGCTTGCTTTCCCATTACTAGCCTATTCACTCTTTTCTCAAAGAGCCGTCTGCTTGTATGTCGGCGCATTAGGTATAAAAAAACTTCCGACTGCAGGCTAGCTGCACGTTTCTTACTCTTACCGATTGAATCAGGCCTTGTAGCCTGCAAATGGAAGTATCCAAAGATTTCTAACATAAATTCTGCAGTATCTGTTAGGGGATATAAACGGTCTTTCAGCTCTGGTGTCACTACAGCATCAGGGAAGAACTGACCAACTAATATCTTGATCATAATTTCATAGCTCTGTGGAGAAAACATTTATTATTCACAACTTATTGAATTTGACCCTTCAAAAGTTATGTTCAAAACCTTGCAACTGGTTTAAACCAGTTCGGTGATCTCGGAATCAAAAATGAAACAGATTTTGTATTACTTAATGCGCTCCGACTACTGTCTCTCTTTGCGCGCCTACCGAGTCATCGATATTTAATAAAATCGGGTAGTTGTTTAAAAGAGGTATTTTCCAATCATTAAGAAAGAATAACAGTATTGTATTCATACCAATAAAGCAGGCATATTACTATGATGTCCAAGTATATTATCAGGTAACAAAGTCGCCATGTTTGTAGCAATAAACGCTCCCATATCACCTCCTTGGATATAGAACCTGTCATGGCCAAGTCTCCTCATCAGGTTTCTGAAGATTAGACCTATTTGGGGTGGAGCCAAGCCTGGTCGTCTTGGGGCCTGAGAAATGAAAAACTTGTAACAATAGATAGGAAAGGTTCATTAATGAAATTAGATACAGTAGGTACTTGTATGACTGCCCAGTTGGCTTGCCCATTGCTGGCCCGTTAACTGCTTTAAACTGTAGAATTCGCATGAGGGTGGGGGACATCTATGAACATATGCATGTTGCATGCGCAAGAATCATACATCCCGATATCGAAGTTTCTAAGGATTTTACTAAATACAAGCTTCCAAGATCAACAGTTAGGCCGTGGTCTCCAGGCAGTATCACCTTTTTACGACTTGGACCGACAAACAAGCAGATGGTCCACCTGATGGTAAGTGGTCACCGCCGCTTATGGCTGTTGCAACATTAGGGGTATCGCCAATGCGTTGTCGACCCTGAGACGTAAAGTTGTTAAGTCTCATGAGTCTGTATGTTCACCGGCCCCCTTACCTTTCTAGCCGAAACACAGTAATACAAGTGCACTACTGCTTCAAGGCAGAACTGGGTAAGGTGGTAGTACTTCCCCGGAGGAACTCTGCACTAAGAGCTCTACTACACTAAATAAAAATAAATAGAGGAGTCTCATACTTCGCTACTTACATCAGAGAAACCATATCCAGGCAGAGATGGTACAACTACTTCAAAGGTAAAATCGTATCCAGTAGTAGTGCTAGTAAGGAGATGGATCGCCTCGTAGAACTCACGTATGGAACCTGGCCACCCATGCATCAGCAGGAGAGGCACCACTTTCAGTCTCTTAGGTGCCTGAAACGAAGAATTGAAATTCCAAGACTGCAATAAACTTCCTTAAGGTTGGTCCCGACGACGTACCTTGAAGTTGACAATTGTTTCCTCACCTCGAGGGAAGGCGTCAAGTGGAGGAGATATTTTCAAATATGAAAACTAATTTCTTTGAGTGAGGTTGAGTGGAGTCGAGGAATTTTTGAGGGAACGTCTTAGAATATGGGTGCTAGTTTTAAAGTAAAACTTTTTATCCATCGCCTCTAATTGTTGAGACTGTCTATCGCATGTCGCATTACAGCCGGCGACGAGCCCACAGCCCCGGAGTCGCGCCCAGTGGCCACGTGTGCCTGTGGGTGTACCTACTGCGTTCTGCACGGCCAAGCGATACAAGTCCGTGCGCGCGCCTCTATCCGTCATCGTACAGCGACTCTTTGTAGTTAGCATAAAATTGATGTTTTTTTATTTGTTTTGTATGTGACATTCCTACTTTTTAATGACATTTTATTGTATAACGGATTCATGTCATCAACATCGAATAATTTTACGATAAATTTTCAGTTAAATACGTAATATCCGAAAAGAAATTTCACTTGCATCGTGATGTCTACAAACCACACAATGTGTTTTTTATTTGAGCCATAAGAGAACTAGCTGTACCCTGCGGTTTCACGCGCGGTTATCGATATCATATATAGACTATAACCATCTGGGAAAAATTCCACGTCGAATGATAGCAGTCCATCCAGATATGTTCAGTAGTTTTGAGGTGATGGTGCGTCAAAGGACCCCCTATTTTGCTTATGTATTTTTTTCCCCTTTTTTGCCACAATCTTCATTGGTGCTATGTTCCTATTGGCCTATAGCCTAAGTCGATAAATGGACTATTCAAAACAAAAATATTTTTTCAATTCGAAGCAGTAGTTCCCAAGATTAGCGCGTTCAACCAAACGAACAAACTCTTCAGCTTTATATATCACTAGCGCGCGGTTTTAGCCGCGTTCCCGTGGGATGTCACATGTATTATACATCCTTCCTCTTTAATCACTCCTATCTATTAAAAAAAAACCGCATCAAAATCCGTTGCGTAGTTTTAAAGATTTAAGCATACATAGGGATATAGGGACGGAGAAAGCGATTTTTTTTTATACTATGTAGTGATTACTAATTACTAGAGATGGGCCGGTACTCGGCGTACTCGGCGGGTTTTTGATACTCGTACTCAGCCCGAATATCTCGGTTTGAATGCCGAGTATACTCGGTTAAAGAAAAGCAATATATTTTAGTAGATACAGTGCAACCTCAATATAACAAATCGGAGGGGAACAAGTAAATATTCGTTATATCAAATAATTCGTTGAACTGAGGTTTGTTATGTTGAGGTTAGGATGGTCTAAAATTCGTTATAAAGAGGTAAAAAAATAGTTTTATTCATATATCATTATTAATATAGCTGTTTACCACCGGTATATTTTATTCTATAGATTTATTAGATCCAAAGCACAATCCAATTTCGTGATGGATTATAGGATATGAGATTAAAAGTCATACATTGATGACACTACAACTTTATATAAAGGTTTTGTTTGACAAAATTCGTTAATCAGAGGTATTTATACTTTTTCTTGATAGTTGAAAATTCGTTATAAAGAGGTTGTTCGCAAAAAATGTTCGCAATGTAAAAGTATATTTTATATTGACTCTTATGGACAATTCAAGGGGATTACGAAGAATTTGTTAAATCGAGGAAGTCGTTATATTGAGGTACGTTTTATTAAGGTTACACTGTATAATTAAAACAACAGTGTTCAAACTATCAAGCGACTCGTAGTTGAAAGGCGCGGGCGGGGTGAGGGGTGTATCAACGCGAGACGCTCGAGCTCGACCGGCGCGAACCTATTAGTATTTGTTTACGCGCGCGAAATGGGAATTTGATTGAACCGAGTACTCGGATGAAAAAAAAGAAACCGAGTAAAACTCGGTACTCGTAATTCGGCAAAAGTGTTACTCGGCCCATCTCTACTAATTAGTATTAGTATCATTATTAGTATTAATATTAGAATAGATATAGTCAGATGAGACTTACTTTTGGTTTTACCCATAGGAAATGTATGTCCAAACCCTGGATACTAGTCTTGTACTGTGGGAACTGATTGAAGAACTGCTCCCGTTCTCTGAAAGGGTACTCTTTACTCCAGTACCTGATCCAGGAGGGTAGTTGGTCTGTATTGAATCCATATGTAAAGCCAACATCTTCCAAAGGTCGAGCGAAAAGAGATGTCTCGAGACGACTTCTCAAGTCTGATATCATCTGAAGTAGAATTATCTTTATACGACAGGCTAGTTGGCTTGGTGGTTAGCGACTCTGATAGCCAAGCCGATGGTCGTGGGTTCGATTCCCACCCAGGACAAACATCTGTGTGCATGAACATGTATGTTTGTTCTGTGTAAATATCTATATTTGTTTATTTATTTTTATATAGAGTAGTAGAGCTCTTAGTGCAGAGTTCGTCCGGGGAAGTACTACCACCTTACCCATTTCCGCCGTGAAGCAGTAGTGCAATTGTATTACTGTGTTTCGGTTAGAAAGGTAAGGGGGCCGGTGAAATTACAGGCACATGAGACTTAACAACTTCACGTCTCAGGGTCGACAACGCATTGGCGATGCTCCTAGTGTTGCAAATGTCCATAGGCGGCGGTGACCACTTACCATCAGGTGGACCGTCTGCTTGTTTGTCGGCCCAAGTGGCATAAAAAAAAATATATATTTGGAAAAAAAATGTAGTATATCAGTTAACTGGTTTCCATAGTACAAGCTCTGCTTAGTTTGAATCAGATAGCCGTATGTAAAGAATGTCCCAGGATATTTATTATTATTTGTCAATTTGACAGACTAGTTGGTGATTGGAGACCCTGACTGCCACTCCATAGGTCGTGCGTTCGATTCCCACTCAGGGCAATCATTTGTGTGTAGAACATGTCCCTTTGTTCTAACATCTAAATAAGTATGTATCTAGAACAAAAAAATTGTTATGCAGTATATGAAATTACAGGCACATGAGCTTCAACAACTTCACGTCTCAGGGTCAACAACGCATTGGCGATGCCCTTGGTGTTGCAAATATCCATAGGCGGCGGTGACCATTTACCATCAGGTGAACCGTCTGCTTGTTTGTCGGCCCAAGTGGTGCAAAAAAAAATGAGTTATCTGATTTCCTTACAAGCTTTGGGATTGTAAATTGTGATAGTGAACGTCACTGTACTCCTCCTAAACCGTCTCGACCGATTTTGATATTATTTTATTTTAAAAGGAAAAACTTACAGCCTAAAACAATAAATATAAATATGAATATCAAGCAGAGCTTGTACTATGGAAACCAGATAACTGATACACTACTTTGTATTTTTCTAAATATATACATATTAGAGTACTAGCTGCCCGGACAGACGTCGTTCTGTCGAAATAAGTCCATACAAAAATGCAGGAATTCGCTCGCAGCGCCACCTACCGGGTCCAATTGTGAATCTAAACCATCCAGGGCACCACCCAAACGCAAACAAAAAAAAACATTCCAATCGGTCCAGCCGTATTAAAAAAGAAGAAATAATTGAATTTCACGGTATTTCGTTTACTACAAAATAAATTTAATTTATACATTAGCCTCAATAACACGTGGTAATCATGATATTGAATTGTAGCTTATATGACACGTTCGTAGATTTACCATAGCAGCGCCATCTATTGATGACTTACTCAACCCAGTCGAAAGGTATCGACATCTCTTAGAATCATTTGGAGTTAACAGATAATTGTGACTGTCAAATAATAACAGACAAATAATTAGCAATAAATTAAAATTGCGACTATAATTTGAGATTTAAACTATCCTATCTCTCAAGTTGGATCGAACTGCACATGGTGTGCGAATTTTATTATAATCGGTTAAGTGGTTTAGGAGTCCATTGAGGACAAACATTGTGACACGAGATTTATATATATTAAGATAAGATATAGATATTTACACCCAGAGACAGAACTGTAATATATGTGGGTTAACCTATATATTTCTTAATGTTAAAGTCGGTAGGTCGATAACTTTTGTTTTTGTTCCTGATTAAACTTGGTTCACGTAAGACGTATTTTATTGCGCTCCTATGCTCTCATATTCTGTTATAAGGATAGTATCCATATATTCTTCATTGGCGACGAGCTGGTTAATTACCTTCGTGTGTGGATGTGTTGAAAGTTAAAAACTAAATTGTGTTTACCGGTAAAATGGCAGTTGGTAAAATAAGTGCGTTTGACCTTAGCAAGGACGACTGGAGTCTTTACATAGACAGATTAGAACAATATTTTATTGTGAACGACGTGAAACCGGCGATGCAAGTGGCTACGTTGATTACTGTGATTGGAAGTGATGCTTACGAACTGTTGGTTAATCTATGTACGCCTGACAAACCATCCACCAAGACCTTCAGTGACCTTGTCGACGTAATGAAAGGTCATTTACAACCAAAACCGAGTCTCTTGGCGGAACGGTTCAAATTTAGACGCAGGGGGCAGCAATGTGAGGAGACAGTTGCAGAATATGCAGCAGAATTGAAAAGTTTTTCAATTAATTGTAGGTTTTCTGCGGCAAATTTAAAAGAAAACTTGCGGGACCAGTTTGTGTGCGGCTTGATGAGTGATTACATCAGACAAAGACTGTTTGCAGAAGATAATATATCCTTCGATGCAGCTTTCAAACTGGCAGTGACCATTGAAGCAGCCGAGGCGGACGCAGCTTTGGTAGAAGATCGTACCCGGGGACGAGGTGGCGATATACCTAAGGCGACATCGGCAGTGCATCAGGTGGTGTCAGCAGATAGACAGACTCAATCGAATACTCGCATAAAGAGGGAATCGATGGGGTCACATAGCGGCAACAGAGCGCGACGAGCCATGCCTACGACAACTTCGCATAATTCATTAGGCGGTGGCGCAAGGGTCACAAGCGGAGCGGGCAGCGGGAACCAACAGTATGGGAGAAATAATAAAGTTCACAATAAATACCCAGGTGAATGTGGTGTATGCGGCAATAATCATGCGGCAGAAACATGCAAATATAGGACATATGTATGCAGGGTTTGTACTCGAGAAGGGCATTTAAAAAGGATGTGCCCTAAACTGCGGGGTTTGACAACCATGTTCAACTTGTCAGAAACACTAATACCCGGCGAAAATACGAACAATTACAGTTTTGAAAGTGATGAGGTAAATAACTTCTCAATTATGTTGAATAATAATGTTGAAAAGTTTGGACCATACACTATCGATGTTTGTGTAAATGATAAAAGGTTAGTTATGGAAATAGATACAGGTAGTGCGATATCATGCATAAGCAAGGATTGTTACAATGAATTATTTTCTGATTGTAAGATTCAAAGATGTAGTTTAATGTTGCGATACTATACGGGTGAAACTGTTATGCCGGTGGGTAAACTTAAGCCGTTTGTGAAGTATAAGGACAAGTCTAAATATCTCGATTTGTATGTTATTGAAAGTGGAAAGACGAGTCTTTTAGGTAGACAATGGTTAAGTGAATTAGGTATTGAAATACCCATTGTAACAATAAATAGTATGAGGAATTCGGATGTAAGATTTAGATTTGATGAATTTAGTTCCAGATACTCTGAGGTATTTTCGGATGGGCTTGGAAGATTCACCGATGGTACGGTTGGGTTCCGGCTGCGTGCGGACGCACGGCCGGTGTTTCTTCGCGCGCGCCCTTTGGCGTATGCGCTGCGCGAACCGGTGGAGCGAGCACTCGATCAGCTGGTAAGGGACGGAGTCATCTCGCCGGTAACCACTTCTGACTGGGCTACGCCTGTTGTACCGGTGATGAAAAAAGATGGTAGCATACGGGTATGTGGAGATTTTAAAGTTACCTTGAATAAATGCCTGGAGGTGGACCGTTTTCCTTTACCGAGAGTAGAAGATTTATTAACGAAATTACATGGGGGAAATAAATTTACAAAACTAGATTTATCTCAGGCGTACGCGCAACTTGAACTTGATGAATCAAAGAAGTATACGGTTATAAATACACATAAAGGCCTGTTTATGTACAATAGGTTAATTTACGGCTTAGCTTCGAGCCCCGGTATTTTTCAGAGGAAGTTGGAACAGCTTTTTGCTGATATGCCACGAGTAGGAGTATTTCTTGATGACGTCATAATAACAGGAACAGATGATCGTTCTCATTTAGCGACTCTTCATGAGGTTTTCGAAAGATTACAAAAATACGGTTTAAAAATTAAAAAAGAAAAATGTACCTTCTTTGCGGATTCAGTGACGTACTTAGGATTTATTATAAGTAAAAAGGGTGTACATACATGTCCTGAAAAGATAGAAGCCATTAAGAAAGTCAAAATACCCCAAAACGTCTCAGAGTTGCGTTCTTTTCTAGGGCTTGTCATGTATTATGCAAAGTTTGTACCTAACATAAGCAAAGTACTGGCGCCATTATACAATTTATTAAAAAAAGAAATAAAATTTGAATGGACTGAATTATGTACCTTAGCTTTTAATAGGATCAAAGAATTACTAATTTCTAGTGAAATTTTAGCACACTACTCGCCGGATTTACCCCTTGTGCTGACAACGGATGCCAGTAGTGTGGGTGTAGGGGCAGTTATTTCGCACATCACGCCTGAAGGGGAGAGGCCTATAGCGTACGCGTCGCGAGTCCTTAATTCAGCTGAAAAATCGTACTCACAGATAGAAAAGGAAGCTTTATCTATAATATATGGTGTCAGAAAATTTCATCAGTATCTGTATGGTAGACAATTTACGTTAAGAACAGATCATAAACCGTTAGTTGCAATTTTTGGAGACAAGAAGGGAATTCCAATAATGGCTGCCAGTAGGATGCAACGTTGGGCAGTCATATTGGCCGGGTATGACTATAAAATAGAGTATGTTCGTAGCAACGCGAATGCAGCCGATGCTCTGTCTAGGTTACCATTAGAGTGTAGGTCGCGTGAGACAGAAGAAAAGACGTACGTAAATTTTGTTCAAAAATTTTTACCGGTCACAAGAAAGATGATTTTAGAGCATATGAAGAAGGATGATATTTTAAATAAAGTAACATTATTTTTACAAACGGGTTGGCCTTCTTACTGTAAGGATGAAATGTTAAAACCTTATTTTATACGGCGAAATGAATTGTATTTAGATAGGGGTTGTGTCGTTTGGGGCTACCGATTAGTAATTCCGCATGCGTTAAAGAGTGTACTGTTAGAGGAGTTACATACTGGACACATGGGTATTGTTAAGATGAAGAGTATAGCTCGAAGTGTCGTGTGGTGGCCGGGCATCGACGGCGACGTGGAGCGCGTGTGCGGGGCGTGCGCGACGTGCGCGGCGGAAGGCAGTGCGCCTTCGCGAGCGCCGCCGCAGCCGTGGCCGTACATACCTGAACCATGGTCGCGACTTCATGTTGACTTCTTAGGACCCTTTCATGGTAAAAGCTTCTTGATTATTATAGACTCCACGACTAAATGGTTAGAAGTATTTCAAATGCAGAAAACTACGGCCGGTGCGGTGATTAAGGTACTACGAGAGACGTTCGCTCGTTTTGGATTGCCTAAGGAAGTAGTATCCGACAACGGCCCACCTTTTTCGAGTAGGGAATACGCAGATTTTATGAGCAATAATGGCATAAAAGTAACGTTTACTGCGATTTACCATCCGTCGTCTAACGGAGCGGCAGAGGGTGCGGTCAAGTTGTGTAAACGAGCCCTTAAAAAGTCTTTAAGGGACGGTTGCGATAGCGAAGCGGCTTTACAGACTTATTTGATGGCATATAGAAATGTAGCTCATAGTTCTACAGGCGTATCTCCAGCTATGCTATTACAACGCAGAAATTTACGCTCAAGGCTGGACCTGTTACGCGCTGATCGTCAGCTAGAAGATAGGGTTCAAGAAGTACAAGCCAAACAAAAATATCAGGCAGGTGGGGTTTCGCGAGATTTTAGTGTAGGGGAGGATGTCTGGGTTCGTAATTATGCCGGAGGAAATAGGTGGCTTAGTGGTCAGGTTAAAGGTAAAGCAGGGTCGAGGATTCTCTTGGTTAATAGAAAAGACGGTCCACCATTAAAAAGGCACGTAGATCAAGTTAAAAGAAGATGGGCTACTTTTGATTGTCCACCACTGGTGCAAGAGGCGTCTCCCGATACGGTGGACGTGGAAATCGGTAGTAACTCTGCGCCCGAACCAGTAGAGGTTGTTCCCTCAGGGGAAGTAGTGCAGGGATTGACACAATCGTCGAATACATCAGATCGAGTAGATCACGTCCCAGGACCAAGGGTAACTTCCAAGCGTATTCGAAAGCCCGTTCAAAGATACCAAGATGTAGATTGATTACACTATGTTATTTTTTATATTATGCTATTTTTAATCTGTGTTATTTTATATGCTGTGTCTATGTTGTTATGATTATTGTGAGTTAAGGGTGAGGGTGTAATATATGTGGGTTAACCTATATATTTCTTAATGTTAAAGTCGGTAGGTCGATAACTTTTGTTTTTGTTCCTGATTAAACTTGGTTCACGTAAGACGTATTTTATTGCGCTCCTATGCTCTCATATTCTGTTATAAGGATAGTATCCATATATTCTTCAAGAACAAACAGACATGTTCATGCACACAAATATTTGTCCTGTGTGGGAATCGAACCCACGACTCGGCTTGGCAGTCAGGGTCGCGAACTACCAAGCCAATTGGCCTGTCAAATGGTTTAAAGTACAGAAAAAGAAAAGATCAATTACAAGTTTTTCAGTTATAGTTTAGGGATTACTAGATGGTTTAGATTCACATTTCGATCCGTTAAGGGGCACAAAATAAAAATGTTCCTACTAGGAATAGGTGGCGATGCAGTAATCTGCAACCGTCTCCTAGCCTACTAGGCATAAGAATAAGTCTTAGGACATCTACATAAGGTTCATTTTTCCATTTCAAATCTTCCGTGACAAGAGTATGATCAGATTTTACAAAAAACAAATATCTAGTAACTAATTCCGCTGGATCTCCTTCTCTGTCAAGTCCCAAACAAGGAAACTCATCAGGATATCGTGTTAGATATTTGTTTCTTGTATAATCTTACAATGGATTTCCGCAGAGCCAGGCCTGAGTCAATTAGTTATCATAAAGTATAAACGTTACGTCAGTTACTGAAAACTGGCGCATTATTATCAAATGGGGCCAAAATAATTCACTTTGACGGGCCAGTCGGCTTTGTGGTTAACGACCTGACTGCCAGGCGCAGGTCGTGGGTTGGATTCCAACCCAGGACAAACATTTTGTGTGCATGAACATGTCTATTTGTTCTGTGTCTGAGTGTGAATATCAATATACTTAAGTATGTATTTAAAAAGTAGTCTGTCAGGTTAGGTTAGTTATCGGGTAGCCATAGTACAAGCAATACACTGCTTAATTTGGGATCAGGTAACCATGTGCGAAGAATTTCCTGGGATATTATCAGAGATCCGTATGCGACATATCAAGCATTAAAGTGACCTTAAAGATCAATAATCGTAACATAACAAATGAGATTTGAATTCGGTTACAATTTTAAAGGGACTTCGCAGTGAGAACGGATTGAAATATTTTTTCTTGGAACGACAAACAAGCAGACGGTCCACCTGATGGTGAGTGGTCACCGCGTAGTCGACCCTGAGACGGCAAGTTGTCAAGTCCCATGTGCCTGTAATTTCACCAGCCCCCTTACCTTTCTAACCGAAACACAGTAATAAAAGTGCACTACTGCTTCACGGCAGAAATGGGTAAGGTGGTAGTACTTCCCCAGACGAACTCTGCACTAAGAGCTCTACTACTTTAGATAGTATAATTAGATCAAACGAACGAGCGGAAAAATAAATTGCCTGTCCACTAACATACTTACGGTTTTACTAAATTTCACTTTGAAACATCTAATACTGGTATCCTCACGGCCGATCAGCTCGTCGGGCCCCCACCATTCGGTTTCGTCCAGCTTCGATATCGTGACATTGGTATCTGATAAAACTATACCATGTATCATAAACGAAACTATGAGGTACATGATTTCAATCTGAAACAATAGTCAAACAGAAAATAAATTGCCGTTGTCGACCCTGAGACGTGAAGTTGTTAAGTCTCATGTGCCTGTAATTTCACCGGCCCCCTTACTAATGGAAACAGTAATAGAAGGGCACTACTCCTTCACGGTGGAAATGGATATAGTGGTAGTACTTCCCCGGACGAACACTGCTTAAATTTAATAGTTCTGAGTATTTAATTGTGTTATTTATGAAATTCAATATATTTTCTAGCATCACCAATTTGTATTTTTATTGCAAAATACTAACTTCTTCTTCTGCGGTTTCACCTGTATTCCCGAGGGATATTAGATAGGGAAAAATTGGACCATATTTTATTCTAAGGCATGCTCTATCTATGTGCCAAGTTTCATCAAAATCAGTTTGATAGTTTTTGCGTGAGAGTCACAAACATTCATACATCAATACATCCATCCTAACACACTTTCTCATTTATAAAATATAGCTATACCCTGCGGTTTCATCCGCTTAATATTTTCTTGGGATAAAAAGTCGTGTAACGCTACTGACTGATGTCTGACGCTTAGCACGTATAGAGCGGCCCCGAACGTCTGTATAGATAGATTTTTCTTTTCCAATATCGGATAATTTTGAAGTTTATAACCGTTGACTATAAATTGCGTGACTTTCTATTTATTTAACTATTTCTAATAGTTTTTTAAAGTGAGTTAGATAAATATAGAATATTTCTTATTCTATTTCGACCCTAGATATTAGAATACCTACCGAGTACAGCTCTTAGTGCAAGTTCGTCCTACCGAAGGGGAAGTACCTCCTTACCCATTTCCGCCGTGAAGCATTAATGCACTTGTATTACTGTGCCTTGGTTAGAAAGGTGAGGGGCCGGTGAAATTACAGGCACATTAGACTTCACGTCTCAGGGACGACAACGCATTGGCGATGCTCCTGGTGTTGCAAATGTCCATAGGCGGCAGTGACCACTTACCATCAGGTGAAACTGCATGTTTGTCGGCCAAAGTGGTATTCGGAAATTATAATAATATTAAATAACTCCATCTAACCACGCGATGCGCGTATTTGAAATTCAATATTAAACTGTAAACAATAACCTAACTTTTCATTTGTTTGCACGCGAAGTATGATAATAAGGTGATTATAATGCGGGGCAATTATTTACGCAAAATGGTGTTGAAATTGCGTGTTGATTAAAATGGTTCCGTAGCTACTAATTTTCGTTAATTAATTGAGCAGTGAAAACTCTAAAGGCCTTTAAAGGCCTTAACCTAATAGGTAGACGAATTTTCACAGTGAGGCCTACTGTGGCCGCTATATCAACTAATAAAAATAATACTAAGAATTTTCAGGCATGCGTTCAGTTCATATGAAGCACTTTTTCCAGAATTTACAGTAAAAGAACCCTTTTTCTTTTTTTTTATTACGAATTATTATTAATAGATACCTATTACAATAAAAAATTAGTTTTTTTATCGTATGGTGTAGCGACAACTAAGGACGTGGGTAAGACGAGCAAATGTCGATCAAATATCGAATGTTAGACTGGGCCTGCAACAAATAAGCGACGGCCAGGATGTTCGGCACAGTCAGATGCCGCCATTACTGACTGCCGTTCACATTACCCTGATGGTCCTGCTTCCAGCTACAAGGAGCAATGCACAACTGCGCTTTCATGGCAAACTTCTTGTGATACCAACAGAGGCGCGTGAACTGGGATGAAGATCTGGACTTCGAACGGGAGCGTGTGTTGGATCGGCTACGTCGAGATGCGCGTTCGTCGGTAAGGGCATCGACCTTTTTTGATAGCTCGAGGAGGCAAGTTTTGATGCTATCAAGTTAATTATTAGAAGATGCATACGCGGCGCACTCAGCTAAGGACGAGGAGGGCAGCAGGGTTTTGACGATAGCATCAGCAATCTGGGCCACCTTGTCCAGGGCAAGTCAAGTTGAGCCATGAGGATCCTTCGGACCTCAGGTGGTAAGCGGCGCATCCACAGTTCGCGCAGTATACCTTCGTCACCGACGGCCGTGCCAGCCAGTGAGCGAAGATGACTTAGGGCCTTTAGAAGATAACAAACGGCGAATGAGCTCCTGTCTAAGGTACTCATATTATTATTTGTCGGTTTTGGGTAGGTTGGTGATAACATCCTCCACTTCATCAGCCACTTGTGTATCCAAAATTGATAATATGAGGCCATATTTAGTGGAATCCTATGTGATACCACCTATATCGAACTGGGCCTCCGCTTGGGCGAACCATAAGGCTGGTTTGTCCACCCAAAGTGTACCTAATTTGACAGATACACATTAGAGGGCCTGGGATAGGAGGGTGATAAAAGAGTTAATCGCCTCTGCAGTTCCCTGCCTTCAGATTGCAGTTCCTCTTCTCAAGACATTGTTTACAGTTACATAAAATATAGGTATAACAATAATAAAAAATGGTAATTATGCACCTTGCAGCACCAGTAAGTATGGGAAAACAAAAAGTGACACAAATATCCATAAAAGATTTTTTTTTACATTAACTTTTTTTTTTTATGCCACTTGGGCCGACAAACAAGCAGACGGTCCACCTGATGGTAAGTGGTCACCGCCGCCTATGGACATTTGCAACACTAGGAGCATCGCCAATGCGTTGTCGACCCTGAGACGTGAAGTTGTTAAGTCTCATTATAGGATAGTTGTCACACAATTAACAAAATAAAATTTCAAGTCCACAAATGTTCAAAGTTCCCTTTCTTAACCAATAAAGCTTAACAAATAAGTTGAACATGGATAAATATCTGACCTGAGTGGTTGATTTAAACACAGTATAGGTAATTTCTAACCCTAGCTTATGCTTAAATAAGTCAAATTCAATAATATAGGTGGACTAGGAAACAAAAGTATAAATATATTAATAGAATGTAACAACGTAGACTATGAGTATGTATACTATTATAATATAATTAAATACAAGTTTAATTTGTTAGAAAATTAAGTTAATTTCATAATAAAAAAGGCAAAATATTTTTTTAACCAACATCTATCTTGCTTGACTGTTGACTACACTGAATGAAATTTTCTTGTAATTTACAGTAAGTGTTAGGTTATTCTTCTATTCATATCTTATTAAGAATACTAGATTCATATATTTAATATTGTCTATATTAAGCATTTTGTAATTGTTAAATATAAAATAGCCAAAAAGTCAGACTAGATAACATTTATTTAAAAATGATTTCATAAAAAAAAAAAACAATCTAACCTTGCTGAGTTTCTTGCTGGTTCTTCTCAGGTGACTTCCGAACCGGTAATAGCTTCAGCAACTTTAAATTTGACCTTCATTAGTGCCTTCCGAGGGCCTAAACTGCATAAATGGTCTTGAAAAAGAAAAATAATAAATGTTTGTACACCAGTTATTCAAAAAGCTAAGATGTAATAAGTACAAGGTGTCACTATAAAATACTAATTAATTAACTAAATAAACATGTTAAACTTAACTAAGAAATGTCATAAGGTAAGTGTTTAAACTTTCAACTTATAATAAGATTACCAAAATGTTTATAGAATGTAAAATATTTGTAAGAACAATGAAGGTGTAAATAAACCGAAGAGATATTAACCACACCATAGCAATATTGTTGAATTAATGTTGGTTAAAGTTAGTTGTAAAACTGCACACAACAAAAATACCAAACATAAAAAACTACATTTCTCACCAAGTGCCGGTAGAATAAGTGCCTCACTAGGGTAAGCCAGTGTGTTCAAGTGGTGTCTGCTTGGCAGGCAGTGGTCTGCAGTGGCAGGATAAGGGAAAACTGTTATGGTAGCACCTCAGGTATGTACCTTCCAGAGTTGGATAGCAGAGAAACATCACATCCATGTCATCTCATGGGCTGATACGTCGAGGCACGGAGCGGTGGGCGTCGGTCAGCGACCGTAGAATGCAATAATGAGTACGAATACTTACTGCTCACACCAGTAGATGCATGAAGTTGTAGTCGCACACATTGTTAGAAAGTTCCGGGTGGCGAAGTACAAAGTTCATCGCAGAAAAGAATTAATGTCATCGCAAAACCGGCAAAACATTGTTTTATCCTGCACGAAACCTTTTTTTATTCGTAACGGCGGCGGCAGGTAAGCTGGCATCGCACTTTAAAGTTTTCAAAACCACTTTTTTAAGTTACAGCGGCGAACGGGGATGTTCGAAGTAATCGAACAATCTCTTTCATAATTACTGTTGTGTTCATATTCTATAGAAGGGCACAGTGAGAGAATAACAGTTTTAACTTAAATCATAAAATAGAGAAGCCAAGGAAAAACAAATACCGCTATTTTTACATGAGAATGATGTTCAGTGGTTTACCGCTCTTTCTTCCGTCCGGTGTTGCCACACCTATATCGGTCCAGCGTGAGCTGTGCTGTGGCGTAAAGGCTAGGCGCTACAGCGTTGATAATGAAAAATAAAAGAGAAAAGCTCTCAAAAGGAATATGTTATCCCGTTTTTGCCACATTTTTCATTAAAGCTCTGCTCCTGTTGATTGTAGCGTGATATTTTGTATACCTATAGCCTTCCTTTAATCAATGGAGTATTCAAGACTAAAATAATTTTACAATTCGAAACAGTAGTTCCTGAGATTAGCGCGTTACACCAAACGAACAAACAAACTCTTCAGCGTTATGTATTAGTGTTAGAGCATGTAATCATTTTATTCCTTCCACCTTTCCTACTTCATTACTTAGGCTCATCAAAAGCGCCATCTCTTGGTGAGATTTGCGCAACTGTCATCTAAAAATTTAAGAAGAAAACAATTGACAGACATCTGAACTCATTCGCGCCAACGCCATCATTAGGGTGTTGGACGAAAATAATCTAAAAGTTCTGAAAAACTGTGTTATTGTGTGATTTCTAAATTCCGTTGTTACCCCGGGGTGTTCTGAAGTGATAACTAATCAACAAACCATATAATAGGTACCTACCGCGCATCGTCAAGAAACGTGTTGCGAGATACCTAAAGCCAGAGCCCGAGGTAAGACACCTCTATCTCTCTTCTTCTCCTCCTTCCCTCACATGCAGGGTCAAAATTCTAATGTTATAATTTGTTTTCCTAAAGTGTTAGACCTCCACCGAAGTTTAGACGGCGCTACGACTGTAGTCTCACACTGATCGCCCGCCGGGCCATCAATCTATTAATTTATTAATTTTCAATTACAATATTATGTAATGATATTGTAATATTTGTAATTTTCTAATAATTATTAATACTATTAGCACTAGCTTACTATTTTATAATAATGTTTTCTTGTTGTCAATTATTGTGAATGATGTGCATGCCTGTAAGAGACCTATTTACACTGAATTATTTTTAAGAACCCTTTTTATATAGGTACATTTATGGAATTGTAAATAAGTTGTTGTATAAATAAATTATGAAATCGACTTAAAAATTGAATCCGCGAGTTTCATGATACGGGTGGACGAATCCGTATGAATAAATTAACTTCATCATAACACTAAAGTGAATGTACAATACCAACCCCTATGGGGTAGCTGTAGGGCGTGACTTACAACCACTCCCAGACTAGAAAGAGATAGATAATCGATGTTAGAGGGAGAAGGAACATAATGGGCGGTAATGAAGTGAAATTCAATTTGAAAGCAATCATATTTTTTATTTCACTACGGATAGGTATTATTATTTCTTAGTACAATGTTAAATAACCTATAGTCACGAAAATTATATAATAATTATTTTATTTATTTATTTAGGAACTTGAATAACAAATATATGAATAGTAAAGAAATTACTGATATTTTTCGCTGACATTTAAAATTATAGAAGAATTAACGCTTAATATTATGACTAAGTAGGTCTACACAATAAAATAATGTTTTTTTACATTATACTACAATAGCTGTCCCCCGCGTTCCCGAGGGATGCTACATTTCCCCGAGATAAAAAGTACCCTATATGTTATTCCAGGGCATGCTCTATCTATGTGCCAAATTTCATCCAAATCCGATCGGTAGTTTTTGCGTAAAAGAGTAACAAACATCCATACATCCTCACAAACTTTCTCATTTATAATTAACAAATTATAATACTCCGAAAACATGACAGATTGTTAGTTTGTCTATGGTTAGTTGAAATATGGTAAGTAGGGATATATTTCTAACATCCCTAGTGAACAAGGGTGAAACCGCGGAGTACAGCTAGTACCTAACTAAATAAAAAAACTGGGAGTATCGTAAAGACACAGTAGAAGTGAATTTTTTTGCCATTTCCGGACGTGGACAAAGCATTTATAGGTTATATTTGGGTCTATAGATACTGTCACGTGTAGCCACGAACAGCCTATTCAGCTAATACAAACTTCGCCGGCGAGCGAGCATCGATGCATCGGACAGCTTACCTCTCACGTGTTTGCTTAGTTATCGAAAGAGAGAGCACAGAGGCCGCGACGAAACATCGTTGAGCTATATATTTTCTTTACAGAATCGAAGCGCAGTTCTCATGATACTTTAAAACTTTACTTATGACTATCCTTATCATTTTTCGCTTTACCATGACCATTTTGAAGTTTACCATCTGTCTCATCTTTACCATTGACACAGTTCGATGGTGCAATCATCAGCAAATTGTTACCATTTCTATCGGCAATGTTTCTGAAGGGCAAATTGTGCCGCCACCTCGACGGAAAATAATACTGGTTCCTCAAAACTCTTAAATGATCTTTACCAAAGAAGAACTCTGTTCTGTTGTTGATCGCATTTCTCTGACAACTTCGACGCGCGGGTATAATTGAATCCTCGTTCTCTTCGTTACCATACCTCGGATAATCATTGTTCTCGTGGTATATCTTAGATCTTGAGTCATCTTCGTTGTACGGCCTCTTGAGGCGTAACCTTCGAGACTGGGGACTGAGAGGGGATTCACATTTGATTGCGAGACTGGCTGAGTTTTCTTTGTTCATGGATAGTCCGTGACTCTTCTGCCATTCGAGGACCTCGCAAAGGAGGCCTATGTATCTGTTGAGGGAGAATATACTGTTATTTCTTTTGGGTTCTGTACTTGGAGGTATCATCGGGACCGTACTAAGGCTCCGCTCTCCGTCCGTCCGTCTTTCTGGACTGTCTATTAGCGGGATGTATCATAAGAAGTTATACCTAGGTTGAAATTTCATAGAGTGACTTTAGCCCCTTTAACAACAAAATAAAAAATAGCGGGCGCAAAAATCACACGCGGTAGATGTGAACACTGCCTATCTCTTACTCTCGCAGGCTTAATCCTAAAGAATCGAACCCTGAACAGCTGGTTATAAATAATTCCATAGGTATTTAAAAGAAAATACCTGATAGCCATCCTTAAAATCTCGTTCTTCGACAGTTTCTTGTCAGGCGGATGGGTGGGCACCAATCTCCTGAGCTCAGCAAAGGCGCCGCTGACGTTCTGCTGCCGCCAGCGCTCGCGGCAGTTGGTAAACAGTTTCCTTGGTGGTCGGAGCAGGCAGGAACTGAGTGACGGCAGGTCTTCCGTGAGGCTCTGCGGAAAGAGGAATCAACTGAACGTATGTTCTTTAAAGACACGCCACAGGTAGTGAGTTCGATAACCGACATTTGTGTGCATGTTTGTTATTACTCACTCCTGCCAAAACGGATGAACGGATCTGGATGGAACTTGGCACAGCGATCGATTATAATCTTGAATAGCACAAAGGTTACTTTTATCCCGGGAAAATATAATACATCTAGACAGCGGCGGCCTTACCTATTGCGAGGCTCCGGGCGGCACGTCTTTGCGAGGCCCTTAGTGAAAAGTATGTGATGCGAAAGTAAGTCTGGTTGTTTGGCAGACACAGCGGCACATAATGCATTTTGAAATTATGTTTTGTATTAATGAATTAGTGAACTAATTTTATTTTACCGTTATATTAAGTATAACCTTAATAAATAATTAATGATCAAAATCAAAAATATTAAATAAAAAAAATTTGATTGTGTGGTTTCATGAAACCACGGTAAAAGTGAAACTTTTTTTCACATTATAGACATTTAACTAAAAATTTTTGGGATAATATTCCATTAAGGGTATAAAAATCGCTTTATCAATCTTAATTTTACACTTGGAAAATTGGAATGATAAAAGTAGACTAAATCTCTAACTAATATTGGCCTTGGCTGCTCTGGCGAGCGCCTTTCACTTTATCCCTACTCCGCGGCCGACCGTCACGCGACATGCAACACACAGACCAAAAAGTTTGAGACGATCTAAAAAAGTTTCACTTTAAAAACATTTTTTTTTAATTTGGTTGAATTGTTGCGCGAGGCCTCTGCAAGAACGAGGCCCCGGGGATTGTCACGTTCGCCAACCCCTAAGGCCGCCGCTGCATCTATTGAATGCAGGCGAAACGGCGTGGGACAGCTGCTCTCCATATAATCTTTAACTGTACCGAATTTCGTACTCCTTTGACCTCGTAATTTTCTTTAAAGGGGACAATCCTATAGCCTGAAGCTATTTATATAGAGATTATTTACGAACTGGGGTTACCATGGTAACCGTCAATAGATAACGTTTAACATAAATACAAGCTTAACTCCTATAGATTTGGTAACGAGGGTCTGAAGATGGAGCCAGAAGGCGGATAGTGGAACTACTTGGAACTTCATGGGCATTATTTGTAATTTAAACGGAACCAACTTCGATGTTCTATATAATTATTTTTATTCTTTCTATAATAAAGTACATTACTCATTGTCGGTGATAAAAACACATTGACTAGTACACTTTGCTGTACGATATTCAACCTTAAAAGCAGTGGCAGTGGAATCGAATGGAAATTACAGGCACATGAGACTTAACAACTTCACGTCTCAGGGTCGACAACTCATTGGCGATGCCACTAGTGTTGCAAATGTCTATAGGCGGCGTAGACCACTCACCATCAGGTGGACCGTCTGCTAGTCAAGTGGTTTAAAAATATCGGATGAATGAACGTGTTTAGGAATGTTATTTCTGGTGGCACATAGATAGTTTATAGCCTATTAGCACATAGTATTTTTATCCCGGGAAAATGTATCATCTCCATCCCTTGGCAATGAGAGTGAAACCGCGATAGATACTATTATAAATGTAAAAGTTTGTGAGGATGGATCTGTTTATGTTTGTTACTCTTTCAGACAAATACTACTAGCGGATAACTTAGTACATAGATCAGCCCATTATTCAGCTAATACAAACTTCTTCGGCGAGCCGCTTCACGGAAGCCTCGGAGAGCTTATCTCTCACGTGATTAGTAGTATGAGCGTAGTTTGCGAAAGAGACAGAGCATAAAGGCCGCGACGAAACATCCTCGAGTTAGTGTCATTTTCCTTACAGAACCGAGCCCCGGGTATGGCAACCTTTGACATGTTGAGGGCCAAATTTTAGCGTGCAAATACGTTCGCGAGCCACGTTTAAAAGTACTTAGTGTATTTACTACTGCAGTACATAGTGAGTACCTAATGTAAGTAATATTTATTAATATGGTTTTTTCAAAATGTCTCGCGGGCCGGATGTTGCCCATACATGACATAGATAATTTATAAACAGTATACACTCGATCCCGGAAAAATGCAACATCACTTGAGATCGAAGGTGAAACCGCGGGGGATTACTAGCTATTATTTATAAATTTAAACTTCCGTTATTCCTTCTACATATCTATATATCAAATCTAATACCTTTAAATGAGCAATTCTTGTATATAATATAATTAGGATCTCGGAAACGATTCCAACGATTTTCATGAAATTTTATATGCAGGGAGTTACGGGGGCGATAAATCGATCTAGCTAGGATTCATTTTCAGAAAATGTCGTTTTATCCGTGTTTTTAGGCAATGAAAACTGCTACAATGTCATTAGAAGGTAAGGTGTTCAAGTTACATCTTTTTTAAGAAATACTGTTATTGGGAGCCCTTTATTATCGCATCTAATTCGTATCTATATATGACAGTGCTTTAAAAAAGAGAATACCGTAGAAGTCACGTTAGTAAAGAAATCCCGAGCAATGCGTGGCTATCCAGGTACTAAATTTTAACTACGCAAAATCTCACTCCTCCGTGCGCGCAATATGGTTCAAAGTTTTCTGTTTTTTTTTTCAGTACATTGTGTTATAGACTTACCTGAACACTTTGAGTTGGTTGTCTGTCATCATCGCTGTCGGGTAGGCAGAGGTCGTCGCTCAGCATCTCGCTGTCCGGCTCCTCATCAGAACAGGACTCCTGGTCCGATGCCATGGCAGAGCGTCCTGTTGATGAAATAAAAGTTAGTACAATTTTTTGGGGACATTCTTAACTCACGCTCATCTGATCCCAAACTAAAAAGAGCGTATCATATGGAAACTATATAACTGATATTATTATAGATACTTAAGTACTATTTCTTAAATACATTTGATATAGAAGTTCATGCATGTTTGTCCTGGGTGGGAATCGATCCGAAGACCTGCGGCTTGGCAGTCAGGGTCTCTAATCAGCAAGCCAATTGGCCCGTAAAATAATTGTAGAAATTCGTTTATTATGGTTTTTGTGTTTAAAAATAACAGCTACCTTTGTTTAGAATGTCTAGAATTTCGATTATAATTACAATTAAATTAAAATAGTAAAAAACATTGATTCTAAGTTATTTATTCAGTTTGGGCTCAGAAAGACTGTTTCGGTTGGAAAGGTAAGGTAACGGTGAAATTACAGGCACATGAGACTGAGTGGAGTGGTGGTATTTGTCGCCGCTACCAGACTACTCTACCACTAAACAGCAACCAGAATTTAGTAATGTTGGTGTTATTTTTAAGTCTTATAGTATTTGTTATACCCTATATAGACTATAAACAAGCACTCTGTCCATCTGATGGTAATCACCGCCGCCTATGGACATTTGCAACACCAGAGCATCGCCAATGCGTTGTCGACCCTGAGACGTGAAGTTGTTAAGTCTCGCGAAGATGTGCCTGTAATTTCACGGACCCCCTTACCTTTCTAACTGAAACACAGTAATACAAGTGCACTACTGCTTCACGGCGGAAATGGGTATGGTAGTAGTACTTCCCCGGACGAACTCTGCACTATGAGCTCTACTACTCATGTTTTAGTCATTTAATGTTACATAACTATATTATGAATACAAGGAAAGGTATTTGGAACCTTTTTCATGAAATATCATCTATCCCCCTCTAACATTGTCGATAAAGTAACAAATTCGTGTTTTAAAAAGCAACATTGGATATCACAGGAAACCGTTATCAACGGAAGTTCTATAATTAAACTACATTCATTAAAATGTGCTCATTTGTATTTTTAACTGAGCTCGAAAACATTAGTCAGATGGTCATTTACTTTGTCATTTGACCACAATCTCACTGTAAGGGATGATGTGGTAGCAAGTGTTGAGCACTAGAAGGAAACTGGCTTTATAGAGAATGTGCCGGAAGATGCTTGGCAAGACGAGATAAAAAAAAATTAAGCGTTAATAATTTTTTTTTTGACAAGGTGGAAAATTCGTTACGAATTCGACCCCCGCCTTGGGAGAGGTGGGGGGGATATGTGGGACTCACTTCGACCTACCCTTCTCCGAGTGAGTAGGAGAAGGGAGGTGCTACCCACTAAAAACCACCTTGGCGTACTCCGCTGATCGGGTTTGTTGGGGCGTCGTGGCACCTGCACTAAGCATTCTCCAAGACGACGCCCCAACCGGTCTCGCCCCGGCCACTGCCGGGGCCTCCCTCTACGATGGGGACATGGCCGTACGCAGACCAAGCGTAATGTAACCTAGCTCAATTGCTCCGCTTCTCTCAGTTGAAGGCTAACTTCCGGACGGGTAGTATCTTCCAAGCGCGGATCCACCGTTGTGGACACGATGGCCGTACCCACAACCCTAATGGTCTTGTGACGTCACACGTTCACGGTGTATAAGCAGCACAATAGCTTAGGTTGATGGGCTAATGATATCATATCCAACACTTTTATAAAATAAAAATAACCTCCTTTGAAGGAATGCATTATATCGATCATGAGCGAGTTCATACTCTGATTCGCACTTAGCCGATTTTCGGATGGCTGTGACCACAACCTTTTTTGTGGGCTGGATCCGCACCCGGTAGCTTCAGTAACTTTGACCTTCATAAGTGCCTTCCACGGGCTTGAATACACAGGGTATCCTGTTTTGAGGGATTAGGCCAAAATTCTATTACTTGTATTAAGACGGTTCCTTGTTATAACACTAAAGTGTTATAACCTGTTATAATGTTTATTTTTATTTATTTTATTTTACATGGTTTTGAATTTGGAATATTTCTAACTTCAGGGTGGTAGCCGGCTAGATTAAGCATTACAAAGTACCCTACCGCCATGCTATGAGGAAACCCTCACGATGTCCAGCTTAAGGTCACTATAGGATTCGAACCAACGTCTCTCGCTACGCCATTCGACAAAGCGACCACTCACCCAATTAAACTTTACAAAAATTTTAGGAAAGAATTAAGACTGTTTTAGAACAAAATAAACGATTATTTTAATGACGTCAATGCTTGAGTATAGCGCTTGCTCCAGCATAAACATCTTTATGTACAAAATCTTATTTTGAAAAAAGTTATTGCCGAGTTTATTGCCGACTCTTCTCAGTAAAAGCTTTCGAACCGGTATTAGAGTCTGACCATTCATAAGTGTCTCTCACTGTTCATTTTATTTAAAAAGAGGTCATATTTGGAAATTAATGTAGAAAAAAGAAAGAACAGGCACATGAGACTTAATTACTTCACATCTCAGCATCAACGATGCATTCGCGATAATCTATCGACGTGCCAAGTTTAATATAAATCCGTTTGATAGTATTTGCGAAAAAGTAACAAACATTATAAGGAAAGTAGGATTATGTAGGTACTCTAATATGACTGTAATAGTCGTGTATTAATAGCTATTGTTTATTACTCACTAAGTCGAAATAGATATTTAATTTTATCAGTTTATTAATTTTTAATACTAAAATGAACGAAATTATCCTTATTCACTCACCAATATTTCCTGTTAAATTAGCGGTGGGCATAAAAACACAATTTTATTGAATGAAAACAAACACAAACAAAACACAATCACATAATTTGTTCTTCAAATCAAATATCGAACGGACACACGTACGGGGCGACGTCAATAGCACAACTGAGGAAAATGCGATATTCAAATTCCGAAAGGGGGTTCAGCGAAGCTCTGTGATTGGTTGGATGTGAGAAAGCTTTTGACCAATCAGAGCTTACAGAGGGCGGAGTGAGGGAAAACGACTAGGACAGTAATTCAAGCCTTCAGCGATTGCAATATTAAGCAGAGGTGTGTAGCTTTTTGATAAGAGGGAAGGTTAATGGAGTAAAAATTAATGGAAGCGCCTAAAAATGTTTTAAAATAAACAATATATTAATTTCAGAGTTTCTATTAGAGGACTTAGTGCAGAGTTCGTCCGGGGAATTACTGCCACCTTACCCATTTCCGCCGTGAAGCAGTAGTGCACTTGTATTACTGTGTTTCGGTTAGAAAGGTAAGGCCGGTGAAATTACAGGCACATGAGACTTTTAGTGTTATTGTCCCTAATTTAATTATATTTTTGTCTTTGATTGGTCAATTGGCTTTATGGTTAGAGACCCTAGCTAATAGGTACGTCACAGGTCGTGAATTCGATTCCCATCTAAAACAATCATTTAAGTGCGTGAACATACCTGTCTGTTCTGTGCCTGGATGTAAATCCATACTAACCTTATAACTATGTTTGTTTGCTTGTTACCTTTTCACGACTAAACGGCAAATCGGATTATAATAAAATTTGGCAAGGACATAGATTATATCCTATGAAAGGACATATGCTATCTTTCGTCTCAAAAATAAACTTAAAGGCAAATTGGGGTTGGAAGTTTGTATTGGCAATCATGTTAGGGATCTGAACATTCAAGATTAGGCTTTTGGTAAGAAATACGTTTTAACTTTTTTACAAAATCATCCCCAGACGCAGTAAAGTACTCTTACTTTACTTACATTAAAACGATAAAACTTTAAATGCACTTCTTAGGTACAGACGTTTTAAGTTTTAATTACTTCATGACAACAGTAATTCAAGAGGTTACTTTGTAAATGTTCTAATATATCGTTTTGTCGCTTTTGTGAACTTTCTTAATTAAAATATCTAACTTGTTCATTGTTTCGTGAATCTTTGACAACTTCACGTCTCAGGGTCGACGACGCATTGACGATACCCCTGGTGTTGCTAATGTCCATAGGTGACGCTGACCACTTACAAGCAGGTGGATTCATTGAATTAAAATTGTTTTATCACTTACACCGAAGCCTGCCGCTTACTCTCACGTAGTTTGCGATGGATCCGCTTCCATGATCACTTATAATTCTTCATTGTCAACTAAGGTCTCCGGCTGTCCTCGGGGTTTCTTCTATAGGTCAAAATTTCCAGAACGAAAACGTTGGAACCAGAAGCGTACCGTGTTTTCTTTTACTGTATATATTATGTGTATTTTGATACACAACGATGTCAAAGAAAAAATCTAATGGCGAGAAAACAAATGAATCGCTTAATTAGAAACACAAATACACAAGCTTATTTTAAGATATAATTTGAAATAAATTTGTATTTGAAATTTCTAACCACACGCCAGCCCCCTTATTCAGCTAATACAAACTTCGTCGGCGAGCCGCTTCACGGAGGCCTCGGAGAGCTTACCTCTCACTTGATTAGTAGTATTATCGTAGTAAGCGACAGAGACAGACCAAAGAGGCCGCGACGAGACATCCTCGAGTTAGTGTCATTTACCTTACATAATCGAGCCCCAGATATTTGGGATCAAAGCGGCCAGTTTGACAAAACGTCAATTTCATTCATTAGTAAGTTACAAGATAGACACACAATGACTATATCTATAATAGGCGTGTACGTACAACATTTACAATTGTATGACATGATAAAAACAAAGAACAAGTTATTTCAATAAAGAGGCACATAAGAACGTTTTAAAAGTAACCTAATGAATAAATGTTAATAATGTTGTCATGAAGTAATTTCTAAAAACGACTGTACATAAGAAGTGCATCTAAAGAATACCTCATAGTTCGTTTTGCTATGATTTTGAAAAAATGTTGAAACAGGTACCTATTCCTGACCAAAAGGCTAAATTTGAATTTTCATATCCTTAACATGAGCAAATGTGAATTTCCTATACAAAATTCAAATTTTCAACCCCTATTTCCCTTCAAGTTTATGAGACAAAAGATGACTTATGTCCTTCCCCAGGATATAATCTATCTCCTTAACAAGATTCATTATGATCCGATCAGCCGCTTAGTCGTGAAAGGTAACAAACAAACGGAGTTACTTGCGCATATTTATAAGATTAGTATGGAGTTACACACAGACACAGAAAAAATGTTCGAACCCACAACCCGTGGCGTGGTAGTCAGGCTCTCTAACCACCAAGCCAATAGGCCAGTCAAAGCCAAAAGTAATTATATTACTATATTGTATTAATGAATTGATCGTAATGTGGACATTTTATGACGAAATATGAATGCTATGTGATTAACATGGTGATGAATGAAAATTTATGTGTGGAAAGAGGAAGACCGAAGAAGAGATGGACAGATTGAGTAAGAAATGAGTGAATGACGTATAGCAGGACTGAATAGAGAAAGCGTAGAAGAAAAGTTTGCACGCTTTTAGAATGGCCACACGTGAAACGTTCGCATATTCGAAAAACAACTTTAATGTATACGTAAACAGTGTCCAAAATGCCCTAACACACGTTTATTTACATTATTTGCATTGTTTCCTCCATTTATAAATGGGGCCGAACGGTCAATGCTCTTTGAAAATCGCCAATTAGCTATTTTTGCTAAAATTGTTCGAATAGTAATCTAATAGTTGGAAATATTAGTAAAAATTATATAATATTGTAAGGTCACAACAAAAACCGGTTTTTAAAAATTGTGATGCGGGAATGTTATTTAAATATGGAATATGATAATTAATTTATTCTTGTTGCGAATGATTGTCGGTTAGTAAGCGGCAATATCGATTTCGAACTCTTTGGTCTGAATTTGGATTAACCTCATTTGAAAACAATCGAGAAAAAGAAAACAGATTATTTTCGTTTTACTGGCTTGATACGGAACTTCAACCGAGTTCCATATTCAAATAATTTTGTTTACTACTTCAAATCGTTTCCTAGTTACTTACCTTATCAATTGGAACCTAAACTACTTCTGTTTATAATTAATTAATAATTTTTCCTGCAAATATCCAAATCATTACTTAATGATCCTTAAGCCTACATACTAGTGAATATCGACTGAATGACTCAGTTCATATCTATCATTCACTCACTCAGTGCTCTGTTCGATTATTTATTATTAGTTTAGCTTCAGTAGATTCTCAACAGCCGTCGTGTAACCACGCGCGTGTCGTATCTAGCCTATTTATAGCACACGTAGAAAACAAACTTACGAAATTTGAATTTCGAACCCGGCGCCCAATTTATTGACATTCAAATATAAAGTGAACAGTTTGAGAAGACAGTTTAAATAGTTGAATTTAGAACATTATCTAAGTTTGCGTAAACAATTCGGTTTATAATGTGATAAAACAATGCAAGATTATTGAGAGAGATCTTTTGTCGTGTGTTTCGGTGTTTTATAAATAGTTCCACAGTGTTTAATGGATTGTTGAATTATTTTATAGTGTTGAATGGTAAACATTTTGTTTGCTCAGATGTATTTACTTTGGAGATACAGTGTAAACTCTTTATAACGAAACTCAAGGGACTGAGCATTTTTTGTCGTTATAGAGAGTTATCGTTATATGGAGTGAACAAAAAAAAAACAAAACAAAGTGAACAAACCAACCAACTTGGGCTCACTTCAACGTTATAGGGAGTTTATCGTTATAAAGGATAACGTTATAAAGAGTTTACACTGTATCAGAAGTTTTGTTGACCGATCACGAATATTTTCGTTACTAGCTGTCCCAGTGGCATCGCCCGCGAGCTCTAAATAAGTAGGTTCGTTATGTCCATATCCGGATTATGAATTATCCCAACACAAAATTAATTAATTATAATCAAAATTAAATACCTTAAAAATCTGGTAACATATTTTTTTGGGAATTTTACTGTAATAAAAGTAGTTCATTTGCAATTATGACGTCACAGTTTGCTTATTAATAAGCATATTAATAGTTGCTGATTTGACATATCGATCGTCAACCTTAGTATTTTAAATCGTAATAAACTATGCCCTTTTTGACACCTAGAATGTCATAGAGAAATGTACCCTACGGCTTTATGATAAGGTCCATCTGCTTTATTATACAATCAACCATTGGATCCATACATGAGCCTTATTGGAAAAGTAATTAAGTCCAATATTGTATGACAATTTTAGCTGTCAAATTATATCGACGAATATTTGTTAGTATAGCAAAAGTTTTAGATTAAAACATTTATTAGGTCGGCCGGTTATCGTTCGTTTTATAAACTTTATCCTTAAAGTTGAAGTGACATTTATTAAAAGCAAATCAATTGTTGATTTTGGCAGACATTTTAATTTGGTATAAATAAATATAAATGCTTTTCGTTGGGACTTCAGAACGGGTTGCCGATTCAAATTCTTTTTTAAATTTTCGTTGTATTTCAAATAAGGTTTGTAGAGAAAGAAATATTTTATAAGTGGCCAGGAATATTGTGACATTCGGGATTAATGAAAGTGCATTTGGAAATGAAACTCCTTTTGAGGGCTTTGAAATTCTGTTCCGCAACCTTTTTGTGTGACGAAAAATAAATCTATGAATAAAAAATAAGGTTCCGTTGACGTCCTATCACCTCAAAACTACTGAATATGTCAGGACGGAACTGCTATCATTCGATGCGAAATATTTCGTAGATGGATATAGGCTACATATACATATATGATATCGATAAACGCGGGTGAAACCGCGCACAATCTATGCTATTCAAAAGTGATTGATAATTAAAATGTTTCCCTGTAATACTAAAGTTTTACTTCTATCGCGTGTCTTTACAACACACCACAGGTGTGTTTTTAACTAAAGACATACACAAATATAATTTTACAGTAAAACTCATATCAATATTGTTAGTAAACAAATTATTAAGGAATCCCCTCCAAGTTACCAGCTCCGTATCACGACCGTTTTGAAGAATATCATAGAAAAAATAACTTTATTGCTCATTTAATAAAGTGCAATATTGATTGATAAGTTAATTGTGCCATAATTCGGATAAGCTTTATAGTAAAGGTAGAAGGCTGGTTTTCCTCTGACATTCTTAAATGCCGATAGTGTAATGATAAGAAATACAAAAAATAATGTTAATCAAGTACAGTAATACTGTAAGCTATAATATATATGTAAGTTTGAAATATATCCGTCTATTTCTTACGTGAATAAAAGAAAAAAGACAGCTGCCATAAAAACTGCTTCTTAGAAATTTTGCCTTCAACCATCTTTTGTTTTGAACTAGTATGAATTGGTAATATCCTTACACGATCGCTTAATACCAGTTTGGACCGCATATTTACAATTTTATAAGAAACTAGTCACCATCTCGCGGTTTCGCCTACTTTCCCGCGAAAACTAATGTATCCCGGGATTGGAAAATAGCCTTTATCTCTCAGGTATAGTGTAGCTTTCTGTCTGTGAAAGAATTATAAAAATTACATAAGTAGATTCGGAAATTTTCATTCAATCATCCAATGTTATTTTTTTTTCCCGTTACATTCTTTACACACGGCCATCTGCTCCCAAACTAATCAGAGCTTGTACTATGGAAACCAGATAACTGATACTACATATACTACTTTTTTTTCTAAATATTACTTATATATACATATTTATATTAGTATAAATAGATAGACTAGCAGAAGTATTAAAACTCTTAGTGGCGAGTTCATCCGCATCACTTTACCTATTTCCGCCGTGAAGCAGTAGTGCACTTGTATTACTGTGTTTCAGTTAGAAAGTAAAGGCCGGTGAAATAACAGTTTGAAATTTTTGCTATTTCGAGAATCTTCGTCGTCAGGATTTAATGTTGCAGATAAAAACAGCTATAGCATACAGATAAATATTCAAGTCTCAAATTATTTACTGTACCCATAATATAACTAGGTACATAGTATAAAACAAAGTCGCTTTCTCTGTCCCTATATCCCGATGTATGCTTAAATCTTTAAAACTACGCAACGGATTTTGATGCGGTTTTTTTAATAGATAGAGTGATTGAAGAGGAAGGTTTTTATGCATCAGTAGCTACATTGTACCCGTGCGAAGCCGGGGCGGGTTGCTAGTAAATAAATAAATAAATATTGTTTGTGGTTATTTCACATTAGCGCAATAAGACTAACAAACAAACTCAGTTTTTCATTATATACACGTCAAACACATTATGTACACACACACATAATACCTAACACATAACACATTCATTGTTAAATAATTGATTAGTTACGCAATGTAATTAGTAAGAAGACATTTTGTGATAAATAAAATATAAAAAATATCGGTTTGTTTAATAATTAAATCTTTTATATTCACGTCAAGATAAATAAATACATAAAAAAATATATTTAAAAATCATAAAATTAACTAATATATAAAAACCAAAAAAATAATCTTCTCTACATATACAAGGAAAATAGGGTACCTTTGACGCACCATCACCTCAAAACTACTGAACATATCGGGATGGGCTGCTACCATTCAACGCGGAATTTTTCCTAGATGGTTATAGGCTATATAATATCGACAAACGCCGGTGAAACCGTGGGGCCGTATATAAGTAAAGTGCGGTAAATCGTTTTGTTTATTTTGGTATTAGCGTTATACCTGGTTTGCCTTTATAGCCGAGATGTATGAAATCGTCTAGAGAACCGACGGTCTTGATTTTGATTCCTGCGTCGAGCAAAGTAATTTTGATATATTTTCCACCTTCGTGTAAAAATAAAATATCTTACTTTATTTTATATTTATTAAGTTAGCAATACTTGTGGGAAAGAGATAGTAATTATCTATCGTTCTCTCCCTCTCTCGCAAACCTAGTCAAATGCTAATTAAAGAATTGATAAAGGCCTAGACGTTCTTTAATCCTACTACTTTTAAAAATGCGTAAGTTTTGATGCATTGATTATAGTTTGAATAATTTCTTCCTACAAACTTAACCTCTTTAATAGGTATTCTTAGCGTCATATTGGTCAAGTGACAGTGAGACGGCGTTGTCGCTCATTGCTCACCACATATCACGTTGGGACTTCAAAATGTCTTCGGTGGAATTTTGCGAGTGGTTAGAAAGGGTGCAAGTCGTGGGTTCGATTCCCATCCAGGACAAACATTTGTGTGCATGGACATCTCTATTTGATCTGTGTCTAGGTGTAAATATCCATCAAAGTATTTAGGAGAAAAAGTTGTATATTTAGTGTATCAGTTATCTAGTTTTTGGGATCAGATGGCTGTGTGTAAAGAATGTCCTGGGATATTTGTTTTACTCATTACTGAGACCTATGCCTCCCTTAGAGGTTTATGGGCGTGAAGATGTATTGAATTATGTTATCTATACCTAATAATAAAGTACATAGATAGACAACAGCTCTATTATTATCAATAACCTAATTACAATGGACACTTAGTGATAAGTCTTATCCTCCAAGAACATCATAATTATTGTTCCACTAGCTGACCCGGCAGACGTTGTCCTGTCTTCAATGAATATTTAATTCGAATTGGTATCATTAATAAAAAAAAATCCAAGAAAATTGTGTTTATTATTCTTGACAGTTAAACTTTTAATGTTAGGCGCGATGGCGCTCTGAACAAACTCTTCTTAAAAAACTCACTGAATACAATTTTCCGATTGAATTGACTTTGAAGTGTGCTTTGAAATGGTAATTAATTATTATATCAATATAATTCCGACCCATGCCTCTGTTTTAAACGATATTGTCAAACAACTGACAATTATGTCAAACACCATTATAAGAGTTGAAATTGTCAAAAGCGGTAAGCTTACATTAGAAAAGTTAATATGGTCGTTATGTTTTCTTAAATTTGCAAATTTTCCGCGCAACTTTCTTATTTTTTTTTTCATAAGAACCATCTCCTAACAATGACAAACGCAACACAAAAAGAATCAGCGAAATCGGTCCAGCCGTCCATGCGTGATGCCGTGACCAAGGGAAATAGCGATTCATTTGTATATTATACAGATTTAAGCAGTCCTTTGACATTTGAACTTGTCACAGTAAAATGAATCCTATGGCCTTATGATACGTTTCAAATACATCACTTTGACGCCAATTTGTTATAAAGTTACCAGTAATTCGGGTATTAAATAATATAAATGCTTACTATACGTTGTGTATATTATGCAAAAGCTTCTCATGAACTAGCTGTTTTCCGCGGTTTCACTTCCGTTTACCAATTCTATCATTTGTGTAATCACATGTTCTGACTATAGGTATAGCAATTTTTATTATGATCGGTCAAACCGTTCTTGAGTTATAAAAGATACAGATAAACAAAGAATTAATAATGATAAAATTACCGTCAGCTAGTCATTAAATGAATATTTATCCCATGAAAAATATATATCTGTATGTATATATTTTTTTCTTTTATGTTTCCCTGTAATACGAAAGTTTCACATCTATAGTCTTTACACATCCTGTATTTTATCCGTACTGTTATTTAGAAATTTCTAGATACTGTTATCTATAAATTTATATGCGTAAAGGGATAGAAGAAAAATACAGTATGTGTAAAGACTAAAGAAGTAAAACTTTAGTATTACAGGGAAACATTATAATTATTCATCAATCACTTTTGATTAGCATAGATTGTGTTTATCATTCATTTATTTTTTGTCACAGAAAAAGGTTGCTGATCTGAGTTTCAAAGCCTCCAAAAGTAGTTTCACTTAAAAAAAATTGTTTAGGCCCGCGCCCGCGGCCCACATATGAAGGTCTGATGCCAATCCTCTTTGGGAGTAGGTACTTCTGCCATCCACTCGGTGTAAAGTGGTCATCGGTATACTCTTTAGTCGCTTCATTCGACATTCCACAGATAATTTGGAGTGGTATATACATCTTCTTCACGACTGTTACCTACCTTGCCTTGAAGAAGCAAGCAGCAATGATATTCTAACTATATTGCGTTCTCCGCACTCACACAAAGGCAACATAAAGTGATGGTTGTGTAGGTGTTGGAAATTGACCTAATTCCATTCAGTCGCGCATCAGCCTCCGTCGCGACAACACGCGCGGCGCATGCAGCTCTCTATATTAACGAACCCAACAATGTATATTCTCTCTCTAACAACAGGTACACTGTAAGGTGAATTTTTTTTTTCCATTCTTCGCAAGTATGAGAAGCTATCTAGAATTTACACTGTTTTGAGAGCCGTGATGTTGGTGCTTAGGGGTAGGCAGGGGTATCAGTACGCCTACATTCCACCGCAGATTTCAAGTCCAACGTGACATGTGGTGAACATCGTCGCCGTCTCTTGGGCTCTCTAATCTCGGTTCGTAAGTAATTACTAAACAGAATTAAAAAAAAAGATTTTTAGAGTAGTAGAGCTCTTAGTGCAGACTTCGTCCGGGGAAGCCACCTTACCCATTTCTGCTGTGAAGCAGTAGTGCACTTGTATTACTGTTTCGGTTAGGAAGGTAAGGGAGCTGGTGAAATTACAGGCACATGAGACTTAACAACTTCACGTCTCAGGGTCGACAACGCATTAGCGAGGCCCCTAGTGTTGCAAATGTCCATAGGCGGCGGTGACCACTTACCCTCCATTGGACCATCTGCTTGTTTGTCGACCCAAGTGGTGTAAAAAATAATGAGGTAACAAACATAAAAAAAAATACAGACGAATTGATAACCTCCTCCTTTTTTGAAGTCGGATAAAAAGAAAAAGAAGGCTAATCTGGGAATCGAATCCAGGATCTCCGTTCTTTAAGCTGAGTTTTATACCACTAAACCAACTAGGCGATACAATAATAATAGTTAATTTATTGACACCAGATTATCATATGGTACTTAAATTTACATGAACAGTATAGTTGAGGTATGAGACTCCTCCATTTAAAAGGGAAGATCATAATTCGAACTCTGTTTTAGATGCGATTCTAATTTACAGTAGCCCAATACGTCAACTTTCTTGTCTGACACTTGTCTGCGATATTACTGATATATACTATCACTGTTATCTGGAAATGCTAGTGGACATCTCAGATATATTATCAGTCTGGATTCATTGTTCTAAAATTAAAACTTAGGTATCTACTTCCCCATTTACAATTTGTTTTTTGTTGTTTTTTTTACACAAGAATGGGACTCTGTTACTTAGCCTTTGCTGTCCATATGCCTGTCAGCAGGCTGAATCTCCATGGACCGTAATAGATAAACAATTTTTCATGAGAGTACTATGGCTGCAATAACACCAAATTACAAAAATGAAATTATTTTAAAATTAAAGATCACAAGAAACTTAGAAGATTTATTAATCTGTTTTCGGCATACGTTGCTATGCGATTTTTTTTCCTTTTGTTTTGTGTCCCTTGCGTACGTAGATGGATGGATATTTCTTACGACCGAATGGCCCTGGATGAAATTTGTCACAGAGGCAGTTTAGGATAGCACATAACTTTTTATCCTGGAAATATGTAACGTCCGTCAGAAATTGAAACAGCGGAAGACAGCCTGTTTTTACATATCGCACCCTCAGCACGATAAGGGCTTATCTCAAAATTTTGCCAAATGGAGTTACGATCATAGAAAGACTAAGCAAAGTACGCTCTATCCGATGAATAGTAAAACATAGTCAATTTAATGATAGAATAAGCATACCCATACTTCAGCCTCTTTAAAACCGGGATCCACCCTCCCCGCTCAATGCGAAAGTGACCCATGCGCCAAAAGTGTTTTCTTGAGTTAAGTCCCTATCGTTCTGAGGGTGCGATATATAGGTATAGACTAGCCGTACCCCGCGATGTCATCCGCGCTTATCGATATCATTCATAGCCTATAACCATCTATGAAAGTTCCGCGTCGTATGACATTTACATCGCGATATGTTCAGTAGTTTTGAGGTGATGGTACGTCAAAGGAACCCAATTTTGCTAATGATGTAGAGCTAGATTGTACGAAAGGCGTAAGTTTTGTGTCTCAATTAGATACGTAACCTAATATAATGGCTGATTGTTGTGCCTATAATCTAGTACATAATCCTTATCAGCAGACAAGTTTGTGACAGTCGAGTGTCTGGCTCTAAGTGTTTACAACGCCCAGACTATATTGATACAAGACTTCATCGTACTGGAGCGATAAACTTGATGAACCAAATATGAGATGCAATGTCAACCTGAGGCTCGATTTTGTAAGGAAAATGACACTAACTCGAGGATGTTTCGTCGCGGCGTCTATGCTCTGTCGCTTACTACGCTAATACTAATCACGCGAGAGGTAAGCTCTCCGAGGCCTCCGTGAAGCGGCTCGCCGACGAAGTTTGTATTAGCTGAATAAGGGTGTTGCACCCGAATTGTGTATTTCGGATTCAATGTTGAAGCCTATTTCATAATCGATTGATGTTTCGACACAAACTTTACCTCTGTATAGTATTAATGAAGACATATATCTTTATAAAAAAAAATGGTTTGTTTGTATGCTTCATAAACGATTTATCTGATAGAGATGAAACTTTTGTGAGTTGTTCTACGTAGGCCTTGCGACAAAAATCCTTACTTCACTACATAGTATAAAACAAAGTCGCTTTCTCTGTACCTATATACCTATGTATGCATAAATCTTTAAAACTACGCAACGGATTTTGATGCGGTTTTTAATATAAAAGTGATTGAAGAGGAAGGTTTTTATGTATAATACATGTGACATCCCACGGGAACGCGGGGGACAGCTAGTAATATTATAAATGTGAATGTCAATTTGTTTGTTACGCTTTCACGCGAAAACTACTTAACCGATCATCATGAAACTCTGTACACATATTCTTAGAAGTATTACAAGTAACATAGGATATTTTTTGTGCCGGGAATATGTTACATCCCTCGGGAACGCGAGAGAAAACCGCGGCGGACAGCTGGTACAGTATAAAAAAACAATCGCATAGCAACGTATAATTAAAGAATCGTTTATCTTGCAGTCCTTTTTAATACGCATTTATTAGCTTCAGACGTATGTTAGTATGTAGCGGAATCTTTGAACATGATTTTGACAATTCAATATTCTAAATAGTTTAACCCGTTATCCTTACTAGGATGACCAGGTATAGCGGTTTAACTAAAGAATTAAAAATAAACAATAGTTTAAAAAAACTAAAAAACACGCTTTCATATAAAATCCAAATAAAAAATAGAAAATAAATTTGAATTAAGAATAGTGTAAAGAAGAAAAAAATATATTTAATTGTAAAAAAAGCGTGGGGTGCTTTTTAAAATATTATCAAAATGATAATCCTTCTACGCATAATAAAATATATATATCTATTGTCACCATGCACCCCACGCTCTTTTTTTACAAAAAATTTTTTTTTTTATTTATAAATCTTTTTTTACAGAAAAGTGATGTGGAACCAAGGAGGTCGTCTATCTGATTATATTGCGTAAAACTATTTATGATTATGGATCCGCAAGAATTAGTGCCATTGGAATGTAAGTATCTACCTACATATTTATTGATCTCACACGTCATTCTCTTTATTGGAGTTGTAAAGACATACTTTTATTATCTCCTTTGTTAATCGAGACTATAAAATTTCATAACAAAGGCGCCAGAGTAGTAATTGAAGTAGAGTTCGTCCAGGGAAGTACTACCTCCTCACCCATTTCCACCGTGAAACAGCAGTATTGTATAGAAACATGTACTGTGTCGTTTAGAAAGGTAAGGCCGGTGAAATTACAGGCACATGAGACTCAACAACTTCTCGTCTCAGGGTCGACAACGCATTGGCGATGCCTATTTAGAAATTTCTACTAATAACTTTATCTTTTATATCGATCTATCTATTGCCGGGTTACTATATACGATCCCGATCGAAAATCCATGGATTGATGAACCTTTTGACAGTAATTTTAATACACGTAATGTCAAAATTCTACTTCAATCTTGCGATTTTAGATCGGGATCGCATATAGTAACCCGGCATAAATCTACCTCAGCATCGGATATGTCGGTATCGGACTGCTACCTTACGACGTGGAATTTTTCGTAGGCTATAGGCTATATATGATATCGATAAACGCGAATGAAACCGCGGGAGACAGCTAGTATAATTATATACTTGCTCTCTAGCGGGTGATGAATTATGGATTGCCCTGTACAAACTTTCAACCCTTATTTCACCCCTACAAGATTATATTATTAAACAAAAGATAGCTCTCCTTCAATTTAATTTGATTACGATCCGATCAGCCGTTCAATCGCGAAAAAACGAATAGAAATTTAATAAAAGCATGGACGGGCCAGTTGGCTTGATGGTTAGAGACCCTGACTGCCAAACTAAAGGTCGCGGGTTCGATTCCCACCCAGGCCAAACATTAGTGTGCATGAACATGTCTGTTTGTTCTGTGTCTGGGTGTAAATATCTATATAAGTATGTATTTAAAAAGTAGTATACCAGTTACCTGGTAGCCATACTACGAGCAGTACACTCTGCTTAACTTGAGATCAGGTGACCATGTGTGAAGAATGTCTTGGGATATTTATTATTATTATTTACACCCAGAGACAGAACAAACAGACGTCATGCACACAAATGTTCCTGGGTAGAAATACTCTACCAAGTCAACTGTCCCCTCAAAAAAGAACATATATATTTGAAATGAGAAATTTAGATCAATGTAGCTACTTTGTATGTACCGCAACATCATCCTATAATACCAATCTTGCCCACAGCTGGCGTCCCACGCGTCCCACACCGCCCTCACACCACGCGGCAATGCTACCTGGCACCACGGTCCTGCTACAGGGCTCCACTAAAACTCTGCAGGCTTCTGGCTTTGCTGATCGTCCTGCCAAGCTTGTTTATATTCATCCCCCTTTATATGAGGTAAGTTGGTACAAGTATTACCTTTGGATGGGATTGGCAGACAGTCCACATGATGGTAAGTGGTCACCGCTTATGGACATTTGCAACACTAGGGGCATCGCCAATGTGTTGTCGATGAGGCGTGAAGTTGTTAAGACTCATCTCACTGTAATGTCACTGGCTTTACATTTATGGCCAACATACAGCAATACAAGTGTACCAATGCTTCTGTGTGAGGTGGTAGTACTGGACGAACACTGCACGAAGAGCTCTACTACTTCTAAAATACCCAAAATAGTCAGATTTAAAAAACCTTGTTCTTTTAAAATGGCCTCAACTAAATAACTGGCAAAGATATATAACGAATTTTCCAATATAGTTTTTTCCCTTAAAACTTTATTCCAAATATTCTAAATGAAAAAGAAAATCTTTATCGGTCCACCCGTTCCCAGCTGTAATCATTTACTTACTAACAAGTAGCAATATTCTTTTTATTTATACCTAATAGATGACCCTTTTCGATAATAATCTCTAGTAATACTAGTTAGACATGGGTAACTCAACCAAAATGCGTGAGCTGCTGTTCAGCTCACAGCTCACGTTTGTGAGCCGGAGCTGCGAACCGGTTCACAGATCAGCTCGAATATTGCAGACCGATCGCAGAGTCTCTACGCCGTTGCCGCGCCACAGTTCGACAACGACACAATACGACAGAATAGATCACAGACTGTAAAATAATAAGTGAGCTGTTTAGTTTGCTTTTGAGCCGCAGCTTGACAGTTCAAGTAGATGTGATCTGATCTGTTGAACCGGTACAGAGCTGAGTTACACATCCCTAATACTAGTCCGACTTCGAAAGCAAATCCTATATATATGTATATCACTTGATATATAGATATTATGATCATACATACTTGAACTGAAATTAGGTGAACCTTCAGTAAACACAACACTTGAGTGTAAGTGTCGAGTAATGACCAACTAGTCATTGAAGGAACAAGGTCGACAGTACTCCTTCTCTGGAACTGTAGTTGTTATCACATTTACTAAAGCTAAGACTAATAAAAGAAAAAAAAAAAAAAAATAACCTGGGACATTCTTCACACGCGGTTATCTGGGGCTCGATTCTGTAAGGAAAATGACACTTAACTCGAGGATGTTTCATTGCGGCCTCCGTGCTCTGTCTCTTTCGCTAACTACGCTTAAACTACTAATCACGTGAGAGGTAAGCTCTCCGAGGCCTTCGTGAAAGGGCTCTCCTACGAAGTTTGTTTTAGCTGAATAAGGGGGCTGGTCCCAAATTAAGCAGAGTTTGTACAGCTTGCACATGACAATCCAGACACAGAACCAAGAGATATGTTCATGTACATAAATATTTGTTCTGGGTGGATATCGAATCTAACCACCAAGCTATTTGGTTCGTCTCATAAAAGAACAAAAAACACGCTACACATCGTTACCAAATGAAAGGGGTAGGGCTCGTTACACCAAAATATTTATTTATTAATATTATAAATGTGAACGTAAGTTTGTTTGTTACGCATTGATACGAAAACTACATAACCGATCATCATGAAACTTTGTACACATATTCTTGGAGGTATTATGAGTAACATAGGATACTTTATGTGCTGGGAAAATGTTACTTCCTTTGGGAACGCGGGTGAAACCGCAGGGGACAGCTAGTAGTTATTATAGTAGTATAGTAGATATTTCATATAGAAATATAATCCTTCTTGGGCTTTGTCGTAGTTGGCTATAAATGAGAATAACGTTATTTTAAAATCACGTAGTTACAGCAATAATATTAATCTTTTTTTGTTACTTGTCCGTGTAAAAGGTAACAACGTAAGGTAAGTTCAACACATGGTGCACACTGATTTTATTTTTATTTATTTACCTTTGTTTCAGATATAGAGTGTTCTCCGGTCAAATGTACCCGATGAGTATGACAGATATGCGACTGATTGACAGCAAAATATCACCCACTTGGTGCCAGGTAGGTACGTACTACTGTTCTTTATATTTTGTAGCAAAATTAATAAGTATCCTGAGACATTCTTTACAGACAGCAAGAGAGCTTGTACTAAGGAAACCAGATAACTGATAAAGTGTCTGGGTATAAATATGTATTTAATTATATATTTAAAAAAGTAGAGCAGTATATCAGTTATCTGGTTTCCATAATACAAGCTCTGCTTAGATTGGGATCAGATGGCCTTGTGTACAGAATGCCACAGGATATTTATTTACCATTTATTTGTTTTAAGTGTTTCAGATGGGATATATGAATAAGGTCTATATGCGAATTAGAACCTTATCACAAGGACTTAAGGTTGATATTTCCATGACATTTTTAAACATCAAAATGTAGGTACATGTTTTATTATGTGAAGTGAGAGTAATAAGAGTATTTTATATATACTATAAACATTTAAACTGAAATATCTGATTAGATATCTCGACACGTGTCCGTCTCTGTAAATAGGTAGGTACTCAGAGATTATATAAACTCTTTCTAAAACATTTAACAAGTCGCACAGCGTGCGGGGAGCCAAGTCCTCATAATCTCGCTATTATCTGTAAGATTTTATTGCATTTATAAAATACTTCATTAATTTCTCAAATTATCTAAATCTACCTAAAAAAGGAACTGATGTTTCATAAATTCCAATATAAATTCGAGAAGTAGTAGAGCTCTTAGTGCACTGTTCTTTCGGTGAAGTAACTATCTAGCCCATTACCGCCGTGAAGCAGTTGTGCTGCTTTACTGTGTTTCGGTTAGAAAGGTAAGGGGGCCGGTGAAATTACAGGCACATGAGACTTAGCAACATCACGTCTCAGGGTCGACAACGCATTAGCAAGCCCCTGTAGCAATTTCTATTAGAGGCGGTGCCCACTTACCATCAGGTGGACCGTATGTTTGTCAACCCACTTGTCATTAAAAACTTACTTACTTACTGACTCTCATATTCATTTATCTTACAACTATTATAAATGGGATGTTTGGGTGGTTGTTTGTTGCCCAATCACGCCAGTACGACTGAACAGATCTGGATGAAATTTGGCTAATAGACAGATTATAGTCTGAAATATGACATAGATTTTTTTTCCTGAAATATTTAACATCTAAAGAGACAGAGGGGACATATTCAATTGTAAAATAGAACTTGGCTGCAATATCTCACTTAAATGTTTTCGGCATGATTATTTTATCAAACAGCTTATTTATATTGTATCCAGTAAGCCTAGCAGTAAATGATAAATACTTCAAGATAAACCATTATCGGTCGGCGTTACACTAATATTATGGCCCCAGTAACACTATCAAATTGTGTTGTGTAAACAATTGTAGACGTTATTGTCATATCAATAAAAACGATAATGGTGTGAGGGCTTTATTATGGTATAGTTTTTCCAGCTGATATTTTCGGCCTTGAGTGAGAAAGTGTTGTCAAGTGAACTCAGCGGTCAATAACTTGCCTTTTGCAACTATCTATCGCCGCGCGGTTTCACTCGCGCTAAAATTGATATAAAGTGGACCATGTCTTCCGTGTTATAGACTACGTGAGTGCCAAATTTCAGCAAAATCGGTTCAGTCGTTTAGCCGTGGAACCGTTATAAACAAACTCATTTTCGCATTTATAATATTAGTTATGAAGATTTCTTGTATTAACAAAATTATGTCGGTACCTGACTATAAAATAAAGACAAAATATTTCAACTTGCGCTTGTACCATCGGGGAAAAGTTGCAATCTACAAATAAATAAATTTTGAAATGTCTGCGTGTGTATTTCAGCTGAGAGGCCTCTGCGCTTGCCTGAATTGTCCGTGTAAGGGTGTAAGAGCCATCAGAGGCCAACACCTTCGTCCTCAAAAATATAAATAAATGGCAACATTAAAGTAAAATCATAAATTATGGTTGTTGAAATTTTGGCCTGAAAGTTTGTCTAAAATAGGCACCGAAACGGCTAATCAGATTTAATTGTAATTTCGGCACAAAGATAGAACTTATATATATTCTTGATTACCACTTAGGATACTTTTTATTGTTAAGTATTTAAGATCCTTCAGGAACACGGGTGAGACTGCGAGGCAGATACCCATGACATAAAAGTGATTTATCGATAAAAAATGCCATCTTGCCGCATCCGCCATATTGTACCTATTTAGAATGACTAATAATATAATAATAGCTAATCATGCGTAACCACGACCAAATGTTAAACAAATTTCACCTCAATCAGATGGGGGACAAACAAGCGGACGGCCCACCTGATGGTGAGTGGTCTCCGCCGCCTATGGACATTTGCAACACGTGAAGTTGTTAAGTCTCATGTGTCTGTAATTTCACCGGCCCCCTTACCTTTCTAGCCGAAACAAAGTAATACAAGTGCACTACTGCTTCACGGCAGAAATGGGTAAAGTGGTAGTACTTCCCCGGACGAACTCTGCACTAAGAGCTCTACTACTCGAAACATCATACATTACTTAAAAATACAAAATTAAATTAATTTATCTTGTGGCTCAAAGTAAACAAGATAGCATAATTAGAAAGCTTTTTTTTAATATTATATCATAACCATTAAATATCATATGTTTTCTAAATGAACGAAAACATATTTTTTCTCTATGTAGGTATACAACTTGAATAAATTCCTAATGCTTATTATGCTTAGAATAAAATTGATCACGCTTCCATCACGTGATATCACAAACACGTGTCAAGGCATACATTAGTATCACGTACCTATTTCTGATAGTAACCTCATGGAATAATCATTATGTTTAACGAATTAATTATTATAAATATTATTATAAACTTGTTTCTTGACGAGTGTGTTATAGTGGTGAGATGCCCTGAGTTAAATAATAAATATCCTGGGACATTCTTTACACACGGCCATCTGATACCAAACTAAGGAGAGATTGTGCTATGGAAACCAGATAACCGATATATAACGTTTATTCGACAGGCCAGTTGGCTTGGTGGTTAGCGCTCTGACTGCCAAACCGAAGGTCTCGGGTTCGATTCCCACCCAGGACAAACATTTGTGTGCATGAACATGTCTTTTTGTTCTGTGTCTGGTTGTAAATATCTATTTATGTATGTATGTATTTAGAAAAAAAAAATAGTATATGTAGTATATCAGTTATCTGGTTTCCATAGTACAAGCTCTGCTTAGTTTGGGATCAGATGGCCGTGTGTAAAGAATGTCCCGGGATATTTATTCATTAATTTATTTATTTATTCTACCTATATAAAGACATGTAAAAGGTACAATAAATAAATAACATTAAATACATATCCGCGTAAACCGAAAAGATATTTAAAATAAAGGATCCTCTATATGTTCCAAGGTATCCATGATACCATCGGCATTGCCACGTTTTACTTATATTAGTAGATTTTTATTTACTTTGTTTGTTCTGTGTGGGATACACAAAACAAACAATCATGTTCATGCTTATTACAATACAAATACAAATTACAAATGTTTGTCTTGGGTTAGAATCGAACCCACGACCTGTGGTGTGGCGGTCGGGGTCTCTTACCACCAAGCCAACTGGCACATCAAATAATATAAAAATAGTTTTTCGATTCCCGCAATCCTCACACATTTGTGTGGCTGAGTCTCTGAAGTAGCACTTCCAAATCATTCCCTAGAAATTGGAATGAATGAATCCGTATAGCCCATAGCCTATTCCCATCCGCAATACCTTTCAAATAGATGAAGTGGTTCTGGATATAACCTTCCGTAAACATACTCACTTAATTCACTCTCTCTACTAATTTGCTGCATTTGCTGACTGATTTTTGGTGTTGATAGACTGAAATACAATTATGACGATGTAAACGGTGCATTAGCCCAGGTATTAAATTGGTTTACTGTTAATAGTCTTGTTTTAAATGCAAGAAAATCCCAATGTATTTAATTTGCATTACCCAATGTTAAAAAACTAGGTGGTAGTTTAATGTTAGACAATGAAGCTCTTAGCCTTGTTGAGTCAACATTTTTCTTAGGAATTACTTTAGACTCAAAACTTCAATGGGGGACACAAATATCATGTCTTGCGGGAAAACGTAGTTCGGAAACTTACGCAGTTAAAAAAATCAGACAGATTACAGAAGTCGATACGGCTAGATTAGTTTATCTTAGCTATGACCTACGGCATTTTGCGTTGGAGTAAAGCTGTTGATATAGAAACAATTTTTATTTAAAAAAAACAGTTTTGAGCCATTTATAATTTGAGGTTTCGAGCTTCCCTCAAAGAAAAGTTATTTATTTATATTATTTGGATGTCCAACATATGCGTAACATACATCTCCCATTTAAAACAATAATAACGGCGTATACACCTAGTGCTTCTTCAATTATAGAACATCACAGAAAGCACAAACAGGTGACATAGCAAAAATTAATAATTATAAATAAAACAATAACAAAAATAAGTAATTAAAATTTTAAATTATTATTATTAATTAAACATTTAAATTTGACTGTTTTAGTACAAAAGGCTTTCTACAACACAAACGATTATTTTAATGACGAAAATGCTTGGGTGTTGCGCTCGCTCCAGCAGGATATCACATTGTACATCTTTATGTACAAAATCTTATTTTGAAAAGAGTAATTGCTGAGTTTATTGCCGACTCTTCTCAGTAAAAGCAACCTTCCGAACTAGTGTTAGAGTCTGACCATTCATTAGTGCCTGCGAAGGCCTATTTCATTAAATATTTCATTTCATAATATTTCTAAAGATAATACTTACAATTTTAATACCTTAATATCTCACCAACCATATTTCTAATATCTAGCGACAAGTTGTAAAATCCAACGCGACCTTCAACGCGTTCGTCGTCCCTGGCCCTCCGCAGCTGATGGATGAGCTGCTGCCAGTCTCCATGACCAGGGAACTGGAGCTAGAAGACGACATGAAGGAGTATTGGGGGTTTTACCTGCTTAAAGGATCCTCGGTGACCGTGTCTGCCTGTGTCAGGTTGGTACAGCTTGATGTTAAGAATTCATCATTGATGAATTACTGCGCGATAGCAAACGCAGTGTTATGTTTTTCACGTGTTTCTATGTATGTACCCTCACAGTATTCAAAACGCAAAGCAATGAACTTACATATCCCATACAAATTTTCACCCGCTCAAGTTCTTGTTTCGCCTTTGGCGTTGAGCCCAATAAATAAACAAACAGGCAAAAAGACAGAAACCCTATCAAATTTATAATTAGCATGAATAATCTCTTAATTATATGAGATAGTAACTAAGTTACCAAAAAAAAAACAAATGACGATCTTCCTCCCCAGATGGCCCGGAGCATCGCTCATCATGATCAAAGGGTACAAGCACCTTCAAGAATGCGCGTACATTGGAGATGACTCTTCAGAAGAACTGGACGAGCTGATCGAAGCATACAACCTTGGATTGATGACAAACTCGACACTGTTACAGAAAATACAAGAACTGAAGAAGGAAGATGGAAAGGCCAATGATCCTGGTGCGTTCGTTGACCTTATTAGTTATCTTGGAGCTAATTTGTCGAGGTTAATTGCTGATAAAAATTGATGAGTTGCTGAAGAATTGCTGAGTGAAGTTCGTGGTCTTTTGTGCTTTGAAACACGATTTGATGCCGAGTCATTATTGTGGCTCTGATAAAGGCCGGGTCATGGAGATCAGAGGTTAATTTGACATTTAAAAAACAACTAATAAATAGACTTACAAATGAAGTTACAGAGATAATAATATATAATCATTAAAACATATATGATAAAGTGTTTGTCGATTCACTAATTCCACTGGAGAGATATTGTAACTTTAAAATTTAGGTACACAGATAAAATCATTAAATTTTGCCCCAGTTCCTTCTGCTCCCTTATTCAGCAAATTGAAACTGCGTCGACTTACAACGAGACTTTGAAGAGCTTACCTCTCACGTGATTGCGTAGTTAGCGAAAGAGACAGAGCATAGAAACTTAATGTTATATTCATTAAAGAATCAGCCCCCTTTTGCAGCTAATACAAACTTCGTCGGCGAGCCGTTTCACGGAGGCCTCGGAGAGCTTACCTCTTACGTGATTAGTAGTATTAGCGTAGTAAGCGACAGAGACAGAGCACGGAGGCCGCGACGAAACACCCTTCAGTTAGTGTCATTTTCCTTATAGAATCGAGCTCCTGAGTCCTAACTTCAATGAAAGTATCCTAATTTGCCTTAGTAACCTACAATTATCAAAGACTTATGAAAAGACAATGATAATAATTTTCTTTGATCTTAGATTAACTTTGATTGAGAGTTATCGAATAGATACGACTTATGAAACAGGGCTTAGAGCAAATAGGAACAATCGAAATATCTACTATATGATAAATTACGTGATTTTCCCAATCTATCTGCTTATTATTTGGACGTAAGAAATAATTCGCTTATGACTGATCTTTCTGCGTCTTATTTGAGCGCTCTGTCAAACGGAAACTAAGGGAAACTTGTTACCAAAAGGGTTTTTATAATTATATAGTAATTCCTCCCCGCGGTTTCACTTTCGTTATAATTTATAGCTGTCCCTACCACGCTTCGCTGTGGCACATTGGGATTGAATGGTTGAGAAATGAGAAACAAAACAAAGACGGACGCGGATATGTGACTGATGCAAAAAATAGATATAAAGAATCCTTGATGCGGATTATATATCATGCTAAAATTTCAGCTCGATCGGTGCAGAACTTTTTGCGTTTTTGAAGCGTACACAAACCAACATAATTTTTATATATATATAGATATAAAGTAGCCCATGTCTCTCTGCAAACCATTGACTATGTGTTTGCCAATTATCAGTAAGATCGCCTCAGTTGAAGAACTAGGAAAGAGTAACAGCAAACAAACTCACTTTCCAATTCATAATATTAAGTACTTAGGATGATGACCCTTAGCAATTAATGGCTCGCCTGACCAGATTTTTATTTACCTGTTTACTTTTTTATTATTTAATTATTTACTTATAAAATTGTACAATTTATTATTAAAATAAAAGAAATGCAAATTTGATTTATAAGAGCATAAAAAGAATATTTATTTCAATGCCGGTTCTATGGTTACCTCAGAAAATTACAAAATTCAAAATAAGTATTATGAAAGACGCCATTTCATTTATTGACATTTACAATTGCATTCGAATTGTAAACTACCTCAAATGAACCTTGACTTAATAAGAACTCTTACCCAGGTACAATGAAACGTCACAAAGCTGGGGTCAGTTTCCACGACCCGAGTATGGGGAATGGAACCAACCTCACGTCATCAGAAAACGTGCCCACAGTAGATGTTACTGATCATGATCCTAAGGTAAGTGGGAAGACCTTTGTAGATCTACTTATAAAAAATATCCAGGAACACTGAATGTTTCGATTATTTCGTGCATCAAACTTCTTGGGCGCGTTGGGTATATTTTGAGATGGGATAAAACAATTGAACTGGCGACACTGTTACCGTTACCGACACCTCTGTATATACGTATCTACATATATTGGCCCGAGACACGAGATTTGAGTTTGGTTTGAAATAGATCGATAATATAACTATATATATAATGTTAACATATATTGTGTATATGTTATAGTCAAAGATCGATGTGCAGTCTCTTCGCGAAATAACTGGTTCATCCTAGGTTTGACCAGCGCCTTTCGGCAAACTACGAAATATATTTTAATTTCGGCCTTTAACTGATGTATTTTTAGTCAAACCTAGAAATACCTAAAGTTTTAGTCAAACGTTGAAAGCAAAATAATCTGTATCGGGCTTTGCCTAGTCTATCCTAGACGCGACTAAGGCAAATGCGGTCAAACGTTAACTTGTACTGCACTTGTTACATGTTCAAACAGGTTTATACATGTTAGTCTAACTCTTTGCGATATTCTAATAAATTCATTTGTTATTCCATATTTGGACATTGAACGTGCAGGTGTATAAGCTTAAAGATGAGTGAACCAAATTGCAACTCAAAATGCCAATAACAACGCGTCACCTTGTCAAAATAAATAGTAATTTGTTTATTAATTATTGTCTTAATACAAAATAACAAAAAATATTATTACTTATTCTGATTACTTGTCAGTCCATTCTTATAGTATTGAAACAATAAACATTCAAATTTAAAAATATGCTCTTATTATACCTAATCTCACAAACTAACACAGTCCTGTACCAAATTTAGGTCTGACTAGTCAAACCCCGATTTTAATAAAATGAGTTTCGGCGTTTGACTGTCCAAACTAATCACTCTTAGGATTAGACGAACATTTGTTAGTCAAAGGTAAAAAAACGATATTGGTTTGGACTTTGCCTAATAATCTGTATCGGGCTTTGCCTAGTCTATCCTAGACGCGACTAAGGCAAATGCGGTCAAACGTTAACTTGTACTGCACTTGTTACATGTTCAAACAGGTTTATACATGTTAGTCTAACTCTTTGCGATATTCTAATAAATTCATTTGTTATTCCATATTTGGACATTGAACGTGCAGGTGTATAAGCTTAAAGATGAGTGAACCAAATTGCAACTCAAAATGCCAATAACAACGCGTCACCTTGTCAAAATAAATAGTAATTTGTTTATTAATTATTGTCTTAATACAAAATAACAAAAAATATTATTACTTATTCTGATTACTTGTCAATCCATTCTTATAGTATTGAAACAATAAACATTCAAATTTAAAAATATGCTCTTATTATACCTAATCTCACAAACTAACACAGTCCTGTACCAAATTAAAGTCTGACTAGTCAAACCCCGATTTTAATAAAATGAGTTTCGGCGTTTGACTGTCCAAACTAATCACTCTTAGGATTAGACGAACATTTGTTAGTCAAAGGTAAAAAAACGATATTGGTTTGGACTTTGCCTAAGACTTTCTGTCAGACCTAGGGTTTGACTAGCCAAACCTAGAAGCGCCGAAGCTTCGATGTTTGACTATAACATATATACGTACCTACAACCTATATTAAAGTCAGTTTTCACTTCTGTTGCCACTTTTTTTTTCTCCACATAGGCCAGCAACCAGGCAGATGGTCACTCTGATTGTAAGTGGTCACTGCCCCCTTTAGATATTAGCAACACCAGGGGCATCACTGCGTTATCGACCCTAAGACGTGAAGTCGTTTAGTTTCGTGCATAGTTTCATCGGCTTACCTTACCTTTCTAATTATGGCTGGTTGAATACTCAATCATAGATGTCGAATTTACAGAATTACAAGCAATTAAGAATTGGAAACCAGCAGCCAATATTGTCCCCACCTTTTCTTGTCTTTATTTAAAGCGTTAAATCTACAGGAGCTCCGTGAAATACTTGAGCATCTTCACGCCATCCGTCAAGCAGCAAAGACGGAGTCACTGAAGTACTACCAGCCTCCTCCTCACTTGATCTCCTTGTCGGCCCTCCACAGGCACAGGGACGCCAATGTGGATAAAGATGAACGGAAATGGATCTCTTTTGAAGGTATTTTTGAAGTGAAAACTTCTTTAGCGGCGTTGAGCACTTTTCTTGAAATGGGTATAAAATGTAGTTTCTGGGAAACATAAATTTTTATGTCCCTTAAAATCTTTTTCGGACTCTGAAGCAAACTGGTCCAGCCATCAATGATCTGGATAGAAACGAATAGCATATAATTTTTCTTATTTAAGTTTTAAATTGTCATATGCAGAGTTCAATAGAGATGTGTCCTGACATGCCAAATCAGCAATTCTTTATGAAATGTCAAAACGATCGAATGTATGGAGTTTTGTATGAAATAGCACGTTGTGACGTCATAATTGTACGGCATCAAATAACATACTCTTTGTGATTAGATCGGTACTGAAAAATCACAATAATGATTTAATTTTGATCATATTTAATGTTGTCGTATATTTTTGGATGTTCAATACACTGGTTAGTGTTTGATCATTTATCTTTAATACAGAATACATCCCAATTCAAGTCTTACAGTAAACATTTTTGACAATGATTATAAACGCCATGTCCCGTTTATGATGCGTATAATAATATGATTTATAACAGTGATAACAAGAGAAATAAAACTCATTGCAAATGATTAATTCATTTTTGACTCGTGTTATACTAACCTAGCTGTCACCGCGGTTTCACCCGTGTCTAGTTTGAAGATGATCAGACCAAGAAAACACATTGTTTCATACAAATTTTGCACCCTCGTTTTACCCCCTTAGGAGGTGAATTTTCAAAAGTCCTTTCTCCCCTACTTTATAAAAGGACCCCCTGTGCAAAATTTCAATTTTATAGTTCTTATAGTTTAAGCCCTGCGTTGATATGTCAGTTAGTCAGCTTCTCCTTTTACACATACCTATATGTATATATATCCCAAGAAATTCTTTACTCGGCCATCTGATCTTAGCAGAGCTTGTGCTATTGAAACCAAGTACTACAGCACCAGATTTCTGTAAAAAAAAATCATTCGACGGTTAAAAGGGGACTTGATTCTAGCGCCATTTTGAAAACTTTACAGGAGAGCTATTTGGAAATGTTAAAGCCCAAAAACAGATACTGCATCTAAACTTCTTAACATTCCACATCGATGCTGTTGAATATTAAAGCTAAATGCGAGCTTCAACGAATTTGTGCATGGGCCACCATCATAGTAGTATAATTTATTGAGAAAAATGTTACTTTCGTCAAAAATGGCGGTTGGGTCAAGTCGCCTTTTTCCCGTCGTATAAAAATTTACACCCAAGCACACAACAGGTGTCCATGGCTACGAAATATATTTCTCGAATAGAAACCACAACCAGCGTGGCATCAGACTATCTAATAAACATGCCAACTGCCCCTTCAATTCATAATACACCCAAACTTAAAACTATTTTTCTATAATTTACAGATATCGATGGAAACAATAGTGAAGTAACCAAAAATGAACACGAAACAAAACAAATAACCAAACCCACGACGCCTGTACCTAAAACAAAACCAGAATTTCCAAGTAAAATTCATGAAACCTTAAATGCTACTGTTGTAACTACAGAAGTTATAAAAAATATTGAAACTACAACTTCTAGAGCAGTCCAAGAAGTTCCTATTCCAACTACAGCTGAAATGAAGCCTGTGACATCAAAAACTCCAGCGTTAAAAGAAGTTGAACCTACAACTTCTAAAGAAGTACCTATTTTAACTACAGCTGAAGTAAAGCCTGTAACGTCAACTACTCCGGGGTTGAAAGAAGTTGAAACCGTATATAGAGCTCCGGTAAGTACATGTTCATTAAATCAAGCAAGTATATTTCTTGGCAAGTATTTTCATGGTTTCAAGCAGACGGTCCACCTGATGATAAGTGGTCTCCGCCGCCTATGGAGATTTGCAACACTAGGGGCATCGCCAATGCGTTTTCGACCCTGAGACGTTGAAGTTGTTAAGCCTCATGTGCCTGTAATTTCACCGGCCCCCTTATTTCTAACCGAAACAGTAATACAAGTGCACTACTGCTTCACGGCAGAAATGAGTAAAGTGGTAGTACTTCCCCGGACGAACTCATGCTCTGTCTCGTTCGCTAGCTAGGTAATCACGTGAAACGTATTGTTGCACCGGTGTTTCTGTATATTGTTTTCAAATGGATTGGAAGGTATTAGCCTCTCATGGTTTTTAATCAGCCGAGACCGCTCCCTATGGACTAAGACTAAGACGTTGCTTGAGGCGTGAGACGTACGAGAAATTAATAAAAATGTAAATCGGGATGTTTCTGGAAATTTTTTGGTCTGTTTCTAGATATTCTTGATAATTTTTGGTATATTTCATGATTTTTTTTACAATTTAATGAAAAAAAAACATTAGATGGACCATCTGCTTGTTTGTCGGCCATTTTTTCATAAAAGGAAAATAATACGTCAAAGAGATTTCATATATTATTCAGTCTAAAGAATTATTATACTGCAATACAACGATAAACTCAGCAATGCAAAGATGTCATATAACTTTATATCTATTGTCAAACCTGACAATAATTTCAGCAAATAATTCTTGGAGTGGAAAGTTACTTATCTTGGATATATTTTATCTCTCTATCAACAATAAATTGTTATGTATTAACGTTTGAAAGTGCTGAGTTGGAATCATAACTTTGGAATAGCAATGTGTCTTTTTATGACATATTTTTTGTTTACAAATTACAGTTGATTATAATACAACTAGCTTCTACGACGCGGTTTTACCCGCGTTAAAATTGATAAGTCTATCTTCATACTATAGCCTGTATGTGTGCCAAATTTCAGCCAGATTGGTTCAGCCGTTTAGCTGTGATAACGCAACAAATATACGGAGACATTTTCCAATTTATATACTAGCTGTTCCCCGCGGTTTCGCCCGCGTTCCCGAGAGATGTAACATTTTCCCTGGATAAAAGTAGCCTAAATGTTATTCCAATATATGCTGTATCTATCTTCCAAGTTTCATCCAAATCCGTTGGGTATTTTTTGCGTGAATGAGGATCAAGTGCCTGGGACGCAGTGGTCACCTTCTGTGAGACGGTCGTCGCGCAGAAGGAGGCTGCGAAAAGGAAGAGGAAGATCTCAACCCCTCACCCGATCCGCAGCAGACGCACCGGGCGTCGGAGGAGGGCGGACAACGCCCTCTTTCAGCCCCCCTAAATGGGTCCAGGGGCGAAGGCCTTGGGGACTTCCGTCGGCCCCTACAACATCAGGACCCGAGGTGGCGGCGCGTTTGTGGTGTTCCACGCGCGCCCCTCAAGACGTCGGTGGGGGAGTTAACACCTCATTCCCCCCCCTCGACCAGACGAGGCCCACGGTAGCGGGCCAGAACCAGCCGGGGGTTGCGGAAGCTGAATATGTGCCCGCGACCCTCGGCACTAAGGTGTGTGAAGGGACACCGGAGGGGTTTTAGTGGGTAGGCTCCCCTGTTCCATCCCATTCGGGGAAGGGTCCGGGGTAAAGAATCCCACATAAAAAAGGGATAGATAACTGGGTGGTTAGCGACTATGACTGCCAAACCGAAGGTCGCGGATTCGATTCCCACCCAGAACAAACATTTGTGAGCATGAACATGTCTGTTTGTTCTGTGTCTGGGTGTAAATCTGTAAATAAGTATATATAGGTTGGGGAAAAAGTCTTTTCGGATTATAGTATGTATGAACTTGTAATAAAATCTCTTTGGCTATACTATTTGTATCTGGCTGGTTTTGGTATCATTGAAAGTTTAAATGTTAAAGAACATAATTCCAAATTCAAATTAGAAAAATGTGTGATTTGCATTTGTTTTTCGTACCGCCAAGATGAGTGAATCTAATGACGAACTTCGATTCATTTTAAAATTTTACTACAAAAAAGGTAAAAATGCAACGCAAGCCGCGAAAAAAATTTGCGATATTTATGGACCTAGTGCAGTGTCTGTGAGAGTAGCACAAATTTGATTAAAGCGTTTTCAATCCGGATTTGATGTCAAAGATGCACGTCGCTCTGGTCGCCCCATTACGGATAAAATGGATGCCATTTTTGAAAAAGTGGAGCCAGATCGGCATATCAGTAGTTACGACGTAGCTGAAGAACTGGGAATTGACCACAAAACAGTTTTGGCGCATTTGAAAAAAAGTGGGTACACAAAAAAGCTAGATATTTGGGTACCTCACGAGCTCACTGAAAGAAACCTAATGAACCGTGTACTCATTTGTGATTCTTTATTACGACGTCATGAAACCGAACCATTTTTGAAGAAGCTGATAACTGGTGATGAAAAGTGGATCACGTACGACAATAACGTGCGAAAAAGGTCGTGGTCAAAGGCCGGTCAGGCTTCACAGACTGTGGCGAAACCCGGGTTGACTCGCAAAAAGGTGATGCTGTGTGTGTGGTGGGATTGGAAGGGCATTATTCATTATGAGCTGTTACCACCAGGCAGGATCATCGATTCTGAACTCTACTGCGAACAACTGATGAGATTAAAGCAAGAAGTTGAGAGAAAGCGGCAGGAATTAATCAACAGAAGGGGTGTGGTTTTTCATCTTGATAACGCTAGACCTCACACATCTTTAGCCACTCAGCAAAAATTAAGAGAGTTTGGCTGGGAAGTATTAATGCATCCGCCGTATAGTCCTGACCTTGCACCTTCAGATTTCCACCTGTTTCGGTCTCTTCAGAATTCTTTAGGCAGTGTCAGGTTAACATCACGAGAGGACTGTCAAAACCACTTGTCGCAGTATTTTGATCAGAAGTCCCAAAATTTCTATATCAATGGGATCATGTCCCTACCTACAAGATGGCAAAAAGTTATCGAAAAAAATGGTACCTACATACTTTAGTTAAATGTAAATAAACTATTTTAAAAATGTTTTGAATTTTCTTAAAAAATGCGAAGGAACTTTTTCCCCAACCTATTATTAAGAAACAAAAAAAAGACGTGTGGCACTCGGAGACTGCCGCGGTAAAGCTATTGCATAGCATTTTTTATCAACTTATGCAATTATAATTAATTATTTATTTTATTAATGCAGTATTTTTTTTCCTTTGTTTATTCATATTTAAAACACTTTGTACACAAATTATACGAGTACAGATATTCACTATTGTACATAGATGATAAATACCTATACACCAATATACTTTCTCACAAACAGCTGATTACGGTAGTTTTCCAATACAACCAATGCCACCTAAAGGCGGGTTGCTGAACTAAAGACACAAGCGTGATATTACAAAAAGTCATTAAAAGTTCTGGTATTTATCGATAGATGGAAAAACTAAAATGTATCACCGCATCATCTATATTCAAAACTAAAAATTGAATAAACTACCCTAAAGTGTTAGTAATAAAGTCGATAATCAATCTGAATATTCGACTTAATTTGAACGACTTAACTTTCAAATAAAGAATTTGAGAATTCAAAACACAGTCGTGCTTCCATTAAATTTACGAACTTATCTATTAGTAAATAAAGTTTACAATTGAAAACAAATACGAGCGACATTTTCGAATTCAAATTAAAATAGAGAACCGTAACGAGCTCGAGGCTAACAATCATACATACTAATTAGAGTCTTAAAAATTTGTACATTAAGAATCAAATTTATAACTCGATTATTTCGTAGTTGTATATCTTTTTTATCTAAATTTAATTAGAGAACGGACCGAGCTCGCTTCATGATGGTCCACTTTCCTATTTACATACAATTTTGAGTGTTAACTACTACTCAATAGAGACAGAATTTAAAAACTCAGAGTTGGAACCTTCTTGTTGTGTTAGGTTTTCTTTTCGTTACGGAATTTCTGGATTCGGTCTCCACGTTCAAGGCCAGCGATAGAAGCTATGCAATAGCATAAAAAAACCAGTATAACAGTTATCTGGTTTCCATAGCACAAGCTGTGCTTAGTTTGGGATCGGATGGCCATGTGTAAAAAGAATGTCCCGGGATATTTATTTAACCAGTGGGCTCAGCTACGGCCCACGGTTTTGATGCGGTTTTTATCAATAGACAGAATGATTCAAGATTCTGCAGTGTAAATTCCTGCTTATATCCCTCGCGAACGCGGGTGAAACCGCGGGGGACAGCTAGTACCTATATAAAATGCATCTGAGAAATATCATTACATTTCGTGTAAAAACAATAATGAAATTACTGTTTGGTTTCTTGATCCAACATGATCATATTTGTTGTTTGATATCATTAAAACATCCTTCTGACATTTAAAATACTTTTCACTGATAACATTTTATTTCGTTAAAACAAACTACTATCGTATGCATATATTTTTTCTTAGGTTGACGTGTGCGAAGTAACATCAAATACCTACTTACATATTGAGGGGCCGCTGGCATAGTTCGATAGATGTCACACCGTAGGTGGTGGGTTCGATTCCCATCCAGAATAAACGAACTTGTCTGTTTGTTCTGTCTCTGTCTCTTAAAAAGTACAATTAGAAGTACTTTTACCCGCCACAGTTTCACCTGAGTATTGATGCGCCTGTGTTATAATATAAACCTATCAAAAGAAATGTTGGTGAATACTGATTTAAAATCAATTGGGATGGGTCCTGTATTAAAGATAAATGATCAAACACTAATCAGTGTATTGAACATCCAAAAATATACGAAAAAATTAAATATGATCAAAATTAAATCATTAATGTGATTTTTCAGAACCGATCTAATCATAAAGAATATGTTATTTGATGCTGTACAATTATGACGTCACAACTTGCTATTTCATACAAAACTCCATACATTCGAGAGTTTTGACATTTCATAAAGAATTGCTGATTTGACATGTCAGGACACATCCCTATCGCGCAGAATAAAGAGCTAAGCGAAAAAACAGACTGACAGAATATGTCACTTTTTTATACTATTTAGTGAAGACATATTATTATCAGTTATTTGATTGCCATAGCACAAGGTCTGCTTAATTTGGGATCATATAACCGCTTGTAAGGAATATCCCAGGATATTTTATACCATACCGCGTTTCCGGGATAACAAGTAGCATATATCCCACTCCAAACCATAGGCTATGTGGTTGTGAAATTTCACCAAGATCGATTCAGTCGTTAAACCGTGAACGCGAAGCAAACAAACTCGATTCTGCAGTAATATATTACTAGCGACCCGCCCCGGCTTCGCACGGGTGCAATGCTGATGTACATTATTTTCATAAATCCCGTAGGGTTCATCCTGCGTTTGCAATGTAAGCGGAAAAATTTAATTATTTACGACATCACATTAGAAACCTCAAAAATAATAGTATTTCCCCACTATGAAATGGATGTTTTTATACATATAAACCTTCCTCTTCAATCACTCTAACTACATATTAAAAAAACCGCACCAAATCCGTTGCGTAGTTTTAAAGATTTAAGCATACATAGGGATATAGGGACAGAGAAAGCTACTTTGTTTTATACTATGTATTGACCGGGTCCCTCGCGGGTTCACCCGACTATAATCTCTCTGTGCTCAATTTTATCCAGATCCGTTCAGCTGTTGTGGCGTGATTGAATTACAAACACCCACACATCCAGCATTCGCATTTATAATTATAGTAATATTATACTTGTTACTTGCTAAGGATGTTGTCAAGTTCTACAGGTTTATAATTTAACATTTCAGACTCAGACAGAAGATCCAAACTCCAGAGAAGTGTTTGAAGATGTACTTAAGAGACTTCGGGCTCTGGGAGACAGGGGGAAAAGAGTTCTGGTCAGACTACACGAGACTATGGGTGTCCAGTTTGAAGAACAGGTAGTTTACTATTCTATTATTTTTATTCTTAAATTGCTTGAGCTACTCGTTTCATCACTTACAATAATATTTGCTTGCCCTCGCGGTTTCATCCGCATTCCCAAAGTACTTTACATTCTCCCAGACTATAATCCATCTTTGGGCCCAATTTCAAATAGTAGTAAAATTCAGTTAAAAAAATCCACTGCTGAACATAGGGCCTAACCTTGGATTTCCACCTGGAACGGTCCTGAGCCGCCTGCATCCAGCGGCTTCCAGCGACTCAGACCAGGTCGTCGGTCCACCTGGTGGGATGTCGTCCCACTCGTCTAAATATAGGCAAATACAAAAATGTTTGATTGTAACTGATGTAATTTCAGGCTCAAACTGAATCTAATTCGAACATAATGTCAGCAGTGAGAGGCAGCGACGAGGAGTTGGACAGGTTGCGACAGGTTCTCGTCGAAGCTATTGACGAAGAGAAGACCAGGCCACAGAGACAACGTAAGTTTCTAGTTAACCGGTGTGATTAAGAGGATATTGGGGATTATGCAGAAACACTGCACCTGCTTAAAAATCTTACACTTATAAAAAGTTAGTAGCTGGATGGCCGAGCATTGCTCGGGATTTCTTTACTAACGTGACTTCTACCGTATTTTTTTTTTTAAAGCACTGTCATATATACAAAGGGCTCCCAATAACAATATTTCTCAAAAAAGATGTAACTTGAAAACCTTACCTTCTAATGACATTTTTATTGCCTAAAAACACGGATAAAACGACATTTTCTGAAAATGAATCCTAGCTAGATCGATTTAACGCCCCCGATACCCCCCGCATACTATATTTCATGAAAATCGTTGAAGTCGTTTCCGAGATCCTAATTATAATATATATATCGGCGCAAATACTTATTATTTGCCTACTTAATTATAAAGAATGGCTGAAAATACGTAATTATTGTTGTTTCTAACGTATAGTTTAATTTAAGTAATAAAATAAGAAATTACTTTCCGTTTTGCAAAACTGTGTAAACAACAGCTGCGTGGCTGCACGTGCACGCTGGTTGTTGTCACGGTAGTGAGTCATAATGGGTATAAATAGAGGCGACGGAAGGAATTATGAGCCATTATAACTCGAGCCGTCGTGCTGTTCGGACCTCTGAGAATTGTCAAATAAATCAGTAAAACACATCTGTCTTTCACTGTTACTATGGACAAACTACATGCTCAAATGGATAACCAACTTGTGGAAGTATGTGACGTCTGTACTGCTGACGTCACTATTTCTTAAAACAATGCCGCTCGGGATTCTTCGACATTAGAAGTGGGATACGAAGGGATCCATGGCACTGCTTCATCAACACCTTCTGCACCACAACTCCACCTGCTGGAATCAGTGCAGGAGTCACAGCAAGTAATGGATACACCTATGCCTAGTAAATCTATGAGTACATCACCTGAGTTCTTCACCCACATGATGAAAATGATGCAGCAGATGACGGAACGTTTATGCCAATTTATTTATACGGAACGTTGTTTTCCACCGTTGAATACCAGAACGTTTATTGAACCAAAAGTACAGATCAATGATATTTACCTACCATCGTTTGACCTGGACTTGAACATTGGGATTCGAGAATGGTGTCAACATATATAAGCAAAGCAATTGAAACATACAACCTGAGTGACTTTGACGTACGTATGAAAGTTGGAGGTCTTCTGAAAGGAAGAGCAAAGATGTGAGTGGATGACTGCATGGTCACCACATCTTCATGGGAGGAACTCCGTAACAACCTCATCACTACATTTGAGCCCGAAAACAGATACTCACAGGACATTATTCGATTCAGAGAGCATACTTACGATTCATCAAAGGATATAGCTGAATTTCTGTCACGCGCATGGGTTTTGTGGAGTAGTTACAAAAGATATGCTTGGTAATGCAGGTGAAGTGGAAGCTGTTATTGGATGTGTGAATAATGAACGTTTGCGCATTAAATGACTTAATGCAAGGGCTACTACAGTTTCAGAACTAATTTCGGTTGCATATTCAATACGAACGAAGCGATCTCATCCAGGTTCAAGTTCTGTAGTACCAAATAAACGTTCAAGATTTTCAGAAGCAGCTTCGTCATCATTGTATTGCCATATATGCAAAAGGAACAATCACACATCTAATGATTGCCTCTTTAAACCTAGAACTACGGATACTAAGCCTGAAGAATCAAAACGTATGGAGCAAAAACAAACAAATGCACCTGTACATTTTGCAAGAAGCTGGGCCATACATACGAAACATGTTTTCGACGAGAACGCACAATCACTACGAACATAAATAACATAGAAGGACATAAACTTGCACCCATCAAGGTGACGATAGGACACAAGACCATTAAAGCTGATTTTGATAGCCGTGCTGAATGCCCAATCATACGAAAAACAGTAGCTAACGCCTTACCGGGACAAAGGAATCAAATTGTGAACTGCCTAAGAGGAATTGGATTGGAAGAGATTTCCGATCATGTCATTAACAACATTATCCACCATTTGTACAATTGATGATATCGCAGTCGAGTTGCAGTTCTATATACTTCCGGATTACGAAATGTCTACAGACGTCCTAGTTGGGATGAACTTGATTAATGACACGAATCTATGTATGACAAACTTACTCGTCGACCATCTGTCTACCAGGTCGGTAAAAACAATCCAGTTTTTGAAGAACTAGATTGTGACCTCACCGATGATAATGAAGTATTCCAATTACGCTCACTGTTGAACAAATATGAGCATCTGTTTATTCGTTGACCAGCGTTTACTAGTGTGGTTGGGCCACACGAGTAGACACTGGTGAATAAGAAATCCGATTGAAGGACCCAAATAAATATGTAGAAAGAAGACCTTATCTGATGATGATATAAATGTTCGCAAAATCATTCAAGAACTTTTTAACCACAATATCATCCGTGAGAGCAAATCACCATTTTCGAGCCCCATCATCTTGGTGAAAAAGATGAATGATGATGATTGCCTGTGTGTGGATTTTCGCGAATTAAACACGAATACATTACGGGATCATTATCCACTGTCTTTAATATTTGACCCGTTGGCGAAAGGAAAATACTACACCAGTCTAGATATGGCAGCTGGATTCCACCAAATACCTATATCAAAATCATCAATTGAGAAGACAGCATTCGTTACTCCAGATGGATTATACGAATATATCACTTTGCCATTTGGACTAAGTAACGCCTGTTCGGTCTATCAAAGATGCATCAACAAGGCATTATCCTCTCTCTTGGATGACACTGCTCAAGTTTATATGGATGACGTGCTCTGCAAATGCGCGGATTTTCAGAAGGTTTATCAAAAATTGAACGCATATTTATAGCGTTGCAGGAAGCTAGATTTTCATTCAATGTTGATAAATGCAGTTTTTTTCAAACTGTCAATTGAATATCTCGGCATTGTTATTTCAAACGGACAAGTTCGACCAATTCCAAAGAAAGTTGAAGCCCTAGTGAAAGCTCCAGTACCAAACAAGTAAGACAATTTAATGGCTTAAAAGGGGACTTCAAACGATTTATACCGGATTTTTCACGCATGATGGTGCCATTATACGAGCTCACCAAACAAGGGGCTAAATGGGATTGGAATGAACGTCATGAAAAAGCCCGAAACGACGTCATCCAAGTCTTGATATCAACCCCAGTACTCACTATATTTCAAGAAGATGGATAATGACCTACTCAAATGGTTCAGGATCCGATAAAATTTTATATCGATTTACTTGAATAATTCCCGAGGAGTCTAATGTATATTTCTGGGCACTGGAGCTTCGATTTTCAGTACATTCAAAATATTGAAACGTTAAAATTTTAGTACCACTCTTTGCGACCACTAACTGCTCTTACTTCAATTCAAAACCATTTATTCAATTTAAGCCCTGGAAGGCTCTTATGAAGGTCAAATTTAAAGTTAATTTAAACTGAAGCTACTACTTCAAATATATCCCTATAAATAAACTTGCATGAATAATTCTACGAGAAACAATATCTGAAGAAACGCAAAACTCTTTACAGAGAAACGCCGCGATGCCAGAGAACAGGCGAGAGCCAAGAGAGAACTGATGCTGGGTCAGGTCGAGCTGCAGAAGCAGTTCAACGAAGACGACGAGGCCAGGGATTATGCCGCTGAAGAAGTAAGTACAACTTTAGAGACGCGAATGAAAGAACTGAAGATTGCACAAGGGGCTTGTCTTATGGTTTTTTTTTTCAGCAGACGGTCTACCTGATGGTAAGTGATCACCGCCGCCTATAGACCAGTAAGGGGGTGAAATTCCAAGCACATGAGACTTAACAACTTCACGTCTCACGATCGACAACGCATTGGCGATGCCCTTGGTGTTGCAAATATCCATAGGCGGTGACCACTTACCATCAGGTGGACCGTGTGCTCAAAATCATCGGCCCATGTGGGATAAAAAAAACCTCCAATAAAAAACGGGCGATATATTGAAAATTATAAAATGATTGTAGGGTCTACAATCAGACGGCTTCGCGGAACATCACGCCCAACTAAATGAGACGACTCCCTTCGACATGAGCAATTCGGAGTTCTGGTCCTCATTCTCCAGCAGCGAGGAGGCGCTCCTGGAGTGCGCGGGCCTGATCCTCAACCTGCCACTCACTCCGCACAGCTCCTGCCACAGAGACGCTTCGGAGGACGACTCGTTTTCTGCAGCGAGGGCCAATGCGCTCACTTATAGGTACTTAATGTTACTTGCGTTATTGAAGGACTAGCCGTTCCCCGCGGTTTCACCCGCGTTCCCGAGGGATTTAACAGTTTCCTGGCACAAAAGTATCCCATGTGTTATTTCAGGGCATTTTCTATACAGGCAATTATAAAACTACCCGTAAAGCCGAAAGGAGGTTAAATGGGGCCTTATAACGAGTCCATTCACAATATTTAAGAACCGTAGTAACCTTGTATAACATACCCCTAAAAAACTGATTTTTATGAATGAAAAATAGAAAAACTATTAAAGTAGATAATTATTAGGTAAAATAGGTACGTAGGCCTTTCTGTTAAATAATCTGGTATAACTGTACCTGACATGACAGCTTACTAGGGTTGTTGGCTTTAATAATTAATTATATTATATTTTTACGGGATATTTTCTACCACGTTGTCTATGTGCCAAGTTTCATCCAAATCCATTAGATAAGAGTTTGCATGACAGAGTAACAAACAAACTTACATTCACATTTTATAACATTAGTTGGGATTAGGATCTACTATTCTCTTTCCTAGAATAAAAAGCTTCCCGTGTATATCCAAAATATCATTCTGTTGGCAAAATTCTTTCAAATTCGATCAGTTTTTAAGGAGTCAAGTAACAAATACATCTACACCAGGTATAGGCAACCTTTGACATGTTGAGGACCAAACTTTAGCGTGCAAATACGTTCGCGGGCCGCGTTTAAAAGTACTTAGTGCTAAATGCACTACCACTTGTACCCATAACTACTGCAGTACTTAGTGAGTATAAGTACCTAATGTAATATTTTTTTAATTGGGCTTTTTTCAAAATGACTCGCGGGCCGCATCCGGCCCGCGGACCTGTTGTTGCCCATATATGATCTACACTAATATTATAAAGAGAAAAGATTTGTATATTTGTACGTAACGAAGAAACTTAAAAACTACTGGTCGAATTTCAAAAATTATTTCAGCGTTGTGAAGTGTTGAGTAACAAATATACAACATCTAAATTCACATTTAATAATATAAATCGGGTATTTCAGGGTACCAGCGAACGGGTACTACTTCTTCGTGTTCAACTCCGAGAATGAGGTTCAGAGGAACTTCATCAAAGCCCGCTTCGATCTGCAGAAGACGCGGTACGACGTAGCTCGCACGAAGCTCAGGGAGTGCACTAATAGCACCGAAAGATGTGACCTGTCTCTGGATATATTTTCCAGTCAAAAGGTTAGTTAAAAACACTAGTAAACAAATGAACACAAGCTTTTTAAGAATAACTAGCGCCATCTAGTTGCATCGAGTGTAATTAGCCTAAATATTGATTTGAATTTTTCTCTTTGCTGTGTGTTCGTGCGACGGTCACTTGTAGTACAAGTTATTTTAGTAGTAATAGCAATTAACTTTATATGAGTAAATTGTATTTTTCCAGTCAAAAAGTTTGTTAGACGCTGTAATAAACAAATGCACACAAGCCTTTCAAGAACAAGTAGCGCCATCTAGTTGCATCGATTGTAACTAGCCTAGGTATTGATTTGACTTTTTACACGCTTCATATTAGCTTCACCTGTGTGTATGTCTGTAACCGACCCCTTTGAGCTCGATTTTGTCCTACTTTGAACGATCAGATTTAATTCAAACTTTGCACACCTGTCAAAGACCGATGACAATGCAATAATCCGATCAAAGCATCCGATTATCCTTATTAGATTCGCCAGGATTAATTAATTTCTTTCCGCATCCTTTGCATGCGAGTAAGAGAGATAGAGCTAGTGCGCGAACTACGCATGCGTGCAGTTCCAGACTGACTCTTTCGGGCACTCAAAAAAATTTAAATAAAAAATGAAAATTAAAAAAAACTAAAAAAACACGCTTTATATAGAAAACCAAACTAAAAAACAGAAAATAAATTTTAATAAATATTAATTAAGAATAATGTATTTTTTTATAAATATAAGTTATTAATAGTTCGAATAAGAAAACAACGCAAAAAAAAATACATTATTCTTAATTAATATTTATTAAAATTTATTTTCTGTTTTTTAGTTTGGTTTTCTATATAAAGCGTGTTTTTTTAGTTTTTTTTAACTATTATTTTCTCTTTGCTGTGTACTCGTGCGACAATCACATGGTACACGTAATACAAGTTATTTTAATTGTAATTACTAATTACGTTAAATTAAAATTAGCTCCGTTGTTCATTTCCACAAAAGCGTTCAAAAAATATACCTACAACATTATTTATTCAGGGCTCTTACGATGGTCCAAGTTACATAAGTTACGACTCTGCAAGGTTACATTATTTATGATTTCACTTTTTGACTATATCAATATTTTTAAATGTTTAACATTTTCCACATAATTATCTATAAATATAAACATGCCCTTTACCCTAATATATTTGTAAATTGATCAACAATTGAAATTGACATAAGGTGCATAGGGACATAGCTACTTCCGGTATGCTACCAGTTTTCTACTGTCTAAATTCCCCTACTCGAAATTCTATCTCCGAGCTTGAATTACTTACTATAGTAATAGTTTGGACATTGAAAACACCTTCATTAAATAACTAGTGACGCCATCTAGCGTGGAACGCCACATACACGCCGTGCGCTAAGCTCATGTTACTACAACTATTTGAGCAATTTAAGAACATAAATGCTTACAAGAACCGTTATTGACACTAGATACCCGATTTCTACACGATAGATAAAATCTCCCACAAAGTTCTGTATCCGAGCCTGAATTACTGATAATAATAGTTTGGTAATTGAAAATACCTTTATTTAATATGTGTAGTATTGTCACAAACCTTTGTGGTTTTTAAATGCTACTATGTAATCATTATTTTATTGTTATTTTTGAGCCTGTAATAAAGGAATAATAATAACAACTAGTAACGCCATCTAGCGTTGAACACCACACACACGCCGTACACTGAATTCGTATTACTACGGATAGAACGTAGTTCATCTATTGCACGCTAGATGGCGCTGTGCTTAATATACTTAAATTGAATGCTTGCCGTTAAAATCATCTAATCATATTAATATTTGCATATTTATAACATACTAGTTTTGCTCGTGGCTTCGCGCTCGCAGACTTTAGGGTTTAATACGATTAGGGTAATAGAGCTACCATCGCTGTTAGTTATTTTCTTTTGTATTTATATAGCCACCTATGGCCCGCAGTTGACCCACCGCGTCGCATCGCCCGCCCGCACTTTTACCTCGTTTTATTTTCGGACATTTTTTCTTTGACAGGCCAGTTGGCTTGGTGGCTAGAGACCCTGACTGAGACGCCGCAAGTCGTGGGTTCGATTCCCAGATATTTGTGTGTATGAACATGTCTACTTGTTCTGTGCTTGGATATAAATATATATTTAAGTATGTATTTAAAAAAGTAGTATATCAGTTATCTGATTTCCGTATCAGATGGCCGTGTGTAAAGAATGTCCCAGGATATATAATAATACATATAGAGCTGGGTTGTAACTCAAAACATATGTATACAGACAAACAAAACTAGAAATGAATACCAAGACAAATGCGATGAAAGTGCATAAATAGCTTATAATGTTAACCATACTCAAGAGTTCGACCGGCATTCTATCAAATGCAAAAATATATTTTTCAAATCAGCCTGCTAATAGATTATTGCGCGTTCAGAAAGACGTGGCGAAGGATGTTGTTTTCTAATATACTAGCTGCGCCCTGCAGCTTTGCCCGCTTTCAATCCTGGTTATAAGCCTTCATCTTGAATTACTCTATCTATTGCTGAAAACTGCATTTAATTCCGTTTCATAGTTTACGATTCTATAAATGGCATACAGACAAACATACATTTTTATATATAAATGTAAAGTGATTTCTTTTTCCTTTTCAGGTAGTTTTAGAAGTGCCCTTCAGAAACAACGATTCTCTATGGAACGAGCAGTTTGTCATTATAACCGAGTGTGAACCGAGGACTTCCATCTACATGGCATGTGTCATTGCTGTGCCGATTTTGATAATGATATTTGCATTCCAATGATATTTATTTGGATAAATCTTAGTGATTGGAGAGATTACAAAAATACCATTTTTATTTGGTATCTATAAAAAAAGGGTACGTACAGTACATAATATTAACAGTAGTGGAAGTCGCTAGAATGTAGTGCCATTTTGAAGTGTTTGCTAAGTCATGTTGACCACAGTTGTGAATATAGGATAAGTTTTAATAAGTACAATAGTAAGCTAGAGTTATGTACAAAAATATAATTAGTTTATATAAAAATGTGAAGTACTTACACCCATATTCTAAGACGTTTCCTCACGTCACTCGACTCCAACTCGACTGAGGATACCTTAAGCATTTCCTCGAGGAATCCTCAAAATTGGTATTCTAAGTTATAACTTGAATAAAACTCGAGCAACCCCGACTGAGATTGACTCGATGTGAAGTCGGGGTAACATGTCATTAATTACATCATTTTATGATACATAAAATATTAATTAAATAAAATAATGAATTTCAGTAACTGTTTACAAGCAATAAACATCCTTAAGGTTGGTCCCGACGTACCTTGAAGATGACAGTTGTTTCCTCACCTCGAGTGAGAGATGTTAAGTCGAGTGGAGGAGGTTTTTGTAACTATGAATACTAATATCTTTGAGTGAGGTTGAGTGGAGTCGAGGAATTATCGACGAAAACGTCTTATAATATGGGTGTTAGATATTGTTAGTTATTGTAACTTAGTTATTGTCATCATCATCATAATATAACTTAACTTGTACATTCATTATTTACTACACAAAAAGTATGGTCTAATTTATTATTTACAATACAATATACATTTTTATACAATACTTAAAAGATAAGAAACATAAATAAGTGTTTACAAATAAGCGGTGTTATCGCTAAAGCGATTTCTTTCAGAACACCTAGAGTTAGCAGGATACACAAGAGCATAGCAGGTGTTGCACGTTCAGACATGTTAACCAGTCTATGGTTATTTTATTTTTTTTATTTTTACTATTATGTTTTCAATATTTATATGCAGAGGTTTGATACCAGCCAGTGTAGTCAGATAAAAAAAAATAATGAATACTATTATGCGGGCAATTCTAGACTTACAATGATATCTTGGAAACGGCTCTAACGACTTAGATGAAAATTTGTATTTAGGATGTTTATTTCGATTTTATACAAAATCAGCGCCGAAGATAATAAATAATTAGTTAAATAATGCCTCTTGTATTCATAAGCACAGTTAAGCGGCATCTATCTCACTCAAAATTTTAAATTTATCTTTAATACAAACGTTTGTTCAAAGAAATAAAAATTACAATAACAATTCAATAATTTAAAGTTTATACCAATTTGAGCCACTACATTCTCTGTACTGTTAAATCCCCGAAATATCTGTTACAAATTCCATATGTCTATTATAACGACCTAACTTTTATTTTACGACCATTTGGCCGACAAAAGTTCGGTCTTTGTGATAAAAACTATATCTAATTATAATATTGGTGGATTTCACCAAAACTTCTATTTTATTTAACCGACTTCAAATGATTTGTTGAATTGAATTTGGCACTTCAATAAAATATCTTAACAATGCCTGGTGTACAAACATTAATGTGCATGAACATGTCTGTTTGTTCTGCGTCTGGGTGTAAATATTTTTAAAAGTATGTATAAAGAAAACAAAATAAAATACACATATATAGTAGGTATATCAGTTATCAGTGGTTTCTATCGTGACTTTAACCGCGTCTCAAGATTTAATATTGAAATAAAATAAATCTTCTGGAACTTTTTTTAAACACGGCCATCTGATCCCAAACTAAGCAGAGCATGTACTATGGAATCCAGATAACTGATATACTACATATTAACTACTTAAATAGATATTTACACCCAGACACAGATCAAACATACATGTTCACACAAATTTTTGCCTTGGGTGGGAATCGATCCACCACCTGGCAGTCAAGGTCTCTAACCATTAAGCCCACTGTCCCGTCGATAGGAAAGGAATATTAGTGTAATTTTAGTTTTTATTCAACCGACAAATTTAAACAAAGATCAGAACTTTGGTTAAAATTAGGTGTAATTCGTCCAACATAACATTTTGTAACTTTTGAGTTAATGCTCGCGATACCTTAATGTTTCGTTACATTAAAGGCACTTATTATCGTAATTATTATAGTAGATTCGATTTCTCCGGTTTCAATCGGATTTTTATTGAAAAAATTCGTAAGGAAGTTTGAATCTATATTTAAATAGGGAAAGACAAAAAGTTATGTACCACTAGCTGTGCCTCGTGGTTTCACCCGCGTTCCCGGGAGTAGATACAATTTCCAGGGATAGCAACTATCCCATTTGTTATTCCATAGCATGCTCTATCAATGTGTCAAATTGCATCTAAATCAGTTCAGTAGTTTTTGCGTGGAAGAGAAACATCCATACATCCTCATAAACATTTGTTATTACAGAACATATTATATTAACATACCTATATCTTCACACCCATTGTACCAAAAGAGGTAGACAGGCACATTCCAAAGAAGATATTTCAAGTGCCAAAATTCTATCTCTGGCAAATTTTATTCAAATTCATACAGGCAAACAAATTAAAAAATAGAATTATCCGAATTGAAGTCGAAGTGCAAACAATCGATTTATTCCGTATCTAGTTAATGCAAAGCCATTAGCTTCACATCATTGGATAGGTTATTATAATCTAGACCCATTCTCGACCAAACACAATAGATATCCTATTCATCTTCAACAATGCAGCTATTATACCTGGGATGTGATTCTATAGAGTATATGACGCTTACTCGAGGATGTTTCATCGCGCCTATGCTCTGTCTCTTTCGCTCACTACGCAAATACTTGAGAGGTCCGATCTCAGAGGAATCATTGCGCCGCGAGCCGATAAGATTTGTGTTAGAGAATGCATTGTCTGATCTTCACTTGATTATCTCAATATCATATAATTATAAAGGCTTGCGTCACTTACAGTACTGAATCGAATCGATTTAATGCGCGAAAAATAAATAAATATTGTTTGTTTTGATTTTTATGCTGATTTAAATCGTCTTTAAAGTGTCGTCTTTCTTAATAGATTTAAGATCCATCTTTAGAATAAATTCCATTTCCAGACACATCCGCCAAATACCTTCCCACACACACCCACACTGGATACCACAGACCCAATAGAGCATAAAGGTGACCAACCACTGAAGCGTAGACGTGCTTACAATAGCCTATTCAGTATTACAGTCCCATACACACAGCTTATACAAACTTCGTCAGCTCGTAACGAGGCCTCGGAGAGCTTACCTCTCACGTGATTCCGTAGTTAGAGAAAGAGACAGAGCAAAGATACAACGAAACATCGTCATGCTCACTCTCAATGTATTAATAATTCTGAAAGCCATGCCTTATGTTGGTGAGGAATACCAGGCGTTCGGTTCTTGGTAGTAAATAATTTCCCCTTACTGAAGTCTACTCATTTTCCTTTCGTATCGTTAGAAACAAAGCTGTATTAGCTAATTCTCTAGCAGTCGTTTAGTTAGTGTGGTAAATAACTTGTTTTACAAGTGCCTAAGCGAAATAAATGCTTGAATTGAATTTTTTTATATACTAACTAAAGAAACTGGTAATTACGAAAACCATTAGATGCTATAGATGTCTGGTTCTTCGCCAAATTGGATGCACACCCAAACAGTTAACTGTTAAACCCATTTATGGGTAATGAGGTTTAACGTTTTTATTTCTTACAATCTTATACTAAAATTTTTGGACTGGTTTCCTTTAAATATGGGTGTAAGACCCCAAAAAGGCCCTTTTTTCACATTTATTGGATAATAGCTATCCCCGCTTAACAGTATTTACGTGAAAGAGTAACAAACAACCAACCACGCAAACTTTCGCATTTGCATTATTAGTAGTATCTCTATTATCGGACTCCAGTTCCTCGGCTCTTTCCAGCCTATAGCTTATTCAGCTAATACAGACTTCGTTGGCGAGCCGCTTCACGGAGGCTTCATAGAGCTTACCTCTCACTTGATTATTATTAGCGTAGTAAGCGACAGAGACAGAGCATAGAGGCCGCGACGAAACATCCTCGAGTTAGTGTCATTTTCCTTACAGAATCGAGCCCCAGGTACCATTCAGCATATCCTCTGGTCTACCCGTAACAAATGACTACCAATCGATCCACAACGCTGTCTCGGCCTGCGTTCACTAACCTTACAGCCCCCTTATTCAGCTAATACGAACTTCGTCGACTCCCAACGCAAAGATCCCTCCAAGATCGGACCTCTCACGTGATTGCGTAGTTAGCAAAAGAGACAGAGCACAACCGCGACAAAAAATCCTCGAGTTAGTCATTACACCTTACAGAATGACACCGCAGATCGTGACTCCAAACTTTTTGCTGTAAAGCTATCCATTCGAAAACTATACTTAAGGCTAATTGTCAGAACTTATTTTTTAATGGCGCTATAGCTATAGGCGAAGTCAATGACCTGCGTTTGAGAGAACCATAGCAGAGGGTACTATCTAGCACCAGCCTGGATAAAACCTTGTTGAAAATCTCCGGTAACCGTGTACTTACCACCTTTGGCCATTTACCTACCACTATGAGAATGTGGTAACGCTTTATAGTCACACTACCCCTGCAATTTTAGACCCCTTTTTAAGAAAATTGCGCGAACTTCATCCGTTCGCGCAATTTCGTGAAATTTGACACAGTTAAAGCTTATATGAAGAAAAAATACATAAATCACTTTTTTGATATGAAATGCATAAGGTATACATTAAATTAATTAAAATTACACACACGACCATACGCTAGACACACACACATGTTTTACAAAAATAGCTTACGTTCATACAGCCAAGATAAGTACATGACGTATTTGTGACATGTTACAAGCTGACATTAAAAAAGAAAATAAAAAAAAGTTCTATGAAATGATCATAGAGGTTATATACTTTAAAAAAACCTCAATAAAGTTCAAACTTAAAATGTACTTATAGAATTACTGTAGTTTTGATTATTAAATTTTCTATCATTAAAGAATACAATGTGGTGATGATGACAAAAACTAGAAAAAAAAATGTCTGACAATATTTTTCGTGTAAAGAAAATCTTACTAGAGATCATTTTAACTCGGATAATAATGAAATTAACAAAAATACTATACTCTATGTCTACAGTATTGTTATCGTTTGAAAAGCTATATTTTCTCTTTTATTTTGATGTCATGATTCATAATGAGTGAATTATTAACAATGTTTTGTATGAGACTCTCAATATTCTGGTGTTATCTTAATATATATATCTTAATATATATAAATCTCGTGTCACAATGTTTGTCCTCAATGGACTCCTAAACCACTTAACCGATTATAATAAAATTCGCACACCATGTGCAGTTCGATCCAACTTGAGAGATAGGATAGCTTAGATCTTTAATTATAGTCGCAATTTTATTTTATTGCAAATGATTGGTCTATAATTAATTGACATCCACAATTATCTGTTAACTCCAAAAGATTCTAACAGATGTCGATACTTTTCGACTGGATTGAGTAAGTAATCAATAGATGGCACTGCTATGGTAAACCGACAACCGTGTCATATAAGCTACAATTTAATCTCATGATTACCACGTGTTATTGAGGCTAAAGTATAAATTAAATTTATTTTGTAGTAAACGAAATACCGTGAAATTCAATTATTTCAACTTTTTTAATACGGCTGGAATGTTTTTTTGTATGCGTTTGGTGGTGCCCTGGATGGTTTAGATTCACAATTGGACCCGGTAGGTGGCGCTGCGAGCGAATTCCTGCATTTTTGTATGGACTTATTTCGACAGAACGACGTCTGTCCGGGCAGTTAGTGTTTATATATAATTCTTCTGTACGTGTGTTGGCAGTGAACACCTCCTAAACGACTGGACCGATTTGAATGATTTTTTTTGTATGCGTTAGGGTGGCGCCTTGGATGGTTTAGATTCACAATTGGACCCGGTAGGTGGCGCTGCGAGCGAATTCCTACATTTTTGTATGGAATTTCGACAGAACGACGTCTGTCCGGGCAGCTAGTAACATTATATTAAATATCGTTAAATAATTGTTATAAGATTCATAATTGAATAAGCAAAACGCAGTTAAGACTAGACTTTCCTCCATCGACTGCAATCGAAAACCCTATTACCATCTGTTTACGGTATATAATCGTATAAAAGAGGTGATCCTTCTTCTATCCTCTCTTTAGTAAGTCACTAATCTATCCAATTTTCAACCGAATTACAGGATACTAAGGTTGTGTTTTCGTTGTAAGTAAAATAAAAATAAATATTTGGAGCATTATTGCATGTTGTCGCTCAATCAATCAAATGTATTATTACTAATTTTATTATAAGTATGTCATTGAAAAATCAACTTTATGACTTTCGAAATAAGTCAAATGGTTAATGGTATGAAGATGCAGTGAACCTTATCCTGAAGAAGTAAGATACATTTTTGAATGGCATTTATAGTCAGATTGTGACGGAGTTAAAGTTATCGAGATTTCATAGTCCTATTTTGACAGTTACGAGTGTTACAGAAAAATGGACTCTTTAGTGTTGTTATAAAGTTCATCAGCATTATAAAACAATACACCAATGAATTAATGAATGCATCTTATTTTTGTAGCAATAAAGGCGATTTTATAAAACATTCTTAACTGTCAAAACGGACTTTAAAATCTCGATGACTCTACAAGGTTGTTTTTTATATTAATAAGAATTAAAAGCAATATAGGTCATGTGTAATAATATTCTTTATTAAATAGTTTTAATAATTATTATAATATGTACAAAATATAAATGTCAAAGACGTATACAAATATTAAATAAGTTAAAGTACATTTACGTAAAATAAGAGATAGTACAAATATAGTACAATCAGTAAAATAAATAACTCGACAGATCCAAACTTACAAATCGCATGTACAGTCATGAGCATAAATATGTAACGGACAGTTCTGATTCGTCTGATTTCATAATTCATTTTTCTTTTTTTTTTAATTTGACGGCTCATCTATTACAACAACTCTGTCGCTGTAAGAAGTAACAGTACTGTTAAATTATGTGAAGGGTGTCAAATATTACTTCCGAAGTCTCCATAATTCCCACTAATATTATAAATGTGAATGTAAGTTTGTTACGCTTTCACGTGAAAACTACTTAGCCGATCATCATGATACGTATTCTTGGAGGTTTTAGAAGTAACATAGGATACTTTTTGTGCCGGAAAAATGTTGCATCCCTCGGGAACGCGGGAAAAACCGCGGGGGACAGCTAGTTAAACCATATTTTAGTGTAGTTACTTTTGACAATATCTATACACTAGCTACCGTCTCGCGGTTCAACTCGCATTCCCGAGGGATTCAATTTTTTCCCCGGATTATAACATAGCCTATGTCACTCGGGAATAGTGTAGCTTTCTATCAGTGAAAGAATTTTTATAAAAGGTGCAGTGGTTCCTGAGATAGCCCTCCACATACGCACAAACTCACAAAATTCGCGTATATTAGTGAAAATATTATGGATAGAAGTGTACCTTCAGGATTTTTTGGATCTGTAGTTACTTATACTATGGACTGTACATATTTCCACGTTTTTCTTCGTCTAGTTTCTTAAAGATTCTATGCTGTACCGACTTCTATAAGAATTACATCGAAATATTATTTGTTATTGTTTACGAGGCTCGTCTTGTGATATCTTAATATATATAAATCTCGTGTCACAATGTTTGTCCTCAATGGACTCCTAAACCACTTAACCGATTATAATAAAATTCGCACACCATGTGCAGTTCGATCCAACTTGAGAGATAGGATAGCTTAGATCTTTAATTATAGTCGCAATTTTATTTTATTGCAAATGATTGGTCTATAATTAATTGACATCCACAATTATCTGTTAACTCCAAAAGATTCTAACAGATGTCGATACTTTTCGACTGGATTGAGTAAGTAATCAATAGATGGCACTGCTATGGTAAACCGACAACCGTGTCATATAAGCTACAATTTAATCTCATGATTACCACGTGTTATTGAGGCTAAAGTATAAATTAAATTTATTTTGTAGTAAACGAAATACCGTGAAATTCAATTATTTCAACTTTTTTAATACGGCTGGAATGTTTTTTTGTATGCGTTTGGTGGTGCCCTGGATGGTTTAGATTCACAATTGGACCCGGTAGGTGGCGCTGCGAGCGAATTCCTGCATTTTTGTATGGACTTATTTCGACAGAACGACGTCTGTCCGGGCAGTTAGTGTTTATATATAATTCTTCTGTACGTGTGTTGGCAGTGAACACCTCCTAAACGACTGGACCGATTTGAATGATTTTTTTTGTATGCGTTAGGGTGGCGCCTTGGATGGTTTAGATTCACAATTGGACCCGGTAGGTGGCGCTGCGAGCGAATTCCTACATTTTTGTATGGAATTTCGACAGAACGACGTCTGTCCGGGCAGCTAGTAACATTATATTAAATATCGTTAAATAATTGTTATAAGATTCATAATTGAATAAGCAAAACGCAGTTAAGACTAGACTTTCCTCCATCGACTGCAATCGAAAACCCTATTACCATCTGTTTACGGTATATAATCGTATAAAAGAGGTGATCCTTCTTCTATCCTCTCTTTAGTAAGTCACTAATCTATCCAATTTTCAACCGAATTACAGGATACTAAGGTTGTGTTTTCGTTGTAAGTAAAATAAAAATAAATATTTGGAGCATTATTGCATGTTGTCGCTCAATCAATCAAATGTATTATTACTAATTTTATTATAAGTATGTCATTGAAAAATCAACTTTATGACTTTCGAAATAAGTCAAATGGTTAATGGTATGAAGATGCAGTGAACCTTATCCTGAAGAAGTAAGATACATTTTTGAATGGCATTTATAGTCAGATTGTGACGGAGTTAAAGTTATCGAGATTTCATAGTCCTATTTTGACAGTTACGAGTGTTACAGAAAAATGGACTCTTTAGTGTTGTTATAAAGTTCATCAGCATTATAAAACAATACACCAATGAATTAATGAATGCATCTTATTTTTGTAGCAATAAAGGCGATTTTATAAAACATTCTTAACTGTCAAAACGGACTTTAAAATCTCGATGACTCTACAAGGTTGTTTTTTATATTAATAAGAATTAAAAGCAATATAGGTCATGTGTAATAATATTCTTTATTAAATAGTTTTAATAATTATTATAATATGTACAAAATATAAATGTCAAAGACGTATACAAATATTAAATAAGTTAAAGTACATTTACGTAAAATAAGAGATAGTACAAATATAGTACAATCAGTAAAATAAATAACTCGACAGATCCAAACTTACAAATCGCATGTACAGTCATGAGCATAGAATCTTTAAGAAACTAGACGAAGAAAAACGTGGAAATATGTACAGTCCATAGTATAAGTAACTACAGATCCAAAAAATCCTGAAGGTACACTTCTATCCATAATATTTTCACTAATATACGCGAATTTTGTGAGTTTGTGCGTATGTGGAGGGCTATCTCAGGAACCACTGCACCTTTTATAAAAATTCTTTCACTGATAGAAAGCTACACTATTCCCGAGTGACATAGGCTATGTTATAATCCGGGGAAAAAATTGAATCCCTCGGGAATGCGAGTTGAACCGCGAGACGGTAGCTAGTGTATAGATATTGTCAAAAGTAACTACACTAAAATATGGTTTAACTAGCTGTCCCCCGCGGTTTTTCCCGCGTTCCCGAGGGATGCAACATTTTTCCGGCACAAAAAGTATCCTATGTTACTTCTAAAACCTCCAAGAATACGTATCATGATGATCGGCTAAGTAGTTTTCACGTGAAAGCGTAACAAACTTACATTCACATTTATAATATTAGTGGGAATTATGGAGACTTCGGAAGTAATATTTGACACCCTTCACATAATTTAACAGTACTGTTACTTCTTACAGCGACAGAGTTGTTGTAATAGAATAAATGATATATTGTTATATTATATTAATTAATGTTAATAATAAATTTATTACAAAAATATTTATTTGGTATTAATTATTTTATAACGGCCGTCACGGGTTCACCCCCGTTCCCGAAGGATGGTACATTTTCCTAGGATAAAACATAACCTTAGTTCATCTGCCCGTCAAGAGCCGTTTCGGAGAATAGCCGGAACAACAAACAGACACTTTTTTATTTTTATTTTGGTAACTGTTAAAAAAAGCCTAAGGCAAATTGTAACCATTATCACAACTTTGTATAAAACAAAGTCGCTTGCCGCTGTCTGTCTGTCCCTATGTATGCTTAGGTCTTTAAAACTACGCAACGGATTTTGATGCGGTTTTTAATAGATAGAGTTATTCAAGAGGAAGGTTTTTACGTATAATACATGCATATTATAATTGAGAAAATGAGAGAATTTTAATGAATTACAGCTACTTTAACTGCGCGCGTTTGACAGTTCGTGTATTACAGACCTCCAAAACGCGGGTGAAACCACGGGGGCCAGCTAGTAGTAAAAATTAAATATATTTATAAAGAAATATCAGTTATCTAGTTACCATAGTACAAGCTTCGTTTAATTTATGAACCAGATGGCTGCGTGAAAAAAAATGTCCCAGGATGTTTATTGATGCATTTTTATTAACACCAGAAATGCGTACACTATCGTAATCTGTTTACAGATTTGACAGCTTGTACAAACATTATTCTGGTTCGTGTCGTACCAGAAAATATTAAACAGTTACAAATCGCAATCAGATTTCTAGTTAACCTATTTCTATTAGCTAATAAACAATTTCATAAATAGAAATTAATATTTAGGCCAATGACTTGGTAGGATGCCTAAAGCGACGGAGTTAGGACTGGCTGGATTTATTACACTGCTATTATAATGACATATCATCATGCCCATTGTCCCAAAAGAAGTAGGCAGACCACTGCCTACGTCTTTCTACGTCTCTGCCTATAATCAGATCCATATTACTATGAAGTTTTTTTTAAGTGCCTCATGACTTGTCACCGCCTCTCGGCCTAGTCACCAACCCCAGGATACAGGTAATGATTTCTAACTAAATAAACGTTTTCATTATCTTGCCCGACCTGGGAGTCGAACCCAGGACCTCCGAGTCTAGCCGAGGTTTATACTGATCAACCATCAATGCGACAATACAGGATGTTACAAAACTACCCGTAAAGCCGAAAGGAGGTTAAATGGAGCCTTATAGCGAGTCCATTCACAATATTTAAGAACCGTAGTAACGCTGCATAACATACCCAAAAAAATAAAAAAAAACTTTTATGAATGAAAAATAGAAAAACTATTAAAGTAGACAATTATTAGGTAAAATAGCCTTTCTGATAAATAATGTGGTTGTTGACTTTGATAAAATTTATTATATTTTTACGGGGTATTTTTTAACAGGTTGTTTATACTTGCTGTTCCCCATGGTTTCATCCGCGTTCCCGAGGGATGTAAAATATTCCCGGGATAAATAGTAGCCTATGTGCTATTCTAGAATATAATATATTTCTGTTCCAATTTTGATCCAGATCCGTCCAGCCGTTCTGGCGTGATAGAGTAACAACATCCATTCAAACTTTCGCATTTATAACTGTAGTAAGATTGACATGTGACATCAGTAAATAAATACTATTATAAATATAACTACCACATCCTACTCCTCTACTACTACACGCCCTAGTGCTACGGCACTATACTTACGGCCTTATCGGTATTAAACCGATGACCGCACATTACACCTTGTATCTTGTGAACAACAAATGCATTCCAAAAAGGTTTGGCGTATTAGATATCTGTCAAATGCCTTGTAACATATAATGTACTGAATGACTGGAACATATCTTAATATTTGCAAGTGAGCGCAAACTTTTTGGTGATATTTATCCATATCATAAGGAAAAAAGAACACTAATATCCTCTCCTCACAAAACATTTCTTGTTCAACATACAATGATAATTAAAATTATTAAATTAAAATTAAACATCAAAATAGCCAAAGAATTCCTAGTACTTAGCCTTAGGCAATACGTCGGTAAGATTGGTCGCACAGCTAGGTTAAGCAACGGTATCTGGCGGTAGGTAAATGCGAATGTTCTACAAAGTTACAGGCTTTGGTACACCAAGTCCACAAGGTGACCAAGGAAGAATTGGCTATTTTTGAAGTGAAACGTTTTTTAGGAGGGTTGGGCATGTTTGAGATGGGAAAAAACAATTGAACTGGCGACACTGTTACCGTTACCGACACCTCTGTATATACGTATCTACATATATTGGCCCGAGACACGAGAGTTGAGTTTGGGGTGAAATACATTGATAATAATATAAACACATATATACTGTGTACATAGATATATTTTCATGTTAGTTTTCACTTCTGTCGGCACTCCCAGAGTGCCACTATTTTTTTTACTAGCTCACCTGATGGATTTTCTATTCTTGAACTTCACAAATATTTATCCAGGGTGGGAATCGAACTCACGACCTGTGGCGTGACAGTCACGGTCTCTAACCACCAAGCCTGCCCCATCAAACGCAATACTCGAAAGTTCCGAAAATGTTTATAAAATAATAACAAATCTCTCACCCGTGTATATCAACATTTATTTATCTAGTACAAAATGTCATCTGCAATTTATCAAAGAACATAGACAAATATGTTAAGTTATATAGTCAGTAAATCTAGAACAGTTCCAAATAAATGGCATACGTACGATAATTTGTCGGGTTATGTAGCACACTACAATTGGCAATGAATTTGTAATTAACGTCCAATTATGTCCAGACGATACTTGCACTGGTTTCTTTTAATTGCTAGAATAACACCTTTGAATAGCAATTATACGAGTATAGCTTCTTTTAAAAGAAACAGGGTGTGTCGTAATGACGTACGATAAAAGTGAATATTTAATATTACAGGGAAACATTTTAATTATTAATTAATCACTTCTGAATAGCAAAGTTAAGTGAGCAAATCTATACTAATATTATAAAGAGGAAAGATTTGTTTGTTTGTTTGTTTGTAATGAATAGGCTCCGAAACTACTGGACCGATTTCAAAAATTCTTTCACCTTTGGAAAGCTACATTATCTTTTTATCCAAGGAAAATGTAAATCCCTCAGGAACGCGGGTGAAACCGCGGGGGACAGCTAGTGTTTAGATAAAATGATATACATTTAGGTCACTGCATCGTCTTATTCGATCTTTTTTATCACATAAAAAGGTTGTGGATCAGAATTTCAACCCTCCCAAAACAAGTTGCACTGCGATAGGACTTCCATTCTAACAGAGATGTGCAAACTAAGAGACGAATAATAGAATACCTTTGGCTCTCAGGCTACTATATACACTTGAGTGCTCTCAACAGAGTAAACACATAGCTGTAAATGAACCTGACCTATGACACTTTCATAAAAACATTGCTGATATCTTAGAAATTCGATAGATTTTGACAAACTAATCTTACATTAATTTGGGGGAATTTAAGATATTTCTGTTCATGGAACTCTTTTTATCTTATCATTTGCTCTATCTATATAAATAATATTGATATGCTGTTTGTTGGTAACCGGACCAAATGAGAATGGCTGGGCCGTTTTGGCTATTTTTAATAATTAAAAAAAATTGTAGACCGACGAAAATTCCAACATGGAAAAAATTCTATTAAATCTGCTAGTTCGAAAGATTTGTTTGTGAGTTAGTTTGTTACGGTTTTACGACTAAACCATTTTTGCTAAAATTTGTCACACACGTAGCTATGGTATTGAGAGACACATGGGCTACTCTATATCAATTTTAACGCGAGTGAAACCACGTAACGGAAGCTAGTTCCAATTAAATCTAAGCTTTATTGATTCTATCATAACTTCACTCAATCCATCCATATTTTACTTCTGAAATGATTAAACTGACCCTCTCAGAAGGTTATTATTGGCTACATTCAAAATTTGGCATCAATATATTATCTAAAATCAAATTTAATAGCCCTATAACATTATAATTCCTAACGTCAGTTTCCCGGAAGACATTCTTAACTAGATCTCTGCGACCATCAAATCTCAACGTCTGCAAAGATCTATGTTTCCTGGATGGTTAACGTTACTATCCGGTTAATATGAAACATTAGTATATATAACTTTATATTAATGTATGACTTCATAATTATATAATTCTTATCACAGTTTTACTATTATCTGAAGAATACCAAGTGTTGTTTCTAAGCGTTAATTTTATTGAAAACAGCTCAATTAAGGACATCCTGCTAGCGAGCTCTTGTTTGAGACCACTAATTTTAATTAAAATCGTCTTTATTTTGGTATTTTGCAATAAATTATCTCAGACGATTTACGTAGTTAATGCCAACGCATAGGTTCTAAAATGACTTCCGACAAAACTCAAAACGTCACTTGAATAATTAACATCTTACTAAATAAATACGACTCATTTAGTGCCGAGATTGAAGGCTTCAAAACATCACTGCCAAACTCCTCGGTGTACTCTCAATATGTATCAGGTTGCGTATACATACCAGCGAAAATTATAAATTCAGTTCTCCTGTCGATAAGCATGAAGGCAAATGGTTTATTTGCAATAAATTCTGTTGCTGGAGCGTCGACTAGGAAATCAACATCGGCTGAAGCCGTCACACCTTTTTCCGTCACTTCTATGTCTGCTATCTGTGTCATCAATGAAACATGGATCTTATAGTTACTTATGCCGTCCAAATCAGCTCGATCCGGGTGAAATATTCTCGTTACTCCCATATCGTAAAGCAATTCGGGAACGTTTTCCACGTTCGTTGTTATCCTGAATCTTGGTAGTTTTACATTCACTTGCTTCGCACCTTGCGCTTTAAACGAATTGAAGATAGATGTCAATCTTATTTTCTTTAACGCGAGAAATATATCACCGACCCATGTATTGTTTTTCGGTTTGAAAATTAGCATTGAGAACCTTTCGTTTTCACAAGGTAACTCCAGGACCGTAGCGTTGATCAAAGGGTAGTCAGTTACGTTGAAATAACCGATTTGATTCATCATTTTCACATTACCGATATTATATCCACCGATTTCATCGAAAAACGGTTCGATTTTCGTATACGAAGAGTTAAAAGGTCTCTTCCACTCAGTTTTAAAATACATAGTATCACTTAATAACAACACTGTTGAATTGAAGTCGTCGTAGTAAACGGCTTCTTGTATCACACCATCGGTGCCGTGAGAAATTAATTTATTAACTTTCATTGCCGATTTAAATGGGCTATTAAAGTCTAGTTGCAACACTTTTATTCCGTACATCTTCTCGACGTCAAGTTTGAAGGGGTACTTGATCGCCATCAACTGATCGATGATCAGCACACTTTTCTTCTTCGATTCGCGTCTCAAATCCTTATTAATCCTTTTTATAATATCGCTCAGTTTTTTTCTGAAACATCGATTTTTGTGATGTTTTGTCAGTTTCTTTATTTCCCAGTATGTTGTGCTTCTGGCACCTTCGGCGAACGCATTCAGCTGGAGCCAGGTAGAGAGGGGTGAGAATACGAAGTGCGAGTCCGTTTCTTGGGAGACGCTATCCAGAATTCTCAACGAGAACACATACGCCGGACGCTTTAGAAGCAGCAACGCTGATTTTTGACTGCAGCGGTACTTCTCTCCGAAAGTCGTCAAGCATAATGTCGATAGAAGTAATATTTTTAAATACATCGTACTAAAAGTTCGTTTACATTTGTTATCAAACGAACGCGCGCTTGCATCGACGCCGCTCGGGGACTGAATGAACGATGTGCGGCGAGCACAACTTGCTCTAAAGGCAGCCGTAGACGCGTCTATGTCGGTCGATCTCACTGGTGCTAGATCGAAAGGGCTCGCAATTTGGAACGGGTTAAGGCGTTAACACATTGCAGTCATTCTTGTTTAATAATTTCATTTTGAGATGTTATAATTACTGTATCAATAATGCCGCGCTGTCAACGTTACAATATAAAGTTATAATTACCATTATTTATTATTCGGCCAAAATTGAATGGAGATAAATTTAAGATTAAAAAGTTGTTAAACGACTAAAGCGTAATTTGATCAGAAATTTATCAATGATAAATAATATCAGTATAATATTTTTTTAATGGTTTAATTTTATGTTATTTCGATCCAATAATTACTTTTTCAATAACTCCACGCTGTCACCGTTGAAAGCCCTGAACTACGATAGGTTGGTGTTGATATTTTAAAACATATATTGTAAATCGAACTGTAAAAAATATGAATAATTTCAAACGCTTTAACCACCATGAAATTGTGTTCAGTTCTGAAGGAGTATTAAAACGACTTTTAAAACATTATGTAATGTCATTAAATTAGTACAAACTTCGTCGGCGAGCCGCTGCACGGCGGCTTCGGAGAGCTTACCTCTCACGTGATTAGTAGTATTAGCGTAGTAAGCGACAGAGACAGAGCATAGAGGCCGCGAAGAAACATCCTCGAGTTAGTGTCATTTTCCTTACAGAATCGGGCCCCAGCAAGGTAAAAATACACATATAAATATAACATTGTATGGAGATAAGTAAACATCAAGGTACCGAACGAAAGATAATACAAGTACCTAATTACAAGGTAAGGTATACATCAACAAACAAAAACATACAACCATGAGGCACGTTATTGTGTTTTATATTAATTTTTATTATATATTCAAGGTAAAGTTATGTGATTGTAAGGAGTTTACATTGTTCGGGCTTTATTTACAGATACCGGCCGGCATACGGTACAATGCGTCTTTTTTCTTAAAACCACAACTCTTTACAGCTTTTTGGCAATGAGATGAATAAAAACATTAATTTTAATATAGACTAGGGCTCTGTAGCGGTTGCTTCCGTGACCTGCCCCCTGTTTAGCTATTAGAAATTTCAGCTAGTTGCGGCCTCGGCGAGCTTACCTCTCACTCGTTTGCTTAGTTATCGAAAGAGACAGAGCAGAGGCCGCAACGAAACATCCACGAGCTAGTGTCATTTTTATAAAAGAATCGATGCCCGAACATTAATTTGAATACCGGAATAAAATATTCGAAACGATGCAAATTTTTAAGCCTCACGTTGTCGCTGTTTATAATCACAATTTTTATCCGTCATTTGAATATGTTAAAGGTAGGTATCGAAATTCTATTCAACAATAAAATTGAGGCCGACAAGACTGTTGCTTAACCAAGGAGGCTGACATTCTGAGATAATTTTTGGGTACCTCAAAAAGAGGTTAGGTCAACACTATGGGCCTAATCTATAACAGACGAAGTAGCTGATTAAAAAAAACGTAATGTTCAATTTGATAAATGAAATTATGTGGTAGGCACGTGTTTTAAGTTTATTTCCGTAAATAATTTTGTTAGCAGTCAAATGTTAAACGTCATGTCAGGTTAAATGTTAACGTAGACTTTTTAAGGAAATATAAAAAAAATGAGACAAAAAACAATAAAATAAAAATAAAAATTTGCAAATGTGTTGAGGAAAAAGACATTGGTGGGCATATAAAAGTAATACAAATATTAAAAAACGTATTTGTAATGAAATAATACTGTAAGGCCATAGACAAATAAATAAAAGTAATTCTTTAGTAGCAGACAGCTTACTCTAGGTAACCTAAACAACATTTCAATTCATGCTGGTATCATAATTTACACCTGTGCTTGTGCCTTTGTAAATAGATAATTAAAAACATCTGTCCCAACACAAAACAGTAACGTTTTAATAAAACATTCAAAGAATGCCGTTGATGTTTATTTTTGAATCATTAGCACATCCATTCACACCTCTTCATTGTCACATTACTTAGGAAGTAAAGTAGTTCTCCACATCGCTTCGACCCGCGGCTTTATTTCCATACACGAAAGATCTAACATGTTCTCGAAATAAAAGGAATATTAACCCAGAAGATATTTTAACTTAAGTACTTAGTTAATTCCTAAAGCACTGTTAATTTGTAGGTTTTTTTATGCAATTTTTACCAATATGAAGAGAATTTATGTGGGAGGGTTTATGTGTAAAATTTATTGTTATTTTCTAACTTAGGCGGAGCTGGAGCTGTCCCTACTTTTATAACCTATACATATAAGTGTAATTACATGATTAGACTGACACGTAGAGCCTCAACCACTGGGCCTACACAATTGAAAGGTGAGCACAATGAAAGGATTATAGGAAATTTCGTTCTTAAGTTGATAAAATTAAGGATGAAAGTTGTTTGGAAGTAATTTATGTATTTATGTAGAATACACATGATTAAAAATACATATTCTAGATTAAATGATTAAATTAACTAAGTAAGCAAATGACGCGTGTAATATTCAATTATATTTACTAAAATATCTTTAAAAAATTAAGTTCTCCTTTTATCATTACTTTGTCAATGTTATTATACAATTACATTGCCAATGCTTGTTTTTATAACATGCATAAAAAAGGTGATAAAGTATTTAAAAAAATATTTTGAAATACTATGTTCGTTCGAGATGCAATTTTTGATCTCCGATCGTACTGTCTCCACCAGCCTTTACTTCAGTTATTTATAAAGTAATCGAAAGCGTAATTTAAGTCTGGTACAGACGTGTTTTTGCGTCTGACAGCGTTCGTAAATTAATTCAAACATCATGTTTACTGAACACATGTTTTGTACCTTATCGGACTATCTGTTTTTTTATTAATTAGAACCGAATAGTTTGCAGTCGATAAGGTTCAAATTCTAAGAAATCAATTTCAATACGGACTCGCTATGTGTTGGGTAAATATTATGAACGGTCCTCAGAATTGAGTCTATGATTGTATGAAGGTATTTTTGGCAGCAAAATGATTCAAAACTCGTGCAAAAAGTTTTGCTATTTTTAAATTGGAATGCATAATTTTTCAATATATTTCTCGGTCGTATACAGTACTAGCTGTCCCCCGCGGTTTCACCCCCGTTCCGGAGGTGTGATACGCGAAGAGTTCTCGCATTTTCTCAATTATAATATGCATGTATTCTACATTAAAACCTTCCTCTTGAATCACTCTATCTATTAAAAAGCCGCATCAAAAACCGTTGCGTAGTTTTAGAGACCCAAGCATACATATGGACAGACAGACAGCGGCACGCGACTTTGTTTTATGCTATGTAGTGATAGCGATGAGAGAATTACGTAAAGTAAATAAATAAATTAACGGTTCAGCTGATAGTAAGTGGTCGCCGCCAACACCAAGGGCATTGATAATGCCTTGTCGACTCTAAGGCGTGAAGTTAAGTCTCATGTGCCTGTAATTTCCCCCTTACCTTTCTAACCGAAACAGTAATACAAGTGCACTACTGCTTCACGGCGGATAGTAAGGTAGTACTTCTCCGGACGAACTCTGCACTAAGAGCTCTACTGCTTCTAACGTTTTGTCACCTTACTTTTCTTTTAATATAAATAGGCTTATATTTGACCACAATGTTACGTGGTAATGATATGGTCGAAGGTGGTGACCACACAAAGCTAAGAAAGAGACAGGCTCTCAAGTGACGACAGATCTTCAACTTGAGGATGGCAGCTACCCAGGCGGTTACCGCAAAGTACCCTTCCACTGTGCTATTGGCTCACGATGTTTTCAACAAAAGCTCAACTCGTAGGATTCGAACCCACGATTCTCGTCCCGGCATTCGAGGTCACTACCAACTGATATATTATAATAACTAGCTGTCCCTTGCGGTTTTACCCGCGTCCCCGAGGGATATCACATTTTCCCGGGATAAAACGTAGCCTATATGTTATTTCAGGATATGTTCTATCTATGTGCCAAGTTTCATCCATATCCGTTTAGTCGTTTATAATATAATAGTAGAGATAATAATATCCCGGGACATTTTTTTTTTTATTTTTATGCTACTTGGGCCGACAAACAAGCAGACGGTCCACCTGATGGTAAGTGGTCACCGCCGCCTATGGACATTTGCAACACTAGGAGCATCGCCAATGCGTTGTCGACACTGAGACGTGAAGTTGTTAAGTCCCATGTGCCTGTAATTTCACCGGCCCCCTTACCTTTCTAACCGAAACACAGTAATACAATAGCACTACTGCTTCACGGCGGAAATGGGTAAGATGGTAGTAATAATAATAATAAATATGTAATAATAAATACCCCGGGACATTCTTTTTTTTTTTACACACGGCCATCTGGTCCCAAACTAAGCAGAGCTTGTACTATGGAAACCAGATAACTGATATACTACATACACTACTTTTTTTTTCTAAATACATACTTATATAGATATTTACACCCAGACACAGAACAAACAGACATGTTCATGCACACAAATGTTTGTCCTGGGTGGGAATCGAACCCGCGACCTTAGGTTTTGCAGTCAGAGCGTTAACCACCAAACCACCTGGCCTGTCAAGTAGTACTTCCCCGGACGAACTCTGCACTAAAAGCTCTACTACTCTGCATTCATTCTTTTTCACACGGCCATCTTATCCCAAACTAAGCAGCTTGTACTATGGAAATCAGGTAACTGATATATTACATGTACTACTTTCTTTTTATTATGTAAATACATACTTATATATTTACACCCAGACACAGAACAAACGGGAATGTTCATGCACACAAATGTTTGTCCTGGGTGGGAATCGAACCCGAAACCTGCGACTTGGCACGCAGGTCGCTAACCACCAAGCCTGTTAACATAGCCTTCAATTGGAAAATTTGGGTACTTTTGATACCAGTGAAAAGCGAAACTGGTCAAATTAACATATTTAGTTATCTACCTATAATAAGGCATCCAATATTTTATAGTCGATCAAATCTCAACTAATCGAACGATATTGGTTGTAAATTAAAATCCGGTAGATAACTAACATTTCAAATCTAATTAAATTGTTTTATTTTTATTTAATCGATAAATGATTTAAAGGGGCCCGTACAACACTTATAATAGAATAAAATTTTATCAAATTTGACGGGTCAGTTGGCTTGGTGGTTAGAGACTCTGACTGCCAAACCGAAGGTCACGGGTTCGATTCCCACCCAGGACAAACATTTGTGTGCATGAACATGTCTGTTTGTTCTGTGTCTGGCTGTAAATTTCTATATGAGTATGTATTTAAAAAGTAGTATATGTAGTATATCAGTTACCTGGTAGCCATAGTACAAGCAGCACACTCTGCTTAACTTGGAATTCTTCACACACGGTTACCTGTCACCGTGTGTGAAGAATGTCTTGGATATTTATTTATTTAATCTTACAATATCATAAAGGCCCGACTACGTTGTGGATGCACTTATAAATCAAATCCAGGACATTAGGTGCTTATACTATTCGATGATATATTACTACTACTATCGGTCCAGCTATCGATAGTGTACTAGAGTACATTTTTTGGCTAACCGAATCAATAGTTAATCCCTCATGAAAGCCCTTTTAAGGCCTAAACAAGAGCATTACTTTTTCATCTCGATCAGTCCTAAGCCGCCTGAACCAGCATCTTCCCGCGACTATGACCAGGTCGTCGGTCCACTGAGCGGTTTTTGTACGTGGTCGCCACTCGAGAACCATTCTTCCCCATGATCAGGCCTAGGTTCAGAAGTGAACATCCCTGGGCTGTAAAGATGTTCTTTTTTTCATTAACCTTTAGGTAGATGATTGATCTGCCTAAGCGTTCTGTGTAAAACACTTATAATTCAATCTGCAGTAATTTTGTAAAGTGATAAAGATTGTTATTACCTAAGAATACAGTTATCTTGACCATCTTTTAGTGCACCTGCCTCACTTGTTTCTGCATCACCCCAAGGTAGACAGGTAGAAATTGCCTAAGGCATTATGTTCGCCTGTGTACTTTACTGCATAATGAATGAATAAATAAATAATGTAAGTAATAGGTAGTTTCAGAACTACATTACGATACGATTTCTTTTACTGATAGAAAGTAACATTATTCCCGTTCCGAGTGGCTATAGGCTAAGTTTGTTTACTCCAGGAAAATATTAATTCTCTCAGGAACGTCTATGAAACCAGATACCTGGCTTGTAAGTGCGAATTGTATCTTTTTTTTTAAATGTTAAAAATAAATATTCATAATAAAATTCGTTTATTTTTCTCCCACAAATAAAAAATACAACATTTCTTTGTCATAAACAGGTAGGTACATTTAGTTGTGGGAGACAGGAGCCTAAACTAGGTTACCCTGTGCTATGAGCTTCCTGGTAATCCTCTTGGTAATAATATATATAATATAATAGTAAAAATAAATATTGTCAAATGTCTATGGAACCCTAAGCTAAGAGTCCGACAATTACTTGACGGATGACTCAATAAATTATCAATATGGCTATATTAATCAGTAATATTTTAAAATTATATTAATAAACGCCATAGATGTACATTTACATAGGTATACACGTGTAGTCCTCACATATTCTGACTATGTATAAATTTTCATCAAGATCTGTCAAATCGTTCATAAATTAAAAGGACATTTAACAGACATTTGACAGAATTTAAAAAATAATAGAAATATCAGTCAGTGTCTCATAAAACGACAATAAAAATTATGTACATACAAATCCTACTGATTTATATAGTCACTTTACATTACTTACTTGTTATTCAGTGTTCTTTGAAAACAAAAAAAAAACTGTGCAAACTGTAAGCACATAAAAAATATTAATATTTTTACATAGCATGTTTAAACCCTTAGTGCCCGTAAAAATAGTTGAAGTCTTCTCATTAGTTGCTAAATAACTAATTGGCGGGCCAGTTTGCTTGGCGGTTAAAGTCTGCCACACCGCAAGTCGTGGGTTCGATTCCCAAACAGAACAAACATCTGTGTGCATGAACATGTCTGTTTGTTTTGTGTCTGGATGTAAATATGTATCTATATAAATATGTATATAGAAAAAAGTAGTATATGAAGTTATATCAGTTACCTGGTTTCCATAGTACAAGCTCTGCTTAGTTTGGGATCAGGTAGCCGTGTGTACAGAATGTCCCAGAATATTTATTTATTGAAATTCATGTTGAAATTGTAATCAAAACCAATATATTCTCTCATATCCGCGTCATCTCGTATTCATATGTATTTCTTATGATAATACATGGCTGTCCTTAGACTCCATCGGTTCAAACGGTTGCTTTGTCTGAAAATAGATGGAAATACTCATGGCCCTGCCACTGCCACTTCAGTTGGCTTACCCTTGAAACTTGCCGGCTTACATTCATAACAAACGGCATTTATCTATGAAATAATATTGAATTTCCATCTGATACGGCAATTAGATAACATATTTGCTGTGAAAACAACTATACAGATATCCAGGGACATTCTTTACACGCGGCCATCTGATCTCTAACTAAGCAGAGGTTGTATGGTTGCTATGGAAACCAGGTAACTGATAAACTAAGTATATACCTTTTTTACACGCTTTATATTAGCTTCACCTGTATGTATGTATGTAACCGACCCCTTTGAGCATTTGAGATTTTGTCCTATTTTGAACGATCAGATTTAATTCAAACTTTGCACACCTGTCAAAGACCGATGACAATGCAATAATCCGATCAAAGCATCCGATTATCCTAATTAGATTCGCCAGGATTAATTAATTTCTTTCCGCATCCTTTGCATGCGAGTAAAAGAGATAGAGCTAGTGCGCGAACTACGCACGCGTGCAGTTCCAGACTTACTCTTTCGGGCACTCAACAAAATTTAAATAAAAAATGAAAAATAAATAATAGTTAAAAAAAACACTAAAAAACACGCTTTATATAGAAAACCAAACTAAAAAACAGAAAATAAATTTTAATAAATATTAATTAAGAATAATGTAATTTTTTCTAATAAATATAAGTTATTAATAGTAGTGCAGAGTTCGCCGGGAGAAGTACTACCACCTTACTATCGGCCGTGAAGTAGTAGTGGTCTTGTATTACTGTGTTTCGGTTAGAAAGGTAAGGCCGGTGAAATTACAGGCACTAGACGTCGACAACGCAGTCTAAAAATAGAAAAACATAAAAAAACTAGGAAGCCTGTGTCGAAGAATAACTCAAACTTAGACATTCAATAAAGATGTTTAGAATTGAGTTATCACTGAACTGTCATTTCAAAACTGTCCTTTAAACTAATAACGTCAAGATTTCAATTGGCGTGCCATAATTTGAATGAGAGATGACCTTTGACCCAGGTCCTCGAATAGAGGAAATATATTATTCTAATATGTTATCTTGTAGTTTTCACATATTTTAGTGTCAATGACCTCAGTATCTAGATTATTAACTCCGTAACACATTTTCTGACTGAATCCATACTTATTAATATTATAAATTAGAAAGTGGATGTGTGTTTGTTTGACACTAAGGCTAAACGTCTAAACCGAGCTCAATTTTTGCACACAGACAGTCAATACTATGGAGACGGACTAAGGCAACTTTTGATAAATTTAAAAAGGGATGATATCACGGGGCGCTGTCTTTTAATTGCCCAATAAAATTTTCATCCCATTTCAAAATTTATTTTTGAATCAAAAGCTTGCCTAAATCCTTCCCCAAGATACAATCTATTTCCTTATTAAATTTTATAAATATCCGGTCTACCATTTAGCCGTGAATTTAGTATGCAGGAAGGTTTCGGGGGCGATAAGTCGATCTAACTAGGATTCATTTTCAGAAAATGTAGTTTTATCCGTGTTTTTAGGCAGTGAAAACTGCTACAATGTCGTTAGAATGTAAGGCTTTCAAGTTACATCTTTTGTGAGAAATACTGTTATTGGAAGCCCTTTATTATCACATCTTATTCGTATCTAGGTATATATGACAGTGCTTTAAAAAAGAGAATACGGTAGAAGTCACGTTAGTAAAGAAATCCCGAGCAATGCTCGGCCGTCCAGGTACTAGTAACATGTAGCTATTTTGTATGTACCCCGTAATGCGTTAGTTAAAAGTTTATTATTAATTTTCAGACCGCGTGAGCACAGCTACTTCCCAGAGCTTCATCACCGGAAGAACAGTATAGAAACGACTAGAAGACACACCAATATTAATTGAATTACAAGCTTTTTAACTTGCTATGTACTACCAATGTTAGTTTGTTTAAATCTTGCAAGTTGAATTAGAACCACTTTCTCTTATCGTACGGAGTTGAAATTTAACATGTTGGTTCAGATCCAATGACAATGCATTTTTATGGTAAGGTCATCCTTACTCTACCCAGGATTGGCTTCAAACAAAGGAACTCCTCAACGATCAGCAGCATAGACTTAAAGTTTTGTAAATTTTTGAATTTTGATTTTTCGTGCCAAAATGCATCAATACTTAACTGTTGGCTTCTGATGGGGGAATTGCTTAGCAGTTCAGCACAAACACGGAAAATATTATTTTACCTTATGTTTTTTAACTCTAATTGTGTTTCAAGAAAGATTTGTGTGGCTTCCAATAAGTGAAAAAAATTTCAGAATCGGATCACTAGTTGGAGAGATTACCTCAAACATACAAACAAACAAAATTTATCTCACTATAAATAGTGGAATACCAATAAATTCTCGAACATAAACAACAGCCACCCGGTTTCAAATTCTAGAAATGCATATGCAAATAAACATACGGTCTGGCCGTAGTCTATACATTCTGATAAAAAAAAAACAAATCATGAATAAATTTATTACCTAAAACTTTTTTTAAATAGGCTGTGTTTTGTTGTCCAGCATTTTCGACATGTTTGTGTATTTAATACAAGCCTTCATAGTACACGTAGGTACCTACAACAAGTAAAATTCCAGATTTGAATTTTAAACCAGGAGTTTGGTTCTCCTATCAAAATTCTTATTTTGATTCTCAAACGAGGATTTTGATTCTGTGTTCAGTTGCATTACATCCCCCTTATTCAGCTAATACAAACTTCTTCGGCGAGCCGGCGCACGGAGGCCTCCGAGAGCGTTCCTCTCACGTAGTTGCTTAGTTAGCGAAAGAGACAGAGCACGGAGGCCGCGACGAAACATCCTCGAGCTAGTGTCATTTTACCCTACAGAATGACACCCCTGCTTCGGTACTATTACTCATTAGTATTTCGGTTGAGGTAAGCAGCCCCCTTATTCAGCTAATACAAACTTCGTCGGCGAGAGATCACCTATCACATGATTAGTATTAGCGTAGTTAGCGACAGAGACAGAGCATAGAGGCCGCGACGAAACATCCTCGAGTTAGTGTCATTTTCCTTACAGAATCGAGCCCCTGTCGCGGATCCACACCACAAAAAAGGTAGTCACAGCTATCCGAAAATCCACCAAGTGTGATTCGGAGTATCAACTAGCTCATGATCGATATAGTACATTCCTACAAAGAAGTATTTCTCTTACCTCAGTAGACCGTGGAAGTGTGAAGTCACAAGTCTATTAGGGTTGTGAGCGTGCCCATCGTGCCCACAATGCTGGATTTGCGCTTGGAGGTGAGGGGGCCAATAGCATTATAGGCATGAGACTAACCTCACGACAACGCGGCGGTGCCCCCTGGTGTTGCCAATGTCCATAGGCGGTGGCAGCCACTTACCATCAGATGGACCGTCTGCCTGTTTGTCGAAAATTACACCTAGCCTCCTACATCTAATTCATACCAACCTTACCTATTACGGGCCACTTAGCATGGTGGTTAGAGACCCTGACTGCCAAACCGAAGGTCGCGGGTTCGATTCCCACCCAGGATAAACATTTGTGTGCGTGAACATGTCTGTTTGTTCTGTGTCTGTGTGTAAATATGTATATAAGTATGTATTTAAAAAGTAGTATATCAGTTACCTGGTAGCCATACAACAAGCAGTACACTCTGCTTAACTTGGGATCAGGTAACCATTTGTGAAGAATGTCTTGGGATATTTATTTATTACCTCTTAACATTACTGTAGATAAACTAACTCCAAGTCATGGGTATCTAATGAAAGGGTTTGTAAAGGTGGCAGGCATGGCGTAATTTTTTTATATTGATTTTGGATCGAGGCCACTAAGACTACTTATTATTTTTTTAAAGAACTTGAATGTTTTTTTAGAAGCTATGGTATCTACGCTAGAGATCTATCTTTTCCTTATTTTATTTAAGTAGCCCAACTGACTCGACATCAAACCATACAAGTTTTCCGCAACTCCATTTCTAACAAAACATAAAAAAAATGCTAATAAAAAGTTACGACCCATTATGAAATTCAAATTGAATAGATCATTATGTAGTAGGAAGCCATGTTTTTTGTAAGTCTAGTTGTATGAGTAATAATACCTAAAAAAGTTGTGAGTACAAAGTTTGGTTACAGTTAATAGAAGGTAGAAGTGTATTTATTCGAATGTTTTTAACTAGCTTCTAGCTCCGGGGAACTAATGTTTTCCCGGGATAAAAGTTCTCTAAAGTCACAAATTAAATTTTAAAAATATTCCAAGCTTGTATTAGCTTAGGTTTTAATAATAAATCCGGACTCCATGCTGTTATTATAAATTCGAAAGTGTCTATATCAGTTTGTTTGTATTAATGAATGAACGGACCTTGATGAAATTTGCTACGTAGATAGACTGTGGCTTGCGGAAGGACATAGGCTACAGTTGGTCTCAATAAGTAATCTTTAAAGAGTGATGGAATGAACAACCCATAATTTCTAAAGTTAGGGATAAGCTAATTCGTATTTAGTACAGGAAGAAATAAAAGTTCACGTCTCAGGGTCGACAACGCATTGGCGATGCCCCAAGAGTTCCAAATCACCTTTTTTTACTAACGTGAAGTCACGTTATTACCGTTATATACCGTATTCTTTTTTTTAAAGCACTTTCATATATAGGTACCTAGATACGAATGAGATGCGATAATAAAGGGCTCCCAATAACAGTATTTCCCACAAAAGATGTAACTTGAAAACCTTACCTTCTAATGACATTGTAGCAGTTTTCATTACCTAAAAACACGGATAAAACCACATTTTCTGAAAATAAATCCTAGCTAGATCGATTTGACGCCCCCGAAACCCCCTGCATACTAAATTTCATGAAAATCGTTGGAATCGTTTCCGAGATTCTAATTATATATATATGTATATGCAAGAATTGGTCGTTTAAAGGTATAGATATATAGATAAGATATTTTGTCACTCGCAAGGAATTCAAATCCTATTGGGTATTTCCCTTTGACCTAGAATCATGAAATTTGGCAAGATGCAATGTCTTATGGTGAAAGGGAAAATAGGAAAAACGTAAATTTATAGTCACAAATTTTAAAAGGCCGGCAACGCACTTGTTGCTCCTCTGGTGTTGCGGGTGTCCATGGGCGGCGGTAATCGCTTACCATCAGGCGATACGTCTGCTCGTTTGCCTACCAAAACATAAAAAAAAAACACATCCCATTATAAAAAACAGGATGTGTCGTAAAGACACACGAAAGAAAGAAATTTTAGTATTACAGGAAAACATTTTAATTGTTCATCAATCACTTTTGAATAGCATACATTGTGTTTATCATTCATTTATTTTTCGTTACTCTAAAAGGTTGCGGATCAGATTTTCGAAGCATATATTTTGTATCCAATAACACTCTTAAACGTCAAAACACGCATTAGTTCACGAACAAATTCGATAGTTACCATCGAAGCTTATTAATAAGAGTCTTACAAAGAAACAATTGCAAACAACAAACGACGTCACAAATGAAGCTCTATCGATTAAAATCTACTGCTAAAAGCAACTTTCTCCGCATTCCCGTCTGAGGATTGAGTGAGCGAAATGTTATATAAATGAAAGTAACTTAAACAATCAAGTAGCCGTCTCAGCCAATCAGAAATAGTCTGTATAGCCATAATAATAGCTCTATAATATACACATATAAAACTGTACAACCAACGAACATAGTCGCTACTCTAATTTAGAACCTGTTTAAGATTGAATATCGTATGGCAAATATAGTCCAGGAGGAATCGGCGCATGAGTACCGAAAACTGTTCCACCTCAATTTTTTTATGCGATCCTCTTCAAATTGCCCTCCTAATGATATAAATGCATGTTGCCATGGCACAACCCGGTGCCATATTGTTTAAACCGAAATTGTTTAAACAATTGCAAGGAATTGTTATTTTTCAACCGGACAATTTTTTTTATATTCTTTATTGAAATACCAATAAAAAAGGTCCTATGACTTTTAACGATAAAGTTAATATTTTTAAAGATATGAATTTTTAAATATTCGAAAAATCTCAAATTTGAGTACCCATGAAAAATATATTTAAAAAAAACAATGTCTAAGTAATATTTTTTTTTAAATTCTCTATACAATTGTGAATAATATTGTTAAAAGAGATTTAAAAAAAATTCATTGTTTATATTTTTTTTTTAATTGTTAATTCCGCGCGCTCATAAGTATGCATCGCTTACCTTTAAGTATCGCTGTCTCTCTCTGACTCATGCGTTGCGTCGGCCTCTCTGTGTCTTGAATCTTGTTTTTTTATTTCATACTTCTCTATCTATAACTTTCGTTTGAAGAAGTTATTCAATGTAATGAAGGTAAAAGACCCAGTTATTGACACTTACAATTTCATTTTAGTTAAAAAAAAACAAATCAATTCTAATAAATTAATAGATATAATTTTTGAATTATAAATTTTAAGATAATCGGTTTTTTGAGAAAATTTCATTCTTTTAATTAGAATAAAATTGCAAGTGTCAAACAACTAAGCCAGTGTCAATAACTGGGTCTTTTACTTTACTTTCCGTTTTAAAAACAAAAAAGTAATATAAACTGATAAAAAAGTAATTTTAATTACATGTTTTCGATTTATGCTTAAATAACTTTTGAAAAATTTATTTCAGAAAAAAAAATATTAAAAACAAATTGTAGACAATTTAATTATTAATAACATTGCTCTCTTTAACAATATTGATAAAGTTGATAGCTTTTAAGATAAATGATAAATAATGATTCAAGAGGCCGACGCAACGCATGAGACAGCGATACTTAAAGGTAAGCGATGCATACTTGTGAGCGCGCGGAATTAACAATTAAAAAAAAGATATAAACAATGAAATTTTTTAAAATCTCTTTTAACAATATTATTAACAATTGTATAGAGAATTAAAAAAAAAATATTACTTAGACATTATGTTTTTTTTTCATGGGTCGAAAGTACCCAAATTTGAGATTTTTCGAACCTTTAAAAATTCATATCTTTAAAAATATTAACTTTATCGTTTAAAGTCATAGGACCTTTTTATTGATATTTCAATAAAGAATATAAAAAAAAATTGGCCGGTTGAAAAATTACAATTCCTTGCAATTGTTTAAACAATTTCGGTTTAAACAATATGGCACCGGGTTGCGCCATGGCAACATGCATTTATATCATTAGGAGGGCAATTTGAAGAGGATCGCATAAAAAAATTGAGGTGGAATAGTTTTCGGTACTCATGCGCCGATTATTCCTGGACTAATACTAATTTACAACTTGCATTGGATCTTTGTTTAGGTCTACAAGTGTTGCAAGCTCAATTAGACCTACTGCCTCTGAAAATAGTCATAATAATAGTTCTATAATGAATACACATAAAACTGTAGAACGAACGAACATAGTTGCTAATCTAATTTAGAACCCCTTTAAGGTTGAATATCGTACAGCAAAGACACTATTTTACAAGCTTTTATTCAACTTGCATTGTATGTTTGTTTAGACCAAGTCTTGCAAGCTAAATTAGAACTTCCTCTCATCCTACGAAGATGAAATTAAACGAGTTGGTTCAGTTCCAATTACAATTCATTTTTATGGTAAACATGACCTGTTTCCACTCAGGATTGGCTTCAGAAGAAGAACTCCTAAATGGTTCACAGCATAGGCACGAAATTGTGTTAACAAATTTAATTTTGGTGCCGATTTTATATTGGATTACCTGGCTGCTGCACCCAGTGTTAGCTCCCGACGAGTGAACTCCTTACCGTTTATCATCACAGATAAAAAGGTTTATTAGCTTGCAAGTTGGTAATAGTATTGATACGCTATGCTCTGACGTCACTAAAGACAACTACACTCAGATATGCCGTTTTCGACCTTATTACATATAGAGTGTTCTAAGAACTTTTATATGACTAGCTGTCCCTCGTGTTCCCGAGGGATGTTACATTTTCCCTGTATTAAAACTAGTCTATATATTATTCCAGGATACACTCTATCTATGGGCCAATTTTCATCCGAATTCGTTTAGTGGTTTTGGCGTGAAAGAGTAACAAATATCTCTACATTATCATACATGCATCCTAATAAACTTTCGGATTTATAATAATAGTAGGATATAGGATTATAATTAAAATCCCAGTAACGCGGGCGAAACCGCAGGAAACAGCTAGTAACGTTAGGTATCTAAATTAATTCTGATGGGCAGTGACTTGCAAGAATGGCACGAAATTGGGCTGATTCATCATTTATAAAAGTGTTAGCTTCCAAAGTTCTTACTAGTGCACTTTGATTCCTTTACTAATCTTAGAAGGAAAACAGCTCGTGAAAACCAGCATTATCGAGCTGTTAAATTCAAAGGAGCGTTTTTGTGGCAGGGTACAGAACTAGTACTACCATCATACCAACTTCCGCCGTGAAACAGTAGTACTTTTGTATTACTGTGTTTCGGTTAGAAAGGTCAGGGGGCCGGTGAAATTACAGGCACCTGAGACTTAACAACTTTACGTCGCAGGGTCGACAACGCAGCGATGCCCCTGGTGTTGGAAATGCTTATAGGCGGCGGTGATCACTTACCATCAGCTGGACCTGCTTAACAAATAAAATCGGTATCAAATTTATGCTGATACTGTGATAGTTGCAGTATTTTTTAACAGCGGTCGTATGCCGATAGACTGCATCAATCCAAATGGTAATTAGAAATAACAAAAACCAGCCAAGTGTGTTCGAGCAACGCGCAGTGTAGGGTTCTGAATATCCATGTACATTTTATAAGCTTTTCGACTTTTACTCTTCAAATTCTATATTTTGTAATGCTTACCTTTTTAATTAACATAGTTTTTTTAAAAGCTTAGAATTTTGCAAACAGAATAGAATAGCATAATGAATAGAGAAAACTTCTTCCCCCATATTTTTAAAAATCCTATCCAACCACATTCCCCAAAATGGAATAGACTAGTAAAAAAATAAATATACTCGCTAAGAGAGGTGAAAAAAGTATTTTTTTCTAGAATGAATTTGACAACTCTACACGATTAAAGTGTATGTTTTTTTGTATTAACGATGCCAAATAACAGCTTACTTATTATTATTATTATTTATTACTACAAGGGTTCTCGCACACAGAACCCTAAATAACTAATTTAATTCCGTATACGACCCGATAGTTTTTGCAGCTCTGAATAAAAGATATGACCTTCTGTTCTCCGTTAAACTGTAACTGCATTTAAAGTAATGACTACAAGCTTTGCATACAAATCAAAGTGCTGGAATTGATGCCCGGGTCACGGCTGCTGTGGGAGTGCCAGAATTATTTGATTACAATGATATCTGATAGGTTACGGTCTGTTAGTTTAATACAAGCGTCTTTGATTATTTCAATGATTTAAAGTACTGAGTAACGATATGATTCACAGTCTTAAATTGAGTCTAGAATGTGACTGAATGTGATTGGATCCAAAAAGATAATAGAACAACTGGAAAACACCAAGTTTTCTGCATTGTCATGAGGAATTTTAAAAAGAACTAAAACCTTATTGATTAATACTCAATGGTGTTTAAGCCATGATGATTTTTTTTTTCAGGCGGGATTGCGATTGGCACATGATGACGCATTTGATCGCAGATCAAAAAAACCGGCCAAGTGCAAGTCGGACTTCCGAGGGTCCCGTACAAACTTGTAGGTATTTAAGCAAACGTTTTCAATTCAATACCTCTACGCCTTCATGACAAAAAGGGTCTTGATGGACAGACAACAAAGTGATATATGATACCTCAATTGGAAAAAACAGAACCTTAAAAATAAATTTAAAAAAACAGGTGTGTCGTGTGTCGGTGTAGAAGTAAAACTTTTGTATTACAGGGAAACATTTTAATTATTCATCAATCACTTTTGAATAGCATAGATTGTGTTTATCATTCATTTATTTTTCGTCACACGAAGGTTGCGGATCTGAATAACACTTCAGTTCAAAAATATTTCGTATATTTGAAACTTTTCAGCAATTTATTTATTGTACCGGCCAGTTATTTCAATATTTGTATTGATCGAAGGTACATAAACACTTTCTTGTCTACATTGAAGTATTGGAATTTTTGTCTCGGAATGCAAGAATGAATTTATTTCACTCACGACTTTTCTGTTTACAAACACGCTCGATTTATGTTCTCAGTAATACATAAAATAATATTGTTATTGTCCCTCTGTATGTTGTTTATCCTTGTGTCATTACGAATGTTATGTATTGTGTTTGGTCAGTGTCTCACCGTGTGAGAAGAGCTGGAGGTGTGAAGATGTGGCTCTTAAGTCAGTTGGCAGATCACAGATTGGATTTTATTGACTGAACCTTGATCAAAAACTAGCAAATTTTTAAATACTAGTTATTTTATGTCTTTAGCAAAAGGAGCAGTATCTATCTAATACCTTTAAACGAGCAATTCTTGTATATCTCGGAAACGATTCCAACGATTTTCATGAAATTTAGTATGCAGGGGGTTTCGGGGGCGTTAAATCGATCTAGCTAGGATTCATTTTCAGAAAATGTCGTTTTTTCCGTGTTTTTAGGCCATGAAAACTGCTACAATGTCATTAGAAGGTAAGGTTTTCAAGTTACATCTTTTGTGAGCAAAGTGTAGCAAAGAAATCCCGAGAAATGCTGGGCCATCCAGGTACTATTTAATAACTAGCGGTCCCCTGCGGTTTAACCGTTCCCAAAATATTTTAAATTTACCCGGGACAAGCATATGTGCTATTTTAGCGTGATTGACAAACATCCATCCATCCAAATTTTTGCTTTTATAACAAATCTGTTTCTTGCATGCGTTGCTATGCGACTCTTTCACCCATATTCTAAGACGTTTCCTCAGACACCACTCGACTCCAACTCGACTGAGTATTCTAAGTCATAACTTTAGCAAAACTCGAGCAATCCCGACTGATGTCGAATCGAAGTGTAGTCAAGGTAATATGTCATTAGTAACGTCATTCTATTATAGATAAAATATTAATGAAATAAATTAATGAGTTTCAGTAACTATTTACAAGCAATAAGCTTCCTTAAGGTTGGTCCCGACGTACCTTGAAGCTGACAGTTGTTTCCTCAACTCGAGTGAGAGATGTTAAGTCGAGTGGAGGAGATTTTTGTAATTAGAATACTAATATCTTTGAGTGAGGTTGAGTGAAGTCTAGGAATTATCGAGGAAACGTCTTAGAATATGGGTGTTTATGTGTCAGGAACATTTGTTTCAACAATCTCATCGCTATCGGATAGATAGTAAAAGAGGGCATTGGGTTCAAACATACGCATTCATTTTTATTAAATAAAAGAAGATAGATATTCTGTCAGCTGACAGAATGACGGAATTATTTTAGTCTGTCGCACAGATGTTTCATTAGCTTTTATCTTACATCACAGATCTGCAGCATGGTCTGCCCTTGAAATAGCAGCGCTGCGCGTACGCACGTACAAGTTTGTGTGTCGCCTACTAATGTGTCTATTTTATTTACCTAACTTTTCGCGTAGTTCTATACAATGACGTCAGACGTTTATCTGTCTTCTTTCTTTTCCTAATGTTGAAAAGAGAGAATTCCCAGCACCCGTCACTGAAATATTTGTTAACGCATGTTTGGCAGGACTAAACAAAACTACTTTCTCTTTCGATCGTATTAAATTAGAGAGATATGTGCATAGATTTAATTTTGTATAGTATTTCAAACGCTCCGTTATATTTATGAGAACCAGTAGTTATGTCTTCGGTGATTTGAGTGTAGATGTTCTTTATTTGGGGTCTGTACCTCCTTTAAAAGAAACCTGTTGTCAGGAACCCTTGGCGGTATCTAGTGAAAACTAATATAAAAAAATAAAATGGTTTTAAAAGGCAGCATTACAACAAGCATACCGTTTATATCGCAAACTTTGTGTCTCGTCAAAAAATTAAAATATACGTATGGTACTTTTCTTTGACCTAATATAATGAAATTCGGCTAGAAGTAAGGTTGCATAGTTGGAGAATTAACCGTAGCTTCTTGCCGGCTCTTCTCAGTAAGAGCAACCTTCTGAACCGGTGTTAGAGTTTGACATTCATAACGATTTTTATTTCATTGGTTTCATTCTTTCTATTTAAAATAAAATCAAAATACAAAACCATTTATTCAGTTTAGGCCCTCGGAAGGCACTTATGAAGGTCAAATTTAAAGTTACTGTAGCTACTATCGATTCGGAAGTCAGCTTCGTTTCATTTTCTTTATCAATTTCATTCGTTCCAACCATTTCATTCAATTGAATCTGACTTAACTTCTCGCTAGAGTCATGGTGATGGATGTCGACTTTCTTTTACTAAGATCTGGCTCCCACTCCGGGGCTTCGATTCTGAAAGAAAATGTCACTAGGTCAACGTTGTTTCGCCGCGGCCACTATGCTCTGTCTCTTTTGCTAACTAAGGAAACACGTGAGAGGTAAGTTCTCCGAGGCCTCATCGTACCACAACCCAACGATGTTTGTATTAGCTGAATAGGCCAAAAATTATGAGTGCAAATATATTTGCAGAAATGTCGAGCATTCGGTTCAATATCCGCTCACTTGCATCAAAGGAAATTTAGTGTTTTAACATCCTTGCCAAGAATATTCTTGGCTTTAATTTATTATTGTTAAAACATATTGAAGAATTTATTTAATTTTATTCTGTTTTGTAAACATGGCACCTACCTAAACTGAAGATTGGAATAGCTTTCAACAAATAAATATTGGGGAGTTTTGGTTGAGTAGAATTGGCCTGGTGGTAACCTGAATGCCACAGGTCGTGGGTTCGATTCCCAGAACAAAAAATTGTGTGAACGTCTGTTTTTTCTTTGTCTGGGTGTAACTATCTATAAAAAGAAAGTGGCATATGAAATTATCTGGATTTCATTTATGTAGCTCTGTTGGGTTTGGAACCTGATGACTTACTGAAAACTTCGTTGTAAATATCCCTACTAATATTATAAATGTGAATGTAAGTTTGTTTGTTACGCTTTCACGCGAAAACTTCTTAACCGATCATCATGAAACTCGGTGCACTTATTCTTGGAGGTATTAGAAGTAACATAGGAAACTTTTTGTGCCAGGAAAATGTTTTATCCCTAGGGAACGCAGGTAAAACCGCGGGGGAGAGCTAGTAAGTATATAAATTCAATATTAATTATTTAATTACAAGTATGTAGTAGAGCTCTAAGTATAGAGTCCGTCCGGGGTGTTGGAAATGTCCATAGGCGGCGGTGGCCGCTTACTATCCGGTGAACCATGTGCCATGTAGGTATGCCAAAATCATAAATTATAGCGGTGGTCATTATAATGCACGGTTATAAACACGGACCATTGTTTAGATGTGACTAGTCACTCGCCCCGGCTTCGCCTGTGGGAGATAATATCAATGTATATGATAAACCGAGAAAAAACTAAATAATGTTGAAATTTTGCAATAAATATTCGTTATATGACTCACTGACGAAAATTCTACAATTTTTTTTTTCATTTTAGTCAGTTTGTATGTACATATGTCCATTTATAACTCAAGAACGCTTAGACAGATCTTGTTAAAAATTGGTATATAGTCCAAACATGCAATAGCGCGTATCATAGGCTATAGGCATGCCTGGACAAACCCCTCAGGTTTTTAGGCACTAAGGCAAACTAAAATTTTATTATAAACTATAAATAAATAAATAAATAAAAATAAAAAATATGCTATGGATGAACGTGGGTGAAACCATGGGGGATATCTAGTTACGCATTATATCGTTCATAAATCTCACGCACTATAGTAATTGATAATTACTATATATTATAGTTGTATTAGAACCTAACCTTGCACTAGCGTAGCCTCGAAGCGAACTATAAATAAATGGTTACAGGTGCCTACCATTTAAACAGATTTATGGACCACTTATACTTTATTATGCATTCCTAGTAAAATTGTTCAAAGATTTATGACTTGCCGGCTAGGTTTGTCGCTGGACACCCTGACTGCATCGCTACAGGTCGTATGTTCGATTCCTGGACAAACATTTGTGTGCTATCTGTTTGCATTGAGGAAATATGTACAGTATATAAGTTAACTGGTTGCCATAAAACCTCTGCTTAGTTAGGAACAGATAACCGTGTGAAAATGAGGTGAGAAGTGATCTAAAATTAATAAATATCCCGAGAAATTCTTTACACACGATCATCTGATCACAAACTAAGCAGACCTTATACTATGGAAACCAGATAACTGATATATGTACTACATATACTATTGTTTAAATACATACTTTTATAGATATTTACACCCAGACACAGAACAAACAGACATGTTCATGCACACAAATGTTTGTCCAGGGTGGGAATCGAACCTACGAACTGCGACTTCAGTCAGGGTCTCTAACCTCCAAGCTAACTGCCCCGTCATCAATTTTCACAAGACACTGTAATTTTTTATATAAAATATGTACGATTTTCTATGTAAAAGTTAATTCCGACCAGTCAAACAACTGTTTATGGTTTCCATGAAATCCTGTGGTACAGAATACACAACAAATTTATGTTATCTATCGATCAATATGTAAATTTTATTTTATTAATGATTTCATTTTAAAGTTAACTGACCTCCAAACTTACTATTTATCTAAAAACTAGTTTATGTTGTATATCTCTATGTATTTATCGACTATACTGTTATTGTCAAAAATGTGACATAATATACTTAATGTTAACTAGCTTCCGCCTGCGATGACTTGTTGTGCCTGTTTAAAAATGAGGCGATCCTATTGGCATGCTTTCTGCTTAGCTACCTCGCAAAGAAGAGACGAAGAGGACACCGCTTCGAGAATCGCCAAGGGGACGGCAACTTTCGCACAGCTCCGTCCGGTTTGGCAATCGCGGAAACTGACTAGGAGAGTTAAACTCAAGATATTCCGGTCCAACGTGAAAACTGTGTTGCTATACGGATGCGAGACGTGGAAGGTCACGAAAGACATCACGAGCCGGCTCCAGGTCACCACGCCGAACTCTCGGTGTAGTGACGCTGTGGTGAGACCCCGATCATACGACCAGCAGATCAAACGCCGCAAGTGGAACTGGATCGGCCACACGCTCCTAAGGGACCCTGATCACATTCCAAGGCATGCCCTAGACTGGAATCCCCAAGGAAATCGGAAACTTGGCCGCCCTAAGCAGACCTGGCGGCGGACGATCACTGTAGAAGCGAAGGCGATAGGAATGACCTGGAGCGAAGTAAACCGCGAAACCCATGACCGTTCGAGATGGCGACGTACTGTGGACGCCCTCTGCCCCATCCAGGAGACATAGGACATTAAGCCAAGTAAGTCAAGACCTCGCAAAGACATGAGATGAATATACCTATATCTATGTTGTACGTATATACACAATATATGTTAACATTATATATAGTTCAATGTATTTCACCCCAAACTCAACGCTCGTGTAGACGGAGCCAATATATGTAGATACGTATATATAGAGGTGTCGGTAACGGTAACAGTGTCGCCAGTTCAATTGTTCTTTCCCATCTCAAAAATGCCCAACCCTCCTAAAGAACGTTTCACTTCAAAAATCAACAAAGAAACAACTCTTGCGTTCTCTAAAGAAGACCTCGTTGGTGAGGTGGCTCGACGAGGCCTCGGAGAGCGGACCTCTCACGACAGAGCATAGAAACCGTGCACGTGATCATCGGTATATACGACGCCCTAGTGAAGATAAATAATAATCGATATTCCGGGACCTACTTCACCCTCGGTCATCAGCCCCCTTATTCGGCTAATACAAACTTCGTTGGCGAGCCCCTTCACGGAGATCTCGGAGAGCTTATCTCTCACGCGATTAGTAGTATTAGCGTAGCAAGCGACAGAGACAGAGCATAGATGCCGCGACGAAACATCCTCGAGTTAGTGTCATTTTCCTTACAGAATCGAGCCCCAGATCCCAAATTAAGCAGAGCTTGTACTATGGAAATCAGATAACTGTTTATACTGAATACATACAGAGATATATATTTATACTCAGACACAGAACAAACAGAAAGACAAGAATCAAACTCAAAACCAGTGCCAGTCCCAAGGGCAGTCAGGGTCTCTTAACACCGAGCCAACTGGCCGGTCATACAACGCACTACACTAAAAGACTGACGATGAGCTAGAATTTATTTAATTACCAATTATGATTAATATTATTGAATAATTCATGAAAATTCCTGAGCAAAAATGTATAAAATAACATCAATAAAATAGTCGGGTAATTTGCATATCAATAGCGCAGCTATTTGCACTTTATGTGACCTTTGAAACATAAATATGCTTGGTTAGTGATGGGAGTAGTCGATCATAACGAAAACATTGTATAATAAATAAATATCCTGGGACATTCTTTACACACGGCCATCTGGTCCCAAACTAAGCATAGCTTGTACTATGGGAACCAGATAACTGATATATTACAATATACTACTTTTTTTTCTAAATACATACTTATATAGATATTTACACCCAGACACAGAACAAACAGACACGTTCATGCAAACAAATAATTGTCCTGGGTGGGAATGGAACCCTCGACCTTCGGTTTGGCAGTCAGAGCGTTAACCACCAAGCCAACTGGCTGAAAATGTGCCAAGTCTTGATTAACGTTTCTTTGCCATTAAAAGTAGCCAGATCATTTGAGCCAAGTCTATGTGATGAACGCCATTTGCCAAAGTGGCATTTTCTAGCTTAAATAGTTTAGCTGGTCTTTTTAGGGTTCCACTTCAGGTACTCCAGACCTTTATATGTTAATACAAATTTCCCATCACAATGAATAACTTTTGCGAAGGCGGCATTTCTTTATCTCAGATAGTTTAGCTGTTCCCTCTATGGTTCCTCGTCAAGGCTTCGATTCTGTAAGGAAAATGACACTAGCTCGACGATGTTTCAACGTGGCCTCTATGCTCTGTCCCTTTCTCTAACTACCCAATCACGTGAAAGATAAGTTTTCTTTTCAGCTGTGTGTTACATGAGAATTACTCGTACTGTGTATTGTGATGATCTATAGATGAGTCATTCAGTGAGTGAATGTCAAATTTAGTAAACATTGTTACCATTTAGCTGAACTTTACCAGGATATCCACGAAAATAGCTAAAATATAAACATGAAATTCAAGGGTGCTCATATATAGGTGCCTTATTTGATAACGATATTTTAGCTTTAATCGTTCCTAGAGCAGATCCATAATACAGGGGCTCGAGTTCATCTTTTTTTCATGGTTCAGGTGGTGCTGTACTTTAGTTACTTTCAGCTCACCACCTCCCACCGCGCCACCTACTGGGCGGAACAACGTTTGCCGAATTGGTAATGTTTTTTTTTTAAAACTACCTCCCAGCCCGAGGTTTCACTCGCTGAATAAAGAATAATGATTATATTTTGAGGTAAAGGGCATAAAATACAATAAATTTAACCATGTTTCACCAAAAAGAAAACGTAGCAAACAAACAATCAGACCGACAGAGATACTATCTAATTTATAATATTAGGATGAATATCTTTGACCTAATTACGATTCACAGAAACTCATCAATGCCGAGTTATTGCCAGAAGGATATAGGTCGCGGATCCGCAAACATTTATATTAACTGCGCAAAATTTTGTTAACACAAATATGTGGGCATGTAGACAAAACCAATAAAAATCTATTGACATCAAAAGCGTTTTGTAAGTCAACTTACATTTTGAAAAATTGCACAAATTTATTTATTATGTACAACCTGCAAAAATCTTTACTGGATACTATATAAATCTGTAGGATCTCTTAATATTAGGCTATATATGATATCGCTAAGCGCGGGTGGAACCGCGAGGGACAGCTAGTATTTTGTAACCATTAGTTTGTTTGTGTTTCACCCACGTTTTCGTTATGGATACAATGTATATATATTTTATACTCCCACTAGCTGACCCGACAGACGTTGTCCTGTCTTAATTATGAATATTGAATTCAAGATTTAATCGACTGTGAACTTAGTTATAAAGAAATTATAAATTAATTATTTTATCAATATAATTCCGGCCCATGATTTGCATGTGCGCTGCAAATCATCCGTCATTCCGTCAATCCCGCCAAATCTCAAATGACTGACAATAATGTCAAACAGGTTACATTAAAAAAGTTTATATTGTCAAAAGCTCTAGTAAAGTCGTTAAGTTTTCTTAAATTTTCCGCGCAACTTTCTTAATTTTTTCGTTCATAAAAACCATCTCCTGATAATAACAAACACAACAAAAAAAGAATTAGCGAAATCGGTCCAGCCGTCCATGCGTGATGCAGTGACCAAGGGAAATAGGGATTCATTTTTATATATATAGATCAAATATGTCTATGCAAAAAACACACTTGGATCCATTGCTCTGTTGCTCCGCTGATAAATTACAAACCGATAAACACTTTCAAAAAATATTATGTTAGTTATAGATAGTACCTATGTAAAATTATATATTACTAGCTGTCCCCCGCGGTTCCACCCGCGTTTATTTTACGGTTAGTTATCAAAGAAGTATAGCCCAACATTCGTGCAATCACATGTTCTGTTCTGACTTTATACTAATTGTCATCAAGATCGATCAATACGTTCTCGAGTTTTTACATTTATGTATGTATTCCTTTTATTAATAGACATATAATACATAGAGACTGACAAAAATAAAAAAAATATTATAGAAGGATATAAAACGAATTTTTATCACAAAATTTTACAGAAAAAAATGTATGTAGTTTACAGACAGAGCCTACAGATTTATGAAGAAGTATAGAGTATAGTTTTATATTGTTCTTTTTAATATAAAAAAGACATCTAAAGACGACTAACAAGAGCCTGTGAAGGCCTACACGAGTAAACAATAATTCTATTTATATTTCCATCTCCTGCGATTGTTCTGGTCGATCGAACGTGATGGAACAATTAACTCCAATTAGAATAGGAAGACATTAATTTAAAGCACACAGCAAAAACATGGCAACATAACAGAAAAGAAGTGGAAAGAATTAAAATTGGTAAGGTACCAGATCAGGCCCTTTATTCAGCTAATACAAACATCGTCGGCGAGCCGCTTCACGGAGGCCTCGGAGAGTTTACCTCTCACGTGATTAGTAGTGAAGAGTAGTATTAGCGTAGTAAGCGACAGAGAGGCCGCGACGAAACATCCTCGAGTTAGTGTCATTTTCCTTACAGAATCGAGCCCCGGCATTTTTTTTTCATGCCACTTGGGCCGACAAACAAGCAGACGGTCCACCTGGTGGTAAGTGGTCACCGCCGCCTATGGACATTTGCAACACTAGGAGCATCGCCAATGTGTTGTCGACCCTGAGACGCGAAGTTGTTAAGTCTCATGTGCCTGTCATTTCACCGGCCCCCTTACCTTTCTAACCGAAACACAGTAATACAATTGCACTACTGCTTCACGGCGGAAATGGGTAAGGTACTTCCCCGGACGAACTCTGCACTAAGAGCTCTACTACCCTGCATGTGCAATGACTCCAAAAATATATTATGTACAATAATAAATAAATAAATATCCTGGGACATTCTTTACACGCGGCCATCTGGTCCCAAACTAAGCAGAGCTTGTACTATGGAAACCAGATAACTGATATACTACTTTCTTTATTTTTTTTTTTCTATAATGTCTGTCCTGGGTGGGAAACGAACCCGCGACCTTCGAGAATTTGTTTGTTTATTTCTACTCCAGCATTAGTATTGTACAAATTGTATGAAATTTATCTCCTTATTTGGACTGTCGTAGTCGCTTCAAAAGTACACCAGGGTCATAATCTACTAGGGCAACTTTGAGTGATTGGCGGACAGACAGACACATATTTGACAGGCATGAATTTTCTACAGAGTTACCTATTATATATATAAGATAATTTCTGATATTCATATAAGATTTTGCTACGGAAACCTAAAAAGCAACTCCGAACACTCTATAAATCTTTTTAAATGAAATCAGACATGACTCAACAATTTCTTTAGAATATCTGTTTCATGTTTGAAGTCTTTAAACTCTACAAGTTTCCACCTATCAGCTTGCCTCACGTTCCCTAGGGATCTAATGCTTTTCCGGTATAAAGAGTACCCAGTGTGTATATCCAGAACATATTCTATCTGTGTGCCAAGTTTCATCTAAATCCGTTCAGCCGTTTATGTGTGATTCATCGTCAAACATCCTCGAGCTAGTGTAATTAATCATAGCCATCGACAACTTAACTAGGATTAGCTGTCCGGCGCGGTTTCACCCGCGTTCCCGAGGGATGTAACATTTTCCCGAAACAAAGAGTATCCTATATGTTAATTCAGGTTATAAACTATATATGTGCAAAGTTTCACCCAAATCTGATTAGACGTTTTTACGTGAAAGAGTAACAAACACACATACTCACAAACTTTTGCATTTATAATATTAGTGGGATTAGAAATATATGTCAATTTGAGTGTAATTTATATCGTTGAATTCTTAATTATGCATTAGAGTTACAGCCGGCGTTTACCGGCGTCAAAGAAAACATTCAGCTTCCATTTGATTGTGCATGGAATGCGAGATGGCTCTGCGCCAAATATCCCCGATACTTATGTTTGAGTTATAATATGTCGCTGAATTCATTTTTATTTTTGCAATTTGTAACTCTTGTAAGGTCGTTCGTTATAAACAGTCGTGTATGAACTAACCTCCGTCCCGCGGTCTTACTCGCAATCCAGAGGAGTCTTATGTTTATTAGATATTGAACCCGTAACATTTTTTGTTTTTGATAATCATCTGGGATATTCCTTTTCTCACGAGTCCTATCTTTAAATAAAAAATCGAATGCTTGTATGTTTGTACCCTATGCATTCTTATACAGAGGCTCGATTCTGTAAGTAAAATGATACTAACTCGAGGATGTTTCGTCGCGGCCTCCGTGCTCTGTCTCTTTCGCTTACTACGCTAATACTACTAATCACGTGAGAGATAAGCTCTCCGAGACCTCCGTGAAGCGGCTCGCCGACGAAGTCTGTATTAGCTGAATAAGGGGCCTGCTTATCCGATAACGATGAAAGGTGAGTTATGCTACGTCCACCTGAGAAGGTCACTGACAAAAAAAGAAAACGCATACTAACGCGTGCCGGAAACAGCTAGTATATTATCAAATTCTAAGTAACAAAATCGATTTTATGAAGAGAAAGGATTTATGCATATATTGCTGATAAATATTTTTATGATATAATGATTCAATAGTATTCTTGGTACATTTTACATTCTGCTTATAGTATACGAAAATATTATCAATAAAAAATGACTGCGCAGTCCATTGCCAAAAATATTAACAAGAAAAATCGGCCGTCCCCTGCGCTTCGTACGCTTTCGAACTAAAACAGCAATGCACACTTAAATAGATATAACAAAAATAATTTCGAGTAATCATGCCACAAACCCCGGGCGGGTCGAGTTATCGACGGGTCACGTGCGATAACTTCTACACAACAGCATCACAAAATCGTCAGTATAACCTTTTCGGTGGTCGAAATGGCTCGACTCTGCTTGTTGCTTATAATATGTGCATTCACACCATCAATTCTCGGACAATGCACTTACGAGCGCGCCGTCAAATACTTCGAAAGGTCAGTGTACGAGTTCTCCATTGATTTAGCGTCGAGGATCAATTTAGAGACCGAGAGCCATTTCATTGCGTCGACACTGTCACCCTGGTCGCTGATATCATCGCTATCGCTCGGTGCATCAGAAGGCACACTCACAGAGATAAAAGACGTACTAAAACTGCACCCGCACAGATGTTTCAACAAAATATACTTCAAAATCGTCAAGGAACTGTCCGGAACGACCGACGGTAGCGTCCTGGAGAAGAGCTCCGCGATGTTCATCGATGAGCGTTTAGCGGTGAAGGAAATCTTCAAAAGGAACGTTGAGAAAGCAAGTGGATGCAGCATCAGCGTCATGCCCTTCGATGAATCTGCAATAGCAGCGGCGAGTATCAATAACTTCGTCAGTAGAAGCACGCATGAAATGATCGATGAAATCGTAACACCGAATGATCTGATTGATGTCTTCCTCATCATGGTCGACGCTATATACTTCAAAGGTACGTGGAAAGTACAATTTCCGTTCGAAGACACAGAGACCAGTGCGTTTTATAACGAAAGAAAGAATCAAATCGGTGATGTGAGTCTCATGTTTGTGAGCAATTCGTTTAATGTGACGTCAATTGATTTAATACAAGCAACGGTATTGGAACTGCCATACGAAGGAGGCAGGTTCTCTATGCTAATGTTTCTGCCTTACCACTACGTTACCGTGTCGGCTGTCCTCGAGAACTTAAAGAAGATCAGTCTGTCGTCCATCTTCAATATATACAACAAGAACCGCCCGAGGACCGTAGCCGTACAAATTCCAAGATTCAAAATAACGTCTGATATTGACAATTTAAAGGAGCTCTTAAACGACATGGGTTTAAAGTCCATGTTTGATAGTACCGATGCTCAGTTCCCGGGTATATCAGATTTTCAGATGTACGTATCTAATTTTATACAGAAAGCTGATATCGAAGTTACTGAGGAAGGCACGACCGCCAGTGCTGTGAGCGAAGCAGCGTTTCAAGGAAGAATGCTTCCTGAACAGTTCATCGCTAACAAACCCTTCGTGTACATGATTGTAGATAGAGGCTTAAAATTAGCTCTATTCACCGGCGCGTACTCGAAACCTAGTATATATTAATTCAATGTTAAAGCACTCGAGTGGTCTGGTAATACTCATAAGCATTACCATCAGTGAGTCAAATGATCGATACCGCTTTTAAATTATATTATTTTTGTACATCAACCTTTCGTTGTTTTATTTCCTAAATCCGGTTTAGGACAAAAGGACTGTAATTACCACTCCAACTCTCTAGGGTGTCCTGTTACGCGACTATAATCTTTTCACATAGCATGAGTTGGGTGACATATCGATAGAAAGTCACGATGTCTTTACAATGACGTACTTCCGGTCCGAAAACATAACAAATATAGCTTGAATAATCTTAAAAAAAAGTGAGGTCGTGAAGTGTTTGGCATAATTTAAAAGAACTTCTTTTGTTAAGGGGTGGTTTTACTCAAAAAAAGTCAACACAATTCTTTTTTATTTACGTTGTCACAGTTACGTTGTATCTACATTTTGAGAGATGTGACCAAATATAATCGACAAGTGAAATCAGTATCGACTGAAAAAAGAATGTTTAATTACATAAAAACTTTATTAATATAACAATACTAGCTGTCCCCCGCGGTTTTACCCGCGTTCCCAAGGGATGTCACGTTTCCACGAGATAAAAAGTAGCCTATATGTTATTCCAGGATATGTTCTATCTTTGTACCTACCAAGTTGCATTTAAAAATTAGTAGGATTTTTATCTTCAGCCCTAGAAATTTCAAAACACATGAGTTACCCAAATCATGCCATTAGAAAATTATAATATTTACATATAGCCATCGATCGCATTAAAGTGCATTTCACACCTTTAAGTGTTAACAAAGACAAGAGATTGGACGCTATGGAAGCGGCCGGCCGTGAAAAATCTGCCAAATATAATAGTGTATTATGTAATTCACTGAATCCAATGATAACTTAGGTACACTATTACGCCGACCCAAAATAATTTTGATAATGATGATGGCAAGACTAACAATCACTAATAATATAACGACCCGCGACTTCGTTCTGTATCTAGATAGTAAAAGATATTAAATATCCTCTTGAATCATTCAGACCATTTATGAAAACTGCATCAAAATCTGCTGCGCAGTTTAAATGATCTGAGCGCACAGACGGCGGACAACGACTTTATTTTACACTATGTAATGAAGTATTGGGTGTAAACATCTATATAAGTATGTATTTAAAAAAGTAGTAAGTTCATATAATATATTATATCAGTTATCTGGTTTCCATAGTACAAGCTCTGCTTGGTTTGTGATTAGATGGCCTTGTGTCAAGAATGTCCCGGGATATTTATTTTTTAACTAACTAATTGATGTTCTAATTCTTAAAACGAATATTTTTAATAATTATAATAATATTTATATAATAATAATATTACAATATAATAATTATTTTATATTCACGGATTAAAAATAAAATTTTAGGTATACTCGTACTCTATTGTACTTGAATGCTGTTTTGATATCAGCTAAAATAATAATTAGTTCTGTTCAACAGCACAATGATGATTTGTATCAAAATAGGTACAATCAGTTGCTAAAATAATTCGCTCAAACGAAATATTATCTCCGGTCAAAAGTTGATTGTATTAATCGTACGATTTTTTTGCCAATTAAAAGCGATGTTAAGGTTAGGTGACATCATTCAACTAACAAAACATTCCTGTGTGATTTTAAGATCGTACTGTCAACATCATAGACGTAAAACTAAAATAGCCTAAACGACACTCATAACATTAGATTCGTCTTTGATTATTTTAATGACAATATTTTGTGTAATAAAGCGTATAATGGTCTGTTTGCCTTTTCAAACAAAGGAGTTTGTTTATGTAAAGGAATAGGTGTCCCCCGTGGTTTCAGCCACGTTCCCGAGGAATGTTGCTTTTCATTGGGATGAGAAGTATCCTATGTGTTAATCGAGGTTACAAACTGTCTATGTGCCGAGTTTCATCTAAATCCGTTTAGTAGTTTTTGCATGGAAGAGTAACAAACAACCATACATAATCGTCACAAACTGTAGAATTTATAATGTTATCATATCTCATTATCCAATCCTACTTGATATTAAAAATGCCAAAGTTTGTGTAAATGCATGAATGGATGTATGAATGTTAAATTATTTCGATGAAGCTTGGCACATAGTTTGTAACCCATAATTAAATACCTATACATATGTACAATACTCTTAATCTCGAGAAACTTTAACAACCCTCGAAAACGCGGGTAAAACCGCGGGGGATAGCTAGTCTAATAGAAATCTCTAAGTGATTGTTAAAGCTTCATGAATATATTGTGTGTTTAAAATAAATAAACGCACACAGAGACACAAAGTATGTCATTTTTAACATGAAAGAAACTACATTTTTTCCGATATTAACGATTTTTCTTTACAAAATTTTACACAAGCGCCAATTCAGAAGTTGGAAGGAAGTATCGCTCTTTCCCGCAGTCGTGCCCTTGTGCTGACAACTTCACGGCTCAGGGACGACAACGCATTTAAGCCTGTGGTGTTGCAAATGTCCATAGACAGGCTTCTGGCTTCTGTAACACAGGTATGTATGCATAGCGCAGAAGTCAGAGACTGAATTTAAATTGTGTAAGATTACTTATGTGAATAAATTTATTATTATTATATTATCATAGACAGCGGTGACCACTTACCATCAGATGGACCGCCTGCCTGTTTGTCAGCTTACGAAAATGTTAAAAAAGTGGTTAGATACCGACATAGTAAACCGATTTAGTTTTGTCCTGTAAAACTCGCTTCTGTAAACTTCATCAGGAACAGTTCAATAACACGTAAGTAGCATTGGTAAATACCTTGTAAGTGTCAAGTATTATTTTTTATATGGTATAAAAACATCCTAAGAACCATCGTCCTCAGCGCACTAGCGTGTAAACTTGCTTCTGCTACTTACCTCAGACTCTCTCAGACCTCTCTTATTTACCAGCGCTAGTTAGGCGCGGTTGAAGAATACCCAACTATATTCCCTTAGTTTTTTTTTTTCTCATAAAATATTTTTTTTTGGAATTCGGCATTTCTCCTCCGATGTACATCGGAGACTTTATTTAAGTGACTCTCTCTGTTTTATTTTCCTATTTTGTTTACTGTTCTTATTTATAAGCGCTTTTTTTAGTAAGTTTTTTCACTATTGGTTGAAATTACATGCCATAGAGCCCATAGAGTTTGGTGTGCCTTAAAATATATTTAAAAAACAGGGCGTGTCGTAGAGACACACGATAGAAGTGAAACTTTATTATATCAGGGAAACATTTTAATTATTGTGTTTATCATTCATTTATTTTTAATCACACTTAATGGTTGCTGATCAGAATTTCAAAGCCCTTTTAAGAACTTTCATTTCAAAAAGTTTAGATCAAAACGACAGAACTTAAAACCTCTTTTCAATTTTAGAAAAAGAAAGGTTGATAAGTTTCACAATGGAACAATGAACAATGGCGCTTTAGTCATTTTGACCGGATGCCATTTAGATTGCACTCGACATGATGTGACGATGACGCAAGGTGTTAAGATATCGACCTCATGTCTATTTGCGTACAAGTAGTACTACTGACCCAAGGGTACCTAGATCTGAGACCTGTGGAGGCAAAGTGGAAGATATAATATTATTCACTCTAAATTTAAGAACAAAATTCGTAGCACATTCTAAAACTATAATTATTTTGTTCTTCATCTCCAATTTTTTTTTTCTTTTCCTTTATATTACAGCATAGTCCTTTTCCTGATGATATACGCAAGCTGGCTGGAAGCAGTTGGAAACAAAGAGCTGAAGATCGAGCTCAGCGGCGTGCCATGGGTGTGGCCTACGTCCAGCAGTGGATGGAGATAGGCTGATGATGATGATAATCGTTTTTCAAATAATAGTAGTATAACATACATAATAAGTCTAAATAATATATAAGTATAATATATAAAACACATTATACAATTGGAAACCATCAACCAACAACTACCGAAAATAGTCAAAATATTGTTTATCTGCAAGCATTACGGATAAGCAGACGGTCCCACCTGATGGTAAGTGGTCACCGCCGCCTATGGACATTTGCAACACTAGGGGCATCGCCAATGCGTTGTCGACCCTGAGGCGTGAAGTTGTTAAGTCTCATGTGCCTGTAATTTCACCGGTCCCCTTACCTTTCTAACCGAAACACAGTAATACAACTGCACTACTGCTTCACGGCGGAAATGGGTAAGGTTAGTACTTCCCCGGACTCTATTTATTTTCTATTTTTTAGTTGGATTTTCTGTAAAAGCGTGTTTTTAAGATTTTTATTTTCTTCAGTATAATTTATAACTATTATGAATGGTCCTTTTTTTTTTTTTTTTTTTTTTTAGGAGGGGAAATGCGTTACGCATACCACCGCGCCCGGGGAGAGACGCGGTGGTTATGTGGGACTCCCACTCGCAAACTCCCCTTCTCATATCAAAAATGAGAAGGGGCCCGAGGGTATACCCACTAAAACCCCTCCGATGTTCCTTCGCACACTTGAGCGCCGAGGGTCGCGGGCACGAATTCAGCTTCCGCAACCCCCGGCTGGTGCCGGCCCGCCACCGCGGGCCCCGTCTGGTCGAGGGGGGGGAGCGAGGTGTTAACTCCTCCCCCCCCGACTTCTCTGAGGGGCGCGCGTGGAACATCACACGCGCGCCGCCACCTCGGGTCCTTATGATGTTGTGGGGCGACAGACGTATCCCCGTGTCTGACGCCCCTGGACCCATTTAGGGGGGCTGGAAGAGGGCGTTGTCCGCCCTCCGCCGACGCCCGGTGCGTCTGCTGCGGATCGGGTGAGGGGTTGAAATCTCCCTCTCCCTTTCCGCAGCCTCCTTCTGCGAGATAACCGTCTCGCAGAAGGTTACCACTGCGTCCCAGGCCTCTTCGCCGCCGACCATAGACTCGATCACGGCCGGCAGCGAGAGGTCCGGGCCTACTCCGGCGATGAGGGCACGGCGCGGCTCCTCCCAAGCGGCACACTCTGCCAGCGTGTGCCGCGCCGTGTCCTCCCGGCAATGGACGCAGTGGTGACACCGGGCGTCCGGCTCCCTGTTTATGCGACACAGGTACTTCCCGAAGCAACCGTGCCCCGAGAGCACCTGCGTCGCCCGAAACGACAGGGAGCCGTGCCTCCTCCCGAGCCAGCGCTCGAGCACCGGCCGGATCGCCCCGACTATGTCGAGGCCGGCGGTAGGGCGCGAAAGCCTGTCCCGCCATTCCGCCACTAGGACCTCGCGGAGCTGAGACCGACGCAGCTCGACTTGACGCTGCATCGGTCGTTCGCCCCGCTCCGCCTCTTCCTCGCGCCACTGATACAGCGACGCGAGTACTTTGGCCTCCAGGTCCCAGGGTGGGGATCCGGCCAGTGCACAAGCCCCCTCATACGAGATCGTGCGATACCCCCGTATGACTCTGACGGCCATGGCTCTTTGCGGTTTCCGAAGAACCGCAATCGAGCCGGCCGTCAGGTCGTGGGCCCAGATCGGGGCCCCGTACAGGGCCATGGATCGCACGATACCCGTATAGAGCCGTCTACAGACGGAGCTCGGGCCCCCCAGATTGGGAAGCAGCGTTGCGAGCGCTCCCGCCGCGCCCAACAGCTTGGGCGCCAGCCGTCGAAAATGGGGTCCGAAGTCCCACCGGCTGTCGAGCACCAATCCTAGGTACTTCATGGTGGGCTCGACAGCGATTCGGACCCCCCCGACCACGATGTGTGAGTCGGGCGGCGGCGCCCGCCGGGGGCCATGGAACGTCATGGCCTCCGACTTGCTGAGGGCCACCTCCAGGCCCAGGCGACGGATGCGGCTCACCACCTGTGACACCGTAGCCGTCGCCAGCAACGCTGCTTCCCTGTGCGAGCTCCCCCGGGCGGTGACCAGCGTGTCGTCCGCGTAACACGTCAGGTCCACCCCCGGGCTGAGCTCGCCCCTCAGCACCCAGTCGTAGCCGATGTTCCACAGGAGCGGCCCAAGAACCGAACCCTTTTACTGAGAAGAGCCGGCAATAAATTCAGCAATTATAGTACAGTACATACTGATACAGTATACGGTTGTCCAAATAAATGAACAAATACCGCTGTCACTTTCTCACCAACAAGCGAATTGGTAATGTGCCTGAGAGACAGCGACAATGCGGGCCACATTCGAACTGTCATCTTCATGAAGCCGAGACACAATTTAACAAAAACTCTATTTGAAAACCGCGACGAAAACGTTAGTTAGCTTTTTAGGGTTCCTTGATAAAGTGTAAAGTTCCAAACTATGGTGTGACTTCGGTGTCTGTATATCACAGCTGTTGTTTCAGTAACTACAAATCCTATAGTCTTAAATTGGAAAAGTTGTAGAAGTTGCTTGATTGTCTCTATTTAAGGTAAATCAATACTTATGATTTTAATAATATAAAGTATGAGAATTGTAAAATAAGGTTAAATTCATATGGGTTGTAAACATAGCGCACATAAACTAGTATAATTATTGCGAGACCTCTGCGTACCTCTTTGAAGATAATGGGCGCGCCGATGTTTTCCTAACTAATATTATAGTTGCGAAAGTAAGTTTGTTAGTTCATTACGCCACCTCGTCTACTCACAGATCTTGCTTAAATTTGGCACACACTAAGCCGTAGTATCAATGTTGAACCGACTGAAACCGCAGGATGTTAGCTATAGGCAGTAGCGGATTAACCACGAAGCAAGAGTAACAATTGCTACGGGCCCCGCCTGCCTAAGGCCGCCCACCACCGATTGTTTTTTTACCACTTTATATTTAAGAACCCATAGCAGACCAAAGGCCCTCCGACAGAATTTGCTACGGGCCCCGCGCTTGCCTAATCCGGCACTGGCTATAGGTATTACTATAAAAAGGTTTTCAAATTCATCATTAATTTTCTGTAATTAATTGGTTCTTATTGAAAACAAAATAGAGGGTGAAAATAAAATTGTACGGTATCCTACGCGCGCAAAACAACTCGCACTTGACTGGTTTTTTGCGCGTGTTTTGACTATTCTAACTTCTGACAGACAAACTCAAACATTTGATATGATAACAATGATGAATTACTATTTTTTGCTCAAAGATACACTGACAGACGCAACAAGAATTGCCTATGTTGAATGATGTTTATACGGATCTATTACCGTCATGGCAATCAAGATTATGTATCTGTCATTCTGTTCCCAAATTACCTAGACACCTTATCAAATAAAATTTTCTTACGTTTAAAGGTCTCTCTAAAATGGGGTAATTATTTTCATAAAATACCAAGACAACTTGGCTAAAAAGATTTTCTTATGTTTACAGGTCTATCTGAAATGGGGTAACCATCATCATCATCATCCTATCTCGGTCCACTGCTGGACATAGGCCTCACCTATGGCACGCCCCTGAGCTCGATCTTCTGCTCTTTGTTTCCAACCGCTCCATCTAGCTGGAGGGCGCCCTACACTACGTTTACCGAGCCGTGGTCTCCACTCTAGAACACTCTAGAATGGGGTTATATTTGTAATTTAAAATTTTCTTACGTTTACAGGTCTTTATAATATGGGGTAATACCTTTCCCAAATTACATAGATACCTTACTAATTAAAATTTTCTTGCGTTTAGAGATCTATCTAATATAGGGGAATCATGGATCAGGGACACAGCATGCCCGCCATGGAATAACATATAGGCTACATTATATCCCGGGATAATATTACATTTCTTGGGAACGTGTGGGATATCGAGTAACTATATAAGCAAAAGAGTTCTGCAAAAATATCTGATATCATGATTAGTTCCTTTATTTCTCCTCATTCATTTGTAGACGGCTCAACTATTACAACAAGACTGTCACTGTATGTAAACTTGCGGCACGCCATGATGGCCGTTTTGAAAGAAAAATATCCTTTATTCCTTCTATCATAAGGTGCACCTATTGATCCAACAGCTAATACAATTTCTTATCCAATGACAATCTGAAACGTCAAAACGGCCATCATAGCGTGCCGGTAGTATAGTAACAGTGCTGTTGAATTGTGTAAAGAGTGTCAGATATTACTGCAGAACTGTCCATAGTTATATGTATATATATATCCCTAGGTCCTATATAGGAGTATTGTAACCCACCCACATGTAAACATCAGTCTCAGTTCCAGTTTCTTTACTTCCATTGATCACATAATTGATTGCCTCGGTGCAATTGTAGTCAAAAACAAGCCTATACATGTCTCATACTTGTCAATATGATAAACAAATTATAAGTAAACAATATAAATGTTTCCTGAGAACCAACCAGCTGTGTCTCACACTCCGGGCTGCTTATCGCTCCGTGGTACAATAACAAAGTGCTGATTTATCTATCATGTCTCACGTTGTCTCACTAGGCAATGCCTATATCTATCTTCTATCTACACTAATAATATAATCTGAAGAAATATGTATTTTTGTTAAAGTGAGAGTTCTTAGGTTCTGACATTTCAAGTTCAAATTGTGTGATGAAAAATAAATGAATGATAAACACAATGTATGCTATTCAAAAGTGATTGATGAATAACTAAAATGTTTCCCTGTGATACAATAGTTTTACTTTTATCGTGTCTCTGCGACACACCCTGCCTTTTTAACTAGCTTTTCAACCGCGTTCATCAATATCATATAGATGTTCTGGCTACCTACCAAATTTCCATCAAGACTATAAAAGAACATACAAACAGACAGGCAAAAACATTAATAAATAGTAGAATTGTCGTCTGTATAATATTTATCACGCTTACCTCTACAACTACTGCGGATTTTCTCAAGGAAATGGAAAATAGCTATTTCAACAAAAACGCCTGACGATAAAGATTATAGGTACCTTAAGTTAACAAGTCTTTTCTTGGTTGTGTTTGGTTCTAATCACCGCTTTCGTAACTAAGATGAATGATTTTCATTTACAAAATTATATTAAGAACGCTTTGAAAGAAAGGGCTCATTACAAGGCAGCTCATTAAATTGAAGGTAGAGATATCTGCAAATAGCTGCTCCCTGCACAAGTGCACTTTGTACATGCTGTTTAGATTATTTATCTATAGGTACTTTGTCTTAGTTTTGTATTTGACACCGATCAGGGTAAGCTAACCTACTAATAAGCTTTTTATTTCTATCTATGTGGTACCTATAAATAAATATAATAGCCACAGATTAGAAATAATAATATATCAAAAATGTTACCTTGGTTAGTTTCTTGCCGGCTCTTCTCAGTTGCGACCTGACTTCCAAACCGGTGGCAGCTTCAGTTATTTTGACCGTAATATGTTATACCTCCTCGGACTGTATAAATATTTTTGAATTCTAAAATAAAAACAATCTTACATTTTCCCAGTATAAAAAGTACCAACAGCGATATCTTCAACTCTTTAGAAACGTTTCTTTAATTAGTTAAATAAAATATTACAATTACCTATGTTTTTTTCTCGGAAAATAATATCAATTTAAAGAAATGTATGTTTATATGTTGGTGCCTACCTTTGCTATTTATCCCATAGCGATGAATCTTTAGTGAGTTATTCTAGGTACGCCGGCGAAGATTCCTGACACAAAAAAAAACAAAACACTATCGCATAGCAACGCATACCGAGAACAGCTGGTATATTAAAATACAAGCTTCGTATATACGTTAGAATTTTTACTATAAAGTCCCGGCGCATAAACAATTGGTATCTTCAAGGCCTACAGTTCATGATGAATGCCCCGGGATGCCACTCATGTGCAATTGACTGCAGAATCACCTAATCAATGTTGCATAAGCATAGACTATTTTACATAAAACTAGGTAGGTATAGACAATACAATTCTTCAAAGAATAGCTAATGTGGATGTTTTATCGAACCCAATAAGTTGACGGCATTGTTTACGATTAAATACTTAGGAAAAGTTATACACTCAGCAAATATTTATGTTGATGAATACAAAAGTTCCTGTGTTGGAATCGAACCCACGATCTGCGGACTAGCAACACTTGCAGTTAGAAACCGTCCCATCAGTACCTACCTAAGTTTAGTTTTAGGTAAGTTAGTTATTTTTCAATTTCTACGGGTTAGGTTCAGTTTTAAATATAATAATAATAATAATAAATTTATTCACATAAATAATCTTACACAATTTAAATTCAGTCTCTGACTTCTGCGCTAGGCATACATACCTGTGTTACAGAAGCCAGCGCCCTTTCTTATAAAACATACTCAATCTAAAATTTATGTAAATAAAAGTAAACTTATTCGATATACAAATGATTCTGTGTATGGTGGGGTGTGTTTATGCGTGTATGTGGAGTAGACGTGTGAGTGAATGTATATGTGTAGTGTGTGTAAGTGTCTGTAGTGAGTGTTTACGTGTTTAAAGTGTAGCTGTGTGTTATTTACCTATAACTACTAAATTAAACTCGTTTGCAGAAAGCGATCCCAAATAAACATTCGATTGCTCATACATATCAATATTATAATAAGTACTAACCGTGCCCGCGACTTCGTCCGCGTGATAACTTTAAATTAAGTTATTTTGTTTTCGTGAGCTAATTTTGAATAAATACCTACCTATTTGTTGATGCCCCAAGCTACGTTCCAGTTGCCCCCAAGTATCGGAGATTACTCTTATCTTATCAGTTTCTGGAAAATATATTCAATCCACAGACATCGAAAGAAAGAAAGCTTCTACAGTTTTATTATAGGACTAGCTGTCCCCCGCGGTTGCACCCGCGTTGCATATGGATGAAACTTGGCACATAGATAGAGCATATCCTGGAATAACATATAGGCTACTTTTTATCCCGGGAAAATGTGATATCCCTCGGGAGCGCGGGTAAAAGCGCGGGGGACAGCTAGTTCAAAATAAAGTAAAAATTAATCGTTTAAATTTCAAGTAATGAATTATCAAACTCTATAAGACACCTAATAGGGACCATCAATCGCAATAGTATCGAGTCAAGGCTCATATCGATCTATAAACAAAGGTGACACTCAGACGAATCATTCGCATGAAGTAATCGATTACTAATCGCTAAATAGCCGGAACGCTACCAACCGGTGCTAAACGGTTTATTTACGTCGCAGACCGGCGAATCAGCCAAGGCCAAGATCGGCTATTACGTGACTTTATTGCAACCGATTTCTTTTTGAAACAGGTCAATTCTGTAAGGTAAATGACACTAGCTCAACGATATTTCGCGGCGTTTATGCTGTGTCTCTTTCTTTAACTACGCAATCACAAAAGAGGTCCTAATAGCTGGGTATTAGCTGAAAAAAGGCATCTGTTTAACAAAATCGACTAAAGCCACTCGTTCCATCGATCCGAACAGCTAAAAATTCTACTATGAATGGATGAATGTTTGTTGTTTTGCACAAAAGCTTAACTAAATTGATTTCGATAAAACTTCGCCCGTAGATACTATACTATATATATACTAGACTATGACCTGCATAGCACATAGGATACTTTTATACCGCGAAAATGTTACATCCCTCGCGTGCGCCGTAAGCAACTAATGCAGGTAATATAAAAGTTAACCCTTTTGCTTTTGGCGGGGTAGTTAGATACCCTGATTATCACGCAGGTTGTCGGTTCGATTCCTACCCAGGACAACAATTGTGTCCATTGTCTGGATGTAAATACGTATGCAAGTTTGTATTTAAAAAATAGTGCACTGCATACAACAAGCTGTACAGCCTCAGATTACTGCCCTGAATAATTTCTAACAAGAATATGGTCACGTCAATAAAATTTCTGTTATGGAAATATTATTAAAGAAGAATGATATTTTGATTGCAATATAATTACGTAATCCACGTGCACAATTCTAGAAGTTGATTTACAACGGAATTACAGCATGAATTATGTAGCAAATTATTTGGTCGCCAGTATTGAATTGCTAATTGGACTTCTTATATTTTACCGCCACCAATAAACAAGATAGTGGCGTCTATGTGGCATACAAATTGCAATGCTAAGTCTTTGTCACGCTTTTATGATCTTGGCCTGTATGTATCTTTGTAACGGAATCTTTGAACCTGATTTTCTCCCCCATTCAAAACGTCGGATTAATTAGAAACTTTGTACACATATCAAAGACCGATGACAATGCATTATTCCAGACCGATGATAATTTAAATAGTTTAAACTTTAACCCATTATCTTTACCAGGATTGTCAGGATTACCGAGGCAAAGTAACCACTAACAGCACGGAGGAGTAGATCCAGAGGCGGCCTTAGGGGGTGGCGAACGGGGCAATCGCCCGGGGCCTCGCTCATGCAGGGGCCTCGCGCAACCCAAGCAATTAAAAAAAATATGTCTTTCTAATTTTATTTATTTGTATAACTTTAGCATTTCTTGTGAAACATGACAAAAACCTAAACCAAACAGACTTACTTTCGCATCACATACTTTTCACGAAGGACAAAGGGCCTCGCAATGACCTGCCGCCCGGGGCCTCGTAATGGGTAAAGCCGCCGCTGAGTAGATCTCAACAAACTTTAATAATTTCAACAAATTGGTTTTATGTATTATGTACAAACGCCATAACGGTCAATCGAACTTAAAAAATCTAAAATAAACGTTACGTCAATTATTTTCTACTTTTCAGTTTGATTTTCAAATAAAGCGTGTGTTTTTAGCATTTGCATTGTTTTTTTAATTAATCAATTTGTCACGATCACTAATTAACATTAAATGTGGTGGTAACCGTCTCTTGGAGCCATTACCAAAGGCATTAAGTGATATATCTTATTCATATCACGACGGGCCAGTTGGTTGGTGGTTAGAGACCCTGATGCCACGCCGCAGGTCGCGGGTTCAATTCCCACACAAAACATTCGTGTGCACGAATATGTCTGATTATTCTGTGTCTTATATGTCTGTGTATTTCAATTATCTAGTTTCCATTGTACCTACAAGCAGTAAAGCGCTCCAGGTGATCGTGTGTAAAGAATGTCCCGGAACATTTATTTATTAATAGATATATTATATCAAACACAGTAAAAGACTTCTATATCCTACTAAAATTATAAATGGCAAAGTTTAATGTTTGATACCCCTTCACAGAAAAAACGACTTGGATGAAACGTGGCAGATATACTCGTACTTATAGCCTGCCCTAGAATAACATGTAGGATACTTTTATCCTGGGAAAATGGAAAATCCCTCGGGAACGCGGGTAATTCCGCGGGGGACAGCTAGTATTACATAAAACTCACCTGTAAACGAAGTTATTTTAAGCCAGAATTCGACTAACAGACCAGCCTAAACAATGTAGTGAGATAAAAATAAATTTAAAAAACATCTACCATCATTAGGCGGGTATTCTGAATTTACCGTTTCGGTGATTGAACTCAAAAACATGACGTTCACCTCAGGTCCAGTACATTCGGAGTTTTTATTGACTTTGAAAATAGCAAGTTTACCAACAGAGTAAGTATTTATATAAGTAGTAGGTAGAGCTCCTAGTGCAGAGTGCGTCCTTACTAGTTTCCGTCGTGAAACCCTTGTATTACTGTGTTTCGGTTAGAAAGATAAGAGGACGGTGAAACGACGGGCACTTGAGACATAACAACTTCAAGTCTCAGGGTCAAGAACGCATCGGCAATGGCCCTGGTGTTGCAAATGTCCATAGGCGGTGGCGAACACTTACGATCAGGGGGGCCGTCTATGGGTTTGTCCGACTACTTGTAATAAAGTAAGCAAGGTATTTTAAAAAACATAATATCTTCATGCACACTATTCCCAAAGGGATTGGCACATTCCAGGGAAGATATTTTAAGTACCAACGTGTGGTGATCTTTGTCCCCAACTCTCATGGTTATTACAAATCTTTGGCTGCAGGTCCAACCCTGGATTCGCACCTGGAACCAGACCGGCCAAATCATATTCAGAATAGGTCTATCTAGTCCTCTCTAGGATTCGCGTTCCATCCAACAAACCAATAAAATAACAGCACGCGCAAACAATTAAACTTTTTATTGGTTTGATTGAAACAAAGGTTAGTAGTAAAACTAAAATAGGTAGGGTGTAGGTACCTCCCTACTTTATTGGTGTTGACTTTGGCATAGACTACTTAATAGTTAATACACTATGATGGCGCCGCTACTTGTTGTCTTATAAAATTGGAGTACATTTTTAAGCTATTACCTCAATATTTACAAGTTTTTTTCATACCACAGGGGCCGATAAAGAAGCAGACGGTCCTCCTGATGGTATGTGGTTGCCGTCGCCTACGGACATTTACAACACCAGGGGCGTCGTCAATGCGTTGTCGACCTTGAGACGTGAAGTTGCTAAGTCTCATATGCGTGTAATTTCACCGGCCTTATCTTTCTAACTGAAACACACTAATACAAGTGCACTACTGCTTCACGGTGGATATGCATATGACCGGAGTACTTCCCTGGACAAACTCTGCAAGACCTCTACTAGGTACTTCATTCGCTCGAGGTTGTATAAATGTATTTCATAATATTAAATATGTATTACCACTCCATGTTTTTTTTACTTACGTCAAACTAGGACGTTCTTTTAGCTATAGTTATCTATTTACCAAATAGTTATTATGAGAATTTGTTCAGCCGTCATTGAGCGGTAACATCCAAACAAGAATAGACAACTATTCGCATTTATAATTGTGGAAATTCTTAATATAGCCTATAGATAAGTAGGAATCATTAAATATAAGTCCACAGTCTTTATTTGAATTATGTACAACGTACAATAATAGATTGGTACTTTATATTTTTTCTATATCTCTATTTTTATCATTATATTTATTAGGGAGATGTATTTAGCAAATAAGAAGCACCCCCACGTTCAAGTTCAAAACGCCTGCTACAACATAATTAGCAATAAAACTCTGTTCTCTACCATTTTGCTAATATAATTTCAAAATGGAACGATGTCAGAAAAATTGTAGTACGTATAGTATAATAGCGTGCAATAGTACGCGGATATAGGTATATTATTACAAATTTGTATAATATTTGATACTTAGGTACAAATACCAATTTAAAAAAAAATATCGTCTCGAGTTAAAAAGAAACATATTTTCCAATAAAAAAAATTATTAATATTTTAATAATTATTCTCTAAGCTTAAATCCTAATCCTACTTCCTACTTATATTTATTTTATCCTACTAATATTATAAATATGAAAATTTGTGACTATGGAAAAAAATAAGAAAGAAGCGCGGAAATATAGAACATTTAAGAAACCTTAATGACAATAATAATATTAACTTTTCTAATGTAACCCTACTGCTTTTGTCAATATTTACTCCTATAATGTAACTATGGAATGTAGAAGTAAAGGAGGATCATCTTATATGTGGGATATTAGTCGAAAAAGTGTACTCTTGTACACAGTAAATTAGGTTTCGAATTCTCACCGAAATAGCGCTGGTGTGGCAAGTGGAAATGAAATGCTGGGTTGGTTTCCGGTAATTCTTTAAAACTATTTTCCATTTAATATTAACAATAAATTGGGGTACTTAAAATTACTGTATAAATTTATTCCATACTCATGTTTGTCTATATATTATAATAATTATAAAAAATGCGCTGTAACAAAACGGAAATGTTTCTTTTCTTTTTTGCGCTCTATTTAAAATTCTTCCACTTGCTACAGCAGCGCCACCTTAATTTGTTCCCTTTCAAGGGATACTTTTTAGTACACTGAGATGGTCCTCCTTTACTTCTACACTCCATAATTGTAACCTTACGGTGGTTGACATAAATGTCAGTCGACTTGCGTCGATAATTATTTTATCATTACGGCCAAAATTAATATACGATCCCGATCTATAATCGCAAGATTGAAGTAGAATTTTGACATTACGTGTATTAAAATTACTGTCAAAAGGTTCATCAATGGATTTTCGATCGGGATTGCTTATTAATTTTCGCCGTAAGTGCACATTTAACAGTCAATTCAATCGGAGTATTTATGAAGTTTTTGAAAAGTCAGAGCAATCACACCTCATATTAAAAATGATTCATAAATACTATGCTTATGGATTTTTTTCAATAATCATACCAGTTCGAATTCAATATTCATAGTTAAAACAGGACAACGACTGACGAAGGGTCAGCTAGTTTCATTAAAAAAACCGTGTAACTATTAATGTAAATGAAAATCTAGGTATAATAAAAATGTATTGTTTGGCAACATATTGTCTCTCTTCTCGCGCGACGTCAGAGCTAGCAGTTCGAATAGTTGTGCTACTGGAACTGGAACCTTAATATTTGGATTAAAGAGTGTCAAATGAAAATTTATCAAAAAAAAAATAATTTTCAATTAACTCCTTCTTTGTATTATACAAAGTAATGATAATTCAATTCAATTTATAAAAGTATATAATTTTTCATCAATGTTTCTTTATGACGTTCACGCAAAACTATCGTCCGTAAACCGACTTTATGTATCTTCATTTTAAAATTGATGCACATTTTCTCCAAATTTCTGATACCCTGGTGCTAAAGTTGACACATTTTAGCATTTTTGGGATTCGTTCGTTTTATATTTCATTATCTATATTTCAGTACCTACCTACCATTTATTCAATGTATTCTCTAGGAAAAGGTGGCTCCTTCAAACATGATACCCTGGTACATTTGTAATATTTAGCCCATTTTACTTGCGTAGTTTTATTGTAAGCCGCCACACAACAATTTATGATTGACTCCTTCTAACTTCTATTACCCTGGTAGTTTAGCTGCACGATTTTCTTCTATTGTGATTTGTTTGTCACATTTCCGTTACACGTTTAAGAGTGTCGGATATTTCCTCAAAATTTCTGATATCCTGGTGACGGGCTAAAGGTGACACATTTTAACATTTTGGGAGTGAAATTATCATAACTTGAAAAGTGCCATCTAGTGAAAAATATTAGAACTATTATAATGCCTTCGATCAAAATCATCATAATTTATAGCATTAACAAAGTCACCAGCGTTGTGCGTATAATACATTTCTGATATCCTGGTGCTAAAGGTGACACATTTTAACATTTAGGGATAAATGTACAAAAGTTGGTTACTTACTTCTTTAGCATCGGGAATGAGAGTGAAATTATCATAACTTGAAAAATGGCCATCTAGTGAAAAATATCAGAACTATTACAATGCCTTCGATCAAAATCATTATAATTTATAGCAATATCGAAGTCACCAGCGTTGTGTGTATAATGGTTCTATAATTTCTGTACAGATGGCGCTGTTACAAGTAGTTTTTTTTGGCATTCGAAGTTTTAATTATGTTAATTTTTTTTGCAAAATTATATGAATATTTTTACTACATTTGATACGTACTATATTAATTATCTTTATTATGTATATTTCATGATTAAACGTAATATAGGGTTCCTTTGACGCAACATCACCTCAAAACTACTGAATATATCGGGATGAGACTGCTACCATTCGACGCAGATTTTTTTCATGATGGTTATAGGCTGTATATGAAATCGATAAAGGTGGTTACGCGGGTGAAACCACAGGGGACAGCTAGTAAGATAATAATAGCGTTATATGACATATTATAATTTAATCGATGTTAAATTAATTTTCTGCGCCTAAACTATAAAACAATTTTATAATGGCAATCTCTGACAAACTCCAATCAAATAAGCTGTCAAAAAAAACTTGTTAAATGTTGTTTGACTTTGTTTTAAATATTAACTAGTTTGTAGTGTTTATTTTATATTATATACAGATAGTATAACAATAAATTGGCAAAAACATCAAGGGCGTTATCAATATTTCCATTGATTAGAACGTTTAGATATGTGCATTGTAAACAACTGAATTTATTGCGCAGATCGTGATCAAGTTTTATAATATTCAATAAGTTTGAAGTTTTATAGATTACAATGATTCGTAGGAACACTTTTAAAGACGTAAAAGTTTTAGCGAAGCCGTAAGTACTTGCAGCACATTTTAGTAATATGCGGAAGTCATTTTGCTACCAATAATTTTTATTTAATAATTAATTAGTATCTTGGGACATTCTTCACACAGGGTTTTCTGATCCCAATTTAGGTAAAGTTAAGATTTTATTTGTATGGCAACCAGTTAAGGGATATACTATATAGACAACTTTATGAATACTTTGTATATATTTACCAGACACAGGACACACAGGCAGGTTTATGCACACAATTGTTTGTCCTGGTTGGAAATTGAACCCACAACCTGTACATCAATGTAGACTAGAAAAATGGATATAGGCAATGTCTTCAAAGTAGGCATTAGGCAATTATAACATGTTTTGTCATAGAACTAATAATGAAATAAAAATAAAATTGGTTCAATTTCCAGGGTCTTCACAGAACTACCAGATACATACCCACTGTCTCTGGAACAGCTTAAATTCTATGATGACAATGGCTACCTGGTCATCAAAGAGCTAATAGACTTTGCTTCCTTATATAGCTTCAAGTAAGTAATATATTACCTAAATTAATGGTATACTCAAGTTTTGTATGACTCCTGACCAGCAGGGTGATTGTATAATGCTGCAGAATCTAAGCTGTGGTCAATTTTGTTTCACATTAACAGCGCTGCAACTGTTTTCCCGTACTGCTCACGCATCCATCCAACTATTTATCTATTATGAAACTGACTTCAACATTGGCACTTTTTGATCCAAGATTATGTAACCAACTTCATGAATGTGGATGAAACTGGGGAACAGCTAGGTTTATAAATATTATTCAAATAGATTTTATATAATTCAACCAGTAGGCTTTTTGTGCTTCCCTGGGTGCACAGTAGGGTTTTTGCCACTTACTTACTCCAATGCCTCATTTACAGGCAGCGTTTCACCCAGATTTGCAATGGTGTGGTGCCGAAAGGGACTGTGACAATCGTCAAAGAGCCTTCACTAGTCAAACAACAGCTCAAACCAGAAAATTACGTCAATAAGGTACTTCTGCACACTGCTAACTGATACATAATAATCAATTAATAAATATCCTGAGACATTCTTAACACACGGCCATCTGATCCCAAACTAAAGAGAGCTTGTACTATGGAAACCAGATAACTGATATACTACATTTTTAAGACACATACATACTTATATAAGCATGTGACAAGCACAGAACAAACAGACATGTTTTCATGCACACAAATATTTGTCCTTGGTAGAAATCAAATCCACGACCTGCAGCAGGGCAGTCATGGTCTCTAACCATCAAGCCAACTGGCCAATATGCTTAATATGATATAACCCAAGCACGAAATTGTAGTAACATAAGAAAGTTTGTTTTAAATTGAAAAGATATTTGAGAATATACTTCACTTATTCATGTAGGGTTTACAAAGTTATATGTTGTAAAACAAAAATATTACAATTATAATAATAAAATTATAATTTTATAATTAAAATACTTTAAAAGATAGCTTATCAAGGAATTTGCAGCAAAGGCGATAATCCTCCAAATAATCAAATATTGGGGGTCAGTGAAATAACAGGCACGTGAGACTTAACTACTTCATGTCTAAAGATCGACAACGCATTGGTGATGCCCCTAGTGATGCAAATGTCCATAGGCAGCGGTGACCACTTACCATCAGGACATGTCCTGGCCTGCTTGTCGGAAGTTTATTTAGCCAGTATTTTCAATGCATATCAACAATATTTTTATAAATACATGCATTTACAGATTAAAAAACCACACATTTTTTTTATATTACTCCATCTTTTTCCAGATCCAAGACATCCTCTATGATGAAATATTCATAACGTATGGAGAGTATCCTCGCATGATCCATGTACTCTCACAGCTGATAGGGGATGATATAACAGCTGTACACTCCATGTTTATTAACAAGCCACCGGGGACTGGAAGGCATCCACCTCACCAGGTTTGTAGTATTTTTTTAGCCAGACTTAATTTTAGTGCTAAGATATTGTGTTAAAGGAACACTCTTGGGCATTATATACATCTAAGTACATTTATGACACCTGACAATATGTTTCCAATGAAGCAGTGCTTCATATACACCCAGACTCAGAACAAACAACGATTTTGTACACAAAAACCTTTCGGAGAATGACATTCAGCAAGTGCCGGTTTTATAGACCCATGGCAGAACAATCGCCCGGTATAACCTCAGCTAGAGGCCCGAAGGTCTTGGCTTTGAGACCCAGATCGGGCAAGGTAATATTAACGCATCTTTGTTAAGAAATTATTACCTTTAGCCGAAGATTGGTATATTTGGCTTTGAGACTTAAAATATCTTAAATCTATTATGAGGCTCATTACTGAGAGCTCAGTCTACCTTTTCATGTATATAATGGGTTTACAGATATATGTTTTTTTAAATTTTACAAATAACAAATATCTAGTAACTAATTCCGCTGGATCTCCTTCTCTGTCAAGTCCCAAATAAGGAAACTCAACAGGAAATCGACTCCCGTTTCGCTTCTACACGAAGCATCTTCAGGACGTATTAGACCCGCTGTCACTGTCTCGACGCACGAGCACCACAGACGTGTTACCTCGCCGATTGTGTCGATTTCCTGTTGAGTTTCCTTGTCCCAAACAACTGGACAGAGAAGGAGAGCCAGCGGAATTAGTTGCTAGATATTTGTTTTTGTATCATATTGCAATGGATTTCCGCAAGGTCACGCCTGAGTCAATTAGTTATGTTTTTTTTTGTATTATTGTTCCAGGACCTATTCTACTTCCCGTTCAGGCCAGCAGAGAAGATCGTAGGAGCATGGACGGCGATAGACCATGTCAACTTTGACAATGGGTGTCTGTATGTACTGCCAGGGAGTCACAAGGCAAATACGTTGCATCCACATGGAATGCTACCGGTTTGTATTGCTTAAAAAACCAGGGTACAACGGTACAAGGTTCAAGGGACTTATTACCCGCAAAAGGGTGTAAGAGCCATCAGATCATCATCATGCCTTCTAAAAATAAAATAATAACACATATATAATTGCAAATGCAACTTTTGTACTACGGGGAAACATTTTAATTATTCATCAATCACTTTTGAATAGCACACATTGTGTTTATCATTCATTTATATTTCGTCACACAAAAGGTTGCTCCCATAAGAAGATAAACTAATAATAATAATTAAATGTCAATTCGGGCTTTTAATGCTCTGGCAACTCGTCGCGCTCAATCTAAACGTAACTAACGATGTCATCTCTCTCTAACAACAGCTACACCGTAAGGTGGCTATTATTTTCTTTCCCTTCGCGCATAAAAACGATCAAGGTTTGCGCTGTTTTTGAAAGCCTTGATTCTGAATGGGGTGTCTATATCATACGTGTTTACAGTCAGTAACTTTTGAGTTGATTTTTTCTTAGCCTTAATGAAGTCCATTTTTTTTCTAGGATTCAAACAAACTGTACCATGGTATACTTAATGAAGAAGTACTGGCGCCAGTTAGTAAGAGGATCCAACTAGAAATGAGCCCAGGCGATACTGTTTTCTTCCACCCTTATTTGGTGCACGGTTCTGGACCTAATATATCTAAGGTAGAGAGTTGACGCTTCCTATTCCTTCATAATAATAATTGCGACAGTTTTGATGGATGGACGTTTGTTACTCAATCACGCCAGAACTGCTGAACTGATCTGGATGAAATTTGACACAGAGATACTAGATATTCTAGAATAACACATAGGTTTATCCCGGGCAAATGTTATATCCCACGGGAATACGTTAAACTGCGAGGGACAGCTGGTTACACTTTCACAGATAAACTCTGAACCAGTCTAGCTGAAATATATATTTAGGAACATATATGTAGCCCGGAAAAGCAGGTAAAACCGCAGTGGAGTGCTAGTTTAATAATATTACCTACTGAGTTTACTCAACCAATGATCATTGTTAAGGAATATACCGTAAAATATAATTCCTTTTTAAAACAAAACAACTCTCATAAAAATCTTCAAAGCTTCATAGCAACGCCACCAAAATTATTGACTTTATAATAATGTTACCTTTCAAACTGTCGTTTCAGAATTACCGCAAAGCAATAACATTCCACTTCGCGAACAGTTCCTGTAACTATATAGATGTGAAAGGCACTGTGCAGGAGACCGCCGCCGCGGATATCGAAAAGGAAGCACTTAGAAGAGGATTCCAAATTAGTTTTGTTGTGAGTGCATCTATATATAAGTAGTCATCAAAATCACTATTTTTGTCTGTCTGTTTGTCCCCTTTTAAACGGATAAGTTCACTTAGAGGTTGCTTAGAATGGTTAATGTGTATAATACATTTAATTTATCCCTCTCTCACTCAGGCGAAGCCATGATGAGGCGCTAGTATAGAAAATTTACTAGTAAAAGAAAAATTGGGACTTGAATACAGGTGTTAGGCATAGGATACTTTTTATTCTGGGTAATCAGGTGAAGACGCGGGCAAAAGCTAGTGTTATTCGCCCGAAAAGCACATGCTCAAATGCACAGTATGGGGTTCTCGAAGGACGTTACATTTGCCCGTCATAAACACCCTAAGGCAATCTTTATAACATCAGCTATCTGCCAATGAAAGTCCCTTTAAAATCGGTCCAGCCGTTTCGTAGCCGGAACAAACAGACTTTTTTTGTTATTAGTAGGTTCCATTTATACTTTCATATGCAGACATTTCAATTTTATTTATTTGTATAATATTAATTAGATTATTTTTTCCAGGACATAATGAAGTACAGAGCGAGACAAATAAAAGGTGTGAGGTCCAATTTATAAGTGAAATTCTAAACAATTTGATATTATACCATGGATATTGGGAATGGACATGTGTGTTCTTTTAAATTGTGATAATTCTTTACATTTTATTTATTTATTTCTACAACAAAATCCACAGCTCTTAGTCACTAAAATTTGACATATATGTATACCAATTACAACCAATTATGGATTTAAATTTTGTTTTTTTTAACCTAGTTTTATTTATATATATTTGTTATAAATAAACTTATTCCATTGTTATTTTGATTGTTTTATTGAATTCAAAACTTCATTAACATTCATTAATTAATATTTGAGACGGATTTTCCTTGAATTGTTTCAAATAATTAATTGTACTTCAAAAATAAATATATTATTTGTTTTGATATTAAGGGTTTTTTACTTTATAGCGGTCATATGTGCAGCAGGTAGTTGGCCGTGTTATTTGAAAACAAAATACAATTTTATTTAAAGCATGTGCTACTTAAGTTGGTTATTGGTTCCGTAGAACATTATTAAATACCTAAGCACTCACCTTTGAACATTGGTGAAATATATCAGAAGAAGCAAATCGTACCCCATTATTTTTGTGCGATGGCAACATTGAAAGTTCAGCCATCTTGTCTAGGTTGCTTTGGTAATAAAGAAGATATATGCTGGTGAATGTAAAAACCCCATAATCCCGGGACATATTTTACACACGGCCATTTAATCCCAAACTAAGTAAGATATGTTCAGATACAAATGTGGCTGGGCAATTAGGGTATTTGATCACCAAGACAACCTGTCCTTCAAACATAGTAACATGTGGGGTTCCTTAGTATTAAAAGTTGCAATTGCATCATGTTTACATTTAAGAATGTCATAAAATTTATCTTAATTCTTTACAAAAAGGTTTTTAAAAAGCGAAACACTTAGATATTGTAGGTTTATTATACTTTTTGTTTGTGTCTGTGTCTAATTGATGATAATAGAAGGACTAATTTTAAAGTCCACAAATTCGTATTGATCTAACAGGTATTTTTAGATTTATTTTAAAATCGGCCTAACGGATAATATTCAAACGTTTTTCCTTAGAGAATGTCGGAAGTACGGATCCCCAAAAATACTCCAACACAGGGACTATGACGTAAAAAGAGACAAATAAGTAACACAATTATCATGAATGCATACTCGCTCTAATTATAGTACGAGGTGGACGTTTTTCGGAAATTGTTTAATCAGATTTTGAATTTGTAGCGATGGAATTTAGAAAATGTACAAAAGTGGCGCCGAAAAAGTGAGTGATGTTTTAAATGATCCTTATCTGTTTTTAGGGTTACGTAGTGAAATGGCAAACTGAACCGGTATTACTTAATTTTGTCTGTCCGCATGTCAAAGGAACTTAACTCGGAGACTGAGCTATTTATCTGAATGTGAAATTTGTACGTTAGTTTTCACGTGTAGTTCGCAACGCACTACAAAATGGTGCAATGTTGTGTAATAACACAACCAACAACTTTAGGGGGTAGGCAGGCAGCTAAAGCGGAGAATTTTGAAATAAGAACTAACAACGAATTTTGGAATAAATAAATAAAATCAACGAAAATGTAGGTCACAAGTTATTCGTGAAAACATTTAATTAGCCTCCAGTTTTTTATGTCTGTGAAACCAAACATTGTTTTTTCAGTTGGCTGTAGGTAAGTTTTCCTTAAGTAATAAAAAAAAAGCAACAGAATAAGTTTGGTATAAAAAGGAATATTAACTATTACACATTTCAAAATAAAGTAAGTTAAATTTTGCATTTAGATTCAATTTAAAATCACTTTTCAAAGTCATAGAATCTGAAACTACCGCAGCTCGGATGTCAGCTTTACCTTAGTTTATACTAGTTCTTTGAATATTTGTGGCCTTTATTTAAAAATGTATGCATGTATGTTTGTACTCTATGCCTTCTTATACTATTCATTCTATAACAATAAAATTTTACTGAGTGAGTTGTTCTTAGTACATACGAAGTGAAAATAAAAGAAAGTCGCATAGGAACGCATCCCGGAATCAGCTAGTCGTACTAATATTATAAATGCGGAAGTTTGTATGCATGGATGTTTGTTACTCTTTCACGCAAAAACTACCCAAAGGATTTGGATGAAACTTGGCACATATATAGAAAATGCCCTGGAATAACTGAAATTGTTACATCCCTCGGGAACGCGGGTGAAACCGCGGGGGACAGCTAGATTTTTATAAATCTTATAATACGTGAATAGAAAACTTTGTAGGTACCCCTGTTTAAGCATATTGCGGGTACAGAGCAGTGTGAGATTTGGTATAGTATAAGTTTATGTGGAGAAAGAGTCACCTTCAATTTATATAGATATATTGTTTTTAACAAATACATTAAATTAATTAAAATAAATTGTTTACGTTCACACAGCCAATGTCGTAAATAATAATTAATTAATTACAAGCTCGCAGCTCACTCATTAAGTTAAAGTCGTATTTTGATCACTAGTAATATTTTAATGCTCTTAATTTATTTTCCCATCAATCATCAGAAATACTTAACGCAAAAGACAAGAGCCTAGCAAAGATCTTTTGAACACAAGTACCCGCTGGGATACCGTGGTATTTATACCCAAAGTATCGAACCTTTAGGGATTGTGGTCAAACTCAAGTCTTAACATAATTACTATTGCAGTGTATCAGCTACCCTGGCCTGTTACATGATGGAGGATCACGAGAGAAACCAAGGGACTCTGTCAGAAGAGCAGAAGCAATTCTATGCTGACAACGGATATTTGATCATTAAACAATTATTTGACGATGCTTTACTGGACAGTTTTAGGTAATCTTATCTTTATTCTTATCTTATTAATGTTGTAAATGCGAAAGTTTGTATGTGTATGTATGTTTCCATATATCGGATCGGGTTTTAAATTTAGATGTAAAAGTAGTAGAGCTCTTAGTGCAGAGTTCGGGTAAGTACTACCTTACCCATATCTGTCGTGAAGAATTAGTGCACTTTTATTATTGCTTCGGTTAGAAAGGTAAGGTCGGTGAAATTACTAGAACATGAAACTTAACAACTTCACGTCTCAAGTAATGCTCATAAGCGGCGGTAACCACTTCCCATCAGGTTAACTGAAGTCCAATAGAAAATCTTTTACACCAATTTCCAACATACATATCTCTTCCAAAAACATTTATAGAATTTTTACGATCATATGAGAAACATGTATTTTTACATCTTTGTGTTTATGTTTCTAACGAAAAGACTCAAAAACGACTGAAGCGATTTTTATAATTATTTCACAATTAGAAATGTACTTTACCCAGAACTAACATGCACCTATGTTACAACCCTGGCATACATTAGTGCCTCGGGAGCGCGGGTGCATCCGCGGGGTGGAACTAGCGTCCGCTTATTTATATAGATAGATAGTACCGATTTTTAGTGAGTGGCGTACCTACATCTATACTAATATTATAAAGAGGAAAGATTTGTATGTAAGTATGTTTGTTACTCTTTCACGCAAATACTACTGAATGGATATGGATGAAACTTGGCACATAGATAGAGCATATCCTGGAATAACATAAAGGCTACTTTTTATCCCGGGAAATTGTGATATCCTTCGGGAACGCGGGTAAAACCGCGGGGGACAGCTATTATTTATGATAGCAAGCAACTTTAAACTTATTATAATCTCTTCCTTATTATGTATTTACTAATGCATGGTAATGAGGCTAACTAGTGTATTAACTTGCATATTAAAATTACTTACGTATTAGCGTATTTATTTAAACAGTGTTACTGTATGTATTAAACTAAATTATCAGTTTATTTACGTATCGAAATTCTGATTATTGACAATTATTGAATAAATAAATACTTAATGTTTGGGACTTTAGCACACGTTTATTTGATCCCGAACTAACCAGATCCTGTAATATGGTAACCATATAACTGATATACTCGTACTAATAGAAATATAATTTTTAAGCGCCTATTTGAAAATATTCATTCTAAATTGACGGGTCAATTTGTTTGGTAGAAAGAGACGTCAGGGTCTCAAGCCAGGCCACAGGTCGAGGAATCGATTCTTATCCAGGAAAAACATTTGTGTGCATGACAATGTATATTTGATCTGTGTCTGGGTGTAAATATCTACATAAGTAACCTACCATATAACATACCTACAGTATATAGAAAAGACGTATAGAATATCAGTTAACTGGTTTCTATAATACTCTAGAGTAGTAGAGCAGTGTTCGTCCGGGGAAGTACTACCACCTTACCCGTTTCTGCCGTGAAGCAGTAGTGCATATGTATTGCTGTGTTTCGGTTAGAAAGGTTAGGGGGCCGGTGAAATTAGAGGCACATGAGACTTGACAGCTTCACGTCTCAGGGTCGACAACGTATTGGCTTTGCCCCCATTGTTGCAAATGTTCATAGGCGGCGGTGACCACTTACCATCAGGTGGACCGTCCGCTTGTTTGTCGGCCTATGTGGTATAAAAAAAAACAAGCTCTGCTAAGTTTGCGATCAGACGGCCGTGTGAAAAAGAATGACCCAGGATATTTAATTAAGTATTTAAATGTTACAGAAAACGCTTTACGGAAATCTGCAATGGAACAGTCAACAAGAATACAGTCACTATTGTAAAAGAGATAGCTTTACTGCAGAAAACCTCAAATCCAGAAGAATATATTTATAAGGTAAGTGTATGGAGGCGCGAGATATGAGACTCCAAGATCTTCCGCCGCTAGGGGGAAACCATTAATTACGTGAGGTGTTTAGGGGGGGAGGGTATTGAGCAAGACCTCACCTATTCTCGGGGTGAGGGGGTGTCTCGACAAATATAAAGTAATATTTTTTGCTGCAAGAAACTGTAAGATTACGCGAATACTGGGTAACGAAGGCGAAGAAGTAGATGGCGTTGTTAAGCAACACTAAGCCAATAATAAACTTTACATAATTTACCATGAAATAAAAATACCGGGCTACCAGGTACAAAACGGCACAACGCTAGTCTATTGACGTCTATAGTTAACAGTAGGTAGTACTAGTAAACAAACCCATAAAAACGACAAAAAACGTAAACTGAAATTAAATTTAAACAATTTTAAAATTCTCGATTCCCTAAAATGTGAAAAAAGTAGATGTGCCAATATATTACTAGGGGAGCGATATGGTCAAATCCTGAGAAAACTTCGATAGTGCGATGTAGGATTCCCGCGTGCGTGTTCATCGATAGTTCTGTGCCTTTACCATGAGTTTTTAACGTACCTACGTACTCGCTAGCGACGGCGGTAAACATTTCTATGGCAAATGTGTACAGCGCCACTAGCGGTCACGTAAAGAATTAAAATCGATAGTATGAGTCGATAGGTAAAAAACCTATCAAAATGTAGGCACTAGCGAGTAACGTTTTTAGCCTTTGCAATAGAAATTCCATACCATGAGTCATAAATTGCTATCGAGAAATACTGTATCGATAGTAGTTTACTCGCTAGTGACTAAAGTAAGTTTCGATAGCAACTCATGGTAGAGGTACTGGACACTTCTGGATCTGCAACCATATCTTTTGACTACTACTAACAATTAAGTTTTACGTAAAAATATTGGTGTGTAGTCTAATTATGTTGCCGGTTTGAATAATTCAAAATCTACAGGTGCTGAAATCGCCTTGAATACTAAGTGATTTATTTATGTATACGTATTTTAACCTAGGAACGCGGCGGTGACAACTTACCATGAGGTGGAGCGTTTGCATGTTGTTGCCCATGTGGTACCTATTACGAAAAAAAATCTTGAGTAGTAGAGCTCTTAGTGCAACGTTCGTCCGGGGAAGTACCTTACCCATTTCTGCCGTGAAACAGTAGTGTACTGTGCTTCGGTTAGAAAGTTAAGAAAGCCGGTGACATTACAGGCACATGAGACTTAACAACTTCATGTCTCAGGGTCGACAACGCATTGGCGATGCTTTGCTGATCAGGTGGACCGTATGTTGTTTGACGGCTCACGTGGTATAAAAAATAAAAATTATCTCTTGTATCTATCTGACTTCTATCTTTCCACCCATCCATCCATCCAAACTTCTTCAAATACATAATTACAGATTATTGACACCCAAATAAGATCCAGCATCAATTCCAGGTGCAGGAACTTCTCTACGACGATATATTTATGAGGTACAGTGAAAATCCGGTCGTACTCGAGTTGGCGTCACAGTTCATCGGCAAAGAGATCACAGTTGTCAACAGCATGCTCATCAACAAGCCGCCTGGCACCTCCAGACATCCACCTCATCAAGTACAGTACATTTTACATCCTCATTACATCCACAAATCAAAAATTCATTACTCTTATAGCAGTAGCGCAGCTCTTTCTGCAGAGTTCGTCCGGGGAAGTACTCACACAGTTCCGCCGTGAAGCAGTAGTGCACTTGTATTACTGTGTTACGTATAGAAAGGTAAGGCCGGTGAAATTAGAGGCACATGAGACTTAACAACTTCACGTCTCAAGGACGACAACGCAGCGATGCTCTTGGTGTTACAAATGTCCATAGGCGGCGGTGACCACTTACCATCCGAACCGTCTGTCGGTTTGTCAAATTTTAACTACAACCTGTGACCCGGTCGCACCACGCCCACCAGCTCGTCGCATGAGAATTAATGAATGAACTCTTCCAGGACCTATTCTACTTCCCATTCAGGCCAGCAGAGAAGATCATGGGCGTGTGGACGGCGATGGACCACGCTACAACAGAGAACGGATGCCTGTATGTAATACCTGGCAGCCATAAAGCTAAGGTGTTGTTAGAACACAGAGAAGTAAAGGTACTTAAATAGCTGAACTCCGGTATTATGTATTGGTTTAGGAATAGAAGTTGAGGCGTATTTGCTACTAGATTGACCGTTGGGTGATTGCTATCTCATTCACACACCTACGCGCAGAGAGAGATAACAAGTATGGCTGTTAATGTATGAGCAAATCGGCTTCGATTTCGATTGCTAGAGCATTACACAATTGGCCCGCTGCTCCAAATATTATATATAATATATAAAATATATTTATCCTCACAAACTTTCACATTTATATAGCATAATATTGGTAGGATATTAGGATGTGTTAAAATACTATTATAATATTGTAGGACTCAAAGAAATTCATCCATGGTCTACCGAATGAAGAGGTAGTTGCTCCTGAATGTAAACGAGTATATCTGGACATGAACCCTGGAGATACGTTGTTCTTCAACTCCTATTTAGTGCATGGATCTGGGGCTAATACATCACAAGTAATTATCAAAACCGCATATTTGACACCCAGTTCTATCTGATATCATAGGGGTACTTGGGGGACGAGCCAAAGGTCCCCGATTTGATTCCCCTGAAATACCGAAACCCAATATCTGGTATATTTTTTATTAAATTAATAATTTTTATCATGGGCAGCTCAGGTATTACGATCGCAGATTTTTTTATGTACTATGACGTCCCCCAGCGAAAGTAAATAAAGCTCTTCCTCAGTCAAACTCTATAATATATAATCTATGATAAATAGCTATTGCTGGCGTAATCTGGTCATCAAAAATACGCAAAACAAAAACCCCTCCGCTTCCCTTTGGTGCTTAGTAATAGGTGAATAGCCTCTTAAATAAATAAATACTGCTTCTATATAATCAATAATCACTAAAGTTGGTTCTGCTTTCATTCAAATTATTTAATTAGTTTTATGATAAGGCCCCAAACTCTGGGTTCCTAAGGGCCCCTACGTGGCCTAAGACGGCCCTGTATGCTCTCTAGAGATGATAAATGTGCAAGTATTCTTCGACTACTAAAAACCTATTCAAAATTCCACATTTCCAGAACTACCGCAAAGCAATGACATTGCATTTCGCAAGCAGCGACTGTTACTTCATCGACGTGGCGGGGACCGTTCAGGAGGGCATGGTGAAGGAGTACGAGGACATGTTCATACAGAAAGGGGCCAATCTCAAATATCATGTGAGTTCATTCAATAGCATTTATTCAATTTATAAAGAAATAATTATGATTCATAGGCAATTCAGTTCAGCATGACTTGTATCGTCATAAGATTTGATGGTCCTAAATAGTAACCCAAGTGGTGGCCACTCATGCCAAATTAAACCCCAAAATGTCGTAAACAAAGTATTTTGCTCAGTTGCGTATAAGGTTTAATTAAAAATCAAGTAACTTTAAATGTAGTTTGAAAAATTAAGAGCGACAATAAGAACAAAATTTTGTAGAGCGGAATTAAACAGTGGGTAGGTACATATTGCACGTGCGGTCCTAATACCGACCGCCTGACGTCGCACGTAGTGTTGCCAACTGCACACGAATTAATGTAGCGAAAGGGAGCTTACTCCTGCGTCTAGCGCAAGTTTAGTTTGTCATGATGTGGGCTTACTCAATATTCCGTAACTGAATCAATACCAACTTCTATCGAGGCCTAAAAACATTAACTAGTAGACCTCAATACGCAACGAATAAAGTTAATTTTATAGATATATACGTTTTTTTTTTTCAGGATCTTTGGAGAGTCAAAAGCAAACAATTGGAGCGCTTAAAATCAAATCTCTGAATCCGAAGATTTTAGATGTACTTTAGTAAAACTATAATACTTTGTCTGTAATAATAAAGGGAAAAGATCTGTATTTTTGTTTGTAACGAATACTCATAAAGTATTGGTTCGATTATAATAATTGTTTGTGACTATAGTCTGTCCAATTTCTAAGACTTTTTACCTATTGCTTTTGAAATAAGGGTCATCTATTGATCTGATGGTTACTTGAATGATGATGTATGTAAGCCTTATCATGAAGCAAGAAGGTTCATTATTCTATGTCTTTTCCCTCTATGTCTTATATTGGACATTTTATAAAGCCTCTATTTTGCTACGGATCAGACGCTTCGGACGGGGCGGGGACATATATTAAGTGTGTCTATGTTTTGTAACTTTGAACTCCAAGGGACTTGATAAGATGCGGTAGAAGCATCTTCGCTTCATGAGAAGGTATCCAGAAGTTGAAGTTGACAAAATAAATATCTTAGCGTTAATATGCACTGATGATTTATAAGGACAAAACATATTCTTTGTTCAGAGTAAAATTCTGTAATACAAAATGTTAGCTTTAATAATAATTCACGTTGCATTGAATGACAATGTTCCCCTTTCTTCGAACTCACGTAATAACTGGACGCCCCCTTATGGATCTCCAAACGCAAAACCCCAAATTATATTTGAACAAGTAAAATGTATCCTATGTTAGTTTTTTGGTTTGTGAAATACAACTGAATTAAATTATTTGTCCTTTCGAATGAATTATCGCATTTCCCTGAAATTGGCACACAGAATAGATAATTTTAAATATACTTGGGTATCAACAACTCGCTACTGTAATATGGTTTTACCCGAGAATTCCTACCTACCCATGGTGTGCCATATATTGTTTAATGTCATTCGATTTAGAGTAAATAAGTCTTGTGTTTGTACAATAATTAATATATGACTGTAAAAACCTATGGAACATTGACTAATAATCATATATGCCAACCATTTTGACAGTTGTTTTATTAAATATAGCTACCGTCTCGCGATTTTATCGCCATTCCCAAGAGATCTAGTGGTTTATAAAATATGTTATTTCACTCGAGAATAGAGTAAATAGCTATTAAATAGACGCTGCGGTTTCTGAGACATTTTGTTATATTCCGCATCGGCCGACAGACCAAGCAGACGGTCCACAAGTGCACTACTGCTTCACGGGAATGGGTAAGGCGGTAGTACTTCCCGGGACGAACTCTGCAATAAGCTCTACTACTCCTAGAACTCTTTTATGGCGCACTGTGGCTTTGTTTTTGTACAGCCGACCCTCGGACAAGAGTGGTCAAATGTATCCTACAGTTCACATTATGACGCGCAGTTAACTGCGTTCTTCATCAAACCGCCAGCCAAGTGATCCACCGTCCAGGGTAATTGTTGGTGATATGTTTTACAAAAACTTTTTTTGAAGTCTTAGAAAATGAAACATTCTATGGTGGTCCATAGACCCCTTGCGGGTCTCTATAAAGAAGGCCGCGGTCCATGGCGAGCCTAACTAACAACGCATTATTACCTATAAAAAATATGTATAGGTACCTACAATAAGTTGTGGGCATCGGCCGACTTTTCAAACAACCTATCTTATGTCAGTGACGAAAGTTTTTAATGTTTAGTGTCAACCAGCAGTTCCCCGTTGTTTTACCTGCAGTCCCGAGAGAAAATGGAAGTAATAAAGAAGATGGACAACATTTACCCCAAAATATCTACAAATGAATGTATTGTAAATAATATAAATATTTATGAATTGATTGACTTGATTGATTTCAGTGAAATCACTCTAAAGTGTCTTCAATATTGCCATATAATATTTTATAATATCAAATAATGAAAAACAATAAACAGGGATAATAAATAGGCATAGCTTATGAAATATTCGTAACTTAGTTATTTTATGAAGGTATTCTGAATTATAAATCGAATCAGCTATTGAACTAATACATAAATTTAATATCAGTACAGTTATGGATGATTGGTTAAATTTAGTGCTGGCAGCTCTAAAGTAAGCTGTCATGTCATATGTCAAAACTCAAATCATTCCCTCGTCGCCGTTTGCGCCGGTTTTTGAATTTCGATTCTCGTTTGTTTTATTTTCGAATTTCGATATTCATTTGTTTCTCTTTTTATCTTTTCTCAGATGAATATGATACCAAGGTATGTAGTATTTGTAAATTTTGCTAAAAGTCTGCCATGTGCAGCCTACAAGCACATAATCGTCATAGATCTGAAACTGAAGGTCATTGTCAGGAGTTCATGAGGCGGGAACTGCCGTTGCTATACTAATCGTAATATTATTTCCAGAACGAGTCCTTTACGGCTGAGGGATACCACAAGAGATTGGGTGACACGCTAGAACGAAGAGTGTTACATATCCTGGATCCTGTGCAGTTTGTACCTGCTCCATACACCAAAGCATGTGCGTGCATGTGAAACGTTCCCACTATTGTGCATGCTGTTTATCGTTTGGAGTATGAAGCATCATCATCGTGCTATTGTTTATAGTTAGTATCTTTTTCACTTGTTTATAATTTGTAGGGTAATTATCTGGTACTATTTGGATAATTTGTTGCCTACCTACATGACAGAATAGTAAGTAGGTAGGTAATAGGCATCACAGTGCTGGGTACGATAGCAGGCTGCTCATGTTACTAACAACTTAAAATTATCCTGACCTACATGCTTTGTTTTAAATCTACATGTTGAATTACGCTAAAATCTGTTTGGGCTTTAGAATGTTTGCAACATAACCTTAAACCAGCATGCCTATTGTTTGAGATTTGATGCTTACCCTTTCTTTTTTTGGAAATGAAATAGGCTAATTGGTGATCCAGGTTGGGTTAAGTCCAATCTGCAAAGCCTTGAGCACGGGCGTAGGGTAGCCAGCCTTTCAGTGTTCTACAGCTTGCATTTTGGAGAGTGCGCGGGAATTGCATGACTTGATTCCACCATCGAACATCCTGTCGTACGGCAAGTATCCACCCCTACGTTGTCGAGACTCCAACGGTCCGCGTTTTGCCTCGTCGTTTATACCGCGTACATCGAGGGACTGGAATAACTTGCCTGCTGCAGTCATCCCATGCAATTATAATTTGGGTGTCTTCAAGGCTAGAGTGAATAGGCTCTTAATAAACTAGTGCGCCTCAACATCAAAGATTGCATCACTGATTACCATCAGGTGGGATCGCAGTCAAGCACTAGTTTATATAATTTAAAAAAAAAGATCATGTACCAGTTCAAACAGACTTGGGTTTCTGTTCCGATATGTCTAAAATCAAACCCTTTTGGTGCTAATTTCATTGAAGCCATCATTACTATATCTAAAAGATTTTGGAAATACAAGGTTGCTACAAAATTGACAAAAAGATTTGTTTTCGGACAAACTATGCTGTTTCATGTGACAATGATACTTATGTGCTGTATGGCACTTCACAAAGACACTCCCGCAAACCCATTTATTAACAAATTTTCTTTCAATAAGTCCTATCACCATAATTTTTATGGAATATTAGTAATTTTATCTTTAAACTGATATATCTTGTATCTGCCCTAACCACAAAGCCTTCAGTTAGGCTATTAACATTAGGCTTCAGTCTTACATATAAGCTAAAATATTTGTTACTATCTTTATGATCTACTTTTATTTTTTGACCTACACTTATGTATGAATTGTCCACTATTTGCTGCTCTGTTTAGATCTCAGTATCTAATTCACCTTGTAATACAGCATATATCTGATATACTATATGTTTGATCAATACAAGTTATGATTTCCAACTAATGCTAACAAGTATCCTAGAGATAACCTCTTACAGTACTTTAAGTATACTCCTGTATGATTTTTCCATCTTGATCAGTTTCATATTTAAATACACTATGATCTTTATGGAGGGAATTCTACCAATTTCCAGGGGTTCGATCTTGAAAAATCAACTGTGCCCCTCATGCATGGCCTTCATTCCTGATTTGCTCTGACTTTGCTTTATTTGTAACTATTTCTATATTATAATTGTTTTATATTAGGTGAACTGGCCTGCCCTTGCCATGGAAAAGGATGATATGGAAGATGAACATGCTTGCCCAGAAGAATCATCAGATAGTGCAATTTTTAGAAATATGTTGGCAAGACAAATCTCTGGTAAGTACAATTGGTACATAGATTTCACATAAGGTCACTTCATATTCCAATTATAGTAATTAATTAAAATGGTTGCAATTATTTGATTAAGAGTAAAATTCAGGGCAACATCATAATAGCCTTAATTAAAGTTTATTAGAAAACATACAATTCCAAAAAATAATAGTTCTATTTGACAGGCCAATTGGCTTGGTGGTTAGCGACCCTGACTGCCAAGTCGATTCCCACCCAGGACAAACATTTGTGTGCATGAACATGTCTGTTTGTTCTGTGTCTGGGTGTAAATATCTATATATGTATGTATGTATTTAGAAAAATAAAATGTAGTATATCAGTTATCTGGTTTCCATAGTACAAGCTCTGCTTAGTTTGGGATCAGATGGACGGGTGTAAAAGAATGTCCCAGGATATTTATTATATTATTATTAAATAGAAGACATTAACATAGGCTACTTATACTATACAGCTTATACTAGACAGCTTATACTAGACAGCTTATACTAGACAGCTTAGGGAGGAACAGGGTGAAGATATGAAATAAAATGAAAATATTTTTATTCAAATAGGCCTTTACAAGCACTTATGAATAGTCTGACTCTAATACCAGTTCGGTGAAAACGATAGTTGCATAAATATAACAACAATCAGTTTTCTTAACAAATACGCCATATGTTGATGGTTCTGCAGGCAAAGTAGAGGTTCCAGTTGTGTATTTTTCACCACTATTGTCACAGTCCATCATTACAGATATCTGTTAAAAGAAAACAATATTTTATGTTTAAGTTGACTCATATATATATATATATACTGAACTATTGACACTTACAAACTTTGAATCCCTAATATATCTCCTTTTGTGGTCAATTTTAAAATACCTTTATAGATACGTATGTTTTTATATTACTAATGAAGAGCTCAGGTACTAATTTCCATAATTATAACATCACTAGCTGTCCCCCGCGTTCCCGTGGGATGTCACATGTATTATACGAGTACATCCTTCCTCCAAAAACCATCCTCTTCAATCACTCTATCTATTAAAACAACCGCATCAAAATCCGTTGCGTAGTTTTAAAGATTTAAGCATACATAGGGATATAGGGACAGAGAAAGAGACTTTCTTTTATAATATGTAGTGATAAATAATAGTACCCTAATTTTACCCATTTTAGGGTTTCATTTTCGTAAAATCAGAAAAGCATGTTTCTGTTTTGAGATCGAATGCGACCCCCAGTACATAAATCTTCATTTCTAACCGAGAGTCCAAGTACCAAACGTGACTTAGAAAAAAAAACATCCACTTTATTCCCACAAGTGTAGAATGAATTATTTAAAAATGGCAATTATTCTCACCTATTTATTATCTAAGTGCCTATACTTTAGTGAACATGAACTTTATGTTTATTAACTTGTAATTGAAGAGCAATTCCTTAATTTCAAGTAATTCTGATGACAAAGACTTTTTGTCAGATCAATTTACCTGAATATATTGCTATTTAATCCCAAGTTATGGAATACTGAATTTGAAAATAAATAAACACTTGGCGCCTGACACATTTGAATAGCAAATTTGTTTTATTTACCGTAGGGTTTGATATTTTTTGGCATTTATTAAAAGTATAATAAATATTGTAAATCAATGTTTTAGTTAAGGATACAAACAAATATCCGTTTCATTCGCGTAAAATCTTTTGCATTTATAATAGTAGTAAGATATGTAATAAAAAAAAATGTCATACCAGTAGTGACCTCCTGTGGTGATTGTGGGAACTTCGTGCGTGAGTTAAGAGAATACGCTCAGTCCCTAAACGTTGTGCTAGTACAGCTATTTGCCGGTAGATGGCGTTGATCTTATATTCGGTCCAATTGCTGGATCGTAGTTCGGCTTGTTATTGGTAGATGGCGCTGATTTGCATTGACTTTGTTTTTACGTATTTTTGTACTTATTTGAGAATTTATTGATTTATTAGGTGTATATCAATACCAATGGATATCACACAACGGCTTAAATCTATAAAAAAAATCCTATTTCCTATATTATTGTATGTTCCCATAGGTGAGTATATAACAGAGTATTTTTACCATGTTATCTATAACGAAGTCTTTAAAGTTGGTAATAAACAATTTCACTATCGCTACACTGAAATCCGACCTTGTACCAAATACAAAACATATTTCTTTCCCTTCTGATCTGATTATTGGTGAATTTTTATTTCAAAACAATAAGTAGGTAATAAAACAAAAAACTCTACAATACATTTTTAATAAGAGCGCTTACGTCCACGCCGGCGAGGACGGTAGCGAGGCTGATGGCCTTGTGTGTGTGACGGATGTAGGTATGCTATCGCGAGCTGAAGATTCGGCTGCAGCTATCTGAGGTTTTGTCACGTCATCGTCAGACTCGGCGAGGGCGTGCCTCGGTCTGCGAACGCGACTAATGCGGGACGGAGTGTAGGACGCGGCCTTCACTATAAGGACACTTTTATGATTTAGTGCCCGATCGAAATGGCGGCGACAAGCCCTTTTGATAAATTGCCTGATGGTCGGCAAACCTAAGTCCATGTGGAGATTGAGATTACGCATATACCACGGGGCACCCGTGGCTCTGCGCATGAACTTGTTTTGGAGGACTTGGAAACTCTGTGTCCGCTTGGGGTCGTGCAAAAGTTACACACGCGAACGTCATTATGGAGTCTCTTGCATAAATGATCAGACTCTTTATATGTGTTATTTGGCGCCTACCCCTTCCACCCGCGGTTTTAGTTCTCGGCCAATCACACGCGTCAATGTCTGGCCCCGCCCCCATTATTCTTTCATCTCAACCGCCCCGCTCTTTCTCGGCCAATCACACTCGAACGATGGCCACGCCCCCGCGACGCTTTTATGTTACCGCACCTCGATGCTTTCAAGTTACCGCCCCACGATGCTTTCATGTTACCGCCCGCGCTTTACTAGACCAATCACACGCGTCGAATCCTGGCCGCGCCTCTTATTATTTTTCGGTAGTGAGTGCTATCGTCAGCCATGGATTTTTTGTCGCTGCATGCAAATTAAATTATAGAAAACTTCAGACATTTTTTATGATCATCATAACTACATTTTTAAATCAAAGTTCATAATTTACAAATTGAAGAATTGGTACATAGTCGCTGTATGTCTCCCCGCTGCGTTGAGTAAATTTTTTTTCGGGGTCATTTCGGAAACTACTGTATTGACTGATTTTCATTTGGTTTCATCTACCTATTGATTTTCAGTTAATATTTACGATTATTATATTCGTAAGATGCGTTATGTTTAACGTAGCGTAACAAATTATTAATAAGGTAGGTAAGTATTATTCGCTATTATCTTATTAGCTTATCCAAAGTTATTTCCCGAACTAGTTTCTGCTTTGGCACAAGTGAAGCCACTCCACGTGACTCGAGCTGCTTCTGTCGCTGACTGCTGGTGCTGCTACTACTGCTGCTACTGCTACTGCCGAGCTTCTGAACTATTATTTTGGAGTTAGTAGGTAGGTAACGTAACTAAGCTTGCACTTCTTATAAATTTGTTTCGTTTCATCAAAATCCGTTAGTCATAATTACCTATCAGTGATTGAAAAACATACAAAGACGAACTTTGAAGGATATTATGATTATGTAGGTATTATTTCTATTGTTTGTGCTTTTATAGTGAATTATGTCATGAGCAAAGGATATATCTTGTTAGCAATTCTTTAAGTCAAGTCCTCCTACCTTCTTACCAGTGCCGGATTAAGCAAGCGCGGGGCCCGTAGCAAATTCTGCCGAGGCGCATTTGGTCTGCTATGGGTTCTTAAATATAAAGTGGTAAAAATAACAATCCGTGGTGGGCGGCCTTAGGCAGGCGGGGCCTCCTTTTGCGCGGGGCCCGTAGCAATCGCTACTCTTGCTGCGTGGTAAATCCGGCACTGCTTCTAACTTCTAAGTCACGCTAAAAACACACTATCAACTTTAATTATACTACCTATAAAATCATGGTTTTCCATCATTACAAACAATGGTATAAGCTATGAATTGAAGCGAGTAAGCTCTAAGAACCTAATGGGCTAATTGAATAATTCCTTACTCTAAACTCATCGTACTTCGGTTTCTTCAACATTTGTGTTCATATAGCCAAACATGTTGTATGTTTGTCTGTCTGCTTGAATAAGTTATGAAGTACCAACATATTCGTTTTATTCAACGTTATGTGCCGAACTACTTTCAGCATTGGCACAAGTGACGCCACGCCTCGTGCCTCGAGCCGGTGATGCTGCTGCAGTTAACTTTCTGAACTTATATTCCGTAGTAAGTTCCATGAGTTTATTAATCCCCCTGATGCCAAGCGGCCGCCTATGGACATTAGCGACACCAGGGGCATCGCTGTGTAGTAGACCCTGAGATGTGAAGTTGTTAAGTCTCATGTGTCTGTAATTTATTTTGTTTGCTATTTTGTAGTCTTGTTATTGTTTTTTTGTTTTTGAATGTTACCTACATGAAGTATTTTGTAATTGTTAAATATAATATAAAATTGATATTATAAAATAGCCAAAAAGTCAGAATAGATATATTTTTATATAAAAACTTATTTAATAAAAATAAAAAAGGATGTAACCTTGCTGAGTTTCTTGCCTACCGAACCGGTAGTAGCTTCAGTAACTTTAAATTTGACCTTCATAAGTGCCTTCCGAGGCCCTAAATTGAATAAATGGTTTTGAATTTGAATTTTGAATAGTCTTACCATCCTAACTCGTATGATATAGCCGAAAGTGATGAGCACAGAGCATATAAGAGGAGTAGCTATAAAATGCAACTGACAGAATTTCTACCACAAATTAGTAGGTAGATACCTACCCTACAATAAACCTGGAATACGTAGGTACAAGATTTTAATAACAATTCCATCTTACGGGTAGGTGCCTACAAGTTGTTGGAGAGTGACGAATCTTGCATCGTTACTTAGGTAGGCACGTCGATATTGAGCGCGATTAAATGGAATCAGGTCAATTACTAGCATATAATGTTGCCATTTCAGAGCGCGGAAAGCGCATCTATTACTATGTTCTACTATCTAAATGTGATTACATTACTTTTAAAGTTTTGTATTAAACATTTTCAGAATTTTGGCCCCAAGCGCCTTATTGAAATGACCACGCTACCTTCTTGTTGCCTGCGTGTTGCTCGCAACTTCTAACCGCTCCTGGCTGATGCTGTTTACGAGATAACGGTAATGTTGTAGACAATATTTAATGCTCAAAAGTGTGATATTTAAAAAATAGGTACTGTGAGCTAATCGTCATTTTTATCGTGTTCACTTTACCCAAACGAGCGTGATGGCGCAGTTTTATTCAATACCCATAAAATAAAGTGCTCATAGCGCCACCTTAGTATAAGCATCTTTGTAAAATTTTATTTACAATTTTACTGTTTTTTTTTTTTGTGCCAAGTGGGATGACTATCAGGCAGACGGACACCTGTTGGTAAGTGGTAACCGCCGCCTATGGACATTAGCAACTCGCCAATGCGTTGTCGACCCTGTGACGTGAATTTGTTAAGTCTCTTGTGACTGTATTTTTTTTAAGATTGTGCTAAATATGTATTGTAAACAAAATGTGTAAGTACCCGTTATGATGAAATTAAGTAATAAATGCATAAATATCGACTCCAACTGCGTGTGTAATATTGATAGAATTGATGTGACGGGCCAGTTAGCTTGGTAGTTAGACCCACTGCTACTCCACAGGTCGTGTGTTCGACTCCCACCCAGGATAAATATTTTGTGTGCATGAACATGTTTGTTTGTTCTGTGGTTGAATTTAAATATCGTAATTGGTAAGTTTTTAGAACGATGAGCAAAATTGTTGTAGTTATATCAGTTATCTGGTATCTATTGTACCTAGATACAAGCTCAGATGCCCGTGTGTAACGTATGTCTCTGGATATTTATTACGACTAGAAATTGATTTTCATTATGAATGTAGTGCCTTGATTCATAAGGCAACATATACTACTATTATAATATGAGCTGTCCCCACGTACCCGTGGGAGTTTACATATTCCCGGCCTAAAAAGTTTATGTACTATTCCAGATTATTATCCAAATCTGTGCCAAGTTTCATCCAGATCCATTCAGCCATTCTGGCGAGAATGAGTAACAAACATACATCCATCTAAACTTCTGTATTTATGATAGTATATTAATGAGAACTAATGGAATATAATCCCTCAAGATTCATTAAAAGAAAGCGAAATTTCTTTAAACGTAAAACAGTTATAGGTTAGTTAATTCAAAGTCATGTAAAAAACATTTTCAGAGTTTGACACGAGTGTCAATACAACCAACCTTCGTGACTCGTACTGCGGCAGTCGGTGCCTCCTACTGCGGCTACTGACTACTGCGGTTGCTGTTGCGGCTTCAAGACACGCTTGCGCACCAAAGGTATGTAACTTACATTAGGTATATTATGGATATGTATTTAGAAAAGAAAGTAGTGTATGTAGTATATCAGTTATCTGAAGTTTGGGACCAGATGGTCCGGTGTAAAGAATGTCCCAGGTTATTTATTTATTCTTGTCCATATAATAGACAGGTTTCTTGGAAATTATATGTCTAAAGCACCTCGTTTGAGAATACATTTTGACTAGCTGTCCCCCGCTGTTTTATTCGTTTTCTTGCGGGATGTAATATTTTCCCGGCACAAAAAGTATCCTATGTTACTTCTAATATATCCAAGAATATGTGTACAAAGTTTCGTGATGATCGGTTAAGCAGTTTTCGCTTGAAAGCGTAACAAACAAACTTACATTCACATTTATAATATTAGGGATTAGGATAATAATAATAATCATTTATTTCAAACACATGGATCCATATTTGATATCCATTTAGGATAGTTCGGTATTCTGTATTCATTGTAGTAAATTGTTGTTTCGGAGTAGAGAACTTTATCGGCGATTTTGTATTATGCAGTGTTTTGCTAGACACCCTGAGGTCCTAGATTCGATTCCCGGTTCAGGAAAGGAAATATTAACGTTTGTTTGTTTTGAGAGACGGCGACAATGCTTACTACATATCACGTTGCGACTTGAAATATGTTCGTTGGAATATGGGTCTCATTATTGAGATCTGCCCACCTCTTTGACCTTCATAAGTGCCAGGTCTAAAATGATTAGTAAATGTTTTTTTATCCCTTTATTTTATTTAGTCAAATGACTATACCTACCTTGTTTTTGCGTGAGTCCACAGTTTTTTGTTGTATTAGTGTTATTTGATGCTTGAATAATGCATTGTTACCTCTTGTATGTTTTAAGCTCTGTATGTTATTTGATATCACAGACTTTCTGAATCGAAACATCGTATGGGAGAGCTTTGAAATTCTGACCCGCAACCTTTTTTTGTGACGAAAAATAAATCTATGGTTTTCAAAAGTGATTGATGAATAATTAAAATGTTTCCTTGTTATACAAAAGTATCACTTCTATCGAGTGTCTTTACGATTCTCCCGGTTTTAATATTTTTGTCGCTTTATTAACCTAACAGACAGTAGGTACAAGTAAGTATATTATATATATTCACTTTGGATTAGCTTGTGATCTTCCTTGGAAAGAAATGATATCACTGAATGTGGTAAGCACACAAAGTTAAGACTAAGACAGGCTCTCAAGTGCAGCTGTTGGAACTCTTTGACAATACTCTGCGTCAGGAGGGTGGTACCCAACAAGGCGGGTACTAGAAAGTACCCTGCACTATAGTTTTCTTAAACCCAAGCTTCTTGCTCAATATCGTTGTAGGATTTGAACCAACGACTCGTCACGGCTTTCGTCGCTACCAACTGAGCATTATCACTTTGAACTGTTAGTACAAGTTTGTATTACCAATGAATATAGCCGAATAAATGGCTTACCTACGATTTATTAAGGAGGTAGTTGTGATTTGTGTACTAATGTGTTTATTAATAAATCTATTTTGCGTTGCTTAAACAGGCGCTTGTTCGACAAAATATTTGTCACAAGTAGGTACATTTTTGTACTTTGTTATGTGTTCTTCTTATAGGTATTATGTCTTATTTTGACATTGGATTATAATATAACATTATTGGAGATATTTTGCTTAGTAGTTACTCACATCTCGTGAGTTTGTTGAACTTGATTGATTGTTTTTGTCAGAATTTAACCTCTATAATCATTGCAAAGATTTTTTTTTCCAATTTTGTTCATTTACGTCAGCTGCGAACATGTAGGTATATGTACGTCATTATGTGTTTCATATTGGCAGTATGAATGTAATAGGTATATGTCGAAATAAGTGGCTTACAGTAGGAATATTGTTTAGCTTTGCGAGTTTTTTTTGGATCTTTTTTTTTTTACTAACCAGTTGCTGGCACATAGGCTATATTTTATAGAGGTACAAAACAAAATGCTATTATTTTTATTCTCTTTGCAATATTAGAGTAAATTCTTTGAAATTATTTTAATCATTGCATTTTATTGATATTCGCTTAATGTTGAGATTGATTTATAAGATATCATTAATTTATGTTTTGAGTGGATTCTTTATGAAATTCGATAAACGGCCAAAGTTAATATACGATTAAATTCGCAAGATTGAAGCAGAATTTTGACATTACGTGTATTAAAATTTATGTCAAAAGGTTCATCAATCCATGGATTTTCGCTCGGGATTGCATATTAATTTTCGCCGTTAGGAAAGGGGAACATTTTCGAGTTTGTTTAAATGATTATAATCTTTCAAATATGCGTAATAAGGTGTGTTTTGCTGTTTCTATTGGAAAATTGTGGACACTTTTCCGTCATATATATTTTATATTGATATTTTCGTAATTATTATATTGAACATCTGGTACAGTGTCTTTATATCTAGTTAAATTTTGGCCTGTGTTTGAGTTAATTTCTCTTAGTTGTTGTTGTTTCTTATTCAATTTGTCCATATTGTCATTAACAAGCAAGTGATTGTGATTTATGTCTTTGGAAAGATACATTTTGGAGTTTGACGAGCCTTTAATTGGCAGCGTAGGTTTTATCGTTTTTTGTAGTAATATTAGTTGGATGTGATATTGAATATAGTTTTTAAGGGTTCCGCAGTGAAATATTAAACCCTTATCTGGTTCAATGTCTTTATATCTAGGTACTTAGTTTGTGTCGAATTCTCTAAGTCATTGTTGTTTTTTTATTTAATATGTCTTTAATAAGCACGTATTTGTATGTTATTTGTTTGGAAAGAGACGTTTTTGAATTTGAGGAGCTTTGAATAGGCGTACCTACCTATGTAACACGCTTCACCAGATAATGTATTTTTATCATTATTTGAAGAAAAATTTCTGGGAATTGATATTGATTATAATTTCTAAAGGTTCCAGTGTCTTTAGAAGTTTGTTGTTGTATTCTTCTTTTTTTCGCTTTAGTGTATTTTTGATTTTATGTACGATTGTGTTTCTAAGCATAAATATGATTGAAAATTGATATTGAACATCGTCATACGCTTTATTCAAATGTTAGGTATCTATTTGTTTTTTTTTTAAAGCTAATAGGTACCTGTTTATTGGTCGTGGGGTGTAGTTTGATGTTTACCAAAGTAAATAGAAAGTTTCTAGTGCACACTGAATGTTTATTTATTAACTTTTTAATAAATTGTCGCCTGACGGATAGATCGCTCAGTAGCTATATCTTTTTCTTGTTTATTTTTTTCTATAATTTTGCCCGTGATGGGATTTATTTATTTAATGTAGATATTATGTATTAAACAAATTGTCGATGTATTTGGATAGATTGGTCTTATAGCTATATTTATTTTTATACGTATTGTGTTATTTGCCCGCGATGAGGAAATGATCTAAGTATACAATATTAGTTAAATACTTAGTATATAAATACGTATACGTGTTTTGCTATAGTATCATTAGACTGCATTTAATTGAATTATTTCATTATAGATATCGTCGACGCGACTGCAATAGCGCGTAAGAGCAATTTGCAATACCGCGTATCAGTATTTTATCAATTTTACAGGAGGAATAAATAATTGATTATCTCGGTCAATAGAAAGTCGATGGCGCAATAACGATTTTTTGGGATTTTTGTAAATACGCGCTATTGCAGTCGCATCGACGATATTAGTGATTAGTGTGTAAGATTGATTGTGTTTATGAATGTTAGATAATAAATGTTCATTGTTCAGAAGGTGCCGCTTGTATCGCGACTTGAATTTATAGTTTGAGGAAATTATTTTTTAAGGCTTAGGTATTGTATTAGTCAAGATTGATTGTATCTATTAATGTTTGATATGAAATGTGATTGTTTAGCGTTGTGTGTACGGCGCATTTACTTTATGTGAGAAAACTGTGTTTTTCTTCTTTGACAATGTGCAGTTGTGTTTTGATTGTTTTGTAGTACCTATATGTTATGCCTTATTTACTTTCATAGATGTATAGTGAAAGGTGAAACTTGAGTGGAATGTATGTTCTCAGTAGAATGTATACTCGTATAGGCAGGTGGTAAGTTTGGAAACTTTATTTTATTCTTTTGTATTGGTGATAATGTACATTGTAGAGTGGAATTTAGTATTTGCTTTATCGCTTTATAATGTAGCTTTACGTATTCTTGATAGTGCAGTAACGTTATGTGATTCGAGTTTAATACGAGTGAGTATTTGTTGACAGTTTGTTTAGTTTAATGTCGAAGCTGGTGTTTCTTCATTAGTATTTAAGTCACGTCTCGTCATTTAACTTTAATTATGTAACATTACGAAGTTTACTCATTTTCATAGTGTAGTAATATTAATGTGAGTCGAATTTAATACGAACATTTGTTGATGGGTTGTTTTATTTATTCGAATGTGTGATTACTGTATTAATTTATTATGAAAACCGAGAAGTAGTATCTGGTTCTTGACATTAATACGGTTTCAAACCGCTAATTTCAGATTTTGGTGAGAAGTCGTCCGACGCGGCGACGGTGCGGCGCTCTGCTCGTCGAGCGGGGCCTGGAAAATGTACTGAATTCTAAAGGTAGTTTCTAATATTTTTAAAACTATTATCGTTGGAACGCTGAATTTTGGTGACGTGGGAGAGGTCGGTGCGTACTCTCGGTGCTGATAATTTCAAATTTCAATCTCGTTCGGTCGTTGAGATGCTAGCATAATTTTTTTTTTAAAGTCGATTTTGGTCCGAACCGCTCGTCGTAGAACTTTGATTCTCGTATACGGTGGCGAGATTGTATGCTCGACCACCTTTATGAAGTTATCTAGTGAGGGAGGAGTAGGGTTATGCGATAGTTTGATAATGTGAATGTTTGAAAAGTGAAAATATTGATTGGAGAGAGTTTCAAAAAAAAAATGTCGCGGCGCGTGCTGCGGGGGCGCGTGCTGCGGCGGCGCGGCGCGCAGCAACAACGTGCAGAGTGCAAGCTACTAGTATACATGCAACAAGCTTTATATAGGCTACTAAGTAACATAATTATTATTATACATGCAACAAGCCTTCTTTATTTTCTTTATTTTCCCAAAATAGCATTATTTTAGCTAACTAAGCAAGCTATTATCATGCATCCAGCAGCCAGTTTTGTTTTATTTTCTTCCCAAATAACATAATGACAGCTAACTAAGCAAGGTATTATCATGCATGCAATAAGCATTTTTTGTTTAATTTTCCTTCCAAAATACCTACTAATTAGCATTATTTTAGCTAACTAAGCAAGCCATTATTATACATCCAGTAGCCAGTTTTGTTTATCTCTCTCAATATACATATTAATATTAAGAAAAATCTGTAAATTCTTATGACACGATTTTTTTTCTATAAATACAATAATTCAAGCCACTAATAGCGAGAGTGCCTATTTTAAAGTTAATAGCAATTTATTCAGCTAATTAGAAGAGAAAACAAGTTATTATTTTCAAGTCTCAATTCAGCTCGATAATGCTCATAAATAAGAATAAGTGTATACAAATTGAATTCATTCATTCATTCGTTCATTGATCACAATAACAAACAAATTAACAAAAAAAGAAAAAAACAAAAATAAAAAAACAAAAATAAATATTATATATATATATATATTTTTGTAAGTAAGTTCTAATAAATAAATCCCATTCGCAGTGATCATGCTTGCCATTATTCATTCATAACTATGAGAAAAATAAGAAAAATATTACATGTAAAAATTTTCATCGGTCAACGGAATGAACAAAACAATTGTAATATAATTACTAATGTCAATTGTGTGGTAATTGCACATCTTATTATATAGATACATGGATCACCTTCATAAATAATCCCTTGAACCGTAGAATAAGATATAATAAGATATAATAATATGTAATTTAAGAATTTGTATGCAAGAGAAAAAGAAAAAAAAGAATATAAATAACTGTAAGTTCAGTGATCCTTGTTACAAGTCAATCAAATGAATATTATTAAGCAGAATAAAATAGTATGCAAGAGAAAAAGAACAAAAAGATATAATAATAATTAGTATTGAACACAATGTGTATGTATGCACTGGTAACTGTATCAAATTCAATGAACGCATTATTACCTATATTACAGTTGGCTGGTTGGTTGCTTGCTTGCTTGCTTGCTACAGTGGGGCGGGGGCGGGCACGTGCTGCGGCGGCGCGGCCGGGCGCACCAGCGGCGCGCAGCAACAACGTGCAGAGTGCAAGCTACTAGTATACATGCAACAAGCTTTATATAGGCTACTAAGTAACATAATTATTATTATACATGCAACAAGCCTTCTTTATTTTCTTTATTTTCCCAAAATAGCATTATTTTAGCTAACTAAGCAAGCTATTATCATGCATCCAGCAGCCAGTTTTGTTTTATTTTCTTCCCAAATAACATAATGACAGCTAACTAAGCAAGGTATTATCATGCATGCAATAAGCATTTTTTGTTTAATTTTCCTTCCAAAATACCTACTAATTAGCATTATTTTAGCTAACTAAGCAAGCCATTATTATACATCCAGTAGCCAGTTTTGTTTATCTCTCTCAATATACATATTAATATTAAGAAAAATCTGTAAATTCTTATGACACGATTTTTTTTCTATAAATACAATAATTCAAGCCACTAATAGCGAGAGTGCCTATTTTAAAGTTAATAGCAATTTATTCAGCTAATTAGAAGAGAAAACAAGTTATTATTTTCAAGTCTCAATTCAGCTCGATAATGCTCATAAATAAGAATAAGTGTATACAAATTGAATTCATTCATTCATTCGTTCATTGATCACAATAACAAACAAATTAACAAAAAAAGAAAAAAACAAAAATAAAAAAACAAAAATAAATATTATATATATATATATATTTTTGTAAGTAAGTTCTAATAAATAAATCCCATTCGCAGTGATCATGCTTGCCATTATTCATTCATAACTATGAGAAAAATAAGAAAAATATTACATGTAAAAATTTTCATCGGTCAACGGAATGAACAAAACAATTGTAATATAATTACTAATGTCAATTGTGTGGTAATTGCACATCTTATTATATAGATACATGGATCACCTTCATAAATAATCCCTTGAACCGTAGAATAAGATATAATAAGATATAATAATATGTAATTTAAGAATTTGTATGCAAGAGAAAAAGAAAAAAAAGAATATAAATAACTGTAAGTTCAGTGATCCTTGTTACAAGTCAATCAAATGAATATTATTAAGCAGAATAAAATAGTATGCAAGAGAAAAAGAACAAAAAGATATAATAATAATTAGTATTGAACACAATGTGTATGTATGCACTGGTAACTGTATCAAATTCAATGAACGCATTATTACCTATATTACAGTTGGCTGGTTGGTTGCTTGCTTGCTTGCTTGCTACAGTGGGGCGGGGGCGGGCACGTGCTGCGGCGGCGCGGCCGGGCGCACCAGCGGCGCGCAGCAACAACGTGCAGAGTGCAAGCTACTAGTATACATGCAACAAGCTTTATATAGGCTACTAAGTAACATAATTATTATTATACATGCAACAAGCCTTCTTTATTTTCTTTATTTTCCCAAAATAGCATTATTTTAGCTAACTAAGCAAGCTATTATCATGCATCCAGCAGCCAGTTTTGTTTTATTTTCTTCCCAAATAACATAATGACAGCTAACTAAGCAAGGTATTATCATGCATGCAATAAGCATTTTTTGTTTAATTTTCCTTCCAAAATACCTACTAATTAGCATTATTTTAGCTAACTAAGCAAGCCATTATTATACATCCAGTAGCCAGTTTTGTTTATCTCTCTCAATATACATATTAATATTAAGAAAAATCTGTAAATTCTTATGACACGATTTTTTTTCTATAAATACAATAATTCAAGCCACTAATAGCGAGAGTGCCTATTTTAAAGTTAATAGCAATTTATTCAGCTAATTAGAAGAGAAAACAAGTTATTATTTTCAAGTCTCAATTCAGCTCGATAATGCTCATAAATAAGAATAAGTGTATACAAATTGAATTCATTCATTCATTCGTTCATTGATCACAATAACAAACAAATTAACAAAAAAAGAAAAAAACAAAAATAAAAAAACAAAAATAAATATTATATATATATATATATTTTTGTAAGTAAGTTCTAATAAATAAATCCCATTCGCAGTGATCATGCTTGCCATTATTCATTCATAACTATGAGAAAAATAAGAAAAATATTACATGTAAAAATTTTCATCGGTCAACGGAATGAACAAAACAATTGTAATATAATTACTAATGTCAATTGTGTGGTAATTGCACATCTTATTATATAGATACATGGATCACCTTCATAAATAATCCCTTGAACCGTAGAATAAGATATAATAAGATATAATAATATGTAATTTAAGAATTTGTATGCAAGAGAAAAAGAAAAAAAAGAATATAAATAACTGTAAGTTCAGTGATCCTTGTTACAAGTCAATCAAATGAATATTATTAAGCAGAATAAAATAGTATGCAAGAGAAAAAGAACAAAAAGATATAATAATAATTAGTATTGAACACAATGTGTATGTATGCACTGGTAACTGTATCAAATTCAATGAACGCATTATTACCTATATTACAGTTGGCTGGTTGGTTGCTTGCTTGCTTGCTTGCTACAGTGGGGCGGGGGCGGGCACGTGCTGCGGCGGCGCGGCCGGGCGCACCAGCGGCGCGCAGCAACAACGTGCAGAGTGCAAGCTACTAGTATACATGCAACAAGCTTTATATAGGCTACTAAGTAACATAATTATTATTATACATGCAACAAGCCTTCTTTATTTTCTTTATTTTCCCAAAATAGCATTATGACAGCTAACTAAGCAAGCTATTATCATGCATCCAGCAGCCAGTTTTGTTTTATTTTCTTCCCAAATAACATAATGACAGCTAACTAAGCAAGGTATTATCATGCATGCAATAAGCATTTTTTGTTTAATTTTCCTTCCAAAATACCTACTAATTAGCATTATTTTAGCTAACTAAGCAAGCCATTATTATACATCCAGTAGCCAGTTTTGTTTATCTCTCTCAATATACATATTAATATTAAGAAAAATCTGTAAATTCTTATGACACGATTTTTTTTCTATAAATACAATAATTCAAGCCACTAATAGCGAGAGTGCCTATTTTAAAGTTAATAGCAATTTATTCAGCTAATTAGAAGAGAAAACAAGTTATTATTTTCAAGTCTCAATTCAGCTCGATAATGCTCATAAATAAGAATAAGTGTATACAAATTGAATTCATTCATTCATTCGTTCATTGATCACAATAACAAACAAATTAACAAAAAAAGAAAAAAACAAAAATAAAAAAACAAAAATAAATATTATATATATATATATATTTTTGTAAGTAAGTTCTAATAAATAAATCCCATTCGCAGTGATCATGCTTGCCATTATTCATTCATAACTATGAGAAAAATAAGAAAAATATTACATGTAAAAATTTTCATCGGTCAACGGAATGAACAAAACAATTGTAATATAATTACTAATGTCAATTGTGTGGTAATTGCACATCTTATTATATAGATACATGGATCACCTTCATAAATAATCCCTTGAACCGTAGAATAAGATATAATAAGATATAATAATATGTAATTTAAGAATTTGTATGCAAGAGAAAAAGAAAAAAAAGAATATAAATAACTGTAAGTTCAGTGATCCTTGTTACAAGTCAATCAAATGAATATTATTAAGCAGAATAAAATAGTATGCAAGAGAAAAAGAACAAAAAGATATAATAATAATTAGTATTGAACACAATGTGTATGTATGCACTGGTAACTGTATCAAATTCAATGAACGCATTATTACCTATATTACAGTTGGCTGGTTGGTTGCTTGCTTGCTTGCTTGCTACAGTGGGGCGGGGGCGGGCACGTGCTGCGGCGGCGCGGCCGGGCGCACCAGCGGCGCGCAGCAACAACGTGCAGAGTGCAAGCTACTAGTATACATGCAACAAGCTTTATATAGGCTACTAAGTAACATAATTATTATTATACATGCAACAAGCCTTCTTTATTTTCTTTATTTTCCCAAAATAGCATTATTTTAGCTAACTAAGCAAGCTATTATCATGCATCCAGCAGCCAGTTTTGTTTTATTTTCTTCCCAAATAACATAATGACAGCTAACTAAGCAAGGTATTATCATGCATGCAATAAGCATTTTTTGTTTAATTTTCCTTCCAAAATACCTACTAATTAGCATTATTTTAGCTAACTAAGCAAGCCATTATTATACATCCAGTAGCCAGTTTTGTTTATCTCTCTCAATATACATATTAATATTAAGAAAAATCTGTAAATTCTTATGACACGATTTTTTTTCTATAAATACAATAATTCAAGCCACTAATAGCGAGAGTGCCTATTTTAAAGTTAATAGCAATTTATTCAGCTAATTAGAAGAGAAAACAAGTTATTATTTTCAAGTCTCAATTCAGCTCGATAATGCTCATAAATAAGAATAAGTGTATACAAATTGAATTCATTCATTCATTCGTTCATTGATCACAATAACAAACAAATTAACAAAAAAAGAAAAAAACAAAAATAAAAAAACAAAAATAAATATTATATATATATATATATTTTTGTAAGTAAGTTCTAATAAATAAATCCCATTCGCAGTGATCATGCTTGCCATTATTCATTCATAACTATGAGAAAAATAAGAAAAATATTACATGTAAAAATTTTCATCGGTCAACGGAATGAACAAAACAATTGTAATATAATTACTAATGTCAATTGTGTGGTAATTGCACATCTTATTATATAGATACATGGATCACCTTCATAAATAATCCCTTGAACCGTAGAATAAGATATAATAAGATATAATAATATGTAATTTAAGAATTTGTATGCAAGAGAAAAAGAAAAAAAAGAATATAAATAACTGTAAGTTCAGTGATCCTTGTTACAAGTCAATCAAATGAATATTATTAAGCAGAATAAAATAGTATGCAAGAGAAAAAGAACAAAAAGATATAATAATAATTAGTATTGAACACAATGTGTATGTATGCACTGGTAACTGTATCAAATTCAATGAACGCATTATTACCTATATTACAGTTGGCTGGTTGGTTGCTTGCTTGCTTGCTTGCTACAGTGGGGCGGGGGCGGGCACGTGCTGCGGCGGCGCGGCCGGGCGCACCAGCGGCGCGCAGCAACAACGTGCAGAGTGCAAGCTACTAGTATACATGCAACAAGCTTTATATAGGCTACTAAGTAACATAATTATTATTATACATGCAACAAGCCTTCTTTATTTTCTTTATTTTCCCAAAATAGCATTATTTTAGCTAACTAAGCAAGCTATTATCATGCATCCAGCAGCCAGTTTTGTTTTATTTTCTTCCCAAATAACATAATGACAGCTAACTAAGCAAGGTATTATCATGCATGCAATAAGCATTTTTTGTTTAATTTTCCTTCCAAAATACCTACTAATTAGCATTATTTTAGCTAACTAAGCAAGCCATTATTATACATCCAGTAGCCAGTTTTGTTTATCTCTCTCAATATACATATTAATATTAAGAAAAATCTGTAAATTCTTATGACACGATTTTTTTTCTATAAATACAATAATTCAAGCCACTAATAGCGAGAGTGCCTATTTTAAAGTTAATAGCAATTTATTCAGCTAATTAGAAGAGAAAACAAGTTATTATTTTCAAGTCTCAATTCAGCTCGATAATGCTCATAAATAAGAATAAGTGTATACAAATTGAATTCATTCATTCATTCGTTCATTGATCACAATAACAAACAAATTAACAAAAAAAGAAAAAAACAAAAATAAAAAAACAAAAATAAATATTATATATATATATATATTTTTGTAAGTAAGTTCTAATAAATAAATCCCATTCGCAGTGATCATGCTTGCCATTATTCATTCATAACTATGAGAAAAATAAGAAAAATATTACATGTAAAAATTTTCATCGGTCAACGGAATGAACAAAACAATTGTAATATAATTACTAATGTCAATTGTGTGGTAATTGCACATCTTATTATATAGATACATGGATCACCTTCATAAATAATCCCTTGAACCGTAGAATAAGATATAATAAGATATAATAATATGTAATTTAAGAATTTGTATGCAAGAGAAAAAGAAAAAAAAGAATATAAATAACTGTAAGTTCAGTGATCCTTGTTACAAGTCAATCAAATGAATATTATTAAGCAGAATAAAATAGTATGCAAGAGAAAAAGAACAAAAAGATATAATAATAATTAGTATTGAACACAATGTGTATGTATGCACTGGTAACTGTATCAAATTCAATGAACGCATTATTACCTATATTACAGTTGGCTGGTTGGTTGCTTGCTTGCTTGCTTGCTACAGTGGGGCGGGGGCGGGCACGTGCTGCGGCGGCGCGGCCGGGCGCACCAGCGGCGCGCAGCAACAACGTGCAGAGTGCAAGCTACTAGTATACATGCAACAAGCTTTATATAGGCTACTAAGTAACATAATTATTATTATACATGCAACAAGCCTTCTTTATTTTCTTTATTTTCCCAAAATAGCATTATTTTAGCTAACTAAGCAAGCTATTATCATGCATCCAGCAGCCAGTTTTGTTTTATTTTCTTCCCAAATAACATAATGACAGCTAACTAAGCAAGGTATTATCATGCATGCAATAAGCATTTTTTGTTTAATTTTCCTTCCAAAATACCTACTAATTAGCATTATTTTAGCTAACTAAGCAAGCCATTATTATACATCCAGTAGCCAGTTTTGTTTATCTCTCTCAATATACATATTAATATTAAGAAAAATCTGTAAATTCTTATGACACGATTTTTTTTCTATAAATACAATAATTCAAGCCACTAATAGCGAGAGTGCCTATTTTAAAGTTAATAGCAATTTATTCAGCTAATTAGAAGAGAAAACAAGTTATTATTTTCAAGTCTCAATTCAGCTCGATAATGCTCATAAATAAGAATAAGTGTATACAAATTGAATTCATTCATTCATTCGTTCATTGATCACAATAACAAACAAATTAACAAAAAAAGAAAAAAACAAAAATAAAAAAACAAAAATAAATATTATATATATATATATATTTTTGTAAGTAAGTTCTAATAAATAAATCCCATTCGCAGTGATCATGCTTGCCATTATTCATTCATAACTATGAGAAAAATAAGAAAAATATTACATGTAAAAATTTTCATCGGTCAACGGAATGAACAAAACAATTGTAATATAATTACTAATGTCAATTGTGTGGTAATTGCACATCTTATTATATAGATACATGGATCACCTTCATAAATAATCCCTTGAACCGTAGAATAAGATATAATAAGATATAATAATATGTAATTTAAGAATTTGTATGCAAGAGAAAAAGAAAAAAAAGAATATAAATAACTGTAAGTTCAGTGATCCTTGTTACAAGTCAATCAAATGAATATTATTAAGCAGAATAAAATAGTATGCAAGAGAAAAAGAACAAAAAGATATAATAATAATTAGTATTGAACACAATGTGTATGTATGCACTGGTAACTGTATCAAATTCAATGAACGCATTATTACCTATATTACAGTTGGCTGGTTGGTTGCTTGCTTGCTTGCTTGCTACAGTGGGGCGGGGGCGGGCACGTGCTGCGGCGGCGCGGCCGGGCGCACCAGCGGCGCGCAGCAACAACGTGCAGAGTGCAAGCTACTAGTATACATGCAACAAGCTTTATATAGGCTACTAAGTAACATAATTATTATTATACATGCAACAAGCCTTCTTTATTTTCTTTATTTTCCCAAAATAGCATTATTTTAGCTAACTAAGCAAGCTATTATCATGCATCCAGCAGCCAGTTTTGTTTTATTTTCTTCCCAAATAACATAATGACAGCTAACTAAGCAAGGTATTATCATGCATGCAATAAGCATTTTTTGTTTAATTTTCCTTCCAAAATACCTACTAATTAGCATTATTTTAGCTAACTAAGCAAGCCATTATTATACATCCAGTAGCCAGTTTTGTTTATCTCTCTCAATATACATATTAATATTAAGAAAAATCTGTAAATTCTTATGACACGATTTTTTTTCTATAAATACAATAATTCAAGCCACTAATAGCGAGAGTGCCTATTTTAAAGTTAATAGCAATTTATTCAGCTAATTAGAAGAGAAAACAAGTTATTATTTTCAAGTCTCAATTCAGCTCGATAATGCTCATAAATAAGAATAAGTGTATACAAATTGAATTCATTCATTCATTCGTTCATTGATCACAATAACAAACAAATTAACAAAAAAAGAAAAAAACAAAAATAAAAAAACAAAAATAAATATTATATATATATATATATTTTTGTAAGTAAGTTCTAATAAATAAATCCCATTCGCAGTGATCATGCTTGCCATTATTCATTCATAACTATGAGAAAAATAAGAAAAATATTACATGTAAAAATTTTCATCGGTCAACGGAATGAACAAAACAATTGTAATATAATTACTAATGTCAATTGTGTGGTAATTGCACATCTTATTATATAGATACATGGATCACCTTCATAAATAATCCCTTGAACCGTAGAATAAGATATAATAAGATATAATAATATGTAATTTAAGAATTTGTATGCAAGAGAAAAAGAAAAAAAAGAATATAAATAACTGTAAGTTCAGTGATCCTTGTTACAAGTCAATCAAATGAATATTATTAAGCAGAATAAAATAGTATGCAAGAGAAAAAGAACAAAAAGATATAATAATAATTAGTATTGAACACAATGTGTATGTATGCACTGGTAACTGTATCAAATTCAATGAACGCATTATTACCTATATTACAGTTGGCTGGTTGGTTGCTTGCTTGCTTGCTTGCTACAGTGGGGCGGGGGCGGGCACGTGCTGCGGCGGCGCGGCCGGGCGCACCAGCGGCGCGCAGCAACAACGTGCAGAGTGCAAGCTACTAGTATACATGCAACAAGCTTTATATAGGCTACTAAGTAACATAATTATTATTATACATGCAACAAGCCTTCTTTATTTTCTTTATTTTCCCAAAATAGCATTATTTTAGCTAACTAAGCAAGCTATTATCATGCATCCAGCAGCCAGTTTTGTTTTATTTTCTTCCCAAATAACATAATGACAGCTAACTAAGCAAGGTATTATCATGCATGCAATAAGCATTTTTTGTTTAATTTTCCTTCCAAAATACCTACTAATTAGCATTATTTTAGCTAACTAAGCAAGCCATTATTATACATCCAGTAGCCAGTTTTGTTTATCTCTCTCAATATACATATTAATATTAAGAAAAATCTGTAAATTCTTATGACACGATTTTTTTTCTATAAATACAATAATTCAAGCCACTAATAGCGAGAGTGCCTATTTTAAAGTTAATAGCAATTTATTCAGCTAATTAGAAGAGAAAACAAGTTATTATTTTCAAGTCTCAATTCAGCTCGATAATGCTCATAAATAAGAATAAGTGTATACAAATTGAATTCATTCATTCATTCGTTCATTGATCACAATAACAAACAAATTAACAAAAAAAGAAAAAAACAAAAATAAAAAAACAAAAATAAATATTATATATATATATATATTTTTGTAAGTAAGTTCTAATAAATAAATCCCATTCGCAGTGATCATGCTTGCCATTATTCATTCATAACTATGAGAAAAATAAGAAAAATATTACATGTAAAAATTTTCATCGGTCAACGGAATGAACAAAACAATTGTAATATAATTACTAATGTCAATTGTGTGGTAATTGCACATCTTATTATATAGATACATGGATCACCTTCATAAATAATCCCTTGAACCGTAGAATAAGATATAATAAGATATAATAATATGTAATTTAAGAATTTGTATGCAAGAGAAAAAGAAAAAAAAGAATATAAATAACTGTAAGTTCAGTGATCCTTGTTACAAGTCAATCAAATGAATATTATTAAGCAGAATAAAATAGTATGCAAGAGAAAAAGAACAAAAAGATATAATAATAATTAGTATTGAACACAATGTGTATGTATGCACTGGTAACTGTATCAAATTCAATGAACGCATTATTACCTATATTACAGTTGGCTGGTTGGTTGCTTGCTTGCTTGCTTGCTACAGTGGGGCGGGGGCGGGCACGTGCTGCGGCGGCGCGGCCGGGCGCACCAGCGGCGCGCAGCAACAACGTGCAGAGTGCAAGCTACTAGTATACATGCAACAAGCTTTATATAGGCTACTAAGTAACATAATTATTATTATACATGCAACAAGCCTTCTTTATTTTCTTTATTTTCCCAAAATAGCATTATGACAGCTAACTAAGCAAGCTATTATCATGCATCCAGCAGCCAGTTTTGTTTTATTTTCTTCCCAAATAACATAATGACAGCTAACTAAGCAAGGTATTATCATGCATGCAATAAGCATTTTTTGTTTAATTTTCCTTCCAAAATACCTACTAATTAGCATTATTTTAGCTAACTAAGCAAGCCATTATTATACATCCAGTAGCCAGTTTTGTTTATCTCTCTCAATATACATATTAATATTAAGAAAAATCTGTAAATTCTTATGACACGATTTTTTTTCTATAAATACAATAATTCAAGCCACTAATAGCGAGAGTGCCTATTTTAAAGTTAATAGCAATTTATTCAGCTAATTAGAAGAGAAAACAAGTTATTATTTTCAAGTCTCAATTCAGCTCGATAATGCTCATAAATAAGAATAAGTGTATACAAATTGAATTCATTCATTCATTCGTTCATTGATCACAATAACAAACAAATTAACAAAAAAAGAAAAAAACAAAAATAAAAAAACAAAAATAAATATTATATATATATATATATTTTTGTAAGTAAGTTCTAATAAATAAATCCCATTCGCAGTGATCATGCTTGCCATTATTCATTCATAACTATGAGAAAAATAAGAAAAATATTACATGTAAAAATTTTCATCGGTCAACGGAATGAACAAAACAATTGTAATATAATTACTAATGTCAATTGTGTGGTAATTGCACATCTTATTATATAGATACATGGATCACCTTCATAAATAATCCCTTGAACCGTAGAATAAGATATAATAAGATATAATAATATGTAATTTAAGAATTTGTATGCAAGAGAAAAAGAAAAAAAAGAATATAAATAACTGTAAGTTCAGTGATCCTTGTTACAAGTCAATCAAATGAATATTATTAAGCAGAATAAAATAGTATGCAAGAGAAAAAGAACAAAAAGATATAATAATAATTAGTATTGAACACAATGTGTATGTATGCACTGGTAACTGTATCAAATTCAATGAACGCATTATTACCTATATTACAGTTGGCTGGTTGGTTGCTTGCTTGCTTGCTTGCTACAGTGGGGCGGGGGCGGGCACGTGCTGCGGCGGCGCGGCCGGGCGCACCAGCGGCGCGCAGCAACAACGTGCAGAGTGCAAGCTACTAGTATACATGCAACAAGCTTTATATAGGCTACTAAGTAACATAATTATTATTATACATGCAACAAGCCTTCTTTATTTTCTTTATTTTCCCAAAATAGCATTATGACAGCTAACTAAGCAAGCTATTATCATGCATCCAGCAGCCAGTTTTGTTTTATTTTCTTCCCAAATAACATAATGACAGCTAACTAAGCAAGGTATTATCATGCATGCAATAAGCATTTTTTGTTTAATTTTCCTTCCAAAATACCTACTAATTAGCATTATTTTAGCTAACTAAGCAAGCCATTATTATACATCCAGTAGCCAGTTTTGTTTATCTCTCTCAATATACATATTAATATTAAGAAAAATCTGTAAATTCTTATGACACGATTTTTTTTCTATAAATACAATAATTCAAGCCACTAATAGCGAGAGTGCCTATTTTAAAGTTAATAGCAATTTATTCAGCTAATTAGAAGAGAAAACAAGTTATTATTTTCAAGTCTCAATTCAGCTCGATAATGCTCATAAATAAGAATAAGTGTATACAAATTGAATTCATTCATTCATTCGTTCATTGATCACAATAACAAACAAATTAACAAAAAAAGAAAAAAACAAAAATAAAAAAACAAAAATAAATATTATATATATATATATATTTTTGTAAGTAAGTTCTAATAAATAAATCCCATTCGCAGTGATCATGCTTGCCATTATTCATTCATAACTATGAGAAAAATAAGAAAAATATTACATGTAAAAATTTTCATCGGTCAACGGAATGAACAAAACAATTGTAATATAATTACTAATGTCAATTGTGTGGTAATTGCACATCTTATTATATAGATACATGGATCACCTTCATAAATAATCCCTTGAACCGTAGAATAAGATATAATAAGATATAATAATATGTAATTTAAGAATTTGTATGCAAGAGAAAAAGAAAAAAAAGAATATAAATAACTGTAAGTTCAGTGATCCTTGTTACAAGTCAATCAAATGAATATTATTAAGCAGAATAAAATAGTATGCAAGAGAAAAAGAACAAAAAGATATAATAATAATTAGTATTGAACACAATGTGTATGTATGCACTGGTAACTGTATCAAATTCAATGAACGCATTATTACCTATATTACAGTTGGCTGGTTGGTTGCTTGCTTGCTTGCTTGCTACAGTGGGGCGGGGGCGGGCACGTGCTGCGGCGGCGCGGCCGGGCGCACCAGCGGCGCGCAGCAACAACGTGCAGAGTGCAAGCTACTAGTATACATGCAACAAGCTTTATATAGGCTACTAAGTAACATAATTATTATTATACATGCAACAAGCCTTCTTTATTTTCTTTATTTTCCCAAAATAGCATTATGACAGCTAACTAAGCAAGCTATTATCATGCATCCAGCAGCCAGTTTTGTTTTATTTTCTTCCCAAATAACATAATGACAGCTAACTAAGCAAGGTATTATCATGCATGCAATAAGCATTTTTTGTTTAATTTTCCTTCCAAAATACCTACTAATTAGCATTATTTTAGCTAACTAAGCAAGCCATTATTATACATCCAGTAGCCAGTTTTGTTTATCTCTCTCAATATACATATTAATATTAAGAAAAATCTGTAAATTCTTATGACACGATTTTTTTTCTATAAATACAATAATTCAAGCCACTAATAGCGAGAGTGCCTATTTTAAAGTTAATAGCAATTTATTCAGCTAATTAGAAGAGAAAACAAGTTATTATTTTCAAGTCTCAATTCAGCTCGATAATGCTCATAAATAAGAATAAGTGTATACAAATTGAATTCATTCATTCATTCGTTCATTGATCACAATAACAAACAAATTAACAAAAAAAGAAAAAAACAAAAATAAAAAAACAAAAATAAATATTATATATATATATATTTTTGTAAGTAAGTTCTAATAAATAAATCCCATTCGCAGTGATCATGCTTGCCATTATTCATTCATAACTATGAGAAAAATAAGAAAAATATTACATGTAAAAATTTTCATCGGTCAACGGAATGAACAAAACAATTGTAATATAATTACTAATGTCAATTGTGTGGTAATTGCACATCTTATTATATAGATACATGGATCACCTTCATAAATAATCCCTTGAACCGTAGAATAAGATATAATAAGATATAATAATATGTAATTTAAGAATTTGTATGCAAGAGAAAAAGAAAAAAAAGAATATAAATAACTGTAAGTTCAGTGATCCTTGTTACAAGTCAATCAAATGAATATTATTAAGCAGAATAAAATAGTATGCAAGAGAAAAAGAACAAAAAGATATAATAATAATTAGTATTGAACACAATGTGTATGTATGCACTGGTAACTGTATCAAATTCAATGAACGCATTATTACCTATATTACAGTTGGCTGGTTGGTTGCTTGCTTGCTTGCTTGCTACAGTGGGGCGGGGGCGGGCACGTGCTGCGGCGGCGCGGCCGGGCGCACCAGCGGCGCGCAGCAACAACGTGCAGAGTGCAAGCTACTAGTATACATGCAACAAGCTTTATATAGGCTACTAAGTAACATAATTATTATTATACATGCAACAAGCCTTCTTTATTTTCTTTATTTTCCCAAAATAGCATTATGACAGCTAACTAAGCAAGCTATTATCATGCATCCAGCAGCCAGTTTTGTTTTATTTTCTTCCCAAATAACATAATGACAGCTAACTAAGCAAGGTATTATCATGCATGCAATAAGCATTTTTTGTTTAATTTTCCTTCCAAAATACCTACTAATTAGCATTATTTTAGCTAACTAAGCAAGCCATTATTATACATCCAGTAGCCAGTTTTGTTTATCTCTCTCAATATACATATTAATATTAAGAAAAATCTGTAAATTCTTATGACACGATTTTTTTTCTATAAATACAATAATTCAAGCCACTAATAGCGAGAGTGCCTATTTTAAAGTTAATAGCAATTTATTCAGCTAATTAGAAGAGAAAACAAGTTATTATTTTCAAGTCTCAATTCAGCTCGATAATGCTCATAAATAAGAATAAGTGTATACAAATTGAATTCATTCATTCATTCGTTCATTGATCACAATAACAAACAAATTAACAAAAAAAGAAAAAAACAAAAATAAAAAAACAAAAATAAATATTATATATATATATATATTTTTGTAAGTAAGTTCTAATAAATAAATCCCATTCGCAGTGATCATGCTTGCCATTATTCATTCATAACTATGAGAAAAATAAGAAAAATATTACATGTAAAAATTTTCATCGGTCAACGGAATGAACAAAACAATTGTAATATAATTACTAATGTCAATTGTGTGGTAATTGCACATCTTATTATATAGATACATGGATCACCTTCATAAATAATCCCTTGAACCGTAGAATAAGATATAATAAGATATAATAATATGTAATTTAAGAATTTGTATGCAAGAGAAAAAGAAAAAAAAGAATATAAATAACTGTAAGTTCAGTGATCCTTGTTACAAGTCAATCAAATGAATATTATTAAGCAGAATAAAATAGTATGCAAGAGAAAAAGAACAAAAAGATATAATAATAATTAGTATTGAACACAATGTGTATGTATGCACTGGTAACTGTATCAAATTCAATGAACGCATTATTACCTATATTACAGTTGGCTGGTTGGTTGCTTGCTTGCTTGCTTGCTACAGTGGGGCGGGGGCGGGCACGTGCTGCGGCGGCGCGGCCGGGCGCACCAGCGGCGCGCAGCAACAACGTGCAGAGTGCAAGCTACTAGTATACATGCAACAAGCTTTATATAGGCTACTAAGTAACATAATTATTATTATACATGCAACAAGCCTTCTTTATTTTCTTTATTTTCCCAAAATAGCATTATGACAGCTAACTAAGCAAGCTATTATCATGCATCCAGCAGCCAGTTTTGTTTTATTTTCTTCCCAAATAACATAATGACAGCTAACTAAGCAAGGTATTATCATGCATGCAATAAGCATTTTTTGTTTAATTTTCCTTCCAAAATACCTACTAATTAGCATTATTTTAGCTAACTAAGCAAGCCATTATTATACATCCAGTAGCCAGTTTTGTTTATCTCTCTCAATATACATATTAATATTAAGAAAAATCTGTAAATTCTTATGACACGATTTTTTTTCTATAAATACAATAATTCAAGCCACTAATAGCGAGAGTGCCTATTTTAAAGTTAATAGCAATTTATTCAGCTAATTAGAAGAGAAAACAAGTTATTATTTTCAAGTCTCAATTCAGCTCGATAATGCTCATAAATAAGAATAAGTGTATACAAATTGAATTCATTCATTCATTCGTTCATTGATCACAATAACAAACAAATTAACAAAAAAAGAAAAAAACAAAAATAAAAAAACAAAAATAAATATTATATATATATATATATTTTTGTAAGTAAGTTCTAATAAATAAATCCCATTCGCAGTGATCATGCTTGCCATTATTCATTCATAACTATGAGAAAAATAAGAAAAATATTACATGTAAAAATTTTCATCGGTCAACGGAATGAACAAAACAATTGTAATATAATTACTAATGTCAATTGTGTGGTAATTGCACATCTTATTATATAGATACATGGATCACCTTCATAAATAATCCCTTGAACCGTAGAATAAGATATAATAAGATATAATAATATGTAATTTAAGAATTTGTATGCAAGAGAAAAAGAAAAAAAAGAATATAAATAACTGTAAGTTCAGTGATCCTTGTTACAAGTCAATCAAATGAATATTATTAAGCAGAATAAAATAGTATGCAAGAGAAAAAGAACAAAAAGATATAATAATAATTAGTATTGAACACAATGTGTATGTATGCACTGGTAACTGTATCAAATTCAATGAACGCATTATTACCTATATTACAGTTGGCTGGTTGGTTGCTTGCTTGCTTGCTTGCTACAGTGGGGCGGGGGCGGGCACGTGCTGCGGCGGCGCGGCCGGGCGCACCAGCGGCGCGCAGCAACAACGTGCAGAGTGCAAGCTACTAGTATACATGCAACAAGCTTTATATAGGCTACTAAGTAACATAATTATTATTATACATGCAACAAGCCTTCTTTATTTTCTTTATTTTCCCAAAATAGCATTATGACAGCTAACTAAGCAAGCTATTATCATGCATCCAGCAGCCAGTTTTGTTTTATTTTCTTCCCAAATAACATAATGACAGCTAACTAAGCAAGGTATTATCATGCATGCAATAAGCATTTTTTGTTTAATTTTCCTTCCAAAATACCTACTAATTAGCATTATTTTAGCTAACTAAGCAAGCCATTATTATACATCCAGTAGCCAGTTTTGTTTATCTCTCTCAATATACATATTAATATTAAGAAAAATCTGTAAATTCTTATGACACGATTTTTTTTCTATAAATACAATAATTCAAGCCACTAATAGCGAGAGTGCCTATTTTAAAGTTAATAGCAATTTATTCAGCTAATTAGAAGAGAAAACAAGTTATTATTTTCAAGTCTCAATTCAGCTCGATAATGCTCATAAATAAGAATAAGTGTATACAAATTGAATTCATTCATTCATTCGTTCATTGATCACAATAACAAACAAATTAACAAAAAAAGAAAAAAACAAAAATAAAAAAACAAAAATAAATATTATATATATATATATATTTTTGTAAGTAAGTTCTAATAAATAAATCCCATTCGCAGTGATCATGCTTGCCATTATTCATTCATAACTATGAGAAAAATAAGAAAAATATTACATGTAAAAATTTTCATCGGTCAACGGAATGAACAAAACAATTGTAATATAATTACTAATGTCAATTGTGTGGTAATTGCACATCTTATTATATAGATACATGGATCACCTTCATAAATAATCCCTTGAACCGTAGAATAAGATATAATAAGATATAATAATATGTAATTTAAGAATTTGTATGCAAGAGAAAAAGAAAAAAAAGAATATAAATAACTGTAAGTTCAGTGATCCTTGTTACAAGTCAATCAAATGAATATTATTAAGCAGAATAAAATAGTATGCAAGAGAAAAAGAACAAAAAGATATAATAATAATTAGTATTGAACACAATGTGTATGTATGCACTGGTAACTGTATCAAATTCAATGAACGCATTATTACCTATATTACAGTTGGCTGGTTGGTTGCTTGCTTGCTTGCTTGCTACAGTGGGGCGGGGGCGGGCACGTGCTGCGGCGGCGCGGCCGGGCGCACCAGCGGCGCGCAGCAACAACGTGCAGAGTGCAAGCTACTAGTATACATGCAACAAGCTTTATATAGGCTACTAAGTAACATAATTATTATTATACATGCAACAAGCCTTCTTTATTTTCTTTATTTTCCCAAAATAGCATTATGACAGCTAACTAAGCAAGCTATTATCATGCATCCAGCAGCCAGTTTTGTTTTATTTTCTTCCCAAATAACATAATGACAGCTAACTAAGCAAGGTATTATCATGCATGCAATAAGCATTTTTTGTTTAATTTTCCTTCCAAAATACCTACTAATTAGCATTATTTTAGCTAACTAAGCAAGCCATTATTATACATCCAGTAGCCAGTTTTGTTTATCTCTCTCAATATACATATTAATATTAAGAAAAATCTGTAAATTCTTATGACACGATTTTTTTTCTATAAATACAATAATTCGAGCCACTAATAGCGAGAGTGCCTATTTTAAAGTTAATAGCAATTTATTCAGCTAATTAGAAGAGAAAACAAGTTATTATTTTCAAGTCTCAATTCAGCTCGATAATGCTCATAAATAAGAATAAGTGTATACAAATTGAATTCATTCATTCATTCGTTCATTGATCACAATAACAAACAAATTAACAAAAAAAGAAAAAAACAAAAATAAAAAAACAAAAATAAATATTATATATATATATATATTTTTGTAAGTAAGTTCTAATAAATAAATCCCATTCGCAGTGATCATGCTTGCCATTATTCATTCATAACTATGAGAAAAATAAGAAAAATATTACATGTAAAAATTTTCATCGGTCAACGGAATGAACAAAACAATTGTAATATAATTACTAATGTCAATTGTGTGGTAATTGCACATCTTAT